>JAOTQQ010000002.1:19672552-19690795 GCA_026546715.1 Gallinago undulata | reverse complement strand
GGCAGCCACAGCTTCTCTGGGCAACCTGTTCCAGTGTCTCACCACCCTCACAGCAAAGAATTTCTTTCTGGTGTCTACTCTAAATCTCCCCTCTTCCAATTTAAAACTGTTGCCCCTTGTCCTGTCACTGCACTTCCTCGTAACAGTCCTCTCTGGCTCTCCTGTAGGCTAACAGGGATCCCAGTAACCCAGGAAGCTCTCCCAGCAGAGCGGAGCTGGAAGCAGCAGTGAATTCCGCCTCCTGAGAAAGTACAAACTGTGAACCAGAAACCAGACTCAAACGTATTTCTGCTAGGCAGGATAATGATAACTTTCAAAATCTCACTGGAGTGAAAAGGCCATTTTCAAAACTCTTCCTGAACGGCAAAGCCTCCTCCATTCCGGAGGATAAAAGCTGAGAGGAGGGAAATGTTTCACCCTGATTTTCAGCTGTGATTCCCCGTTAGGAAAGCGGTACGGGCTTTTAGGATCTTTGACCCTCCATTTAGGGTGCAAAATTGGGGTCCAGTGAATCGGGATTCCCTTCCCTCTCCCCCTTCCACCTACCCTCACCGCTCCATCCGTGCTTCCCGTGACGATGACACTGCGTGTGTCCCACTCCATCACTTCAGCAAAGCAGCAGCAAACGATTCGGCGCTGGGGGCTGCAGCTGGTGTTAACGCTGCCCAGAAGCTGCCCGTTGACCGTCCACAGGTAGAGGTGAGGTCCAGCACAGGAGATAATGTCACCCTGTCACACAGCAAGAGGCAATGTCTCCAAATCCTACGCTCACCCTCCTCACGGCTCTGGAGCGCTGATTGTAAATCACAGAGTTGCTCTGACCTAAATTCTGACCTTTGTTTTGCTTCTGGGCAGATGATGTAAACCAGAAAAAGTAAAACTGACATATTTTTCCCACCCCCCTCATGAAAAATTCTGACATTTAAATCTCAGATTTAGCAAAATAATGCAGAAACAAAGAGGGGGGTTGTTTTTTTTTTTATTATTATTTTTAAAATGAAATTTAAAAACTTTATTTATATGTTCCCTTTCTGTTTTCCAGAAAATCCAGGCTTATAGTCAAACAGCAGACTGAGAGGCAATGCCTAACACAGGTTCCGGGCCAGGACTAGTGTCCTTTTGAAGTTTTACAAATAAGCATTCTCTTAAACAAGGACCTGGCGTTCACCTGCTCGGCTGCCAAGCCTTGGGTGATTTCACAATCCTCCTCTGCCCCTCACAGGGAGCTTAATGTCATCGCATTTTCAGGCTGTGTTTTGTGCCTGGCCAGTGACCGGCTCAGACTCTGAGCTGCGCTGCTGATGCTGAAAACATCCTCTGCTTCTGCATCTCTCCTCTCCCTTCCCACGGGTACCAAGTCCCACCGTGAGGAGCCAACACACGGGGAACCCTTTAGGGGTGAAGAAACAGGCAGAACCAAGAGCCCGTCCTGCAATTTTAAATGATCTTATCAAGTGACTAATTGGAATTCCACCTCACCTTTCCAAATGGAACGCCCACCGGCAGTGTCAGCCGATGCTGGCAAAGGCCAGGGTGCCCCTAAATTAGCAGCAGGCGCACGGTTTAAATCTCCACCCGAGCCTGGTTTGGGGCCAGAACTCTTCAAACTGGAGATAAAAGGCGGCCAGTGCACCCCAGAGTTGCCAATAATCAAAGAGATTAAATTTCAGCTGCTTTATCTGGATGAGAGGACGTAACGTCCAGGTATTTCATAATGATCCACAGTGTTTTTCAAGTCTAGGCCAGGGATTTAAAACTAACTGAAATCAGCAAGGTTTTACAATCCTCCTCAGCTTATAAACTTTTTGGGACAGGCTTTTTTTTTTTGTGTCTATATATGATACAAACACCATGAGGTTTGGATCTATACATGGAGCTTCTAGGTGCTCAAGCATATAAAATATTTGATATAAAGCCCAACAAGCACATAGCAAAGAGCTGTATAGGGTTCTTACTTCACAGAAAAGGTTGTGGTTCAGAAATTTGCTTCTTTCAAAACATTCTCAATTTATCAGGAAAAATACCTTGTTACTAAACATAGAATTTTGTGTCAATTAAAATATTTAATTTAGCACAATGGCAACATTTTGTTTCTATCTTCATGTTACAATATATAAATCTATTGACAATATTTTAACAAAAGCCCATTTCAGGACTAAACATCCTGTTCTGCTAATGTCAAAAAGGATTTTTTCACCCACAACATAAGGGCCACTTAATCTTTTCTTCTTTGAAGTTTCAGTCATACTTTCCTAAGGGATTTCCTCTTTTAAGTGAACCTTTCTTGAGTCTATTGTCCAATCAGATTAACCATTTGCACTCCAACAAGCTGGAGAACTGCTCTTGGGTTAATCACTGGCCTGGTCCTGGCATGGACCATCTTGGTTTTGGACATCTCCAGAAGAGGAGCAACCAACTAAAAAGCTACTGTCACTGGTGGTACATATAAAGGAGAGGACTCCATCCTCTTGGGACATCCCAGTCCACCCAGTCATTTCTGAACGTGTTGGCCATTTTACACCAACTGGGAGCCCTGGGGTGGGGAGCTGAGCTGGCACTGAACAGACAACTTAATTCCCACCCTCGATTACTAACCATCAGACCGCACGGTTAGTAAAGCTCTGGTATGAAATGACTCTTTTGGCATGGACTAGAAGTAGAGAATGTCTGTCCAGTTTCTTAATGCTGTGAACTCTATTTTGCCTCTCTAAGTACAAGCTCCAGTGCTGGATCCAACCTCAAATTGTCCACGTAGGTGGAACCCTGCTCTACTAAATTAACAGAGAGAGAAAATACAAACGGGCAAGCAACATTTGGGGGAGGTAGAAGGTCAGAAAAAGAATCTCATCCGGAGTGTTTACAGTAAAATCCAATACAGAATATTTTCCTAGAAACACAAATGCACTTTTGGCCAGGCACAGACCACAGAAGACTCTTACCCACTGCTGTCAAGAGCTACCCTTGCAGCTGAGAGTAGAAGGGAAAGCAAAAAGCCACCACTGTCACCGCAAAGGTGTAAGATAGTTCTCAGCTGAGACAGAAGACTGAGGTCTAACGTGCCTCAGCTGACATTCATGCATGAACATCAGGAGAAATTAATGAACTAATGGAGGCAATAAGGTTATGGGTGACCAAATCCAGGAGCTACCAGAGTAATACTTTGTGGTCTGTAAACTAAAAGTTGTTTAATCCCACTATCTACCCATCCAAAGATGCCTCCACTTAGCCACTCAGCCTAAGATGCTGCTGTTAGTGCTCACCTCTCATCATTAAGAACACTATTAGCAATCTCTGTAGAAAGAAAAAAAAATCAATGTATCAGACTCTCAGGATGTTTTTATGTTGGGAAGAGCACCCATTAAATTATCATGAAATGTTCATGGATACATCAGAGGGAAGATGATAAATGAAGAACTTACTGTCGAATTGTTGATGGCCAGAGAAGAGAGGCTTTCCCCGTGGGCAGGAAGCTGGTTTATGTACGTCAGCTGGTTCAGGTCCCAAATGATGCAGGTTCTGTCATCGGATCCACTCACAAAGATGCTGTAGGCCTCGGAGGCAGCAAGGCAGGTCACTGCCTGCGTGTGCCCATACAGAGCCTGGTGGGGAAAAAACCCCCAAAAACCGATAAACCCCAGTAGAAGGTGGCTGATTTACTGGGGAACCACTGTCCTGCTGTCATCTGCTTTGTAAGAACAAGCAACTTTGTCATTCTTTGGGGAACTGAGAAGGGTAAGAGGGGGGAACACCAAAGGATCTTATCGAAGCATCCCTGTCCTGAACTTGTGGTCGAGGAAAACTGAGGCTCCAAGAGACTTTATGACTTGCCCAACGTTGCACAGGAACTCAGGGCCCTGGGCATATATTTCAGACTCTACCACAGTGCTTCGTGCTCAGCAAAACATCATTTTTCACTTCAGTCCATGCAGTTTTAAGTAAAAATTAAGCTTGGAAATTACTATTTCACAATATTTAAAAAACATTTTGACATAAATCTTACCAGGATGTATTTCAGTGACCTGCTCAGTCTTATCTTACAGTTTTTTCTGAACAAGTACTAATATTTTCCCAATTTTATTTAAGAAGAAAAACAGTATTTGGGGAGAATTACTGCTTTAAAGCCATACAGAAATTCCTTTCTCTTTCATCATTACTCAACATTCTTTTTTTGTCATTGTTTTATAGGTTCTGGAGACACAAGGAGTGCTCAGTCTAATTTAGCCTTATTTAAATAATTTCATTAAAAAAGACTACACTTTAGGCAATTTAATGGCACAAATAGAAGTCATGAACTGAAGTATATTGATGAAAAATGTTTAATGCAGCAGTCTCAAGCAACAGCAGTATACATTTCTGCTGCAAAACCACCAATGACAGCAAAGTCTGTTGGGCAATAAAGTCCTTCACAGCTTTCCTAAAAAGCCTTTCAGGGCTCAATGTTTAGCCGCCTTACTGGGAAAAAAAAGTCAGATCCACCAGTTTTTAATGCTGGTTTTAATAGTAAAATGCGTATTCCCTGCTGGCTTTCTCGACATGCCATAATTAGCACATCTCCAAACATTAATCCAGAAGCTGAGCTGCAGCAGGCTACGTACTCCTGAAGGCGATCTGCAACTGCCAGGGATCAATCTCAGCTTGTGATTTATTCTATTCACAAGAACTGGTTGACTAAAAATACTGGCACAAAATGCGGGGTCCAACAGTGGTTTTCAGAGGTCAGAAACACTCTCAACCGAGCCACGAAAAGGAGGCTCAACAATAGCTTTGCCTGGCTGTAGAGCAGTCTCTTCACAAAGGACTGGGCATAACCCAGTGCTGGGCTCGAGAATTGCCCAAGATCTCTTCAAAAAAGGCTGGGACAAGGCAGGTTCAAGGGCTACAAATTTCCTCTCCTTCCTCCAAAGCATGAAAAAACACACACCTACTGTGACAGTATCTAAGCTGCCAAATCTACCCAAGCTAAGCTCCTGCACAATTTTTAATATAAACTTTTTTTTTTTTTTTTTTTTTTAAACCCAGAAAGATCCTACCTGGCAGTGAATTGCTTTAAGTTCAAGCTTAGTTTGGAAAAAAGGGCTAGACCCGAGCCCGGTTGTAATCTCATCTTCAATCCACCAGTGTCTCAACACACATTCATGCAAAACCAGTCGCATCCCTTTAGCTCTCTGCCACCTTCTCATTATTGCTCCTCAAAGACTGATAGGTCTTTGGGAGATCTCCTGAAGAAAGAACTTGGAGGACTATCTCTAGAGTAACAGCAAAAGAGGACCAGCTTCACTGCAGGAATGGTTAGTGCATGAAAACTTAAGCCAAGCTTGACCATCCAACTTGACTGCCCCTCAGGGACACAGGCACGTCCCCTCCCTGGGAGGGCTGGGTGGCAGACACAACGTGGATGGCCCAGAGGCTTCTCCCAGCCTAGTGTTTCTTCTGGCCTGGAAATTCTGGGGGCTGGATAACACGGATCACTCTGCTCACAAACACTGAGGGAACTGGTAAATCACATGGATCAATACTGAGGCTATTACACTCGATCTTTAGTGTTCCACAAAGCAGTGGAAGCAGCCCCTGCTAGAGAGGGAAAAATGACTTTTTTTCTGCTGAAATATAGTTTCTGTACTTTACTACATTCCAAACCAGAATGTGTCAGTCCCCCGAGACAGCTGGTAAGTGAATAGCATCCACTTTATAGCACATCAGCTTTACTTAAACAAAGCTCACTCTCTCAGGAAAGATGATGCAAGTTTTGTGTTCAGCAGAAAAAGCAGCCACCATGAAACACTGAATTACATGAAAGCAGCAACTAATTCACTGGAAGACATTTAGGATCATAGTTCAAATTTACATCTATGCCAGACAGTCAGCAAAAAAAAAAAAAAAAAAGCTTCTGCTAGCAAAGAAAGGGGGAAAAAGCAGAGTATTTGATCTCATGCCACTTTGTGGACTTTGGGTAATAACAGATTATTCACAGTGGAACACATCAGCAAAGCTAATTTTAGATTGCTAAAGACAAAGGCAATATATTGGGGATAAGAGGGCTTCAAACAGTTGTCTGAAACTCAACCTGAACCTCTGACTGGTATTATTTTAATGTTCCTGAAGATTACTGCTTATGCTTTCCTCTGCTGCTATTTCTATCCATTTCTATATCCACATCCTGGTTTGGAATAATTAGCAGCAGGATTAAAAGGTCATCAGTGAAGATCTTGTCTCATATTTCTGGCTTCTCAAGCAGGAAACACTATAAACCTCAGAAGAGGGACTGCTCAAGCACAATTTTCCCCTAATTTCAACACAGAAATATTTCAGATAAATGGAAATCTAAATACTTCAGTGTTGTCATCCCAACGGACACTGAAGTTTTCACATCATTTAAAGACAAATAGAATATGTTCTGGCTCAGGGTATGGAAAGAACTGAAATATCATCTGAATATCCCTTCAGAGTAAACAAACAGAAGAAGCTGCTAACACTTGGAGACCTTCTTGCTGATCAACAAACCCTTTATTAGTTTGCCTCAAGTAGCAGAATGGTTTCTGTCTCTTAATTTCTTAGGAAAGAGGAAGTCACACGCTGCCTTTCAGATGACAGAGGTGTAATCTCCTCAGGGACTAACATAAACCTTTAAATTCTGAATTCTGGCTGAGAGAAAAGAATTGAGAATTTTGCCTACCTGAGCCTTTACCTCCATCAGCTGAGTTCACGGGGTGTTTTGGAGTTCCTGTCCATTGCTCTAGCAGCCCAAAAATAATTATAACCACCTCCAGGTGATACTGTTTTTTGAAAATAATCCAAGAGTTGGCTGCACTTCAAGTGAGGACAGAGTATGCCTTATCTTCACTGTTTCTTTGACCACGATAAACGTCAGAATTGCTACCAAAGGGAAGAACCCAACAAGCAGAATACATACCTATTCTGTTTAGAATAAGGCATATTATCAGCTCCTGACCTTGTAACGAGCTGTCACACCATCATTGGCTTTTTCTGCATTCTTAAATCATGGAAAACTGTTTCCTCTGTGGGTCTTCTGAGAGAAAGGACCTAATCCTTTGGGTTTTATTATGTTTCTATAGCAGAAGAGGCACAGTACTCACCTGTCTCAAGTTGAGACTTTTCACTTTGTCCTTGACCAAGGAAAGTCCCCAGACACACACAACCGAGCTTGTTCCAGCCGTGATGATGGTAGTTGCTGAAGGACACACGGCGCAGAGGCACTTTCCCCAGTCCACCATACACTCCAACGTCGTCACGTTCTGTACAAGAAAGCAGCTTTCAGTCAAATGCTCCTTTGGTGATACCGTGCATTTATTCAAACCAATACATCTCGTGGCTTTTTCACTTCCGTTGACTGTGGGGATGGCTGTAAAAACATAGTGATGTGGCTTCACAGATACCCAACCCAGCATCTCACTGAATGACATATTCTGCTATTCTGGTACCCAAGTCAACTCAGATGTCTCCATGTGTCATAACATTATTCCAAACACATCCAAAAATGAGGGTGTTTGTGGTAGAGGAGGAAACTGAACCTATCAAGTGCCCTAACAAGCACTGTGATGACATAGACCATTGAGTTTTAACAGCAAAGAAGTGTCATCTTTCTGGAACAGAAGACATTATTTTGACTGAATGCGCTAGGATAAGCTTGGGAGCCAGAGGGGAATTGACAGATGGTCCTATCAGAAAGTTCTGCACAATGAAATTCCTAATCAGGGGCTAGGAGACCTTGTATTGTCCTTACAACCTCTGAAATTAGGTTTCTCCTTTGTTTTGATGGACAATACAGTCACTGGAGATAATTTAGAATGGAAATGCCACATTTTTTAGCAGTGTAGAATGACTTTGTACTCTGATGGGATATTCAACTTGAGATTCCTCAAGAAGCTTTACTGTGAGAAAGTCCTGTACAGTGTCCTCTGAAATCAGCTCCCCAACAGCCTCTGAAATGGGTACCCGAGCCAACCAAAGACTACAACATACAATTAATTTCTGGAATTCTTATCTTTTTTTTCTTATTTACCTTCTCAGACCCATAGCTTCCAAAGCAGCAGGTGAAGTCATCAAATCCCCAGCAGAATGTTTTGTTCCAAAGAGGAGGAATCAGAACTTTATTCTTTTCAACAGCCAGAATGCCTTTCTCCGTATGAACAATGTGCCCAACAGCTCCCTTGGGATAGTCTGATGAGACAGAGAACACATTTAATTCTGATGGGTTTAGAGCACTTCTATTAACTTTCCTCCTTGCACAGGTTGTGGGGTGAGGCTGGCAAGTCCCGAAATGGGGCTCAGTGGCCACGTCCACAGACAGAAACCACCCCCCAACTGAGACTCCAGAAGGAACAGTGGAAATGCTCCCCTCCAAAGGACCACATAAATCCATGGAGAGGGAGTGATGTGCTCCAAAGGTGGGGGTTTCACAGCAATGTCATTAAGTTCCGTGTCACTGGTAGATTGTCTTATGCCATGAACTACAGAGGATGCTGGGTATGTCACCAACAGCTTCTATAGCACAGCCCACTGTCCCCACAGATGTGTGTGATGCAAACACCACCATGGGATGAAAAAGTAGACACGCTGAAATTTTCCAAGTAATTTTCTTCATGGTAAGAAAAGTAGCAGACTAAGAAAAAGATGAAGATAGAGAAGTGGAGAAAGACAATATGGACTTCGCTGTTGAACGTCAAAAGGGAGAATGAGAATAGAAAACAGTGAGCTTTATGTTTCAATTTAACATATTCAGAAGGTAGAAGAGAGAAAAGATTTAAGTGTCTTAAAAAAAAAAAATCTGTTTTGAACTCTACAACAGAAATGTAAAGTTTTCTCCCGAGTATTTGAGATTTTCAATGGCCACTCACAACACACACAAACAAGTAACAATTGGCAGAAGGCATCTTGAATGTACCAACTCATAGAAAGCACTATTTTTGTGCTCTTGAAAATCCAGATTCACCCCATCCAAGAATTGTGCACTTATTGACTCAGAAAATGGGGCACAGCCCCTGCAGCACCTTTTATTATAACTGGTGAGGGCTTCAAATTGTGCATGCTATTCAGAAAAGGAGGAAGAATTCCACTTGAGTGAAGGGACAACATAGTCTCTCTTCCTGATGAGCTTTTCCCTTGGGCATTCCTGGATGGATGTGGTTTTGTGAAGAGCTAGAACAAAGAAATGGCATTGAAAAATGAATCTCTCTTTGCCAGATCAGGCATGAGATGTTTAAATCCTTAATCATAGACTCTAGGACTGTCTTACATGAATGTCTTCATTAAAATAACATCTTAGTCTTATTACATTCTCATCAGACTACATCCCTTCCTCACAGATATGGGAAGCTAATCCCAGTGGTTCAGGAGAAGAGAGAAAAGTACAGATGAGAGTTTGAGCTGCCTTTACTTGACTGTACTCACCCCCAGAGTAGTGGTGAGCCCCTGTTTCCACAGATTTACATCAGAAAATTACTTTGATTTAAGTTTCTATTCCTGCTTTCCAGGTGAAATACAAGATCAAAATAAATTATGCTCTCCCTTTTCATGATAAACTGGTACCTGCTTTGGTATCTGCCCAAAGTTGCTGATAAAACCCAGGATGGTGCTCTTAATAAGAGGATCTTTAATGTTGTTGAGGTCCATCTTGTCGCCATAAAAATAAGGGTGATAGGTGTTAACTGCCTCCACCGCAGCTGAGCCTTGTTGCTTGTGGCCAAAAATCAGATCTATCCAGTGATGGAGGTGTGCACTGACATAGTCACTCTCCAGTGCCTGCAACCAAAAGAAAATAAATTTAGTAGAGTGTATCCATATTACAAATCCATTACCACTTTCCAATCCCTACTGGACACTTAAGTTGTCTGCAAGTGAATCGTCGCACTTTCAGTTCCTCCAGTAAGGAACAAAATGGGACCAGAGATGAAGGGTGGATCCCCCCGAGAGGAGGAAGGGCAGAGTGCTTGGTTTAGGAGGAATGTCCTCAAAGAAAAGACAATAGAAGAAGGTTCCACTAAGCGAAGTGCAAGCACTTCACAGATCTTGGCACATCCTCCAGTTTCACGTGTTCACCAACACTGTTAGGGACACAAGATGGTTTTGTTTGTAAAATACGCCTTACTTATGAACAGGAAAAGATACATAAACATAAATTGGAAAGGGAGATGACTGGCTTTAAATTGGGTCTAAAGGATCCATCAGGAGAGGCTGCATGCCATGAACCAGCAAAGAGAATATAGAGCTTGTAGAGAAATGTCTTCCCAGGCCAAGAGAGGGAAGAGGTTGTGCAATAGCAGGGTTGGGGTGCAGTGGGGAAGCTGGATGACAGAAGCTTCAAGAGTCCTTGAGTCTGATCAATAAACATTTTGTCACCATCACAGGGCTTAACCAGGGGCAGTCCCAGCACCAGATTTCCTCATGCTGGAAAATCTTGGGGTCTGAACTGTCCCTCCCCCCCAAAATAAGAAATGGTTAACTTTGATTAGATTTGCCACCCATAGTGACCGCTGTGTGGATTAATGGGACCAGAAGAAACCATTACTACTGGTTTACCATTACTACTACCAGAAGACTGGGAGAGATACTATAAGGCAATACATCCCCCTCCCAGGCTCCCTAGAAAGCTCAATGCAATCGTAGCAGAAAACTTGTGCTCGGAAGACCCAGACAGCGAGTTCATAAGCAGTGGCCACAAGTTTGGGTTGAACCTTTGCCCACCTCCAGCTTAGCCAGCCTTGCCCGTAAGGCTTCATTAATGCTACTGCCCCTGCCATCACCTGCCTCGCCAAATTTCCACGCATCCCCAAATGGCCTTGCCCAGCGATTCAAGCAGCACTGACAAGCATTATTAAAAATATACTTTCCTATCTCCAAATCATTTGCCGGTGCACTGCTCCCTGATGCCCAGTTAAAGGTCTCCCAAGCAGACCGTCCCACCAGGAGCAGAGCAGAGATAAACAAGCTAATGGGATCCCGAAGAACGGCTCATTGCACAGAGCAGACACTTCGCCCAGTGCAGCTGGTTTAAATGACCCTGCCCACAGCTATAACGATCGCAGGGCAGCTCAGAGAACAAGTGCTCCATACAATCTGTCCCCGGCAAACCACGGGAAAACGCTTTGAATAGACTCCGAACTCGTCCTCATTAATAAAAGCAGTAAATTTTGCCTGGCATCACTGCCGGAGCGAGACAAAGCAACCAGCAGAGCTGCAGCCACGCAGCCTCTCAGCACTTCCCTGAGCACTAGGACAAGCCCAGCCAGGGAGGGAGACCTTGTGGTCTAAGGAGGAAGTAAATAAATTTTTTAGCAGACTAGAATCCTAACCTATTAAACATGAAACAGGGAGCTACTCAGAGTTCTATGTCAAGAACAATTCTTTGCTCTCCTATTCATTAAAGCAATAGCCAAACCTCAGAATAGTGTGGACCTGGTTGTGTTTAATACACCAAACTCACTGTGAAGCCTCCTAAAAATGACCACGATACCAATAACAAGCACATCCAGTCTTGTGGATGATTTCAGGGAAACAGAAACCCTCGTGTTTCAGAATTCAAGATCTCAAAGTCCTCACTTCAGTGTTAGGGAACTTTCTCAGGCAGGCTAATTGACTTTATTTCCACAGCAAGACTTCTTGTGCTCTCCTGTGTAACATCTGGTTCTAGCTATGGCTGGAGAGAGGATATTGGACTGACTGTCCACAAATGCACTCTTTCATCCACTAAACTGCTCCTATTTGAGATTTGAATTAATTTGTAAAAGTTGTGTGGTTTTCTCTGCTGTGCCAATGCTATCAAACAGTGCAGCTTAGTGGGAGCAGGTCTGTGGAAGAGAACAGATGGCAGAAAGGGCCCAGCATCCACATTAACATGCACCGTGGGGGCTTTACTCCAAACTAGATCCAGTCTGCTCCCACAGGCTGAATACCACCAGCCTCTGGAGTCCACAACCCAAGTGCAGCTTTTGGTTTCGTTTCACCCAAACCAGGTCTAGTTCATAGAGTCTGAGATCCCTCTGCAACGACAGCAAACCCACCCTACGCCGGGATGGTTGATGGAGTCATTTCCAAACTGCAGCCTTGCTCCAAAGGACAAGGCAAAAGGAAATGTTCCCCATCACGTCCAAGTGTCTTCAGAGCCCTCACCATTACAGAAGCAGTAAGGAGCATGGCTCAATGCTTTACACTCCAAACAGACCCCTTTCTGTGGTCTCTGCACTGACTTGGAGAAAGGTACCTGGACATCAGAAAGAAGGAGATGAAGATTCAAGAGAATGGCCAAGAAAAACATGTAAATGATTTAATAATATGGATAATCATAAAACGTAAGGACTCTGAAGGCAGTAGAGAAGTAGGACATGTCATAGTAAGTTAATGGGAGCGATGTAACTTAACCATTAAGTGAACAGTGGAGAATATTTACAAGACAACGGCACGATTCTGGTTTGGTTCAAAACAGGAATAAAAAGTTACGGCAGTGAGGAGGTCAGAGACAGGATTTAGGAATCAGCATTTGGAGAGGTCAACTGAGGAGAAGCTTATTTGGATTTAGCAAAATAGAGAAGACAGCTGTAGCCACAGGTTTGGATGCAATCACCTACAAAGAGATTATAGAGAAGGAAAGCTGAGCCTGCACAGCTCGGCTGGAGGAGAGGTGGGGAAGAACCCACTGAGACAGAAACTGAAGCTACACATGACAAACCAGGATGATGAAAAGCCCTGAAAATCATGGGCTATTTTAGTCCCATTAATGCTAACACATGTAACCATCACATTTCTTGTACACAGCAACAATCTGCACACACTCACAAACACAGGTTAATTCCTTTTGCTGGAGGAAACCTGATGAGATAATGCAGGGGCACTAAGTACAGCCCGTTCCCTTTTTATGTCTAAAAAAAAAAAAAAAAAAAAAGAGAGACCTACACCAAGATATTCTGCTGCAAATTCTCTGTTCAATGCAACAACCTTCACACAGAATTGCCTTCGCGCTCACCACGACGTAGCAGGTGACATCAGACAGAAGTAAGACTTCCCACCTATTAATAGACAGCACTAATTGCAGTAAGTCTCAGGACCTTAAAGCTATTTGCTTTCAAATGGCCAAGGCTGACTCCATTAAAAGCAGGAAATCGCATTAGGTTCCCTCCCCCCCCAAAATAAAAAAATAATTGCAGTCCTGGCGTGACTCAGAGATGGAGGTAGGTGGTTTAAACCCCCCGTGTTGGTGCTATGGCCACCCGTTCTGACACACTCAGGGGCTGAGACAGCCCCACGGCCACAGCCCTAGATACAAATCTCACCTGGTTTGGAAAACTGGCCTTGATTCAGGGTGAGTTTTCAGGCAGACAAGAAGATATGGACAGTTCAGAACCCAGCACGAACGCCGCAAAAGCAGGATGCGTCTGGATCTAATGTTCTGTTTTGTGATTCTAGCCCTCACAGTTCCCTTTTCAGTGGGACCCAGTCCAGCATTTTGGCACAAATCTCGATATTCACTGACCTGTCTGTGCAGGAGAATGAATTTGTGGGGGTCCCCGTCTGCCCAAGGAGGAAGCTGCACGTCTCCCAGCACCGTCCCGTCCTGCATGCAGCCTGTGGGAATCACACAGGGAGAACTGGAAACAAGAACCACACACCTTGCAAACAGGCTCAACTTTTCCAAAACTCTGAAATCAAAGGAAGTTGAGGTGATTTCCACACATGCGGTTTCAGGTTCTACATCAAATACAGTGCCACAGAACACCGCAGAACCAGTTTCTCCTGGGATTTCTGCTCTAGTAATAAAGCACTGAGAAGATGATTTTCCAGTAACTGTTGTTAACACGGGAAAAATATGCATGTCCTCAGCATAAACCATTTTAGCACAGACTGCAAACTCAGACAAGACAAAGCTGCCGGCACAACTTTCTTTTTATACATATTCCCATGGGCCTAACTCCCAGATATTCCTACTAAATTAGCCACTGGGAGGGGGTTTGTTCTCCTTTGCCACCTGATTCCTTTCAGAAGGGTCTTAAATCAGAGCAGAGTGTTGTGCAACCGGATGAATTCAACTCTAAGTTAAGGCTCAGGTTTCCTTACAGCGAACAGCTTTGCCTGTTGTAAAATCTTCCTCTATATTTGCTCTCTATTGGCAGGATTCTGGGGTCTTTTTCGGGCCCCTCCACTTGATTCCACTCAGGTCAGTCTCTGGATCTTGATTTCATCCTTGTTTCTTGGTCTCCTCTCAAGATTAAACTACCCCAATTCTTTTAACAGTCTTCTAACATCTTTTTCCCATTCTCCTCTTTTCTTAACGTCCCATTTCACTGAGACCTTAAATACCATTATAACTAGACCTCAACACCATGAGTTAAGTTGCCTTTGCTGTCACCAGTTGAGGAGGATTCTTAAGGTATTTCTCCTCTGCCTTAATTGTGGATGATTCTTAAGGTATTTCTCCTCTGCCTTAATTGTTAGCCAACCCGTGTCCCCTTCAAAAAGCAGCTCTATATTGCGAATAATGGGAATTTCCTGTAAAGTGAAGTGAATCAGGATTACCGTGCCTATTTCTGAATATCATTCTTTCTGCATTCTCCCTGAGCTTCCATCTTTGGTGCAAAAAGGTCTAGAGACAGCGTTATATTCAGAAGGGACTGTGATGCTGCCTGAGGCCAGGGACAATATATCACGTTCATGTGATTTGTGCAGATGATACTGAGGACTGGCAACTTCACCACCAGAGACATGAGATTTAAAAAAAACCAGCACCACCACCGTTTAACAATTGATCTGTCTCCAAAAGTTAAATAAAAAATTAATATCTTTTTCATAGCCCACACACCCAGGATGATACAGACCAAACTTTCCAAAGTAGCCAACTCGATTGCGTATATCAAAATCCACCTTTGTCTAACAAAAAGCATAATTTCCTTGCACAGTAACTAATAGGAACTATAATCCCTTCCGAGCTAGAAATATGGTTCTTCTGATATCATCCAATATCAGAAGTTTGTACTCTTGTAGCCTGATTTTAATAAAAATGGATGTCTCATGGCTAGAGAGCCTCATCAGTCCACGTAGTCCAGGGACCAACTCTCAAGACGTGACCTGGATCTCTTCTCTTGGCAGGATGCTGGGGAGCAAAAGGGGAGTGCTGAAGCCCCTTCTAGAACTTACCCAGTTCAAAGTGATTGGCATTGGTTAGGAACTCCGGCAAGTAGAAGAATTCAGGGATGAGCTCCCTGACGTCACTCATGTTGTCCCTTGAGGCCGATTCCCACGTGCTCCTGACGCTGTGAAACATCCTGTCCGCAACGTCGAAACTCCCACCCTGGGAAAGGGAGACAGGCAAAGGAGAATGCAGGGGGACACCACGGAGAGGGGAGGAAAGGAAGAGTGTCTGGGTCCCGAGCTGAAACGGTGAGTATGGCAGGAGAAACAGACTTCCTCACATCCTGAGAGCATTTGCAGATGTTTACTTTAATGAGAGTCAAACACTAGACACAAGCAGCCTCAGTAGCCCAGGACATCATTCTGAACTAAGGCCTCCAAAAGAAAGAAAAGGGGAAAAATAATAATAAAATCACTCAGCGAATGAAGAGCACAGACCTTACATTGAAACTCTATTTCCTACAGGAATTTCTAAGGGGGTTTCAGATCCTGTATGCATTTGTGAAAATCCACATTCACCTTCGTATAAGGATCCCTATATTGAGTATGAAAGGATTCATTTTAGCAAAGTTTCTACAATAATGGAAATAACCAAACAGACAGTGCATTTTTGGAGAGCATCTGAATGAGCTTGTCAGAACGAATAAGCTGTTTCAGGAGAAAGCTGACTTTTTTAACTGTATAAAGTGACAGAACCAAATTGTATCTCAATACCTGGCTCAGGTACTGGCAGCAGAAAGGCTGCCCAGCTGCAGCACACTCCCAGACTAATAGAGGTATTTCTCAGTGGGGTTAATTAATTTGGATTACATGTCGTGGGACGTAACACTCCATCCCACTGCCAGGGCTCAGGAGAGATCGTCAGAGATAGATCGAGTATCTTTAAATAGTTCTGCAGAGCAGTGAAAATGAATAAACGATTGCTCATCCTCAACCCTTCAGTTGTCAAAGCTGTTTCATGAGGAAAAAAAGAACAAGCCAGCAGGACTGCAGAACGAAGGCAGTAAAACCCAGAGGTGGTGAAAGAGTTAATTAACATGTTAATGAATATGAGGTGCAGTCAGGTTCTGACCTCTTGGGAAAACTGGATAGCTTTGGGTTAGTTTTCTCTCTGCCGGCAGAGTGTTGCATGTGCCAGACGAGGAGGATGCTGTCCTTCTGCACAGTAACAGCTGAAGCTCTGAACTGCAATTATTAAATAGGAAAATAACAACTAAGCATCTTCAAGCTGGAAGGAGGGGATCCGACTCCCACGGACCAGACAAACCCTGAGCAGCAGTTCCCACATCCGTTTCTGATGGAAAGAACCCCTGCCCTTTTGATCGCCCCGTTCGCATCCATAATGAAACTCTTTAGGATCTACAAACACTGCCAAGTCTGGGAGCTGCAAGTCAAGAAATAACTTTTGCCACATTTTTTGTTTGGGAGAAACTACCCTCATGGATGACCCTAAGTTCTGAAGCCACATCTCCTTGCCTGTCTTTTGGAATAGACTCCCACTAAAACCCAACACATATCCCAGACGGAAAGACCCCGGCACTGGTGAATTCTGACCAGGCTTTCAGTCCAGCCTAGTTCTGCTTTACTTCCTTGAATTTTGTGTCCTCCTTCCTTACACCACTGACAATTGCAAAGCTTTTCCCACACCCACTCCAGGGACTGAGTGAAAAAGTGGCTAATCACATGAGTGAGCCAAGCTGGAGTTAATCTGATGCACAAGGTCATCTTGTTCTTGATCATTATTAGGCAGGGACCCTTGGAGTCAAATTCAAATTGAAATTAAAACAGAGTAGGAGGAGGACTATAAATAAATCAACAGCTAACAAGTATCTCATTGAAGCATATTAAAGGGCTTTGTATATTTAATCTGCACACAGCGCGCCGTGTCTGGTGGTGATTGATGCTTTTTCATCTTTTTTGCAGCTTTTATGAGAGCTGATGGTAATCTCCTGAGAAACAATATGATTTGTAATAAAAAGATTACCTGTATTAAATAAAAATAATATATACATAGGAAATGCTGTTAGCGCGACAAATCTGGTTAAAGATATTACCACCACGAAAAAATGTGATTTTTTCCCTGGCTGTCTAATTCATTTTAGGGAAAAGTAATATCTTTAAAACTTAAGCCTGTATTATTTATAAAGGAAGCAATAACTGATTTTCCCATTTCCTATATTAATAAATTTATTTGCATATATTTATATCAGAATTAATGAGTTTTCTCTCTCTATGAATGCAAAAAACTGCACTGAAAGGGAAGAAGAGAATGAAGAGAACAAAGAATTGCTTTATGCCTTTCTAGTTGACAAACTCTTATGGCTTTTCTACAGCTGGATACAGCGAGTCTCTGGTTCCTTCCCTCTCAGTAGAGGCCTTACATTGCCAGCAGGAATACTGGGAAAACAAGCTTTTTAAAGCTTCGGTTCAGCAGGGTGTATACAAAAAAACTAGTCAAAGTGATCTCTAGAGAGAAGTTAGAGCTTCCCATGTTTATAAAATTAAGCATCGCTGATATTCAGCGGCGCCTTAAACCTGAAGAGCTCAAAGTGTTTCCATGAGATGCTCACAAAGGCACAAAGATTTCCCGTGTGCCCAAAGATGCTGAGAAGTAATTACTGTAATTACAGACAGGGGTTAAATGACTGCTCAAGAGTCAGTGACACAATGAAGAGTAAGAGCCCTATTCTCTGTAGGTACCTTTGAGAAGCGAACGCCAGGAAAGGAGATCAGCCTGAGAGCTGAGACACAACAGTGGGATAAGAATTAAAGGGGGTAAAATCTGAGTTAAATCAAGAGCAAGTGTCACTAATTACTGTGGGCAAGGGGTCTTAGAATGCCTTTCCAATGAGGACACTCAGCACAGAAACTTTTGCTACTTTTCTGTGGTGCTCGGACCAATTCCTGAAAGCAATTCTAGGAAATTCTCTCTACACTGGTGAGGCCACAACTGGAATCCTGCGTCCAGTTCTGGGCCCCCCAGTTCAAGAGGGACAGGGAACTACTGGAAAGAGTCCAATGTAGGGCAACGAAGATGATGGAGGGATTGGAGCATCTCCCTGATGAGGAAAGGCTGAGAGAGCTGGGACTCTTTAGCCTGGAGAAGAG
>JAOTQQ010000002.1:19645818-19666826 GCA_026546715.1 Gallinago undulata | reverse complement strand
CCATCCCTGGAGGGGTTCAAGGCCAGGCTGGATGGGGCTTGGAGCAACCTGGTCTGGTGGGAGGTGTCCCTGCTCAGAGCAGGAGGTGGAACTGGATGATCTTTAAGCTCCCTTCCAACCCAAACATTTCTGATTCTATGATTATTTTACTGCCTTTTCACTCCTGGGCCAAATAATAACATGCATAAAGGAAAACAACTACGGTTTCTTCACAGTATTTTATTCCTTGCTTAGGCACTCTCTTCCAAGAAAAGTATGTATCTGAGGGAAGGTTTTGCATACCCTAAGTAACAACCTATTCCACCAATGAACATGAAACCCAGGACTAATTCTAGCTTATGGTCTACAACTCCTATGCTTTTAGTTCTCCTGCTAAGCATCTGAAACCTAACAATGACAGGCTGCGTTTGTAGAAACCAGGCAAAACAAAAATGCATAGTTTGTATCTGATATGGGAAAATAGGATCTTCACTCTTTGTCCAAAAAAAAAAAAAAAAAGATTATATGATGGTCTAATTCATAAATCAGAAGAAAGTCCATTGCCTATAGCCGTGGTGGGTTTGCACCATCTGAACCAAACGTAGCTCAAGAATGGAGGAATTTTAAAGTAAAAAATACACGTCATGAGGGGTTACCCATTACAACTCAGCCCTCTCACACTATATGTGCATTTCACAGAGCTCTGCCCCACTGGCCTTTGTAAGGTCTCCAACAGACACTTGAGACTTGGAGAGAGCATCTCAAAGGGATGGAACAGGACCAGGATTCCTGGAATTATCTGAAGTGTGGCTGGATTAGGGTGTTTGCCACAGAAGGATCAGGTTTGGTTCTTCCCTTTCCACAGGGGCAGACTCACTGGAACTGCACGAGTTTATTTTGGATTTATGGCTGAGTTCAAAAGCAGGGGTTATGCAATGTACAAACCTGCTCAATCCATCAGCCCTCTGATATTTTAAAGTGGGAGCATTGCAGATTACTATGCACTGGACTACACTGGGCCAGTCTATCTGTATGTTTTGCAAACATACATAATATATGTTGACTTGTGGGTGCCACGACCCTCCAGTGGAACTCTTGCTGTTCTTGTCACAAGCCCTGAACAGTGACTAAAGACTCGTCAAGGGTCAAAACAAATCATTTCTCTAGTTAAAGCTGGTTGGAAGCTGCTATATAATTCAAAGAGGTTGATGAGATCACCACGTCGTGAAAATACATAAGGTTAAGTGTAGTCACTCCCCAGTAAGAGCCATCCTTTTGGGTCTCAGGGGACTGGGCAGGATGCTCCCCCCGAGACTCCAGAGATCTGGAATTCTGCATCCTCCCTTGTTGGCTCGTAAGGGCTTAGAACACGAATCGTGTTACAGGCAGCTCAAGCTCATTCCTCCCTTCTCCTCGGAAATCAATCAGCATCCTCCAGGCACCACCTCTCCAGCCAGCACTGCAAAAGCTCAAAGCAGATCAACTGCAGCCATCCAACCACAGTGAGTGCATTTAAAAATAAATAAATAATCAAAGGCTGGTTGCAAAAAGGAAAAAGAGAAGCGTTTCATAAATGTAAATAACTACACTTTTTACATAAAGTCACGAGAAGTATCTACATGTTCCTCTATACCTAAATCTATAAAGTATTAGTAGGGCTCTAGCCGTGGCAGGATCTAAGCATGATGATAACCATGATCCACTTTTGGCTACGCTATACATAAGTGATTTATTAATCTCTCTTCCATTAACATCAGACTATGATCTCACTCTTGTGATAGTCAGTGCTTTCCATTTGCTAGAGACAGGTGGACCTCAACCCATTTGGAGATTCATTGCAGATGAGATAATCTCAAAGGGTAAGTTTTTGCCCCCACTGAAATTAATACTAAAATTCCAATAAAGTTAATTGGGCTCTTAGACTTCACAAAAGCTGCTTTCATTTTTCTTTTTGTCTTCCATCTTCCTGACTTCTCTAAGTCTGCTAAACAGTGCTGAGGCTCTCCTAAAACCACTTTTCTTAAAAAAAAACCTCTGCAATTGCCACATTGAGGGAAATCCACCTCCTGGTGAGCCCCAAGCTAGGTCAAAATCCTACTATTAAAAAGAATGTCAGCTTTCCCTGTGAAACAGTCCAGTCTCTCTCATATCCCAAAAAAGTGCTACGTTAGATTATTTTAGAAGAAAGGTATAAGGTCCTCCTTGTTTGATTGTACCAGCCCACCTTCTGGGTATCACTCTGTGTTCAAAGAATAGAGGTATAATACAGAATTTATAAATAAGTATAATATGAAAGTAGGATGTCTTGAAGTAGGATGTCTTGAAGGGGCTGGAGAGGGAGAAAGGAATCTGTTTGCACCGTGGGTATTCACCAGACCAAGGGATTACATTTCCCCTGGGAAATTGCTGCACCCAGGCACACTTCAGGTCATAGAAGAAAAATATCAAGTGAATTTAATTTGTTGAGGTGAGCAGAACGCAAACTCCAACCCCAGAATCAGGCAAGTACAGCAACATTATCAGCTTCTTTATGCCAATAACATCCCAAACCCGTTATGAGCAAGAAAAAGGGACCTCAACGTTGCATCTCCTGTGAACACCACCTCCCAGGAAACACTCAGCTATTTCTCTTCCATCTCTCTTTTCCCCCAGATGCTATTTTGAAATTATTGCAACCAGTTACTAAAAGCTTAGACTTGGTAGCCCCGTCAGAGAGACAAATCCGTGTAAATTCACATTACAAAGAAGAAGATTCACACGTTACAAAGGGAAGCTGACGAACAGCTTCTAACCAGGTCCAGATGCTTTTTCTTTCTGCATAATTTGAAATTGAACATTTTGGGCACTGCCTGCCGTCCGGTTCCTTCCCCTCCAGCTCCCACGCTGGAACCAGACATTATTCTAATGATCTCCAAGGACCCAGCGTTGCTGTTGCTTAGGAACAAAAGTTTCACAGGCTGCAGAAAGAGACTTGAATAGAGAGACCCTGGAGCTGGGGAACTCCTTTTTGCCACTCCTCCTCTTCCTCTTCCTCCTCCCTGCACGCTCAGACACACGAGTTTCTTCATTTTCCACCAAGGAAGTATGATCCAGCATTGGCAGGACTGTGCAAAGGGAAAGCATCCTGTGCTCCCCACTCCCAGGTTTATTTCCAGACTGAGAGTCTAATTCTTTGCTCAAAGAAGAGTAGACAGAGGACGACTGCAGAGTAACAGAGCATGAAGGCTCATCCCACACCACGGGGACACCTCTACCTCGCCTTCGAAGCCTCCCTAGCTGCTAGGTAAGATCCTGTGCAGGGGGGCAATCTAGCAGAATTGTTAAGAGGAAGCAGTATTTTTGTTTATTCTTGGCGGGCCTCAGTTTTATAAGTGACCTTGCTCTGAAGTGATCTGGAAAAGCAAGAAAATTAAGAAAGGAAAGCTCTCTCTCTCTATTTGCTCATGGTTGGATTGAGTCCAAACCTGCCTGTGAGCGAGAGACTGCATTTAAGACAGACAGGGAATTTATCTCTCTTCCACAACAGGTTGTATCCAACAACAAGGAAACGGTAACGGGCTCCAAAGCAGGGAAATAAAAACATTCCCTGGTTGGAACTGCTTCATACAAGAATCATTTCACTGTATGAATGCTGGTTTTAAGCTTTATATGAAAGTATTTCCCTAGAGCGGGAGGAGAACAGGCAGAACCAGAGGAAGAGGTCCTGAAACACCCAGGCAGCGTCACAGGCAGAAGGTCTGTCCTGCCCCTGCCAGCCCTATGCTGAGAAAGGAAGAAGAAAGGTTCAGGTCCAAGAGA
The DNA here is from genome assembly GCA_026546715.1 of Gallinago undulata. Classification (NCBI taxonomy): domain Eukaryota; kingdom Metazoa; phylum Chordata; class Aves; order Charadriiformes; family Scolopacidae; genus Gallinago; species Gallinago undulata. Next base: position 19,663,049 of record JAOTQQ010000002.1, on the reverse strand, counting down.
CCACATCATCAGGATCCAAAGCTGTGTTCTTCTAGGATCAGATCTCCTTCTCTAGGACAGGCTTAAGCTACAGTGGGTCATGACTGGGCCTTGTGCAAGTGCTAAAGTGCATATAAGGAGAAATTATTGAATGGTTTGGGTTGGAAGGGACATGAAAGATCATCTTGCTCCAATCTCCTGCCATGACCAGGGACACCTCCCATCAGACCAGGTTGCTCCAAGCCACCTCCAACCTGGCCCTGCACCTCTTGAGGGATGGGGCAGCCACAGCTTCTCTGGGCAACCTGGGCCAGTATCTTACCACCCTCACAGGAAAGAATTTCTTCCTAATATCTCATCTAAATCTCCCCTCTTTCAGTATCAAATCCTTCCCCCTCATCCTATCACTCCACCCCTGATCAAGAGTCTCTCCCCATCTCTCCTGGAGCCCCTTTAGGGACTGGAAGGGGCTGTAAGGTCTCCCCAGAGCCTTCTCTTCTCCAGCCTGAACCCCCCCAACTCTCTCAGCCTGTCCTCCCAGCAGAGGGGCTCCAGCCCTCGGAGCACCTTTGTGGTCCCCCTCTGGACCCATTTCAACAGGTCCATGTCCTTCCTGTGCTGAGAACTCCAGAGCTGGACACAGTGCTCCAGGTGGGGTCTCCCCAGAGCAGAGGGGCAGAATTACCTCCCTTGACCTGCTGGCCACGCTTCTTTTGATGCAGCCCAGGATGGTGGCTGGTTAGCCCCAGACTTTCAAAAGACCAATCCAGAAGAAAGATTTTACCAAGTGTGGATAAAAAGGGAAAGAGTTTTCTAGTCAGGGTGCTCTTTAGCAAGACCTTATCACACAGAAATGCAAAGGCTTGCCAGCAACTCAGAGAGCGGACCTGGCAGCAGGGTGAGGATTTAGAGAAAATGAGTGAAGAGAGTTCCCTCTTGTCATCGTCATTTCTTAGGTGGAAGGGCAACACACATACCTCTCCCTCTGCTCTCCCAGGAGATGCCCTGTGAGCATGAGATCGAACAGGCATAATTAACATTTACAGCGAGGAGGGCTCCTGCGATTCCTGAATTTTTAATATCAGTGGCTACGGAACTGGAGCCCTCTCATGCAGAGCCACAGAAGATGAGACGTGGCTAAGTAAGCTCCATTAGCTCCAGTTAGAGCCCTGTGAAATGCTGTATTAGTTTATAAACACGCAGAGACAAGAGAGCTATTCATCCCCTTCAAGCTCTCTGGTGCGCTGCGGTGTTTCTGCACAACTCTAATGCTAATGCCTATCTTCAGGATTGAAAATCATAGAATGGTTTGGGTCGGAAGGGACCTTAAAGATCATCCATGGGCAGGGACACCTCTCACCAGACCAGGTTGCTCAAAGCACCATCCAACCTGTTCCAGGCTCTCACCACCCTCACATCAAAGAGTTTCTTCCTGAGATCTCATCCAAGTCTCCTCTCTTTTGGTTTAAAACTGTTCCCCTTCGTCCCATCGCTCCCCACCCTGATAAAGAGTCCCTCCCCATTTCTCCTGTACCCCTTTAGGCACTGGAAGGAAAATCACCTTTTTCTAAGTTTGAAATGTGGCTTCCACTTTTAACCCAAAGGAAATACCACGTGGAAAGTGTGAGCACTCCCCGGGGACTCATGTTTTCCTCATCAGCACATCTGAGAGGCCCATAGTAGGATTTAAAGAAATCTGACTAAAGGAGGTGGTTAACCCTCCCCGAAGCCTGGGCGTTCTCCAGTGCATCACACAGAGAGATCTGCCCTCAGGAAAACTCCACTCATCTATCTGTTTGGATTTCTTAAGAAAAATCTGAAAGGTCCATAAAAGGTTGGCAAGATTTACCGATAACGACGTTCCCAAAGGGTAATTCCTTGTTATTTTTGACCAAGCTCCAGCACTCACCCATCTCCACCAGGCTCTCTCTAGTGCTGCCAGGCACACACAGCACCGAGGGACACCAGCACCAAGGGCCAGCCGCAGAACATGTCCCACCTTGGGCTAGATGGTATTTTTAAGAGAAGAAGCTGGTTTGGATCAATGCTTCCCGCATGGAATTTAAATAAAAAGAAATAGGAAAAAAAAATAAACCTCCTGGAAACAGAACATTTTTTTTTTTCCTGAGAGTTTTAAAGATGTTTTTAAAAGCATTTTAAAATAATTTATCACTTTGAGTTTAGAAAAAAAAAATATGTATTTTTCCTTGAGGCTCCCTTTCATATTTTTTTTTAAAGGCACACTTGGATGAAAAAATTCACTCCGAGTGCAGCGAGTGTTTTGGTCAACTCACCCAACACAAAATTCAAACAAAGAGGAAGTTGGACCCCAAAATCAGCAGGTTCACACCAACTGCAGGAAGCAGCAAGTCTCTGTGCATCCATTTCTGAAGCATGGTTGCCACCCTCTGTGCACCAGTAAGGGACTTAGGACGCCCTGAATCCCTAGCAGGGCTCTGCCATTTCCCATGCAGCACAACTTTATCTTCAGAGAATTGCCAACAAGAATATTGTATCAAATCCTTAAAATGAGTGAGTTGTGATTAAAAAAACCTCTATTGTTTTGATCTCCAGAAATTCCTAACCACTCCTAGGCAAATTATTTAAGCTGAGATCAACACAGGTAGAAAAAATGCTTAATTTTCTGCTGTATTTTGCTTCAGTTATCAGTCTACATTATCAATATTAACCCTGGGCCACTGTAAGGTTAAACACAGCAAAGAGTGAGAGGCCTTCAGATATAATGGTAAAATGACCCTGCAACTACTGGTGGAGACAGCAACATGGGAGACAGCCACAGAAAGATTTAACTGTGTTTGAATATTTTTATATAAAATAACAGAGATTCAATTTTGGAAGATACCCTCTGGGCAAGACTGACCCCACTGCGCTGCTTCCAGGATTTTCTGAAGCATCTGCCTCATTGCAGAGCTCCCGGGAGAGTGGGTGGTGACTGGCAGAGATCCCTCTTGCTTTTGCATTATTTTTGGCTCTGGCATGTAATTGAAAAGGAGCCGAAAAGCCTTAGTTGTAGCCTGAGCTTCCCCTTCATGTATTTGCACATGATTAATGAGTAGCCAAAAAAGCCTGAAGGGTTTGTAATGAAGCTTTTCTAATAGGGAAATGTATTGTAGACAGATCCATATTTTGTCCCAAACAATCATTCATCAACGCTGCGATTTGACTCTTCACAATTAAATGCCAGAGCATCCTGAGATTAGCCAGCTGTAACCCATGCTCCTCTCTGCGCTCTGCTGAGAGGGACATTGTCATCCATTTCCAGGGAACCAGCCTATTTCCTTTGTCACTGGCCATAATTAGCACCTGTATTCGATGGCCTTTGATTAGAGATCGATCACCAAACCTGAGACTACAGGAGACACAGCTCTACAGGCCTCGATCCATCAAAGCATTTAGCATGTGCTGAGTATGAGTCAAAAGCATGACCAGAAACACTTATATGTGTTTTTGGAGGGCAGGGTACCTTCGCAGTGGGAGTCCATCTCACTCTGGATGGAAAGACAAGGTTGGAGTATCCAGAGCCTGTCTTTGAAAGAGATTCTGGGCTCCCCAGTTCAAGAAGAATAGGGAACTGTTGGAGAGGGGACAGCAAAGGGCTACAAGGATGATGAGGGGATTAGAACATCTCTCTGATGAGGAAAGGCTGAGGGACTTGGGTCTTTTTAGTCTGGAGAAGAGAAGACTGAGGGGGGAACTGATCAATGCGTATTAATACTTCAAGGGTGGGTGTCAGGAGGATGGGGCCAGTCTTTTTTCAGTGGTGCCCAGGGACAGGACAAGAGGGAACGGGCACAAACTGGACCACAGAAAGTTCCATCTGAACATCAGGAGGAACTTCTTTCCTGTGAGGGTGGCAGAGCCCCGGAAGAGGCTGCCCAGAGAGGTGGTGGAGTCTCTTTCTCTGGAGACATTCAAACCCCACCTGGACATATTCCTGTGCAACCTGCTCTGGCAGGGGGTTGGAGGAGATGATGTCCTCTATTCAGAGGTCCCTTCCAACCCCATATCATTCTGTGATTTTGTGAAAGCACAGAGGACACTTGCCAAGGGAGGGTTTAGCCTGTCATTAAGCAGCATGGACACAACCCCCCTGTTGCAGACCCCTGTTGTGTGAACCACGAGCAGTCCTGGCAAATCTGAGAGCCCGCTACAGTCCTGAGGTCCTGCTGAAAACAAGACTCAATCCTTTGCTTTAAATATTTAATCTTTCAATAGCGTCCAGAGCCCAAATCACAGGTCCATTAAACAGGATGTTTAATTTAACCAACCTGTCAGCAGCTGCCAGGCCTGGAAAGAAAGCAACCTGTTGGTCTGGTAGAATAAGTACAATTTTGGGTAACTTCTTTTAGTGCAATCCCTGAAGACTGGGTTGAGACCCAGAATACATTTTGCTTGGGTCCTCACATGCCTGATGGATAACACCACATTTCATTCCGTTTCATTCCATGTTGAGCTCAAATTAGTACCAAGGAACGAAAGAAAACAAATTTCTCCACTTGGAATATAATATAATATAGGTGTTACAATGCAATAAAATAATATTGTAAATTATTAGAATCTCACATACTCAAAATATTTTCAGGAAGACCTTTCAGAGTTGCAGCTTCAGGGTTGAAAACTCCTGGCTTTAAAATAAAAGACTTCTAAAGAGTCCAGCGGTCACATGTTAATTTATAATAAGTGATTATTTTGTTTTTAATTAGGGAGTAACAGCCACTGCTTTCTAAGGCTCTACTGAAGTTCCCAGACTTCATCGAGAGGCTGGTGTGTCTGTCTGGCTCTCAGTGGACAGATGGCCAAGGGAAAAGCAAAAGGTCCAAAAGGGAAGAAGATCACCTTGAAAATTGCCAAAAATTCCATCCGGATAACTCTTGATGGACGGCGCCGTCTTGACTTAAGCAAAATGGGTATCACCACCTTCCCCAAGTGCATTCTGAAACTGGCTGACGTGGATGAACTTGATTTGAGCAGAAACATGTTAAAAAAGATTCCGGGCAGCATCGAGAAGTTCCAGAAACTGCGCTGGCTGGACCTGCATAGTAACCAGCTCGAGGAGCTGCCTGAGGCAATAGGGAAACTTCAGAACCTTTTCTACCTGAATATATGCAACAACAAGCTGACCAGCAGCAATCTGCCAGAAGGGCTGAACCTCCTCAAGAACCTACATATTCTCAACCTTGGCTTGAACCGTCTTGACAGTATTCCAACCAGTCTTGGGGCCCTGAAAGAACTTACAGAGATAGGTCTCTTTGACAACGCCTTGACCACCATCCCAAACAGTGTGAAAAGGCTCCCCAAGCTCAAGAAGATGAATGTAGAAAGAAACCCTTTCCCGGATTCAATAAAGCAAGAAGACTATTCTGACCCTATCAAACGTGTAGAAACACTTCACTTAGTACAAGAGAAAGACCTGTGCTCTTCTTGCCTGAATTTGTGTAAGGGTGAGAGGGACAAGCTGCAGCAGTTAATGGATGTGACACCCAGCTCCTCAAAGAAGTCAAGTTTCTCATCACTCCTTACACCCAATTCCACTGCAAAGGAGAACCAAGAAGAATGGAGATTAAGAGACGATTTGTCGAGTCACTCCACAGATGATGTCTCTTGAAGTCCAGCCCAAACTAATAAAAAGCTGACCTCCTTCCTCCTGCCTTTTCCTGCAGTTCTCTTCCTTTAAAGATCTACATGGTTTTAGAAGCAGCAGTTATGTGTAGCCTCTGAAATGAAATCCAAACCAACTAAACCAGATGTATATTTGGGAAAGGAAGGACTATTCTCTAACATCTGTACCTGTTCCTACAACACCTTCTCCATGCTTGGGTTTGGTTTTTGTTTTTGTTTTTTTCTTTTGTGTGTGCAAGTGTCTAGTGATAGAATCTTCAAAAAGAAACTTTTCTGGTAACTCCGTTCCCACCACTGAGCCACAGACACGAGTCCTGTTCCTTTTCATGGAGTGAGACAGTTAAACCAGTCTCAGTCAATACCTTTGAGAGGAACAGAAATAGACCTGGGAATTTTCTGCTGCTGGTGGCTGTCACCAGCCCCTCAGGGAGTCTCAGACGGGCACCGTCAGTGTAGGAACCATGAGCCTGTTCCAATTCCGCCGACACAAGTGTTATGCTCAGGAGTAAATAAACAGCTCAAAACCAAATGCTTAGAGCTAAACAACCAGTGACCCTGTTTGCCCTCAAGGAGCCAGACTCTGCTTAAGCAAGTTCTCTGGGATTTTGGGTGCTACACCTGGGGGCAGCGCTCTCTAACTTGCAGGACACAATCAACACCAGTATAAGATGCCAAAACATCCACGTGTACATCTATCACTGCCCTCACCACGCAATAAAGAGCCCATTATGCAGAGGCATTATGGATTAGCTCTAACCTCACTCTTTCCCACATGAACCATTTATGTAGAGTTTACCAATAAAGTCATATTAAGGAGGTAATAATTATTAATCAACTATGCACAGTCAGCCACTCAACACATTTTTCATGTCTTCACTGTGAATGCTGTACACTGGAATGCTTTTTGGTGTTTTGGGGATACCTTTGAGTCTTTAAAATAGGTGGCACAAATAGGTAAGTTTCTACATGCTTTTTTTAAGGTGAAATTTATTCACACAATTGTATTTGTTATTTAGAGTTATCCAATGTTTCACATGTTTTGGTTTACCTTATATTCAGGGACTCTTCTGTTATTCCCTTTGACTTCAAAGCAGGTTGAAAAGAGCAAAATCTACAGGAGATATGAAAGGTCACATTACAATTATTTAAATAGTTATCTGCCTACATTATGTATCTATATAATCTATGTCACATCCTGACAGCAACTTTCTTTCTGAAGGACACCACATCTCACTGACACTCTAAGCCAGGACAAAGCTGCAAGACAACACAGCAAAAGCATACATTTAATATTAAGGAGTTGCCTATGGGATGGATAAAAGCAGTTTATTTCCCAAATAGGTCCTCAATTTGATATACAGGGCTTTGGACTTATGATCAGGTGGTTTAAGGTTCTATTGAAGTCAGAGAATAAGAACCCACTGACCTGGTTTCAGCTGAGATAAGAGTTAATTTCCTTTCTATAACTGCTGGGTTTTGGATTTAGTGTGAGAACAATGCTGATAACACATATTGGTTTAGTTGTTGCTAAGTGATGTTTGCATTAGTCACAGACTTTTTCAGCTTCCCACAGAAGCTGAGAGGGAACACAGACAGGACAAGATGGCCAAAGGAATATTCCATACATCATGCTCAGTATATAAGTGGGGGTTGGCCGGGGGGGGAGGAGGGCAGGGACCTACAATCACTGCTCAGGGGTGGGATGGGCAACTGATCACTGGGTGGTGAGCATCACATGTGTTGTATCACTTTATTTTGTATATTCTTTTTACTATTATTATTTTTTTTTCTTCTGTTACTGTGCTATTAAACTGTCTTTATCTCAACCCACAAGGTTTTCTTCCCCTCCTTTTTCTCCCTACTCTACTGGGGGTGTGGGGAAGGGAGGGAATGGCTGCATGGTCCTAGTTGCTGGTTGGGGTTAAATCTCAACACCCACTCAGGTATTTATCTAGCAAAAATGTCAGAACAGAACACCAACCTTCTTTCACCCAGTACTTTGAGATGAGATGGAGGTGTCTCATCTGAGTGAGAGGAAGCAGTAAGGCTGTAACAGCCATTTCCTGGGCTGCAGGGACATAACACACACCACTGGGTGCTAGAAGAGTCCTACGGATGCATTAGCTCCCTTGACAAATCAATGCCCATATCATGCTCCGGAGAATTCTCAGGTCAGCAAAAGGAAAAATTTTATAGCTTTGTTGAAGTGTAACCCGTTAAAGACAAAGGAGCTGCAGTTGAAGGCAAAGCCCCTGGAGCAGCACCAGACAGACATCTGAAGCCAGGATAAATAGGAGTGATAGACCAGGAGCATCGCCTGGGTGTTCTTGTTATTATGAAGTAGTGATTACCTCTTAAATATCTTATTTCGGTCGCTGTCATGAAAGACAAGGAATCTGGAGTAACCATTTTTGAAGAATATTTCCAAGGCGATCTCCTGGAAAGGTAAAGCATTTACAGTGTGAAGAGCTGCAGGGGAAAGCACCCATTGTGGCCTGTCCAATTCTTCAGGGCTTTGACAAAAAAAGGCCTTGACTTTGTATCACGTGTAAAGAAGTGTAGCAAAATATGTCTAATATTTCCAATTTCTCCAACTGTAAGAATGGCCCTACTGGGTTGACTGGGAGCTCGAATGCTTCTCTGAAGCAGAACCAAACTCCAGATGTTGGTTCCATCACCCGTCTCCTCCCACTGCTTCTGAAGCATTTTTGTCTTGAAATCTGAGAGTGATCAACAAGACATGAGTAGCACGAACTTCTAATTAGGTGAGAAAGATAACATGAAGAGGGAAGGCTAAATAAGCATTTCTTTTCGAAAGCAACCATACTGGTTTCTAAATGAATAGTGAACTCAACAGAAATGCAAAATAATTTCTCCTGCCTAGAAGCAGCAGAGGAGGAAGGGGAGTTTATGACATTTCTCACTGAAGCTTTAAAAATAATCAAAGTTGGAAAATTCACACACTTCTTTCTGCAATATCTCCACACATTGTTACATTGGGCATTTGCATATAACCTTATTCTTTACTCAGTGAGTGATCCTTTTTTCCCCCCCCCAAAGTCAGTCAAGTAAAACTATAAATAAGGTGCAGTGTCTGGGAACCCAGACACAAGTTTCAATCCAAATGTGGCAGGTGCAATACAAACCTAGAAAAAACACCACAATGACAACTGCCCCAAACATGACTCACAAGTTAATTATAAAGCAGAAAGGTAATCTGAGAGTGACTATGACAGCTGATCCACCTGAACTGCAAAAAATAAGCAAACAAAAAAAAAAAAAGGCAAAAAAACTCCACAACCAAAAAGCCACCAAAAAAACCCCGGGCTCATTCAAAGACTGTTTTTACTCATCTCCATGTTTTACTTTGGGTCACAAACCATTTCCATTTCACACGTTTAAACAAAAACCCCTGCATACGCAAAGATGTGAATATATGAGGAGGCAGCAAGATTCCACTGGCAACTTTATGCTTTTCACAAAACAGAAGAGGTGACAGTTCTGCTGCTCAGGTTGCTCACCAGTGATGGAAGAAAATAAGCTTCACACAGTTACTCAGGACAGGACTTAACTTTCCTGTCCATGCTTGCAGAGTGACCTAACCACTGAGACATGCTATATCCTGAAGCAAGTCTCCCCTACTAAAATATTTTGCATACATAATTAAATATAAAATAAACTAAGGATGAATCATGATACCATACCACAATTATCAGCCCCATTTTCTCCAACTTTCTGAATTTTCCAAAGAATTTCTTAATTCTCTGTTGAATCTCAGCCGTCCAAAAATGGATTTGAAACAATGGAAACTGGATATGGGCAGCTTCAAATTAGTTATGGCTCTTTCAAAACTCCGTGTTGGTCATCATATAAATGAAATCTGTGAATTACTCTTTAGACTCTACCAAAAGTACAGGCTCTGGTGCTGCAAGCTCCAGCTACAACTCTTCTGTGTTTTTCATCAAGGGGCTCATCTAAACCAGAGAAAACGAAAAGGGTACCAGGCCACTGGTGATGAGTAGCTTCTGGGGGGCGCAGCTGAAGACAAAGAGGATTCAAATCCTCTGCTCCAGTTTACGAGTCACTGATTGACTCACATGCACGACTTGAAAGTTATTCCAGGAGGCCTCATAATCCACCGATGTCCAGAACTACTGAAGTCGGTGGGAGCTGAGTATTACTGGAAGTCAGACACTTACTGGGAGCTTCCATCAAAACACAGGGACTCGACTTCAAGCCTTATTTCCAAAAACATTGAGAGAAACTGTGAAGTTGTGAACAACTGTGATTAGCTGGTAGCCTTACAACTAATGAGACAACCACTGCGCTGAGGGTGCCTGAACTCTCTGGTGAACACAGGAATGGGTTTGTATTACCAAAGGCTAATGAAGCAATGACAGGAGCAAAAGCATTTTGTGAGTCAAGCAAAGAAATCTCAACAGTCTGAGTAAAAATTGTGCAAGCACTTTTCAGTCACACATCATTATTGCTGTTGCAGCTTTCCTTCAAATGAGAGAGCACGTTAGTTCCTACCTGCAGAAGGAAGCGCATCAGATGGATCTCTTTTATATCACGATACGAATAACGGGAACACAGCTGATCTCCCACAGCATGATCTTTATGACATAAGTTGAAAATAAATGGATCACTGATGCTGGAAGAAAAAAAATATAAAGAAAGAAAAACTAACTTGAAACAAAAAAGATCAGGAGAGCTTTCATGAACATCCAACTCCTCCATAAAGAGGAGTAAAAGTACTAAAGACGGCAAGATCAAACACGTGAATTGAAAACAAAGCTAAATGCTGAAGGCAAATTTTGCACTACTTCCCAAAATAAAATTAAGAGCTTGTGGATACTAAGGGTAGGTTTGGAATTGTCTTAGTGCATGTAAATAGGCAGATGGCAATGGTCTGTACACACTGAAGTCTGAGAAGCAGCAAGGGAAGGAGCTGGGTGGGAGAACCTGAAAGCCTGGGTGAAGGGCAAGCATCATATGGACGTACAGCTATTATCAACAGGAATTAACTGGGACTAATAATTAAGCAATTAATTCATTATTACACTGGTCGCGTAGATGTACTGCAATTGCTATCTACAGCCTTGCCCATAGCAAATCCCTCAGAAAAACAACCAAAGCTTTTATCGGACCCAGTCTCATCGACCAGTAAGTCACCTGATCAGATGGACTGGTGTGGGACTGGGTAAGGATCGGATGCAGAGCAGACAGGGAGTAAAAACACCGAGTTACTCTCTGCCCCACGGGGCTTTGCACATGAGCACGCAGCACGCGCAAAGAGCTAAGTCTTAACAGGCTCATTTTCAATATTGATTAGTTTCAATAAATCATGAGTCAAAGATGATAGCAGCGTGCCAAATATTAATTACGATTCTGTCTTGCAGAAACAAACAGAAAAAACTTCAGAGATGATGAAGCTAAAGGCTCTTGTAATGACTGCTCCATATGAATAAAAGATGGGAGCCAGTCAGAAACATTAACAACACTTTCAAAGACTTGAAAAACAGCAACCTATGTGTTAGGCTGCCCACCACCTCCATCTGTTGGAGCTGGGAGCTCTTGTTGCACCTCCAGAGCCTGTCAACAAGCACCTCTGTTAGTTATGGTAAATACTTCTGTGAACAGATGGCAAGGATGGCAAACTTCTCACTGTGCCCCTTTAGTCTCTGCAAATTCCAGGTATCCACGTGCCACCACTGAAGTTAACGAAGCAGATCTCCAGGAGAAAAGGAGGACTCACCTGGACAAGCAGTGACGTGTACAGTAGACTTCTTCTAGTGGGGATAACACAAAGCACTCGCAGATGTAGAAGTGCTCTTTGCCGAAGAGCAGCACTCCTTCCAGCGCCGTGTGTCCCTGCACCACTGCCACAGAGCACTTGAATGTCACCTGGTAGAGGAGCAAGCGGGATGAAGCCAGGAGTGGGTCACACAGGTGATGGGGACAGCAGGGAGCAAGACACAACGATGCAGAGGGACATGTGTTTGTACCAAACCAGCTGCCATCTCTATTGGGATGCAGCCACAAAAATCACCATGAGTGACAGATCAGGACTCTGCCGTGCCAGTGGTGGGAGAGTCTGATGCCCTTTTTCCCCAGGAAATCTCTTCCTTCCCATCTATCCGTGGTGACATTTAGCAACATCACTAAAGACTATGAAGAGCTTGAAATCTTAGACAGCAACAGTTACTACACAGGGAGAGGGTTAAAGCACGGAGGAAAGAAGTGACTTTCATCACGATACAGAAAACCTGCGGCATATAAGTTATATATGTCTATTTATAAAGGCAAATACTTTGATTTAGATCCCAGTGAAATCTCTACTTAAAAAAGTCCTGCAAAGGGATCCCAGGAAGCAATAAGCAAGGGAAGGATGTAACACTCAAGGTATCCATCCCACCACATCCAGCTGAATCAGCGTAGAAAGGATTGAAATCTCAGTAACCCAGAACTCCTTGCACTGGTACTTTTCCTTCCTGTATAATACAGAAGGCCAATCAAAATATATGATTCTATGATTCTAGTTGTCTTAGAGATTCAGTTAAACATTCTGGAACAGTTTAAAAGAACCTCTCTTGGCATCCTAAGATTCACTTTGTCTTTCTCCCAAGCAAATTAACTTGGCCCTTAAAATACAGGAATTTCTAACACACAATTTAGAGGCACTGGGAATGTTTCAAAAAGTAGTTCTTCAGTCTACGTATATGTCAGATCAGAAAGTTTTCCTGAGAATCAACCAGTTTTGATAAAGAGGAAAAGGTCTTTTTTTTTTTTTTTTTTTTTCCCCTGGAACTGGCTGAGAGATGGTGTAGAAAGGAAGCAGACCAACACAGAGATCACAGAAAAGCCCAACTATCTGGAAAATTGTGTGGTTTGCATGAAGGAAACAAAGTTCTGATTTTAAATCAAGCACCAATTCATTGCAAAGAACTTGCATGACATTTAGAGGCATGAAGTTCCTTATTTTTCTTGGCTGGTGATTCAGTCTTCTACACATACTCATACACGATGACATGTAAGTATGGTTCTCCTTCACTTTTTTTCCTACCTCACTATTTCTGGAACCAAATCCACAACCTTCCTTGCCCCCATCCCAAAATACACAGAGGCTAACTCAGGTCAGCTCAAGCAGACCTGCAGAAGCTTCCAGTCTTGGCTGCCAGCATAAAATAAATAATAAATTCAAAAATAATTTGAAGAAAATCTCGTTTCTACATTTAGTTCTTTTTTTTTTTTACTGAAAAACGATTATTTTACCAACAGAATGGGGGGTTCATTTTGAAATCACCTGAGTGCACACAGAAGGTTGTTTTCATTCTGGTGTTGAAAAAAAAATAGCAACCAATGCTGGAAGATTTCTGTGGGTATTTTTTTGAAGAAAATCCCTTGAATCTCTCTCTCTCTTTCCCCTCTAAATTATTTCTGAGAGGAAGCTGCCATTTTTCCATCACCTCTCCTGCAGATCCCACAGGAATGCCTGGCTCTGCAGGGATGTGCCAACCATAGAACTGGAAAATGTGTGCGTGCCATTACATGGTTAGAGACTTGTCTTCTTGCCCCCAGAATACTGGGGAATTCTGGTCTCACTAGTGAACCACTGGGTTTCCTGAAGTAGTTAAATAGCAGAAAGGCCACTTCTTCCCAAAAGGAAAGGTAACTAAATGTTGAAACACCAGGCAGCCGTGTAAAATTGCTAAGCGGACGCAAAGTTGAAATCCAGATTTCTAAGAGCTCCATCCCAGCAAACCCAGCCCGTGTGTGTGGTTTTGGGAGACACATGGATGGTGCAGGGGGGCTGCTCATCATCATTAATATTGTCCGGCACAAATAATCAATTCTTTGCTTAAGGCAGGACCACATCAACGTTAGCAGGCCTCAAGAGGGGAGAGAGCACATACCTCTTTTCCTCAACCCTTAAACTCTAAGCCCCAGTACATCCTCTCTTCTGGTTCTCTATACAACCAGTAACAGTCACTGGTGCCAAATCTATTTCTCCAATTTTACGTTATCACCCCCAGCAGAATTAAATACATCTGTGCTGTTAGAAATACTAGAGCCCTTGGGCTGAATCAGTTGTTCTCATTTGGAGAAGGGGGCTCGTTTTATTTCAGGTGAGTAATAAAAAGCTGACAAAGAGGTGCACTAGAGAACCCCCACCAGGACAGTCTTGTACCTACAAGCCTTGGACTGAAACACCAAGGAGCCTGAAATTACCATAGATTAAATAAAAACTTTCCTTTTCTGTCCAAACAGAACAGAATCCAGTTCAGCAGCTGCTAGAATCATTAATCAATGAAGCAAACATGACATAAAATAATTGAATAATTACCTTCCAAGGTATTGCCCAGAGCCCTGCATCTCCTGATTGCTCTGTTCATTCAGATGTACAAGGGAATTAAAGCTAAAGGCGTGTTTGGGTTGGGTTGGTTTTTTCTTTCTCTTATTTTTTCAGAAAAGCTGTTTGTAAATGTTCCAGTTGCAATTAAGAAAATGGCCATAAAAGCGTATCTGGAGTCCAAGAGCCAGATTTCCAAAGGAATTACATGCCTAAAGACTCGAACAGCCTTTCCACAGTTTTCAGAAGCACCGGAGGAGGTCAGCTATGGATTCCAGCAGAGTTAACACGGCCGCTCCCAGGAAAAATACAACGTAGGGAAATCAAAGTCACAACCCCACGTTACTGGAACGCACTTACACATACCACACAATCACCCGAGCACAGAGTTTCTACAGAATAAGGATAAAAGAATGGCCATTCCAAATCGGTTCAAAGGTCCATCTAAACAACTATCCCGTGCCTTAGTAACAGAAGCTTAAGGAAAGAGTGTAAGGAATGTGCCAGGTATGGAGTGATTCTTTATCTTCATATATTTTCTCAGCAACCAGTGGCTTAGAGACTTCCCGAAGACCCTTCCTCCTCCTCCTCCTCATGGCCACATCTCATGTGTCCCTATAAACACCCACAGCTGACTTGAGTCACTTGCTCAGCAAAAGGTACAAAACCTCTGCACAATACACATACAAGTGACACATCCAGGTAGCACCCCTCAGGCATCACAGAGATGAAATCTGCACTTAAACATTCTTTCTGTTGTGTCTTGAGGAATCCCAGGGTCCATCAGCTCCCAAGGAGGTACCAAGCGGGTTCAAATGCCATTTAGGGCCACGGAGTTTAAAATAACTAGGAGTACATGAAATCAAATACGTTGCTTTCACAATTTTTGCTGGGAAAACAGACTTGTGTTCTCTTGGTAAGTGGGAGCAAAACAGGTCCCTCTCTCTGAGCCACTGCCAAGACCTTTCCTGTGATGATTGTGTTTGCTCGTGGTTGAAGGCTCATCTTACCCTGAAACAGCCACACACGCGCCTCATTAATCACAGCTTAAGAATACATGACAGGTTGCTTCATTCTCTCCAGCTGCTCAATGACCAAAGGAAACTAAATCTACTTGACCTAGTCTTTAGTGGGGAGGGGCTCCAGGCTCAAGTTTGGTCACATCTGAACCGTTACAAACCTTGGCTCAAATTTCTTCTGCTCAGACTTAAGTGAAACCATTGCAATTGCTCGAAAGAAAGCCTCGCCGTCACAGCTTTGCTTTGAAAGACCCAGGACACATTCCTCCTTTTCAGGTAGTCTCCATTCACCCTCCCTCCCTCCACCACCGGAGAAAAAAACCCATGTGGGAGGTGTTTCTTCTTGCTCAGGTTTTAACAACTTCCCAACTGCTGCAAGAAAGAACATCAGATATTTTGGAGAAAGGGAAAATGGCAGAAGTATGTTCTTGTCCTGTACATGGTCACGGGCACTGGGACTGCTTTTTGTCCTTGATTTCTGTGATGAAAGCTGCCATCTGTGCCGGCCCATTGCCAGCCTGAGAAGCTGGCATCCCTTAGCTGATGATAGCATCTGGAAGCCAGTTCTAATAGGATTGTGCTCATACCTCTTGCACACCCAGACGTCTCCATCTCACTCCAGGCTCCTCTCAACCAGAAAATGCTGCCAAAAACTAATACGAGCCCTTAAATTTCCCCTTAGGTCAGTTCACTCAAGTTCATGTCCTTCCCACTGCTCCCATGACTCTCTCAGGAGTAACTACAGCAAAGTCTGTCTGCTCCTTTCCCCTCTGCTCCTTCTACAGACAGCAACTGGTAGGGGATCATGTCTCCTTGCTTGAGGTGGTAGCCAGGACCCTGGGGCATGCCAGGAGCTCTGCAGAGATCCAGAGAGTAGCTACAGCCTTATAACCAAAAGATGAAAGACAAACACCAAAAAAACCCACCCAGCAGCAGATATGAAGGTTGGATACTGGGAGGTATCCATGGAGCACAAGCAGCATGGTGAAGGAACACAACCAGAAGAGCAGAGATCTGACTCAAGCTGCTCTGGTTTGTTTTGGCAACGCTTAGAGCATGAGTCAGATCCTGCTCTTTGCACCCAGTGGCACAGCTGGTCCCCAAGCTGGGAGGGAGTGCAATGCCCCTGTAAACACTTGCTCCAGCAATTGGCTGCAGAGTTCTGCCAGTCCCAAATGCTGTTCCCTCTTTCAACTCAGCCTGGTGTTTAATCAGCCCCTTTCTACCAACCATGGATCCCGCTCCCTTTAACTGATTTATGGTAGTCCCTTCTATTATTGTTCTTGGCATCTCCCGTGCTCCCTCCAGCCCCTCCTTCAAGGAAAGACATTGTGCCCAGATTTCTGCTAGGCCATGCCCTCTCGTTAACTTCAGATTCATTACCCCAGCTGCTTGGATTTCTTACTGGCTCAAATGGCTTGTTGGCAAACAGAGGTTTACTTCTCTCCAAAATTCAAAATTTCCACACCAAAATCGCTCCCCAAGCCTTCCTCCACTTTCTTCACCTATTACATGCTAATGACACGTTAATAACCTGGCAGGGCTACTCAGGTCTGTGAAGATCAGGGCTGCAATCTCGCACTCGGGGGCTCAGGTTGCAGATGTAGGAATCCAATCTCCCTGTCTCCACTGGGAAACCGGGGTTATTTAAAGGGTTGGCTCCGGCTTTTGGTGGGCAAGTGGATTAGATGGGGCCAGGTTCCCATCTTGCACAATGCTGCAGCAGCACATGTTGTGTAACATCACCCACAGCGCATGTCACCTCTCCTTCCGTGCCTACGGTGTGCCCGGTCTCAGAATACTGAAAATACGTGCAAAATAGAATCTTTACCCGTACACGCTCTAAACTCAGTGGAGCAAAATGTATAACTGAGGAGTGACACTTTGGTAAGTTCTGAGGGGACAGCCCTGCAGCCTGATCTGTTCATCCTGGGGATTGCACACATTGACTTGGATGTGCAGGAATAAAACACTTTGTGCTTTGGGTGTATACACATAGATAGTACTTTGCACTGCTGGAATTACTGCACCAGCTCCAAACTTTCAGCAACGAGGGGACTCATTTCCCACCTTTGAGTTCAAAGTCACATTTTTCCCAAGCACACCAAGAGGAGTCATAGGGTCATAGAATGGTTTGGGTTGGAAAGGAGCTTAAAGATCACCGAATTCCAACCCCCTGCCCTGGGCAGGGACACCTCCCACCAGACCAGGTTGCTCCAAGCCCCATCCAGCCTGGCCTT
>JAOTQQ010000002.1:19628814-19645281 GCA_026546715.1 Gallinago undulata | reverse complement strand
AATCTCCCCTCTTCCAATTTAAAACCATTGCCCCTTGTCCTGTCACTGCACTTCCTGACAAAGAGTCCCTCCCCAGCCCCAGATTTTGGCTTTTAGATCTGGCTCTAGCAGTGAAAGCTGATGGGGACTAGGGGAAACTGGTGCAGAGAACAGAAAGAAACAGGGAAAAACACCAAGGAAAATGACTCTACATGTGGGGTAGGGTAGCTGCAGAGGACAGGACTAGGGCTCTCTGAGCAAGGGAAATGAGATGAGATCAAGAATCCTGAGAACTGAAGCCTGCGCTGTGTAGGTGGGAAGAAGGGGACAGATTGGGCTCAAACACAACAGGAACAGAGGGGCAGCCAAGAGGGGGAAACAGCTGAAGCTAAATTTCAAATAATCAGGAAAGAAACTGTGCTCACCACAGCACACTGTCCCTTCAAAGGCAAGGCTGGGACAGATGGTGGAGGAGGCCCATATCCCCCCGATAAAGGTTAGAGTGTGTTAATCCAAAGCCTGAACTTTGCATGTTCTGGGTGCTGTTAAAGCATGGAGCCCGCGTGCTCCCTCGTATGCTCAGTCTCCATCAGACACCAACCTCCACCACCCAGAAGCTTCCTTCCTTCGCCTACACTAAAAATGCACCCGTTGGCTTTCTCCTTTATAGTCCCTTTCTCTCACAGCCCAAGTGATTAACACATCTTCTTTAATACTTAAAATTAATCTCACAGAAATGCCTAGAAATGTTTTCTAGTCTATTTTGCAAGCAAGATAAACAGAAGACAGGATGATATCAGCATGACAATACCTCACCTGCACCCCTGTTCTTGCTGAGAACAGACTCTGAACCAACAATGTCAACAGCATTTAATCATAGAATTGCCCAGGTTGGAAGGAACCTTTAAGATCATCGAGTCCAACCATCAACCTAACTCTGATAAAAAAAATAAATAAATCCCTAAACCATGTCTCTAAGCACTATGTCAACTCATCTTTTAAATCCCTCTGGGGATGGTGCCTCAACCATTTCCCTGGGCAGCCCATTCCAATGCTCAATAACCCTTTCAGAGTAAAAATTTTTCCTGTGATTCTGTGAATTTAATCTGCTGCTTCTGCAAAAAGCCATCTCCTGTATCTGAATACATCCCTGTCTGTTTAATGGTAACGCAAAGAAACAGCAGCGAGTGACATTATAAACCAGCGACCAAGCGCTTCCCTGTGTCCCAAAATTTAATCTAGGATCTGCCAAAGCACGGCAATGATTTTTCTGGGCAGTGCAGTAGGTAAGATGGTGCCAGTTGAGCTGTTTAAAGCTCAAACAGCTCACAAGGCAGCCATCGGCGAGGCAGGACCGCAGCGCACTAAGTGAGCGCAGGACAGCTAATGTCACCCCCCGCTGCTTTTTTTAATACTTCTGTCAGCCCGGCACGGCGGTGTCAGCCGCTGGAAAAAAAAAAAAAAACAAAAACAAAAACCATGCCTGGCATTTCTGATGGCTCCCTGCAGAGTTACACGGAGAGGAGACAGACAGCCTGAAGGCTCCAAATGAGATCGGCGCGCGGAAAACATGCCTCGCGTTTTCATGCTTGTCTCTTTCTGCTGGGGAGAGGTTTGGGGGGGAGCGG
The DNA here is from genome assembly GCA_026546715.1 of Gallinago undulata. Lineage (NCBI taxonomy): Eukaryota > Metazoa > Chordata > Aves > Charadriiformes > Scolopacidae > Gallinago > Gallinago undulata. The sequence goes on along the minus strand of JAOTQQ010000002.1, from coordinate 19,643,674 downwards.
GAAGGAGGAGGGAAAGGGAAATGAATTATGTCGTTTAGACAGACGGCGAGGAAGCCATCATCTTAAGAGTGCACGAATGTGACCCCTGGCCACTTGCAAAGCATCAAGAAAATTCGGTGATGGTATCGAGACATAAAAATAAAATAATTATTTCTATATTTATGGACAGCTATCGCTGCACTGTGATGGCTGAGTTTAAATACTCCAAGACTGAGCCTTGGCTTCCACTACAGGTTCCTAACTGTGAGGCCAACAGGACCTAACGTAGAGTCACCTGGTTTGGAAGGGACCTTTCAGGTCACTGAGTCCAACCATCAACCCAACACTGACAACAAACATCACTGAAACACACTGCTAAGGAGTGATGCCACGGGAAGAAGCAGGTACATGGCAAAAGATCAGAGAATAAGGCCAGGTCTGCTCCTTGTGACAAAAATCTCTGACAGTCCCTTAAAAAATGGCTACGTGCAGTGAACAGCCAACTTCCAGGGATTGATTTGGAGTCACCATGGTGGGGGGACTGTGCTGAAAGGGATGGGCAGGTTGTTGGCTTTCGACAAAAGGGACACCAGAGAGAGTTACCATCCCCCTGAGAGTGTCACCGCTATTTGCTCCACAGCTTGTGTCCTCCTCCAGCATTCCTGAACCTGGCAGAAGGCATCCTCTCCAGTACAAGACCAAAGAAGGAACAGCACTGATTTGACTAAATGACACGCGAGGGAAGCAGCAAACAGGAGGCAGGGAAAGTCTCCATGGCCTTAGAGGGAAGAATCTGTCCAGTACTCGTGGGGAGGTAGAGGAGAAAAAGGCATCTAAAGGGAGGAAGAAAACATTTTCCAGGATTCAGCAGGAAGAGATTTTAGCATTACTGAAGTAGCAGCCTATGCAAAATCAGCACACTCTTCCAGGTGTAATAAATAAAATTGATCCAGGCAGTGCTCTGAGCATGAGTAACAGTGGGGAAACAGGACAGGAATTCTCAGTCTCATAATTTGCCATGTCTTCAGCAAATTCAGGCAATACTGTCTCACAGGTATGAGAATACCTTGGTTGCATGCCCAAATTATTTTCTGTTGCTTCAAAGAGTTAATGTTAAAGCTGCTCAAGAATAAGTCTATATAGGCGTTTATACAGAGGCTGGAAAACTGCAATTGCTAAAAAAACACGTAGCGATGAGGTTTCCTGTAGCCTGAATCCACCTGAACCCCAAGCTGGAAGGAGCAGAAAGGCCACCACATCCAATTCACCCTCTAAAATGCCACCTCCCCAGAGAAAATCCTCCAGCTCATCTTTCCTACCTTTTCACGCTCTGCAAACTCCTGCAATATGATTTGTCTCTCCACGCACAGTTCAAAGAAGTCCTCTGAATGGAAACTTTCATGTAGAGCCGGGAAGAACGTCAGCTGGTTACAGTCTGACCCCTTCTTATCCACCTCCCTTTCTGCTCCATTTAACGTCAGCTCCCCTATATCAGTATAAAAGAGATTGCAGTTTTAGCAGCAGTCAGTCGACACCAAAAAGCATTTGCAATTTAGACTTTCACCCAATCTGCTCTACCCTGGGAAACAGCACTATTTATCTACAAAAAAAAACAGGCGAGAGGGAAGTAAAAATTAGTCCCTGCTAAAGAAGGATGCCTAGTTCAGGGAACTGAGAACAGGTAACTGCACTCAGTCATAATTCAAACTAGGCCTTAGACTTGGAGGACATTTCCCCGGACCATATTTCACCACCCCCTACCCCCTTCTTCTAATGTCTCACTTAACAGAAAACCTGGCCTTGGATAATGAAAAATATTGACATAATGGAAAAATCTGGTTCTATTTTGAACAGTGAAAAACAATTTGACGTTAATTTTCTTGATGGCTTCCTTCCACTATAATTTTGTCCACATTCTTGGAAAGCTACAATTCCTATTACTGCTTCTCTAAGCCATATATCACTTGGTTTTATCAGAGGTGAAACTGGAGTGTCTACTAAAAACTGGGGGGAAATTCTGCTCTTTTCCTTCTGAATTTAAGCAGTTGGAAGGTTTCCAGGTGCCCAAGAATGCCCAAAGATTTCATTTCAAGATAGCTTTTTTGGCTTTCAGATCTTTCTGGTGGCAACTAGAAAGCAACAAGCTCTGCAGACAGTTTATTACACCACTTAGAACAATTGTATCCATCTTCTCCCAGATGTTCAAGTGACTTTTTAGCCCAAACCACTGACAATAAGTTTTATTTACTCGATGAAATTCTGACCTGGAAGTCCATACGTTAACTCTAATTCTCTTTGGCTGTTTGATGATTTAATTTAGCCCTCAAAGGTTACCTGGATTCACTTCAGTGGAGCTCGTTGAATTTCTGTTTGCTAGGAGACCCTGAAAAGAGACCAGATATGTTTGATGTGAAATATGCAGGGAGGTAAACATAATGTAGAACCTCCTTGCAGAGGAAAAAACCCACAGATTTAGAACTATGTTGCAAATAAATGCCTTGGAAATTCAAATAAACTCACTTTATGAATTGACCCAAAGGAACAATTAAATGTAGGAACAAATGTCAACAATTAAGCAAAAGGACTGTTGTCTTTTCAAAGATGACCCTGGATGATGCCCAGAATCGGATAAAAATCTTATCACCCAGTCTACAGGAAACCATCAGAATCCAAGCTTCACATAAAAGCTGAAAATGTCTTAGAAATGAGAACCTCCTGATGCTTCAGCTTCTAGTTGACAGGATTTGACATGTAGACATTACAGAGAGTAGTAAATATCCCACATCTACAGTTCAATGCTGAGTTCAAACCACTCTAAATCCCCTTTTGATCATCTACCAGTTCTAGCAGCCTGAATAGACGTAAGACAAAAAGACGGTGGCAGAAAGGCATGGTTGGGCTATGCTCTCCTCTGTCTTGGGAGTTCTTATACCAAAAAGGAGAGAAAATCATTCTGTTGCTGCTAAACACATCGCAGCCCCCCTTAGTCATTCAAAACCAGAGCCATTCAATGGGTTCTCTATGCTCAGCACAGCGTGCTGATGAGTCGGGGGACAAGAACCAGAGGAAAGAGGTGAGTATAGAATCTCCAGCAACTGCCACAGAAATTGTGCACCTCCTGCAAAAGCTTTCTACCTCACTCTTCATGTGCATCATTGTCACCCGGGGGTTCACGTGCTGAATCCTCCTCCTCATTCGTGAAGGCCCTTCATAGCAATCAAGAATCCACCGTGGCTCTAGGGATCGTGACGTGTGTCCCCACAGACCCCTTCTGCAGAAAAGTTGCTCCTCAAGTATCATCCAGTCCTTGGCTGCTTTGCTGTAACCACACTGCAGCATCTGTGGGACAGAACCACTTTGTGACACCCTCTGTCCACAAACCTCCTCCCATCCAGCAGTGGCACCATCCCAGTGATTCAGAGGGATCTCCCAACCTACAGGTTGGGACCACTGGAGAGGGGTCTACCACTGCAGACCCAGCAAACACAGGTCCAGCTGTCCACTGAAAGCATGCTGTGGGAGATGCTACCAGTCAAACTAAGATACAGTGACAAACATAAGCTCGTGGCAAACTTCAGCCTCTGTGAAAATGGCCACTTTCATTAGGTTTCCAACTCAAAAGCAGTGAGGCAGGAGAACAGCATCATAGAGGTTTTATTCACTCTGGTTTTTACTGGTGAATGTTTGTGTCAAATAGCAGTGGCCGTGCTCCTTGAAAACACGGTCTGGAAGACTCAGAAGTGGACTGTGCTCCCTCCAAGCATGGCATGGATTTAATTATTTCTATTTAGGAGGTGTGCGCAGGGAGCTGGGGGACACTAAAGTATCAATTTAAAGGAGAGAAAAAACTTAGAATTCCAAGGAATAAAAAGCTTGTTGGTCTCTGATGGCCAATTCTGAAGCAGAAACATACCTGTGAGATTTTACTGGCCATGTGCTCGAGACCTCTTGAAAAGTTTTACTGGCTGCTAAGCAAAAAAGGTCAAAGTTCTCAATTTCATTTCTGTTACTGCAAGAGAGGAATAATTCATTTAAACAAAAGAAAAAACGCTCCTGAAGATTAAGTGGGGATCTGCAAACTGACTGGTGAGTGATGCTGTACCACACTTCAGTGGTGATGCCAGGAACGGAGTATTGACTCATTAACTCTCAGCAGTTCTCTGGGCATAACTTCATCTCACTGGGAATTCCTGATTTCACAGGGCAGACCAAGAGCATCCTTTCAACAACGGAAAGCTCCTGCAGAATATTCCTGTTCTTTACCTGGATGTGGTTCTTGTACAAAGAGGCGTAGAGCTCCTGCCCAATTCTTCGGTACCGTTCCATACATGGCACAAATCCCTAGAAGAAATGTCAGAACAAATTACATCAAGGTGCTACAGGTGGAAACTCTGTGGTGGGCACAAGCAGGCATTAGTATCTCTGGCTTTTACAAGAATAGTTAGGGAGTATATTGAATCATAGAATGGTTCAGTTGGGAAGGGACCTTAAAAATAATTTAATTCCAACCTCCTGCCCTGGGCAGGGACACCTCCCACCACACCAGGTTGCTCCAAGCCCCATCCAGCCTGGCCTTGAACCCCTCCAGGGATGGAGCAGCCACAGCTTCTCCGGGCAACCTGTTCCAGTGTCTCGCCACCAAAAGAAAAGAATTTCTTCCTAATATCTCATCTAAATCTCCCTTCTTTCAGTTTAAAACCATTCCCCCTTGTCCTATTATACACTCCCTGGTAGAGTCCCTCCCCAAAGTAAGATTTCTTGCCTTTCCCAGGAACCTACAAAATATGCCAGAGCCATGAAATGAAAAAAAAACAAACACCCAAAACCACAAAAGAGAAAAAAGCCACAATGAAACAACAACAAAAAAAACAAACTGAAAAAACATAGAAAAAAAAAAAAAAGAATCAGAGTGGCTGGCCATTAACTGCATTACATAAAGTAGCAGGAGTATATCTTCCTTTGACAAAATCCCGAGGATTAGGGGAGGCAGAAGCTGTTTGGAGATGATACAGGAGAGGTTAGAGCCCTCCCAGTGCCACTGGAAGGCTCTCGTGCCCACCCCAGCTTCCCCGGGGTGGGGGGGGGGGAGGCGAGATCGCTGCGAATCCCCAGGATAAAGTCCAAACCGGCTGGGAAAATCTCAGCCTCTCTCTACCTAAAGGCAGGGCTCAGATGGGTAACTTTTAAAGGCAGGGACCTCTGTGCCACGCTGGCAGCGATCCCTCCCCGCACACTGCCTCGCTGCTGCTCGCACGGCGCTCTAATTAAGTTAAGAGCCCAGGTCCACGTGGCGTGCCAATTAGCGCTGGCTGCCAGCCAGGGCCGCGTCCCTGCCGCCAAGTCACATCCGTTTGGTGTCTCCCTGCAGGAAGCTCCTGTTTTGACAGCGATGAAAGTCATTACGTTTTTGTTTGTTTAAAGCATCATTAAACCTGTAATCACAGTTGCGGCCCCGCAAAACCCTTCCATAATTCATACTGAACTCCCATGAAGGCTGACCTAGAAAGCAACAGCGTCTCTGTGCTGCTGGACCAGGCTCGGCACAGGAGAAGGGCTGAGATCCCAGCTCGATGTGGACATCAGGTAAAAGCCATTCAAAACAGGCAACCAGTTCCTTCCAGTGGTAACCCCCATTTCGGACACCTCCAGGCCATTCAAGCCCAGTCAGGGCTCTACCAGCCACTGGTCCAAAGCTGCTCATGGTCTGTATTTCACTGATCAGACCCCTAAGGTCAAAACCCACATCACAAAGATTCTCACTGACTTCGCTGCCCCAGCTCCTGGCCTTTGGAACATGTGAAGGGTCCCCAAGAAGGAAGAATTCTCCTCGCCACATCCGCTGAACCAAAGTCTAACCACTTTGGCTTCCAAACGAGCTATAGCTAGCCATCTTCAACCAGATGAACATGTCCCTGATCATCATCCCCACAGGAAAACCATCTGGTTGTAAAACGAAATGAGCGGTTAACAAAATTGGAGATCACTGGGATTGGGGGAAAAAAAAAGCCACAAAAAACCAAACCAAAACCCAACAAAACAAACCAACAGAAAAACCCCCAAAACCTGGAAAAGATATCTAATAAACATGGAGAAAACAGACCAGGCTATACAGACCAGAGCAATTACACTGTAATGCTTAACAAACAACTAGTTCGAGTAAGTTTCTAACAAATTAACAGCTTCCACTAAAAATTGTGGGTGATTATCTTTTGAAATGGCAACTCTTTATGCAGTAGATGAAATACAACAGTGGCACAGAACAATATCTATCTGGAACAAAACCACTATGGCAGCTTTGGTAATTCTTCATATTGTGTAACATAATGAAATGTTTAAGTTTCACATGCAGAAAAGCAGGTGTAAATGCCAGAAATAAGACCTCATTTTAAGGAAGAGCAGACTAAAAGGCCGTATTGATCCATGCTGGCATAAAAACCTGAGTATGACACCACATTTTAAGTCTTTTTTATACAGACTTCTCTACTTTGCTGCCTTAGACAATCACATTCTAAGCAGAATCAGATCATTGTGCCGCCTGTGATTCCCCAGACAATATTTAGAGCTTGAAGAGGTGATGGAATTTACAAGCTATTTCCCTCTCAAAAAAAAAACCCAAACCACAGAATCAAAAACCTGTTTCTCCTCTTGCTGCATGGAGACTTCACGGAAATAGGAGAGAAAACGATCAGCATCTGGGAAAGGTGAAACCGGAAAGGAGAAAAATGCTGGCAAACAGAGAAATTAGCATGCCAAAACAAACAGAGAGGATTTTTTATCATTTCTTTCAACTAAAGCAATTGAAAGGCTGCTTGTAATAAGAAATGATTGAAAAGAAAAAAAAAAAAAAAAGGTTGAGGTGTGACTTCTAAGTTAACAATTCTTTACTGAGCTCTGGAATGCTTTGTAACTGATTTTTTAAATTATTTATATATATATCTATCTCACTTAGCACTCCTGCACCCCATAAATATTCAGACTTGCCATAATAAACTCATATTGCATGATACAGACACCAAATATGCCACAGCTCTTCCCTAAATAAACATGATGCCACTGGAGCTCTGTTCTTCAAGGCTTTCTTTGGGGAATTAAAAGCTGTGTTGCATTATAGAACATGTGTCCACACTAAAGTATGTGCCAAAACTCTTAATAAGTAAAAATAAACTTCAAGACAAAATAATTTTGGACTTGGAAGAGCCAAAGGAAAAGCCCAAATGTCCAGATCCCTCACTGAGCCAAGTGAGGTCCTTTTGCACTGGGCAGCTCCAGCCATCCTTCCCCCAGCTTGGAGCATCCGTGGGGTTGGTGTGACCCAAGGGCAGGACACGGCACTTGGCTTTGTTGAATCTCATACAGTTGACTTTGGCCCGTTGATCCAGCCTGCCCAGATCCCTCTGTAGACCCATCCTACCCTCAAGCAGATCAAGTCTTCCACCCAACTTGGTGTCATCTGCAAACTTACTGAGGGTTCACACCATCCCCTTGCCCAGATCATTGATGAAGATATTAAACAGAACAGGCCCCAGCACTGAGCCCTGGGGACACCACTTGTATCAGGCCACATGCACAAACATCATACACGACAGTGGCAAAGACTCTGTACGTGGCAAAACCAGATTTGATGACCCCGATTCAAGAAATCACCATGTTTCAGGATGTGCTCAGGCATCTACTTCGCAATTTTTATATACAGCTTGTCTGCTACTGAGGGGGGACAAGATCACACATGTGCATTACTTGGACCTTAAAAGTGGCAATTAAACATGCTTAAAACCTTAATGGGTGATGACTGCAAGAGAGAAACAGGAAACTAGCATCCTTAGAATAAGAAAAATGTCGTGATACTGATGTGATACACTCTTCCCATCTTGTATCAAACAGGAAAGCCACATATTTGATGAAATCTTGAGCCTAAACTGTTTTGAGGTGGGAAAACTATCTTTTTATATTTACTTCAGTTCTTATGCTCTGCCTTTTTCCACACATCTAACCAGACTTTACACTCCTGACATTCACGATGGAAGCCAAATACTTCTGGTCCTTTCCTGCTAAATCACAGAGAATAAATCAAACCCTTCTTCCTCAGGCTCAGAAGCAGAGGAGAGGATTACAGCAAGCACGGTGGTGTTCCAGAGAAGAAGTTGAGTTCTATAGTAAGTTACTAGAGCTGGGTGAAGTCTCCGATCACCATCCCTATTGGATTTGGATACAGGGACAATGTCTTCAAGTCAATCACTGCTGCTCTATCTAACAGGGTGAATCAGAGATCAGGTACCCCCTGGGCAAAAAATAAGCCACCCATCCTGTGACCAGGCTACTTTTCAAGTAATTTACGATACCCCAGGAAGCAAGTAGGTTCATCTCCTACAAGGAAAAAAAGTCTCATTAGTCACCAGGTAACAAGCACTCAGCTAAGGCAGATAATGTTTTCCTTAAGTAGATTAAAGAGCTGTTTGTCCTAGTCCTCTGCACACACTCTCCGTGCCCAGGGTTGTTTGCAGGCTCCTCTGAATCACAAAATTGCTTATTGCCATGTGGGTTTTTTATTGTTGCTTTGCCAAAATTCATTTAGCTTTTCAACAGACTGTAGCTTCAGCGGTTAAGTGTTGCATGGAAGCTTCATGCCTCAACCCGCTAGGAGGCTAATGCGCAGCGCCAACTGCTCCTCGGGATCATGGATGGATTCCTGGCATCGCCAGTTGGTTGGGGAATAGCAAACTTAATGAGAAAAACCTCCATATTTCAGCGCATCATAAACGTACCCCCACACACAGGGGGTGGGTTTCAAGAGGATAAACCCACCGCGTGGTGTCCATGTTGAGGAGACCTCCACGCTGATTTATCAGCCAAGTGCAGGCAGCGCAGAAGCAGCTCTACTCTAAAGCAACTGTGGATTCGTACGGCTCCGTGTGTGCAGACACACACACTCCTTGCACAGATGACTCTGCTGAGGAGATGAGTCCCTGGGAGAACAGAGAGCTGCTCTCCAAACAGCCAAAATGCACAACGGGAGGCGAGACGTGTTTGGTCTTTAATCCCGTCTCTGAGAGCGACTTCTGTGACTTTGGGATAATTCGCTCAACCTCTTGAGGGCTCCGTTTCCATCCTCACACAGCACAGATATTGAGCTTTTACCTCTAGTGAAAGGGGAAGGTCAGACTCTGGCATTAGGGGGAATAGCAACAAGGTCTCTTCTCACCCTCACTTGTTCTTACTCACCATTTCCCAATTTCTATTTAAAATGGTGATCTTTGAACTCCTACAGGTAAATAGAAAGCCCTGAGTTATACACATCTGAAAGCCTCACACACTGGTGTTCTCTGATTATATTCTTGGAGAAAAATGTGCACTTCTAATTCTTTAGCTGACAAAAGAATTCCATTAAAATTAGCGTGTGCTTAGAGCTCAGAGTACAGAATACAAAGAAACACCTTAAGCCTAAAATTATCAGTTTTCCTGGAACTCATACTTAGTTTTCTGGGCATCCAGACTCCTGTGTGCATTTTATACTGCTCTCTGCATGGGAGGAGACATCATATATAAACTCAAATTGTTGATAAGCAAATTTGGCCGTATTTAGAAGAAATATTATTATATATTATTATTATTATAAAGATTTCTAATAATAAATAGCATAATTGAAAAAAACCAACATTATTTGTCTCAAAAAAAAAAACAAATATAGAACTTAAAAAATAATGAATAATGGAAAACCATTTTCTTGTGGGAAAATTTGGATGAGAACGTTGACTCTGCCCAAAGTTTTAAAACAAAAATGTTAGTTTGATTCAGTTTAAATTGCCACTTCAGGCTTTTGCATCAAACAATGCATATAAAGAAACTTAATTCAAGCAATTTCTTTTTGAAATTATTATAAATAAAATGTTGTGGCAAAATTCTGGAATAAAACAGACATATTTGAACCAAGAAATATGAAAAATTGTCTTTATATATTCAATAGAGAGAAAAAATAAATCTGTTTCAGTAGCCAGAGCTTGTTTCTAGGGTTTCTCTGCAACCAAATAAAACTCTGCTTTCATCCACATTAACACCATTCAACTCATTTGGCACCATCGCTGTTATATGAAAATAAAACTCTGCAATCAGCAGCTCTTGAAAGATGAGATTTCAATGCCAACAGCTTTAAACATCAAACTCCACTTGCTGAAATCCTATATCCAAGCTTACACCTGAACCAACCACATTCCCTAGCTCGAGAGGCAAAAATGTATTTTTAAAAAATATACAGGAAATATAAAAGAGACATCTTTCCCTACAATGTGCAATTAAATGAAGGGAATTCACTGCCAGAGAACTCTACTGAGTTTAAAATCACAGAAAAAATCCCTCTAAATAGTTACCCACAAGTCTGGGGAGGAATATTATTTCTTATATTTCAGGTTTTAAGATGAAACTGATATAAATCAAGAAAGGAACAATTTTCCTACAACAGATTTTCTACTGCACGTTGTGCTGTCACACAGCCCCTCCCGGAGCCGCTGGTACTGGATTTTTAGGGGGACAGATTGAGCCAGCCCAATCATTTGTATTAATTATTGTACAACCTTCGTATTCCAACTTCTCTGTTAAAAAGTTATCTTTAATGAATGTGGAAATTATTCCCACACATTTCAGAAAGTTGGGTGATTTGTATTAGATGGAATTAGACAGCTCTCCGTGTTTCCATGCAGTTCTTCTCTAACTTCTCGACCCGTTCAATTATTTCTTTATGATCTTGTAAACAATCTGAAGATGATAAATGAGCAGCGTGTCAGATATCCACTTAAAAGGACATAAAAATGGAGTTGTTCAAAGTTAAAGAAACTTTTGCCAGCTTGCTGCAGCATACTGTAATTTAGCTTTGAGCCAGTTATTAAACAAGACAATAATATTATAATGGAAATTGTTTAATATACATCATTAATAGTAAAGAGCCTGCTTTCACTGAAGTAAAAAAAAAATGTGTGCTATGAGCAGTTTTGAAATGAATATTTGATTCCAAACTTCCCTTGTGCATTTAATGACATGCTAATTTACATTTTAATTACTTCCTAAGAAATCAAAGCATTTGTTGACAGAAGAACATAATGTCAACTTCACGGTGCACTGTTGGTGGATAGTTAATGAACTTAATTAGATAATTAGTGATGTTAATTATCTTTCTGGTATGAAGATAAAGTTGTTACACAAACGATGCACTTTTCAAAGAAATACCAATAAATGTTTGCTTGTTTTAACTCAGTTAACTTGAAAAGCTGGTAAAAGACCAACTGAGTGATAGGTAAGAAAAATAATTGTATAAGTAATAATTGTGATTATGTTTCCAATATTTCTATCTTCTTCATTGCACTTACCATGAGCTGCTAAATTGAGCTCATCCCTCCGTCTCAAGTTATCAAGCTCTTTTTATTCAACCCTGCTCCTCTTTTCACTACCTCACAGACCTCCCCACCTTAAACAACTACTCTCTGCTGAGGTTTGAGAGCCCAGGCTGCTCAGCATCAGCCTTGATTTTACCATCAGGTATTGAAAAATGCAGGAAAGTGTTCTGCCACTGACATCTTGGGTGATAATGCCCAAATCTCTGTAAATTCACGTCCGTCAGCTTGAGATAAAGCTTCTTTCTTAGAGAAGTCAAAGCCCTTTTTGAGCTAATGTTGATTTTATGTCATAGAACGGTTTGGTTTGGAAGGGATCTTCAAGATCATCCAGTTCCACCCCTCCTGCCCTGGGCAGGGACACCTCCCACCAGACCAGGTTGCTCCAAGACCCATCCAACCTGGTCTTGAACCCCTCCAGGGATGGGGCCACCTGGGGCTGAGTCTTCTCTTCCCTCATCCAAAAGATTTGCCAGTATGTTGTGTACATGTTAATTTAAAACAGGACATTATCTCACATTATCTCACAAAGAAGGTCAGATAACGGCTCTTTATCTACAACTGACTTCTCAAGAGTATTTTCACTGACCAAAATCCTACCATAACGTTTGTGATTTTACAATTACAAGTGAGGAGGTCTCCGTTAACCTCTTCATTCTGAGGACTGAGATTAAAAAGACCTTTTCTACTTCATTCTCTCAAGGCATATGGGCCTCTGGCACAGAGGAATGTAATTAACGAACCAAAACAGGAGACAACAGGTATGATCAAGCCCTGCTGTAAAACTCCAGAGGCTCTGCATTTCTTGCAAAGAACACCATCTGTATCTGCAGCCTTGAGGCTGTGTGTCTTACAGTGGTTCCAAGGATGCTGCTCGTAAGCCTGCTTGGGCACTCATCCTCGCTGAGAACCTCAGGACACGGCATGGTAGAAGCTGTTGACTGATTTTCAATTTACTGAAATATGATTGTTATAGTGGTCTCTCACTGTTCTTGCAGCTTGTGAAGATGACAAAACCAATCAGTCACTGCTAACCTAAAAATTAAATGCATATCGTAGATTCTGACGGCAAAACTGGGGGAGAAGAAGAGAGGAGAAAGAGAAAGGGATGAAAAGAGTCACTTTGAAACAAGTCAATGATTTGGAAACCTTTAGCTCTACATTCAGAGTTTTATAGACTCTCCTGCTGGCAAATTTACCCAACTCTGTCACTTGTAAGCTTTAAAAAAAATCTGACTTTGTACAGCACTCTTCTTGTTTCTGCATGGCTAACCAGACTGCCCAGAAAATGCAAAACAGCAGTTACCAGAGAGATCATTACTCTTCTACTACCAGAAAGTGTGACCACGCTCTCCTTTCTCAATGATCGCACCTTCCAAAGCCCAGAGCAGAGCATGAGACAGCACAGTGGATTCAGAAATACGGGGAAAACACAGCTGCATTTGATGGCTAATTCTGACATTTGCCACCAAATAATAAGGAGTTGGTTTCACTGATGCTGGAGATCCCGGGTGAAAGTACAGCAGAAAAATGAGGGCAATCCTTTGCTGGGGTGAACACTTGGAATTTAGCTATTTTTTTCCAGATTGAGGATTGGGTCTCAAAAGCACTCTTGCTATCTTGTAAATGGCATCAGAAAAAAAGTTGATAGTTTTGAAGGGGGTGTTTTGTATTTTGGGCTTTTGGGTTGTTTTTACCACTGCTTCAATTTCTTAGTTTATTTTCAGTCTATAACGGAATCAAATTAACAACCCAGTGACCAACCCATTTCTTCTTTCTGTTGAGCAAAGCTTTGAAAACTTGACTGAACTACTAAGTTTTGCCCAGTTAGGAACAACCATGTTTATCTCTCAGTAAACACAAAGATTTTTTTATTTTACCATGGGATTTAAAGGCTTTGTGTCTCCCTACGTAGTTCATTCTACTTCTCCTTTTATCTCAATGTTTCAGCCAGGTGCCTATCGCTGTAGGACATAGGTCCATAACCAGCAGGAGTGAAGACAGAGGCCAATATCTGAAGATTTTTCCCAAGTGAATACCGAAGGCACCTGAGACACCACAAATGATGTAAAATCACATTACAGTGTCTTTAAAATGACTACCAAAATGAGGTCAAAAAAAACTAGTTAAAAACTTAAATACCATTTACTTTTAATGTGTTCCCAACTTCCTTTGCTACTGAAAATCCCACCATATACCTTTCTTGTGAAGTGTATGAAGAAAGAGGGCTGTCGAGGAGCAAAGAAATTCATTTTCTTCCCCTTAGACTTCACCTCTCTGAAAAGTGCATCAAAATCTTTGAAGACTGGCTGGAGGGGGAAAGGGGGCAAGAGAGAGCGGAGAATATTTGGAACTGCAGATTCACATCTCACCGAGAGGAACAATTTATCAGAGCTGTGGAGCTGTCAGTCCTTGACATGATAAGGAATAACACCAAATGAGTAATGTTTCCTCCAAACCCAGCTCCTTTAATTACAAGCCGCTTCCTTGCAGAAGAGAGACAGAAGATGCAGAAACACCAATTTCATGCACTTGTGCCTGAATAATGTCTCCGTGCTGCCTTTTCCAGATGGCAACCTTTTCACTGGAGGAACTAATGATGTGGGCATATTTAGGGAAAAACCAATAACGGAGTCTTTAACCTTCAACAGCAAAAAGCATGTTGTACAAAATGTTCCTTGGGATACATTTACAAATATCAATTACATTGCTCACTGAGGTGTAATCAGCTGTAATAATCAAAATTAATTTTAAAAAATAATTAAACAGACCCCAGGGCAAATAGTCGATGCTCTTGTAGTATGACATCACAGTCTACAGACATACCTGGGAAGAACTTGCTCACTCTGTAAGCAGCAAAGGGATGTTAAGGAACTAGAAGGATGCTGTGACACGCTGAGAAACAACCTGCAGCTCAGTAAGGTCCTGTCAGACACACTACTGGTGCATCACAGCCTTCCTGAGCAACATACCTGGAACTCAACCACCAGGGATAAAGATGCAACCTGCTACAAGCTGAGCTAGAAGGTGAAGACTCCTTAAACTGATGCTGCAACAGACTTGCTGTCTCCTCAGCAGGAGAAAAAGACCTTAATTAAGTTCAGCTCTGGAATCACACAAGCTCAGGCCAAAGCTCTGGATATTCTGTCAATGCACTGCTGCCTTACCCTAGAGCTGGTGACTCCAGCCCTAACACACTTAAACACAAGCACACATGGGTTGCTTGGGTTTTTCCTTTCATGTGCAATAATTAGGCCTCATGCAAAAAGAATGCATTAATACATTATATATTAAGGCTGCCAACTGAAGTTCTTCAGATCAATGACTATATTTTAACGATTATTTCTAGCCGTGTAGAAAAGGGACCTTAACTGTGTCTAGTTTAAAATGGAACATGTCAAGAGACACTCAGAAGCCTCTCAAGACCATCTGGAGTACTGTGTGCAGGTCTGGAGCCCTCAATATAAGAAGGACATAGACCTAATGGAACGGGTCCAGAGGAG
>JAOTQQ010000002.1:19601958-19626767 GCA_026546715.1 Gallinago undulata | reverse complement strand
AAGAACTAGAGAAGAACTAGAGAAGAACTAGAGAAGAACTAGAGAAGAACTAGAGAAGAACTAGAGAAGAACTAGAGAAGAACTAGAGCTGCAAGCATTATGTATAGTCAGGCATTGATCCTGGCCACAACATGGGGAAGCGATCTCCAAACTGATATCCGTTACTCCCGAGGATGTGGGGTGTGAATTTGGAATAAAAAGGTACGATGTGAACACAAGTCATTTTTAGCACAACGCTCCTTTCTCCGTGCTCTGCCTGCCATGTCTGTACACCAAAAGGCAATTAAATAGCCTTTGCTATTATTAAAATAAATTTGCACAGGGTGCTCTGGTAACCGTTTAGGGCAGGTACCATCCTGCCCTGGAAGGCAAAGGTAATGTTTGCCATTAATTACCATCATCTGGAGAGGGCAGGCTGCCCTTTTCCTCCTCGCTGGGTGCAAGGAAAATCTGGTGATACGAAGCCAACTTTGGTTTTGCATCCACCCCAAAACCTTCTGGATAGCTGTGGCAAAAAAACAACCAAACAAAGAGAAGGAGAGGAGCACGTGAGGAAACCACACTTAAAGCAAACTGAGGATAGCAAAAAAAGCCAAAGGTTACTTCCACACATCCGCTCTGCTCAATTCATTTAGTAGGCAAATATTCTCAGGCTTGAGGACTTACACTGATTACATGATACTGAAGAATTTACTGGAGGTGGGAAGGAAACCCCTGCCGGTCTGGTTTTCAAAGCCAAGGAGGGTTCATCACGATCCTATGGATCACTCTGTTGTGCCTCATCCCCGCACCTCTTGGTGCACTTGTATCTAACCATTGCTCCCAATTAGCTGGAACACAGGGCTGTATTGGTGCAGCCAGATTCTATCCAGCTTTCTTACACCTCCCCTGAGCATTTCACACGCTGTCTCTTTGCTCTGGATTTCTTCACGAGAGGTATCTTCCAGTAAGTGGGAAACATGGCCCTGCTGTACCCTACACCTCAACTGCTCGCTTACACTAAGTTCTTCCCACCAAAGATTGTTCATTCTGTTTATAAAGCACTTGGCACAAAAAAAAAGCTGCAGACTTTAGCACTGTGATGACGTTAGTGTCACGCAGATGTGGTTATAACTGAGAACGTCACCACAGCCAAAAAGAGTTAGTGCTGCTTTGGGGCCGTGTGCCAGAATTTACTAGTCAGTAGATAAAAGACACCAGAAACTTCAGCACAACGGTAGTACTTACAATAAAAGTAATTGGCTTCATTAATGCAACCAGACAACCCAGACTTGGTCACAGCAGTGCTGGTAATAGTATATATATTATTCATAACCGCTAGTAACATTCTTTCAACTGTAAACAGACACTACTACACAGGAGAGCCAAATCTCTCGAGCGTGCAAAGCTGCCATTTTTATTTCTGATTTTCTTCTAAACTGCACCATACTGATTCTGTGGAACTGCTGTGTTTGGCTTTTGGATAACACCAACACTTCTGTAATTTATTTTCTTTTAAATGTTTGTGCTCTCGCTACATACAAGCGATCCTTAACCCACCTCAACAGTTTTGGACTGGAAATTATTGTCTAACTGGAATAAGAACCACCAAGAAAAGACTTCTGGAAGGGCAGCTCATTTCTGGTATGATAGTGTACTAATGGATTCAATTCAATTCTGAGGAAAGTTTTCATTGGAAGAACAAACATAATTCTATTGAATAAAGCACTAGCCAATATTTGCTTCTTTTGACAAAATAGCATTGTCCAACATATTAGCAAGATATTTGTATTAGCACATCACCTGTAGGAACAGCAGCCAGAGTAGGTATGGATGTTTTAGCCCTACCCAAGTCAATGGCAAAACTCCCAACTTCAGCCCAACCAGGACTTTGCAGATCAAACCAAGTGACAGTAATGATAACAGAAAGATTCACAGGATCCATGCACAGTTCTGTCTTTTAAATCTATCCACACAAGAATAGTTGCTGGATCAGAAAAAAAAAAAACCCATCTCCCTGAATTAGTCCATGCAGATATCCCAGAGAACGGCCATCTCTGTGCTCGTGGGGTGGTTCTAGCCCACAGCCCAGAAAGATTCCCAGCTTCTCATTTTAATGATGGGCTTGTGAGCCAGCTCCACTGAAATCAGTTCAAGCTTGTTAACTGCAGTTACTACTCCAAAGTGAGTAAGCTGCTGGAAAAGCTGGATGAGTAAAACAGATACACACAGATGTTTTGCTTAATAAAGAGTAGCAATTAAGCCTATGTGCAAATTTAAGGGTTCTGCTTAGACAAACACACAAGCTTGTCTGGGCGTCTCTGAAATGAAACACGCTTTTCAAAATGAAAAAAAAAAATAGAATTAAGTGTTACGTTATTACCATCCACTCTGCCTTTCTTATTACACCCACAAACACACAGACTACCCTGCCTCTGTGCAAGAGAGCTGGTAGGAAATTTTCTGCTCAATAGTATTTCAGGGAATAAATAAGTCTTCTGATTGAAGAACAGTTTATCGCTTCCACTTTCTGGCTGAAAGACAATCCATTGCCTCCAGGATACTGAGGACATGAGTAACCTTCCTCTCCTCCAAATTAAATGATAAAAAAAAAATGACATCAAAACATTTCTGATGTTGTTTTTCATTTTTTAAAGCCTATGAGGAAAACAACCATCTCTCCCCAAGTGGCTTTACTCTGCCACTTCAACAGACACCAAATCAGAGTCGTGCTTTAAACCCCCAAGAGTGCAGAGCCCAATGGGTCAAATGCTTGCTTCGAAACAGTACATATTCTACATCCAAAGTCCTTGGTCGAGCTGAATCCAGCTCAGTCTCAGCTTCTACTGATTCCCCCAAGTGGATAATGCCTAAATTTTGTGAAAATCTCCCCCTCTGCACCCACTCCCACAGATAACAGCGGCGAGATGTAAACAAATGTTATAGAGATGAACATTTGTACCTGCCCGAATTCAGTTGGCAAAGGCAGTACATCAGGCAGATGACAAAATGATTATTTGAGTTGTAAGTCGCAAAAATAATGTCCCACTGCTCCTGCAGGACATTGAGGGTGTTCAGGACATTAAACTGTTCCGGCAACAGCTGCTGGGGTCTGGATAAGCAGAACAGGATGGCTCTGTTTAGACAGCTGTAAAGGGCACTCAGGAAAACTTCCCTTTGAGAAACGGAGCTTTCTAAAACCTGTGAAAACACAAAACAGCAGAGTACTTGGCTTGCTCAAAGAACTCTCTCCCCAAGGATCTACTCCTCTCAAATCATTTAAGCTATTGCAAACTTATTTCAGCAAAACTGCCCTGAAGTACCTCTTAGATACAAATTCTTTTTTTTTTTTTTTTATTTCTGCTGAAGTCCCCAGGATTGTGGGAGATTAATTTACTCCTATTCAGCAACACAGTCAGCAGAGTGTGGCACAAAAGAGCTAACTACCCCTTCTTTATGTTGTATCATCTGCCTCTGATTGTCATTTAGAGCCACTACATGCTCATGCAAGAAAAAAGGAATAATCACAAACACCAAATGGATTACAACCATCTTGAGAATCGTGGTATCACGACCTCAATGTGAAAGAGCACATTACAGCATGTTGGTAACAGTCAGAAAAACATTTCCTGTGACTCACCCCCATAATCTGTTTGGCAATGAAAATCAGGATTTGCTTGGGGTCAGCAGCAAACATTCTACCATTCAGCTTCTCAACCAGCTTCTGAGCAAAATAAGCAACATTCATCATGGACACAGGTGCAGATGATTCTGAAACACCATGAGGATCACTGCTTCCTGAAGAGGATACAAGAGAGTCAATTATTCCAAATCAAGCCAAAATGCAAAAAAAAATTACATGAGACATGCAGTTATCAGAGCTGAGAAGGAACAATCTCATGCCACAGAGTTGAGATATGTCTAAGAAAACTTCAGGTCTAGCAGAAATACCTTACTCAGACTGGAAATGATGGGTCCATGCAAAGGACTGAACCAATCTCACTAAAGTATCAAGGATTATCACGGTCCAACTCAGAAAGGACTCAAAGGAGGGAGCAGCAACGACTAACTTATCAGGGTTGTTCATAAAAGTACTCAAGGATAAACCTAGGTTTCTTTCTAAATATTCCCTTTTTAATGTTCAGAATATATTCTCAAAAAGAGAAAAAAGTGAAGAACCTCACTGGAAAAATGGTAAAACTAAAGTAACTATGCAAACTGGCCCACAGCAGGAGTGAATGCACAGTCCAGCCTGCTAAGGTGAACTGTGCTTCTACCTACTTTCCAAGCCTTTTTAGCAATTACATCTACATGCTAAATACCTAATGTTCTGATTCTCACTACTCACCTCTTGGTCTTGTTTTCCCCTCGCCTTGGCTGACAACATGGAAGACGTCCATAGCAGACAGCAGAACTTTCGTCTGAAAATGTTTCTTCTGCTCACTGGTGGCAGCCTCTGGAGAAGCCTGTATAGTGACCATATACGTATTAGTACAGCAGAAAAAGCCAGGAAATCAGCCTTCAATTCACTTCCAGCCTTTACTGAAAGGCCTTTCATTTCATTATATCTTTGGCAGATTATGCCTGTCAAAGATCCAGATTCAGTAAAATCTTTGTTCAAATAAGAGAGTAGAAATTCTAAGAGACACTCGGTACTATCCAAGATAATTCAAAATGCCCAACATTTCTCTTAAACACCTAGGCACCGTGCTATAAAGAGGCAAAAAGAGCAAGGACAACTCCACCTCACTTGCTTAGTCCTTCTCCTCCCTTTACCAGGCTCAGGATTCAGGTGGTCAGAATAGCCATCCTCTCTTTTAAACTCTACCAAGCCTTGGGATGTTACTCTATAAACCTTTATGGAACCACTGCTCCGCAAGATGATTTATCTCATGACAGTTGCAGTCAAAGTGGGGACAGCTGGTTTTGGTTTATTTGAGCACTGAAAAGAAATTGTCTCAGAAATCAGTAGACAGGAACGCTCCATGTGAAATCTTCTGTTCTCAAGAAATTCAAGGGCTGCTCTAATGATGAGGAGGTATTACAAAGGAAAAGGGAAATATTTTTTGCTCTGAGAGCTGGGATCCCAGCCCTATCCTAAGTTTTTGAAAATGTTGACTGGATACATCTCTTTGTCACTGCTGGCAGTTTTTTTCCTAGGCCACTAGCAGGATAGTTCCTGGTCTTTCACCCCCAGTACAAGGGAAAGCAGCAAAGCCTGATGGCTACAAGAGAGACCTCAAGAAGCAGCTCAAGAGGATGCCCTTGTTTGTTTGCTGGGATGTTGAGAAGACTGTCCATCAGGAGAACTCGCACAAAATCCCACACTTGTTTCTTGGCAGGGTGTGGGAGGAGCAGGAGAGAAGAGGGATCCACACAGCCTTTCCCTTCAGCAATGGCTGGATCATCAGGAGTCAAAAGGCCTTCAGATCCTCCCTGTGGAAGCAGACAGCAATGCATTTTAACTCAGAATCTTTACATTCATTTTTCCTCCTTGCAACCCATCTCTGATGTGGCTCAGGTGCACACATACCTTGGGTGGTCCAGAATGGAAAGCCACCATAGCCAAAGTTCTCAAGAAGTCAGGACAGTGCCACACGGGGTCCTGAGTGTAACTGTGATAGATCAAGCCCAGAAACTGGATAATGTTCCCTGGGTAGGCAATCTCCCAGGAGGCTTCCGTATCTGCAGTAGGCTGAACACAGACAAACACACACATATCAAGGCAGCATTCTTCTCATTCATCTAAGCTTGTCTTTGCTCCTCTCTAGGTATTCCCTAAGCAACCACCCAAACATGACAAAACTCTTACCTTGTCCACAGTGACTCTAACCATTTCCAGCAGTAACACAGCTGCCTCCGCAGACAACCCGATTTTGAGGACATTCTCGGTAAGGTGCTGCTGCAAGATCCACTGCAACATAGACTCAAGATCTTTCTATAACAGTAGAAGAAAAGAAGAAACTGGAATTATTTATGACACATCAAGAATGATGCCTGCTTTCTCCACATCAGAAAAAACCCAAAACATCTTCACCTCTAGCAGCTACTCCCTCTCCTATTAAATGTGTTTCCCCAGGATAGCACTAATGGATTGTCCTCTTCTGAAGCGTATATTTGGCATTGCTGGAGCAAAAATGTCTTATGGCATCTCAAGACACTGGGCAAATGTACTCAAATCCACTAATTCTGAGATCTCAAAATGAGTCTTGACAACGTAAGAACAGACAGGGAAGGTAATCTGAATTACCTTTTAAAGTACAGTAGTTAAAGAACCTTTAACATCTGTGGGAACAAGTTTCTTCTGAACACAAGTTTCCTTAAATCAAAGTTAATTTCCTTTTTTTTTTAAAGTATGAAAGTTTAACTTTAACTAACACAACAATCAAGTAGAGTTAACTTGCCTGAGAACCTTCAGAGAAATATCCACAAATGCCAAAGCAGTAAAGCAACAGCAGCTTCATGCCTCTCCACTATTTTTTTCATACCTTGGCTGCTTCAGGTGGTTCAGGCTGTGGAGTTGCCAGAAAAAGCCCTGCCACGAGCAAGTAGATCTCAGGGATGTGGACATGATCAGTCAGACATCTTTGCAACACAGAAAACCCAAAAACCAAGAAGGGGCCGTGGTCAGGTACTGGAGGAGGAGCTTTTAAATTATCTTTAAAGGAAAAGAAAAGGAAAACATTCTGAGGAAGTATCTAAAAATGAATGCTATATCAAAGAAAGGATTACAGACCCAATTTTATCCTCATTTCTCTATGTCCCAGAGGCCACTCAGTACTCTGCTAGGCTGTAATAGCAACAGTTTACAAAACTTTCTCAGACTAACAGATAATTTTTCCCACTATCGCTTTTATTACAGGAAATTCTCCCTGAATTCTTCCTGTCTCTCCCCTTCCTCGGAACAACAGGTCTAGTTATCAAAAAGCAAGCTGAACAAATGTTAAAGAAATAAGAAGCTGACAACTGAACACTTCACCTGATTTTATGCAAGACAAAAAGGTGCATCTCCCTGCAACTGCTAACCAGAAATGTCAACTCTCAAGCAAAGGAGAAACACCACTTTCCTCTCTTCAGCACAGAAAAGCTACAGTACTGCGACAAGCTTGCCCTAGAAAGTAATATCAATTCTTGGTCTACTGAGATCGGTGGGAATTCTATCACCTCCATCAGTGATCTCCTGTCACTGAGCTGGATCAAGGGGTTGTTTTGGGAGCATTAAAGCAAAACATACCCATTAGAATACTCAACTCCACAGAGCTATTTTCCAGCCAGCGCCCAGCCACTATGCCCTCCTTGAATTTGTTCAGCAGCAAACGGTTGTGGAGGAAGCACAGAAGTAGCTTGACTCCCAGCACAACCGTGGTGGAGTGCAGGTACCTCTGAGTAAACAGCAGAAACCAGTCTGGCCCCAGTGCCAAAAACGTCTCTTCTTGTTCCCTAAGGCAGACAGGGAAACGAAAACACATGAAATGACACGTGGTGGAAGACAGAAAGGGGATTTTATTTCAAATTCTCTCTAAGTGATGTAGAAGGCCAAGCTTCTCTAGAAAAAATCTGGTTAAATGCATAGAGCAACACAGAATTACAGACTCATCCACACAGTTCAAGCCACTTAATTCCCATTAAATCCAACTTTATATTACTGTCAGATAAAAACATGAAGCTCCTTCTGAGAGTGCATATCAATAACTGAAGTCAACTACATCCCAGATTAGATCTTTCAACCTATGAAATTAGAAATTCTGGTTTAAATTTTAAAGTCTAAAATGCATTAACTAATGAAAATGCAGTTACAGCACCCAGCACTATGAATTCTGCCTTTCAGTTATAAAAGGTAGAACTCTAGTAACTGCATGTTTGTGGTTACGATTGAGGGGTGCAAGTAATCCCACATTAGACTGAACCGATTTTTGAAGACAAATGGGATTTCTTCAACTCTTGCAATGCGGAAGAAACAGCAATATCCCAGTTTCTCCTTTGAGATATTTTCTGAAAACATTAAACTTTTTTTCAGGATGGATCTCAGATGTGTGTTCTGATCACACATCTGTGTGAATGCCAGATTAATCACCGACAAAAAATAACTCTGAATCCAGCCTGCTCTTAGTTACTACTTTGTTGAGGCTCAAATATTATTGGTGTGTTTAGTCCTGGTCAAGCACCAGCAAAGAGGAAATCTAGAAGACAGAGACACTTATCTATCCCTTCCTAAATTGTTTCTACTTACTCAGAGGACAGATGAAGTTTGTCTGAGCGCATTACATCTAACAGCATCTTCAGTAACTGGTTTCGAAGCCAGATTGTCTTTCCAGATGTTTGGCTTAAGGCTACAAATATCAGAAAGTAATAAAGAGTAATGAAGAGACAAAACACATGTTCCATCGTTTTGATGAACAACCTTGTTTGCACCAGATTAGTTCAATGGAAGTACTTAGTCTTTTGTGGAGTAAAAAAAATGCAGACATCAGATCTTAGACTTAAGAATTCCTGCTAAAATCAGAAATGACCAGTGCCTACAGTGTCCAACTCTTCTGAGTTAATCAAAACTCATCCAATCCACAGGAACCAATCTCAGGTTAAGCAGAGAGGGAAATGTAAACGGGCAATCTGACTTGTATTGCCTAGCTGTGGTGTCTCCGTATATAAACTACAGTTATCAGTCTCTCTTTAATATAATTAATATAATATATTGTTTAGATGTGCAATAAAAATATAGACTCTACTGAAAGATCACAATAAAAGATCCAGAACTCTGTTATCAGGAGGAGGATCTTGCAGTAGGTCAGGCCTTCCTTGACATACACACAGTGACTGTCGTTTCACCATTCTTCACCCCAGGCCTTTGTAGTAACGTTTTCCCCACAGTTTCAGGTCACCTCAATGTGGCCTGTCCTTTTCCAGTCTAAGTAATTTGAATGGTATCTCTTCCTGCCACTGGAGGCAGAAGCACAGCGTTGCATTTAAGGTCCATCATGCCCTGGGGAAGAAGGGAAGTACTTTAGGTGTCTATCAGAACACATCCACCAAAGGCAGCTCCTCACCTTCACTGGGCGTCTCAGCCCCACTCTCCAGGCAAATCTGATTTTCATCCACAGAAGAAGGTTTCAAAGTGTAAACGAGGAACAATCCAATCCTTGCAGAGAAAGAGGGAACCAGGTTTGGTCAGCAGAAAGACAGACACCCATTTAATCACTTTGAGATTACATGCAAATCTCAATATTCATTAACACTGACTGCTAACAACAGTCGTTGGAAATTCTAATTGCTGCAGAAGTAAGCTTGAAATAAGAATGTTTACATTCTGTGGAAAGCAGACAAGGATTTCAATTCTCTGCTTCACGAAGTCCTGACTAACATATCTTAACTGATTGAAGTTCAAGAATGAAAAGGATAGTTACCAGCATATAAGCCAAACCAACAGGACTAGGTAGGTATTTGCACTGTAGTTACAATACTACAGTGACTGTAATACTTTAGGGGAAGCTTTAATGAAACCAAGTATTAAGCACAGATGTTGAGTAGATCCAGTCACACCAGTAGGACTCTTTGTGTCATCATGATGAGGGCCATCACCCAACCCATCACCACACAAAGATAAGGTTGGACTGAACTCTGTTCTGAAGGCATGAAAGAGTTTTTCATCAGTGGGGATCCTGCAGTTGCCAAAGATCTGGGGACTCCTACCAAAGATGAGGTGAGGGAAGTTCTACTCTAGAGCTCTCTCCAACGCTGGCAGGAGTGTAGCTCATCCACGAACTGAGAAGAAGCTGTAGACTTGAAGGTTACCTGAGAACATCCCTCGTGTTAAAGTGTCCTTGCAACAGATGGGAGAGAATAGTGCAGACCACGGTGATCCTGGAGTTACTGATTTCAGGATCGTTGAAGAGGAAAATGAGCTTGGGCACCATTTGTGCCCGGTAGGCAACTGCAGCGTTCTGACATCCATCCCTGTAAGAAAGCACAGTGACTATTAAAAGCTTTTACTGGAAAGAACCAAAGTTTGCTGGGCTTCAGCTAGAAGCATTCTCAGGTTGCACTGACACCTTGCACCTTTGGCTTCTAATGTTGCCTTGGCAACATTTCAAACACTGTCAGACAAATTGAATATGTGTCAGCGATGGAGATCTGAGGATTTCTTTGTGTGTTCTCTACCCTTCCCATCTGCCCTCTCCCCCGGAAACTGCTGCATTTCAGCGAGTTCAAAGAAAATGTTATTGAATTTTCAAGCAGTGAGTCGGCAGTAATAAATGCTATTCCTGTAAAACTCAGCAAGGGACAGCACAGAGCTCTGCACAGACCTTTCTGGCACCAAAAAGAAGGAATCTAGCACCCTGCTCTACTCATCCCCTCACCCATGCTGTGTCTTTGTGGGTACGTTTAGTTCTAGTACAGCTGATTATGGAAGATGCCTTTACAAAACAGTCTTCCTGGGTTGTGTTTTGGGTTTAAACACAACTTCAAATATAATTTTATTATTATTATTTTATATTCAACTAAAACATTCAGATTTCCACTCGCCAGCAGACCGTTAAACTTTAACTGCACAGCACTGGTTTCATGTGAACCAGGTCACCAGGTAGCTTTTCCCAGTCTGGCCCCACAGTCATCTCAGAGGGTGGTCAAATCACCAACTCCAGCCTTGAAAGAGCAATATGGAAATGATTAACTCCCAGAGTCCTCCGATTCCAACTAAGATTGGACCCTTCAAATCCACCTCACTGTTCCAGCTCCATGTTACAGGTAAACTTGTCCCATCTGTTCCCAATTCAAGCATGAGCTTGTGTACCTGGAGGACTGCAAGATCTCCACGAGATGTGAAAAAAGAGTAAGGTCAAGATTTTCTGGTGCTTTCATCCAAAGCTGCAAGTCAAAGAAAAACAAGGGGTTTAGTGCTCTGCCGAGCTGTGAGGACAGTAACCTGTGGCAGAGAAGCAGTTACAAGTTGTTCCAGGAGGACACAATCATAAACGCTCAGTTGTTTCTGCAATGACAACCTGCAGACACTGGAAAATCTCGGCCTGCATGAGGAGTTGCTGCTCCTGAGGTAGTCCTGAGGAGCAGACCCTCAGCATCTGCAGGAACACTCCAGAAACCACCGGAGTACCATGGGGAGCTGTGGTGACAGAGGACGTGCCATTCCAGGAGCTACCACCTCACCAGGTGAGGTGGATCCAGATATTGGATCCAGGAGGTGCTATGAAGAAGTCACCTTTGATACAGCCAAACCCACAAACTAAAATCAGCAGTTTTACCTCAAAGTTGCAGAGAACATAATGGAAAGCACTGTAATTCTTGATGACTGAAGACTCAAAGCCAAGCTCAGCTGTGCCCACGAGGGAGAACATTAACTGCAAAATCCTGTTGTTTAACAACTGTGTCTTCTTCTTCAATAGGTAGGTCAGCAGCTGAAAAAAAAGAATTTAATTAAGTATCTTCCAAGTATCAATCTGTATACATAAACTAACATATAATACTTTTTAAATTCAAGACAAAGGCAGAGTTTGCTTGGCCTCACATGTAAGCATGATGAAGAAAGTGAACATTTCCGTTCAGGCATAAAATTTTGTGCAGAAAGTGAAAGGGTAAGTTTTTGAAGGAGTTTGACAATTCTGTGGCATTGAACAGGAGCAAAATACATGCCACATTACGTCAAATGGAATTGACAAAAAACAACACACAAATATAATTGTAAATAAGCACAGTAGGTTCTCTAGATTATTCTTCATGGATGTATTCTTGGTTGCTTGCAAATGGTGATAGCTTATAAACAAAATAACGTAATGTCAGCATCTTCAAATAAAAGAAGTTTGTGTGAAACTGCCAGTTTCTCAACTGAGTCTGTCTTTTCTTTATTCAATGAATTCATGATACTGTGAGAAAAATGTTCAGAAAGTCAATACATTTTGAATAGGGTGGGAGAAGTAGACACTCATTTGAAAACACTTATCAAGACATGTTTTTATTACTTGGGTATAAAAAGAAGGTTCAGAGAGCCAAACAAAGGGCAAACCCTCTCCATTGCAACGTGATGATTAGTCAGGTGGGGAGAACACTATTTAGCACAAAGTCGAAAGGGACATCTCGTACACAAGCTACAGGCTGGCATTCACCTGCAAGAACAGATTGGGCAAGCAATGCCTAAGTAAGAGAAATATCCTCATGTGAATCAGGATCAATTTATAAACAATTCACAAACTGGGAAAATAGAAAGTTTATAATAAATGATGCATGAAGCCCTAATTTTAAGAGTCTTGTTTGGAACCATCTCTGTTAAAGAGTCTTCTTCGTTCCATAAGACTCTGCTCAGCCTGTGCGGCATAACGTAAACGATACTGAACTGAAACTGAGCCTTAACCCATCCAATATTACATATATAGTGCTTAAATACACCCAAACTCTTCAGTCTGCACAGATTTCAAGTTTGAAAGATGAATTTAGGACAGACCTAATGAATGAAATCCAGACAGCACTTGTTTATATCGGCACAATTCCTAACAGAGAGTGTTAGGAATTAACAGCCATCGGAATTAACTGTCAGCCCTACACAGGACAGTCTGTAAAGAGAAAACCTAGGCTGGATGAGCCGTAGGGAGGAAGAAGACCTGCCAGAGAAGACATCTCTTGTGGGAAGGACCAAGTGTGTTGGGAAAAGTTGAAGACTGGGACACTCAAAAATCTGCTGCACTGTTTTGTTTAGTTGACTAGATCACACCTCACCGAGAGGCATCTGTCCTCATGTTCCCACCAGCAGTCATACTCTTACAGAGGTTCCCAAAGGTTGTAAGAACAGGATTTAGAGCACTATCTTACATCGCCCTCTCAAAAAACTCCTAACAAAGTTCCAACTGTTACGTGCCTACAGCCAGCTTAGTTAATTGCCATTGATAGGTTTGGGGTAAAGTTCTCCAACAGAGAGACTATAATCAGAATGAAAGAACAAAAGAATGTCTACCTGGTATCCATGCATGTGCCTCATCAATTTTTCACTCATTGGGCTACTGTTCAGGATGGAGTTGAGGACTTTGACAGCTGCATACATGGTGTGGTCATCACGGGCCATAGCAATGAGACCCAGGAGAATGGCAGGGCCTCCAATGAAGTTCAGGCTGGTAGCTGCTGGAGAGGACTGGAACACTCTCACCCCTAGGAAATTGCAGCGTTACTCTACCAGGAAGTTACATGGACTAAATCTGTTATTGGACAGAGAAAGGCCCAATTTTTAAAAAATATGAAACTCTAAGGCATAGTGCATTTACCATATTGGCCCACAGCAACTGACCCAATAGTCCGCAAGGAACCCGAGAGGTGTCCAGAGATATTCTTAGCTAGGAATATCGGAGTTGAACTGTCCCGAGAGCTAATCCCAATCTAAAACAGATAAAAGAGACATTCTAAGAAAAACTGTGCTGGCGCTGAGGAGACAAAAATACCTTAGATTATCTTATTAATTTTAGACTATGAAAATATTTTTTTTTCCTTCAAGGTTTATTTTTAGGACATTCACCCACCTAAAATATCCCACAGCCCCATTACTTCAACATGTCAGTAGGTCTGGCATTGGCAAGAATGCTAGAATAGCATGAGAAAGGTCATTGTGAAGGTCATTAAGAAATCACAGACTGAAATAAATTATCATTAGACCTGAAAACTACGGCTTCTGTTGCTGTTTCACCAAAGGTTTTTAACATTGTGTTCATACTGTCCAATCTATTGCTCTCCACAGATAAAAACAAAACTGCGAGTGGAATAGGGTTAAGGAAGGGGAAGAAAAGCGGGGAAAAAAATCCCTGACGGTATGTAACTAAGACAAAGTCACAAACTTCGCTCTAGGAAACCAATCAGAAACAAGAGAAAATGTGTTTAAGACAAATAATGGAAATTTGTGACCTCTTTGGCAATCAGCCGGCCATCTACTTCATTGTAGGAGCTCTTTATATCTTGGATTGTAGTGAGAGATGAGCACGTGGTGTTGATTCCAAAAGAAATCTTCTCTTCTGCCACGAGAGGTGTAGGATTTTGATCACTGTACCTGTCCTCACCTAAAACAAGAGAGATTATAAACCTCTGAAGGAATTTTGCGTGCTCAATATTCAAGACAGGAGACAGGCAGATGAAAAACAAGTGAAGGAAACTAAAGTTTAGACAGGAATTTGATTTTCACTTAACCATAATCAGAAAAAAGCCTTGACCCTGTGTAACACAGTCCACGGCACCTTGCCAGGGCTGTATTTTGATATGATTTTTCTTTCAGCAGCTCTTTCCCATGCTTGGAGATTTTGGTTGTCTGGATAGACAGCATTCTGAGTACTTTCAGCCAGCCTTTTCACTTTGCTTTAGGCTGGAGCATCATCAGGTGAGACTATTCTGCTCTTTTCAAATGGGAAATGTCCATCCCATATCATTCCAAGCTCTAGTAGAGAGGTGAAGGCACTACTTGTTGAGCAAACAGTAATCAATAACTGAAATGTTTTGTCTGCCTGTTTAATAATTGAAGCTAACAGTACACTTTAGTTAAAAAGCCTCTTCATTAAACAGAATGTAACTTATTCCCTTACCCTTCTCTCCCCAGTGCTCTCTCCTACTCTGCAGGCATTTGCAATTAAAGATGATGATGATGCTTCTGCAGCACCATAAATGCAGAATGTCTCAGTTAAAGTTGCTGCTTTAATGTTTGTCCAACAGAAACTGCAATCTTACATCTCCTCAAGGATATGTTATCCCTCTTTACTCTCCAGCTCTCTCTGCTGCTTGATTCCTGCCCTTCTTTTTTCTGTTCCATTTACAGAATGTTACAGGATACTCACTGTATCTTGCTGCAATCTTGTACAACACTCAGTAAGGCAGATTTCCAGGCTTTTAGAGAGAGCTCCAGGCACAGCTGGAATACTAACAGCAGATTATAAAACTAAAAGGAGCGTTGCCCTGACAAACAGTGGTGGATTTGGGAATTATCACATACCTTGAAGCTGTACTGCTTGGAAATTGCTACAGTACTGTGGCCCAAGCTTATTAATCACCTCTATGGTTTCCACAGAGATGGCTTCTTCAAATAGGTACGTAGGGCCAAGGCGCCAGGTTAAGGAGGACTTCTGTTTCCAGATTCGAGGAGTAGCTATGTACCCATAGACATCGATAAAGGAAGTGGGTTCCATGGAAATGCAGCTGCCTGGTAAGGGCTGGAGATACTGCATCTGCAACAGAGAAGGAATTCACTGAGGGGACCCAATACGCTCGGGGTGTCTTAAGGTCTTGTCCCTGGAAGGTACTGCCTGCCCCCTCTTTCCTCAGTGACGTCTCTGTCAGCAATGAAACAATTAGCAACTACCGCTTACAAATTGGACTTTCCGAAGTATCACAAACATAAGCATTTTGTAAAGCTTAAGCCTACATTTTGTTCAAAAAACAGTCAAAATCATTCCAAGCCTTGGCAAAGAAAAACCTTATCTTGACTCCAGACATTTTTCCTGTTCTAAACCCCATAACTCGGACTGTGACACTCAACCCAGAAAGGCAAGTTACAGAGAGCACCTTGAACCATGCACCTAGAGAATAAACAGGCTTTGAAGCTTAGAGTGTGGAAATGCACCCATTTGCTTCAGTGAAAGTGACATAATTTTCCAAATTGGACCATTTCTACCATGTCTTATTGGTGTCAAAAATTCAGCCTCCTCAACTGAATTCACTATTTTATTTAAATGTGGACAGCTCTCGTAGGAAGCAGTTGGAGGGTTTTTTGGTAGAGAGAAACTATATTGTGCTTCAGGGCTTAGACCTGCCTTCAACAATTTGCTGTGAAAACAAGAGACCCCGAGAATTTACTGATCCCTGACTGCTGAGATGTAGAAGCACCACCCACCCCCAGTTCCACCACCCAAAAATACCTTTTGGTATTGTTAATAACCTTCGTGCAATTCTAATTTCTTACACAAACTCTTCTTCTCCATACGCATCAAGATGAAGGCTTGCATCATGTCAGAGACCCCAGCGCTGGGACCATTTTTTATTTACTAAATTCTTGTTTTATTTATTATGAGCTGCTTCACTGTATGTTAAACACATTTGCTGTGAATTCTTTAATCAATTGCAATGCTTAGGCCTAGTTTTATTGATGACTTTCAGTCTCATTTGAAGGAAGGCAAATTAAATTAAATTTTCATTCTTGAAATGGATATAGGTCCCAAAAGGCATTTAGAAGACAGATCATTTTTCTCAAGTATAGGAAAGAGAATATTTGGAATTAAACAGGTTGCTTTTACAAGGGAAGTATAAAACACACAAGTGAGCTTTGCATGTGTTGAGATTGATTTGAAATATGGGAACAAGGAGGAAGAAAAAACAAGGTTACAAGATTCAATTAATAAGAGGATTCTATTAAAAAAAAAACCAAAACACACTACACCAAACAGCTGCAAGAGAAATAGGCTGCATTTTCAACACCACTGGTCTGAAACACTCAAAATCCAAATATCAAATCTCAGAAATAATTTGAGATTAGCTACAAAACCAGGAGCATGATGATAATATAAACTAGTGGCTCTTCTCATTTATCCTGTGGATTATGAACCCTTCAGGTGCATTTGGATTGCCTTCTTGTGATAACTCATGCAACGTCAGAAATTCCCCATTTGAGAACACACTTGTGTGCAACAAGAAGATCACAAGAAATGGAGCAGTAGGGGAAGTAGTAGCTACACCAACATTTGCAATTATAGCATTGATATTTACCAACTTCTCATAATTGAAACATTTCTTTCATTTCTATTTACTCAAAAAAGAATTATTATTTTAATCCAAGAGCTATCACACACTGAACGACTAACCTGGATGAACACCCATCTGCTCCTGAATGCTTAGAGTGCCAGTGGGGAAAAAGACTACTGGTTGTTCACTGGGTATAAGAGGAAAAGGACAGCTTGAAACGTGCCAGTGTAAGATGCTTGAGGAAATGCCATCCACCTTGGGATCCTTGCAAAGAGCTCACCAGTCACAGCAGCTTATCTCTTTATGACCTTTCCACTTTTCCAAGCCTTTCTTCAAAAATGGAAGCGCCCCATATCACTCATCACCTTTGTAGGTTTTAGCCTAAATCCAAAGCACCTTCAGTTTAGGGTTCTCTGCTCACAACTTAATGTGATGTACTTTTTATAGATGAAAACTTCTGAAAATCTTGGCTGTAAACTGAGTGTTCCTCAAAATCACTAATCAATTCAGAAAATTCTGGCCTAAGGGTACAACTGAATTTCATCAGTATAACCCTGAGCTGCCTGCAAACTTGGTAAAACCAACTCAGATGCACGTCACCACTCAAAATCACCCTGGTTATCTGCATGCTGAGGGCAGAACTACTTCAAAGCATCAGTATAAACTGATAACATACTTCTGAAAAGCAGCACAGATACTTTTGGTATGGATTTCTGACTCCATTCGTTCATAGTGCAGAGTGGCATGTGTTAATATATGCAAATCATCATGCTTTGAGTCTCAGGTTAATACTGAAGAGTCACGGTATGTGCATGGGGAGATGAAGATGAAAAGCAAATGTCAAGCACAAGATCTACACAGAGAGCCTTTACCTTTGCAGAGCCAAGCATCTGAGCATTTATATAAGCTGACACAATGCAGCTCTTCTTTGCTTCCTTAGCAACTGTCACTGTGAGATGATGCCACTGGCTAGTGACCAGCAGGTTGCCACAGCCAAACTGGACTTGCCCTGGAAACGGGGAGGAATTCAGGACCTCACCCTCAGGTTCCATGATATCTGTAATAGCAAAAACAGGGGGTGGTCAATAGAAAGCCTCTCTCACCTTCCCTTGCCTCTGGAACACACTATCAAATGTGACACAAAGAACATGACTCTGTAGGTGGGCAGTGACTTGGTGCTGTTCTGTTCAAGGTCTCCAGAACGTTCCCTGAAGGTCTGTTATCAGGCCCCGAAACTTGCACAACTCTCAAGATCCCTCCAGTATGCCATACTCCTAAATAACACCTTCCAGCTGCCTCAATGGAGCAAAACCAAACTGAACTGGGACAAAACCAACATATTCCAAGAGGAGAACCCCTCAGGATATTCACTGAGTTAACCAACACAGAAAACAAAGTGAATTCATGTGATGATAAAACTCTGTGTGTCAATTTGTAGTTTTTATGAAAAGAGGCAAGCTGGGATTTGTAACCTCATCTAAGGGAATCAGAGCACTCCCACAATGTCAGCTGTGCGTGAAAAATCCCAGCTACTATTCCCACTCCATTTCCAACCTCCTCTGCAATGTTCAACCACATTCACATTTGAAGTACCTACTCTGCTCAATAAGGGGAAAGAGCTAAATGACAACAAGGCAAAAAGATTATTAGGCTGGCATGATAGAAAACATTCTAAAAGCTTGACTGAGAAGAGCCTTACCGAGTGGCTGGAATTCCACTTCTTCCGTGGAAATGACCAAAGAACGGTCCTGCGGGGAGAAGCTCACTGAAAAACAAACAAATTCTTGCTCTGTTCTTGACATGTGCCTCACGACCGTGAGGAAACGGAGCGGGTGACTGTTGTGCACCAAACCAAAGCTGCTAACAAGAAACCAGCAGGAGAGCGACAGCCCACTCGAGGGAGGGAACATCCTGGTGCCTGTGGACGGGAAACAAAAAGGCAGTAAGGAAGTTGGTTTTCATGTTTTTTTTTTCATTTGTAGCCCAAACCATACAAGAACCAACATTAGAATATGAGGTTTAATTTCCATTCGTTTCTATTACATTTCCCTGCCTGTGTTCAATAACGTAGAGACAGCACATATGAGTGTGTGCTCGTTTATAAATGGTTTAAATTAACTAATGAGAAGTGACTACTAGATCTCCATGCCACGGAGCTTGTCAACTGGGAAGCACCGAGCCAGAAATGAGTTTTCCCAAAGTTCACAAAACTGAGGAAGCAAAAGGTACAGCCATTACCTTGATCACTGATCTACAGGAGTATCATGTTCAGTGACGGTTTCTATTCCTTGCATGAGAGATTACCCTAAAATCTGGTGGCTCTTACTTGTTAAGACCGTTTTCTTAGCAGTGTGCTTCAAATTTGCATTGCTAATATTAATGTTAATGTAACACACTATTAAGTTGCATCTGATACTGCATTTTGGTGAGCAGTCTGAGTTCTACAGCTCAGAGCTGGGCTGGGACAAAGAAATGGGACAGTATTGAAATATAAATTATTTGCTCCTATTTCTTACAAATGTTGAGTCCTTTCAATGGGGCTGAAATATCAGGGCTTTCAGGAAGCTGCAGGTGAGTCAAAGTGAATTCAATTGGAATTCAAATATTCACCTCAAATACTGTGTCCAGTTTTGGGCCGCTCAATACAAGACAGACACTGAAGTGCTGGAGCGGGTCCAGAGAAGGGCAACGGAGCTGTTGAGGGGTCTGGAGAACAAGTCCCATGAGGAGAGGCTGAGGGAGCTGGGGGTGTTCAGCCTGGAGAAAAGGAGGCTGAGGGGAGACCTCCTTGCTCTCTCCAACTCCCTGAAAAGAGGGGGTGTAGCCAGGGGGGGTCGGTCTCTTCTCCCAAGGAACAGGCCATGGAACAAGAGGAAATGGCCTCAAGTTGTTCTAGGGGATGTTAAATTGGATATTAGGGAAAATTTTTACACTGAAAGGGTTATTAGCATTGGAATGGGCTGCCCAGGGAAGTGGTAGAGTCACCATCCCTGGAGGTATTTATAAGACAGGTAGACATAGAGATATGGTTTAGTTTTATCAGAGTTAGATTGATGGCTGGATTCGGTGATCTGAAATGTCCCTTCCAACCTGGGCAATTCTATGATTCTATGATCATCAGGTATTTAAAAGACGGGTAGATGTGGTGCTGAGAGACATGGGTTAGTGGTAACCTGTTGGTGTTAATGGTTGGACTAGATGATCTTAAGGGTCTCTTCTAACCAAAACAATCCTATGACTCTATGAAAGTGCTTACCCATGCCAATTCCTCCTGAGACAGATTGCTCTGCACTGGGTCCCAGGACAGTGGCCAAGGTAGGGAGGTATAAACACCTACAAAAGCAAGCAGGCACCCATTCATCAGAAATATAAAATCATCCCTGAAGGTCATCAGTGATTTAATACTGCAGAATCCCCACTGAAAAGCAGAGTCTATGCTATCACAATAAGACAATAATAAAACAGGTTGGCAAAATTGCTGCAAGGCAGGCAGTAATAGGGCATAAGGATTGACTAAGATGGAGTAAAAAACAATTAGTTGCTGTCTCCAGAATAAGGGATTGAATTTTGCAGAGCAGCTCAAGAAAAAAGCAACAGCAGCAATACCCGTATCCTTCCATGGACATGTCAAACTCCACAAATGAGGGAGCCAGAGCAGCGCTGCGGAGCTGGAAGTGTCGAGGCGACGTCATGGAGATGAGACTCATTGCAGTCTGGAGTGCCAGTGTAGATCCCTTCGACACCCAAGGAGAGCTGCTGACAGGCACAACTCTCTGAGGATCAGTTTTACTGTCCACTGTGTCCTCTTCTGAACCTACAAGATCAACACAGTGCCTAGTCAGATCAGCGTCTGCAATATGTTTTTCAATCACATAAAATT
The DNA here is from genome assembly GCA_026546715.1 of Gallinago undulata. Classification (NCBI taxonomy): domain Eukaryota; kingdom Metazoa; phylum Chordata; class Aves; order Charadriiformes; family Scolopacidae; genus Gallinago; species Gallinago undulata. Next base: position 19,606,204 of record JAOTQQ010000002.1, on the reverse strand, counting down.
GTGATTATGTTCTTTCTGCAAAGAACATAAACCCCAAATTTGAACCATGCTCTATCAGGCGTCTTATTGGCACGAGAAAAGTTTAAGCACCAAATACTACTACTATAGCCTTTCACCTGCAATTTATATCAGAATTTATATCAGAACAGAGAAAGGACTTGGATGGAAAATGGCCTGCATGAGCAAGGTAGATTACTGGGGTATTTTAGGGATTACAAAGAGCAGTGCTTTTTATTTGCATCTTTATTCAATTTCTAGCTATAAATCACAGGGAAAACATGCTGAAGATACTCCCCTTGGTTTGTGGAATATGATTGATATTTTTGTAGATTGCTTCCGCGTCTGTCTTGGAGCAACCTACTTCAACAACAGTTTCCTGGCATTACAGAGACATCCATAACCCAGCCCCTGTCCTTCCATTACTGAGACATCTATAACCCATCCACCGTATCAGCATCAGGCTGTTCGTGGTGGTTTTACCTTTACTCCAAGCTCCATTAGCTGAATCACATGAAACTGCATCGGTCTTGTTTTTGCTGGGCCTGGAAGGCAGCGGTGGAGAACCTCCCAACCAAAGAAATTGCCTAATGTGAAAAAAAAAGAAGAAGAAATCAACCAAAAAAAAAAGGAAAACAATCAAGCCAGACACTTTGGAGTCATAGCAACCACGCAAATACAGCTCAGCCCTTTGGAGACCAACTTCCTTATTGGATACTAGATTTTAAAAACATCCCAAGGAATGTTTTCCATGGTATCGTCACAAGTATTTGTTTTGCTCTATACTCCCTTTTTCATGTTTTTTCTATTGACAAAAAATCACAGGTTTATTTTCTTCAGCAATACTTTTGAATACTAATTTTTCAGAAAAATTCTATGGGGTTTTGGGGGGGGGGGGAGGGCAGTGAGGTGGTAGGTCTTTTTTGTTGTTGTTTTGATGGGTTTATTTGTTCATTTTTAAGAAACTCTGTTCCATTTTTGAGTAAAATAAATCCAGTCTTCCACTGCATACCCAGCTTCATCTGCACTCTGAACACCATTTGGTACTCTTATGCCTAACATTAGTTAGTATTAAAGAAGAAAGTACCTCCTCAAAGGAGAAACAAGAGAGGCTGGGAAACAAGGCTACACTTCTTAATTTTGCAACTGCCATTGACAGGATCCGAGACAAGAAAAAGTCACTTTTACTCTTCAGGAAGGAGCTTCACCATATGAATACCAGGAGAGTTGTTTTGTGATTACTTAATTAGTTACCACACCTAAAAGGTATGCATCTACAAGCCTTGCAGAGATGATGCAGCAGAACACTATAGGCTCTACCCTGTGATCAATATGTAAGTATTAACTGAGATTGAAACAAAAGGCTAAGAATTGCTGAATTAGAGCACTACGCAAAGTACCCAATTATTACACAAACCTTGCAAAAAATTTGCACCATTAAGGGAAACGGGTTCCATTAGATAGAGTCTGATACCTCAACACATCTGGCTCGATAGCCTGCGAGGCGAGTTTCTCGAACACCCTCGTGAGGGGCAGGTGGAGCGGGTGGCTCTGGTGGCGGAAGGCGTCCTGACAGGAGGTGACGATGGTGCTCAACAAGCCAGACCCACACATCACCTGGCGGCTCTTCTCCGACTTCACCAGAGACTGGATATGATCCACCACAGCACATTGGATTTCCTGCGAGAGCTGAAACAAGCACAGAACTGAAGTCACTGGGCTGGAACTAAAACTGTACGTGGTAGTTGATTATTTTTTTTTTCAATTGTCTGACCTTTAAGTATAAAAATCTGGCTCAGAAAAGAAGCCCCTAGGGCCAGAGGTTCAACTGCAGTTACGTGGCTGTTCTATAAAGCTCTGCACTTGAACAGTGTGAGCGTAGCCACCTGAGGAGTTGCTTGGCCACCCACAGCTGAGCTTTCCTGCCACTACACCGTGGTGGTGCAGGAAGAAATTATTCAAAAGAAGTGACCACCACCAAGGACAGGTTATTAGGCATAAACTCCAGGACCAGCACAGTAACTCAGAATATATTTAATATTAAGCACGTGTAGAGTCAACTCAACATGATCTACTCCGTTCTAAAAGCCTTGTTCTTAAACAAAACTGTATCCAGCAATAAAATGAAGCACTTGAATTTTAAACACTTCTCTACACGTTTTGCTGAATTGAAGCTTTACTTCATTATTGCTTCTTAATGGTCTTAAAGAAGTATCTCAATTCTCATAAATTATCTTCAGAGCAACTGAATTAGGAAATTAGCAATTAGGAAAGGAGCCTATCCCATTGACCTAACCAGATTTCACACTAAAGTAACTGCACATCATATGTTTAAACACAAATCTTAAAAAGATTAGATGTTCCTCACCCCCAAGAGCTTTTTGGATTTCTCATATGCTCTTCAAGAAAATATCTATGCAAACTTCTAAAGAAAAGGACAATGGTGGTGGCAGATGTGCAGACTGGGACACGAATAAGAAGCAACTTCACTGGATTCAGAAGAATAATCCATTTTATTAAGTGTAAAGAAGAATTCAGCTCCTTTGCATCCAGACCAAACTCAAAGCCAGTACAGAACAAATTCAAAGCCAATAACTTATTTATTTCCAAAGTGCTAAGCAACCAAAAGCCCCAGTTGCAACCCTTAGACAATAACACCAGCACATTCAACACAACCCACATGTTGTTTTTGTAAACTCAGCCACTATTTTTGATATCTGAAGGGCAAGTTTTCTTCTCTCTGAAGGACTGCCCATTCCCAGTGACACAAGTTTCACTTGGAATCTCATTAAATACAGAAACCACCCACCAAACTGAACCAGACTATTCTTCACAGAGAGGCACTTACTGCTACAGTGCATCAAAGCCTCACTTACAACTTTATGGATCTTTTAATTACTGGTTTACTCCATTTATGCTGGATGCAGGAAAGTATCTGGATGCATAAAACCACACGAAAACAGAGGAGGACACAGGTCTTGACTAAGTGAAACTACTGGTTTACTTCAAAATAAATCCAATAAATGCATAATGGCATATGAAAAAAATTGATTATTTTCATTAGCTTAGCAGCTTTGTCAATACCAGTATTGTCTTGTTTTGAATAAAACACATTGTTTTCATGGATCTTAGTTCCAGTAAAATGAGATTTTAGTGGAAACATTAACGGTGGCCAGTAAACCAGCCTGCGTGTCTCTATATGCATGGATTGATTTTCCCAACACGTATTACTTGCCCCATGAATCAGGATATTGAAGTTGCAGTTAGAATGTTGCTGGGTTCACAGCTCTGGCTCAGATCAGAGTCTTAATGGCAAAATTTGCCCGATCTGTTTAAGTAGTTCCCCGATTCTTGCTCCTAAGCCCCCATAATTCCAAAACTTGGTAGCTGAATTTCATTCACTGTTATTTGTCTTGAAAATTCTTATGCTATATTTAAGATGAGCAAGAACTTTGAACCTCTGACAGTGCGGGTTTGGTGCAAAAGGATGTTTATTTTCTTAGGGTTAAGAATGATACAGCAATAATTTGGTTGCAATTGCAAAAAGCAAACTTACTTTTCAATCTCGGGAGCACCTCTCTTTCGTAGAAATTTCAAAATAACTTCCTAACATATCACAGAGATTTAGTTTTACTAATGAAGAAATCAAGGCACCAAAAGTAGCACTTTCAAAAAGTTCCAAGTTACCCAGGATTTTAAATGGTACTTTCAAAAGAAAAGCTAGACATCCATCAGCCTAAACCCCATTGTCTGCAGAGAGTTTGAGTCACTTCTGAAAAATTATCTGTGCGTTCTTTTTCCCCTTAAAATGTTACCAAAAATAAATAATTCACAAATTTATCACAGCTCAAATTGCTGATGAATGGCTCCCAGCTGCAAGCACATTCCCATTCTCTCACAGTATTTTGCTGATTAACTCTCATCTGCTGACCTTAACAAGGAAAACTTACTTTGCTGACAGTCTGGGTCACTGGTTTTACAAAGATACAAAAAAACGTGTGCTCATGCACCTCGTGCAAGTAAACAGGGAAAAAAACCCAAACCTATGGATTTCATGACTTGGGGGTGCTGGTGGATGAGAAAATGGCCATGAGCAGGCAGTGGGCACTTGCAGCCCAGAAGGACAATCCCATCCTTGGCTGCATCAAAAGAAGTGTTGCCAGCAGGTCCAGAGAAGGGATTCTGCCACTTTCCTCTGGTGAGACCTCACCTGGAGCACTGTGTGCAGGTCTGGAGCCCTCAATAGAAG
>JAOTQQ010000002.1:19564728-19601858 GCA_026546715.1 Gallinago undulata | reverse complement strand
TTCCCTGGAGACATTCAAGGTGAGGCTTGAGGAGGCCCTGGGCAACCTGGTCTAGTTGGGGGTGTCCCTGCTGACTGTGGGGAGGTTGGACTAGATGACCTTTGGAGGTCCCTTCTGGACCAGACAATTCTATGATTCTATGAATTGTTTCTACTTTCCAAAAACACCACCTAGGCAGTGTCTAGCTAAATGCCTCACAGAATTTATATCATCTCCGTCAAGCTTTTTGAGTTTCCCCTTGGTACAGGGGAAACCAAGAGGTTTCTACTAACCATTCCAGGCTGCGTGGAAGAGAAGCCACAGAGTTGTCCTCATATGAACACCAGGGCTAGTATTGCCTTCTAGAGAAAACACAGAAGCAAGTCTTGGCCATTTGAAGCCAGGCAGCAAAACCTCTTCATAATGTTAAGAATAATTTTATTTTTTTTTAGTTTTGGTGGTCTGACAGAACTCTTGCTTGCCAAATTACATTTAATCGCAGTATTTTTTCCCCACTGTATTAACTAAATGCAGCGTCTCCTCCTCCTTTTCCTAAGCTCCTGTGCAGTGCTAGAATTTGATGTTCATGATACACCTGAGATGAAGGCAAAGCTGTTTCCATGTGCTGCCTTATAAATGATGAGGCTGCACGAAAAACAAGACAATGTAGAAAATGCTCTTCAGTATAGTCAGCCAGGGATGCTTGGCAGAGTTCCTATCTCTTCAATCCAGGGCATATTACCAAGATTTTAGTGCAACTTCAGAGACACTGGGTGCTTTTTAAGGAGAAAACGAATAGCGAGAGAAAGAGGACAAATAAAAGAGCAGGCTGTGGGGCTGGAAGCACAGGAGGAAAACTGCTTGGTCTGTACAACCAGTGAAAGCTTCAGAAGTTAGGTGATCAATGAAGAAGCAAACTTCTTACTAAAAGCCCCAAAATAACCTTGGAAAAGAACATGCAGACAGGCTGTGCATTTTCTTTGAAAAAAACCAACCAACCAACAAACTCACTCATGCTGTAATAAGAACAGGCTCAGCAAAGAAAAATCCCCCAGGAGACAAGGCTGGAGCAAAGCCAGTAGGAAAGTGCTCAGGGGAAAGAGCTGACCTTCAGCTTCCAGCCCAGACTGGAGGACACACTGCCAGGGTGTCTCTGATCTCCCTCCTCCTACCAGAGTTCTGGTCCATTCTCCTTTGTTTTGTCCCAAAGCCTTGGTTGCACAACCAAAGGGGAATGAAGTTATGGCCAAATACCCAAAGAATTCAGGAATTCACTGTGATATTAATACTTACATCAGCAGTGATATTAGTAATATATGTCTGAAAGCAGACAAATCTGTCCTATGGTCTTCTGTGGGCTGTATCTAACTATGTCAGAGACCTTTTCAGTTCAGAAAGAATTTACATTTTTAAGAAGTACAAATACTTGGAATGCGTTACGCTGTTCACACCTGCAGTGAGAAGAACTAGCTCAGGCAAAATTTAAAACAGAGATAAGGGTCTTTTAAAAAGTTGCAAAGTCCTTATTGATGCACAATGTTTTAGTTTCACAGCTGTGAATATGACAGCAGTTCATCATAGGAGAGACGAGGATAAAAATAGAGAGGAGGAACCCAGCTGTGGAAGCAATAATATTATTGAACAAAAGTATAGATAATTTACATAACGAATCATATGAAGGTTGGTGGTTTTTTTCCCCCCGTACTCACAAGAAACCTGCCAGGATGATGACACAGAACTGAATCATACTTTCATTCTCTTCTTAAAAGTATTTTTCTTTCGCTTGCCCAGCCCTGTCAGCTCTAGGAGATCTCTTTATCTGACATCGCGAACAGAAACGATCTGGCATCACACTCGAGAGTCTTAAAAGCCACGATTCCAAAATGCCAGCCAAGGATGAGACAGGCATGTCTGAGGGGAAGATGCTTTCTTTTTAAGGTAGCCAAAAACCCCTGTGAACATCCCAAGCCACACATCTAAAGCAGATGTGGGCATTTCTCACTTGTACTTAGTTTTTGACACATGTGACAATGGCATTTTTCATCACCAAACAGGCAACTTATTAATAAAAGGAAAATCCCCTTTTATTTGGTCAAATTGGATGCAGTTTGATGGGAACTGGGTTAGTACCAGACCTGACCATGAATACGTGCAATATCCTCTGAATCCAGTCTACTTACTCAAAGGCTGTCTCTTGGGGGGTTTTAAGGCTTTTAAGCAAATTTTCATACCCGTATGACATTAAAATGATTTTTGATCATACCCAGGAATGGCAGTATCATACAACCACAAAACTATTCTCCTCAGATTTTAATTGTCATTCTAGACAGTCAGGAGAAATGGCTGAAGAGCCAGAGCCCTTGTTTATCTGTCTGCTGCTGGTTTTCCTGTGCTGACAGGCTCAGCAGTGCTCAACCCATCACTGCCTGGCTCTGAGAAAGGTCACTGAGAAGCAGCAAATTTGGCAGGAAACAAATATCATCTCTGAGGGTCGGAATCAAAGTACATTAGTTTTATTGAGTTCCATTAATGTTTCTGTAAAAGCAGTGGGGTTTTTTTGCCATTTCTATGAAAGCAAAGGATTTGCACGTGACCTGAACTGATTCTGAAGATTTTTCCGCATTACTCCAGATCACCTGGGTCTAAAAGATCTACCACAGCACTGAAACAAGCAGAAAGAGATGAGTTACTACCTGTCCTTCACCACGGCTCATAAAAAGTGTACTATTTGATTTGGGCTTAAACTCAGAGCAAGAAGCCCCTTCAGATTTCTGAATGAAATTCTACAGTCAAAAAGCTCCATCCACAAAGAAATTATTTCATCTCTCAAACGCTGCTGCACTAAAAGAAAGAACAGTACCCTGTTTGGGGCTGAATAGATCTATTCAAAGGGATATTCCTTCAGTTTTTATCCTTAACCCAGTAGCTCCTCTTCACTAGCAAGTGAGGGTCCACCTTTTGCATCAGATCTTGCCTGACTCCCATGTTCCCAGTCACACCTCATTTCACAAGGGTTCATGCACATTATGAGAAAGGTCCTGAAGTCCAGCCTTTTTTGTTCCTCCCTGGTAGCATCAATGAGCTGCACAAGGTGCTGGACATGAGGTTCCACTTGTTCCCTCACCCACTTTTAAACAGAATTAATCAGAAAACCCTCTATTTTTCCCCTCTCTGGGTCATTTAATTAAAACTCTTCAGAACATGTGTTGACTCCTACCCGGAGCCAGGACCTCACATAACAGTGGTCCCATTTTAGGTCCCATTCACAGCAGCAATCCTAAACAAACACTAGCAGGATTAATTTCTTGTTGACTAAGCAAAAAGGGAGTGAAAAAGAAGAGATGAACACACTTAACTGCATAAGTGAAATTGCTGGAATTTGTGCTCTAACCCTTCATATTTTTAAGAACACTGCCATCTACTGAGGGTCTCAGAGGCTTGCTCTCTCATGCAGCTCAGCCCTAGAGCAAACGCCGGTAGTTTCTTGATGACACTCTCTCTCATCCAATTAACCATTCTACTTGTTTTTCAGAAATTAATTACTGTAATTAACAAAATCTCACTCACTGCTGGCTTGGTTCTGCGACACAGGGCTAGGATGCGCTAGCAGTTAGTTGTGCTCCCACCTTCCACAGCTCTGGGTGAACAATCTGGTTTTATTCCAATCTCTCCCTACGTACTTAAACTGCATCCAAGTATCTTAGACCGGAGAACAGATATAATATTGGCAGTATATTTGTTCAGAGTGGGCGTGTGTATGGAAGTTTTGTTAAAGCAAAGCAGATTCTAACCTGCATTGGAAGTTTATGGACCATTAGGCCTGAAGAGACAGACTCTTCTGGTTGCTGGGTCCATTAGCAATATTTCAAATAATTTTCAAGGGATTTTTACACTTGTGCCTTTGCAGTAAGTATCCTGGGACCAAGACCCATGCACTGCATCAAGCAGGTACAGAAACACCGAGTCAGACTGAGAGCCAAGAGCCTTTGCTCTTCTGATAGCTGTTCTCTCCATGACATTTGCACTGTTCTTTCTGCCAGTGTTCCAGGTAAATTTTAATAGTTCCACATCTGCAAAGATTAAGTAATTTCCTGGAAAAGTAAGTACAGAAAAGCAGAAGACGCCACTCAGATGGCACTTTGAGATGTTCAGACTCACCTGAGAGTGTCCCTCTTTGTACAGCTTTGGCAGCAACCTCACCATAACACAGACAGCACCGGGATGTACGATGGGGCAGTCTCCCCTCTCCCACCTGCAGGAAGAAGACACATAAGAATTATCATCATAATTATCATTAACATCAAAGGAGGGTCCAACAACACCCCAGTAGAGTCCAGCATTAAATCTTCCCAGCAGTAACCAGGCTCAGCATTTGAAACCAAGCAAACACAGATGCCCTGGAAGAGCTGGAAGAATCCTTAGAGTACCAAAGGCAGGAGAGAACCTGCTCAGGAGCTCACAGCTCATGGACCTGCAGATTCAAAGATTGCAGCAACCTCTTCCAACAAAGTTTGCCTTTGAAGGTACTTGCCGCACAGGGAACAGACAACCAGAGGGACCTCGCTGATGCATCAGCCCAGAATTAGTGCTGTATTTTCTATTTTCAAGCAGTTTGTAGCTTTGGCCAGACAATACCTTCAGTACTTTCAAACCAGAAGAACAATAAGCAAAGGTCAGACAGTCTCGATGAAACCAGTATGCCACCCTTCCCTTCCAACACCCGAATCTGCCTAAACTAATAAAAAAAAAGTTAAATATCTCTGCTTCCCCATCACTTTTCATTTTTTTTTGGCCACAGATCACCTTTGTACATTCAGGCACAGGAAGTAACTGAGGCACCAGAGTTATGAGACGGAATATCAGCTTTTGCATGGTGCAGGCTTGAGGTCAGATATGTCTCAAAGATGCAGCCACTCTATTTCATGCACTGCAGGCTCATCGTGTTCAGACTATAATCAACATTTCTGAGCACACCTCTGAACCAGAGATGGGATGTGCACTGCCAAAAACATCTATCCCAAATAGATCTCATGAGGAAAGCAGAGGCAACATCTAACAGCCATAATTAGACAGAAAAAAATAAAGCACAATATGCTTTATGGACTGTATAAAACAGGGTATAAGTAAAAAAGTGAGCGTAAAAAAAAAAAAAAAGCTTTTACAAGTGACCTAAAGGAAGGTAAAAAGGCTGTAATTAACTTTTTAGCCACTTCTAAAAGGGCTCATCTGATAAATCAGAGCAGCGAGTAAGGTGTAGCACACTGCCACACTGTGACAAATGCTTCTTACTGCACCCTCAGGAAAGATGCTTTCAAAGAAATAGCTGTTTTGCAATATTTTCTGTGTAATGAATCAAAACCAGATTTGGTACAAATACTTACTGTAACAGCAGCTCCTGTGTGGACACATACACCTGTATTTGTCATGAAGGTGGGTGAGTTTTTAAGTGTCAAACAGGAACACTGAATCGAAGAATTGCTCAGGTTGGAAGAGACCTTTAAGATCATCTCATCCAACCATCAACCGAACTCTGATAAAAAATACCTCCAGGGTTGGTGCCTCAACCACTTCCCTGGGCAGTCCATTCCAATGCTTAAGAACCCTTTCCATGTAAAAATATTTCCTAATATCCAATCTGACCCTCTCTGGTGCAATTTGAGGCCATTGTACACAGTGTACGTAGCATACAGTGAGAATACACTCTCCTCTCATCCCCCCCCCAAGCCCCCTAACCACCTTCATAGAGAAAAATCAGTCCCACTAGCATCAATAGGATTGAAATTTCAGTCTTTTTCCCTCCTGTGGCTCTGCCCCCCAGAGCAAGTTCATTTTTAGCCTAAGCCACTCTATTCAAGGACTGACTGTTCCAAACTTCAGTCCCTGACCAGCATCGAACTAAACCTCAGCTTCCCCACCAGCACACTTGGTCCCCTCTAAGAATATCATATAAGCCTTATCTCCAGCTTTTTCTGTAGTTTTCCAAGGGGCCCTGATTTTCTGGCTTGTCTTAGTACAAAAGCTGTCTCCTTGTACCAGCTCCTCACTCCTGCCTCAGGTCTTCCCAGGTCTTCCCTTCCCAGTCAGCCCCAGGATTCCTCTCCATCTATGCCACCAGTATCATGGTGTGAATCCCAAATCTGCCCTGCACCCACTGCTACTTGAAAGTAAGACAAATAAAAGCGTCTGGGGACAAAATGAGATGCCCCAAAGAACCTGAAGAGCCATTAGCGCAGTGAGTCTGTGGTAACAGCAGCCATTCTATCAAGGTGGGCATGAAGAAGGGCTTCCCTCCCCAAGAGAGGTCAGCCTCGTTAGCACAGCTTGCAGCACCACTGACAACAGGACGGTGTAAGGGGTTTGAATATTACTCATTAAAATGCTGATTTAACATCCCTTTTCCAAGGATGTTAAATGTAGCAGGATGGGGCATCACAGGCCACCTACGCTGACGGCACTCCAGTTCCTCCTTTGGCATGGCAGAGCCCCAAGCTGAAGCCTTCTTCAGGAGGAAGTGTGAGTGTGGAGTAGAATGAAGAGGAAGCTGCCTCAGGGGAACCACATGTTTGGAGGAACTCTGGGAACTTGATTTCCTGTTTTTATTTTCAGAAAACTTGCTGCTGGAAAAGGACAGAGGCTGTGGTGCCTGAAGATTGATGGCCTGCCCATACGTGCTCCTCTGCTGTGTTTGCATACGCTTGTCCTGGACACTCTCCAGCCACCTCTGGCTTCCCTTTGTGCCTTCACATCCCAGAACCAAACCCAAGCTGTCCCAAACCAGACACTGGGAACTGAACGGATCACAGTTTACATGATTAATTCCCACTGATCTACTCTTTCTCCAATATCTTCCCCACCCTCCCTTACCCAACCACCTAAGCTGCAGGCTACGGACTTCTCACAACCACCACCATCCATACATTTTCCACACATCGATCCATGTCCTTCCAAGCAGAAGATCTACTTTGAAGAGAGCACTTGGTCCTCCTGAGCAACCAAGTCCTCTCCCCAGCACTGGTTATTCTGTTACTGATTCACAGCGGACGGCTACTTTGGTTTCTGGTCTAGTCTCTCCTTCCTTAAAAGGATATATATTTCGATACAGTCCTCCATTATATGAGGCAGGCAACATTACTATCCCTTTTCCAATTTTCTCTATTTCAGCTGTAGGAGTAAATGAGCAAGAGTGTGTGTGTCCATACACATGTTCCTGAATGCACACGCACAGGGGAGCATTCAAAATAACTGAAAATAGTTTTTAATTTTAACATATCAGGTGACTGGAAACAGCTTTCTGCATAACTGAAAAAGTCAAAATTGATTGGGGCAGACTCAAGCGAGACTAAATCCAAGCTTCAAGTCCCAGCCACCCTTTCCTCAGAGCCCAGTCCCACGCCCACGTTGCGCGTCAGAACCTTCAGCCCAAACTCTGCAACTCTCAGGGTTGTGTGTCCCACTGCTCCACTGAACACCTGTACCCCAACGTTTATCATCATCTACCTTTCAAAAAGAGGTCACTTCTGCTTTCCAGAGGCCTAGGAGTTGGGACTATGGCACAGATCTGTTTGTTCTATGCAGGTTATGTCACAACTTGTCTCAGTTTACTACCATATAAAATGCAGATACCTGTCTTACTATCATATTGCCTGTATTAAATAAAGACTTACTTCTCTTCAGGGTTGTCCCATAACCTATAGGAAGAGACAGGTAATTTGTTGCCTGGTCTTTTCAAAGCAACAGGATGCTCTTCTTGAGCTTGGGGTCCCTCCTGATCATTTCTTGAGGTATCTCCCATCTCTGTCTTTCTCTCCTTGAAGAAGCTCTCCAGATGGAGAGTTCCTTTGACCATGTGATCAAGAAAATTCAGAATCCATATGCAGTTCTTTAGCCACATTGGGAAAGGTTCTGAAGAGCAGAAAGCCGCATCCAAGAATTCTCCAAACGTCCTTGTCTTGTCAAGGCTCAGAGAGATTTGCCCTTCCCCTTGTGTCCAGAAGCATCCAAGTGACCCGAGATCCTCTGCCATCTTTTCAAAGAGACCATTCCTCTGGAAGAAGTTGCTGTTGACAGGGTCCAGGTGCAGGGCTGCTGTTATCCCCTGAAGCGTGTAGAACACAAGCTCCAGTACACAATTCTGTCCAACTGCTGCCCACAGCCCAGACGGAGGGTCCTGCAATGCACCTTCCATGTCCGAGAGAAGGGACAGGAGCCCATTGAATCCACTGCAGGTTCTGAAAGCTGAGTGGCTCTTGGGACACTCCAGTATCCTCAGGAGTGACTACAAACATGGGGAAGAAAGGAGACAAAAAAAAAAACAAACACTTAACCAAGGGACAAAGAAGCTTTAGAATATTTTAAAATTCCAAGTTTGTACCAAAATTCTTTCACTGAAATTTCACTCTCTAAAGGAAAAAATAAATTAACCAAAGTTGTTCAAAGTAAAGGTCACCACTGCACAACTGTTTTCCTCCTCCCTTCCCCAATGTACCCAATGAGTCAAACAATCCAATGCACCCTCAGGAGCAATCCATGGAGTCAGCCTGAGGTAGGGAATAGTGCTCAAAGGAATAAGCAGAGAAATCTGATTTCTCGCATTACATATCCTAGCTAGTTTGGCCAGAGGTAGTGTCAGATCTTCTCAGAGTCTCTCAAGAAATCTGCCTTTGCCTTAAATAAATGAAAGCAAAGATTCAACTGTAAATAGCCTCATACAGTAACTGAGAAGGTGGTGCAGCTCGCTATAGGCAAGTCTTCCTACAGCCCCGAATACACACGAGGGGCCACACCAGATTTTTGCTCATATGACTGAGCAGAACCTTTCCAAAAAGGCAGCGGCACAGGATGGCCCAAAGAATACTGCAAGCAGCAGTCTCTCCTCATTAAGGCAGGCAATAATGATTCCCTTGCTCAGCAGAGCTAGTCTTAAAGTTTGCACAACACTTTGGAGGAAAAAGGCCATAAAGAGTCAGATACCAAAATAACGAAGTCATTAGATTTTATCTAACTTCAACAGGTTAAAGCAGGTTATAAATGAATCCTACTTGACAATATTACACGTACACAAACCCCAGTCTATACCCCTTGTAAGTTTTGAATGTTATGGACTTGCCATTTAAAAAAAGAAAATCTAGAAAAATTATGAAGAGTTCTAGTGGTGGAAGTAAAAATCAGTGAGAAAAGAGAAGCTGCAAGCCAACAGTCCAGTGTATTTGAACATAATTCATTTTGGGGATGTTGCACAGTTCGTTTTGTAAATACGATGCTCTTTCCAGCACCAGGGACCTTTCAAATTTGAGGCTGTACCTTTTCACACTGGAAAGGGCTAATTTCACATATAAAGTTTCCCAAGAGATATCCAATGACAGAAGTTCACTTCATAACCTGCTGAAAAGGAACAGTTTCTAACATAAATATATCTCCCAGTAACAGGATCTAGGACTGTGAGAAAGGGTTGCCACAACTGGAGGGGGAGGGGGAACTCTATTACTGTCATTCAATTTTGTATGATAATGTATCAAACCAGGCAGAGGCTTCTGAACAGGGAGTAAATTTAATAACTCAGAGTTGAAGTTATCAGGATGGCTTTAACACATTTCAGAGAAGGTCAACAGTAACCACATTTCCTCCAGCTCTAACTCAGTTAGAATTTAATCGCCCGTGAGTTAGTATTCCTCTGTCTCGAATCTATAAAACTGATGTCTGCTGGAAACCCCCTAACTCAGTTAACGTTAACAGAATTTATTTCACATTCCATTATTTGTTATTCCTCATAATTGTCCACGTGCCACCCTGGAATACGGCAGTGCTAATTGCATTTGGGCTCAGGCTTTAACAGCTAAATATATATTAGCAAATCAATCTGAATTTGTGTGTAACACAATCACAGCCCCAGTCGATGTAGATAATAAATTCATTTGCTTACATTATGCTTTAATACAGTTATCATTTGTCAAAATTAAACACTGAAGCTGCATTTATTTTCATATTACTTTGGGCACCCTACTCAACTTTTCCACAAATAGTGTTAAAGTTTTCTGTTTCAAATCTAAGCTATAAACTTTGACACATTTTTGTTTGTGTTGTTTTGGGTTTTTGGTTTTTTTTAAGTAACACAGTTCTTATATCACAGAAGCAGCTGCTGAAAGGTGAATTCAGTTCACACTTAGTAGAGAAGGTAACGTGAAACTCTAAATCAGTGCTCACAACACTGTTGCTTTTCAACTCGATGCCTGTGATCGAAACCAAAATCAAACCCACTGATTCCTTCCCCTGTATCATTGCTTATGGATCAGACCCCCTATAAATAAAATAAAGCTATGAACAGTTCCAATTTCTTCCTCCAAACCTTCATAAGACTCCTCCTTTCCATCATCTCAAATCTCTTTTCCCATGACACCAGTGTATGCAAGAGATGACAAAATTAAGGACAGCAAAATTTCAACCTTGTGAAAATTATCACAATCATCTCATGCCTACCCCACCCCTTCCAATCTTACTCCTTCACCACTTCTCACATCCTCCCTCCACATCTCCTCCACTTTCCTTCACGTTTGTTTCTCCTTTCTCTGCCACGTTACATAGAACCGCTCTTACAACTGTGACCTTACCATTCCAACATCTCTGCCCTGCATTACTATGTAAGTCTTCAAAATACTTCACAATCCGATAGCAAGTCAATGTGTTGACCACACACACATTACTAAAAAAAAAAATATCAAAGCATCCAATTTACCAGAATCTAAAACTGGTCTATGGCTCTTTTTTCTTCTGCACTTACCTTATTAGAAAAAAAACACAGTGGAGGGGTGAGATTAAGAGCAATTCACCACAAGCCAAGCAGTTTTCAAAACAACAGCCAAGTGAGAAGGTACCCCAATTACCTTCAGCAGATCGAGTTTCAGCTGGAGTTCCCCTTGAGTAGAAGAACAGAGGGCCCCAATAATAATGCTCATGTATTCTTCATAGTTGATGACGGACAGCTGCTCCAAGATGCTGAGAGTAGCACTCCGATAGCACTCATCGTCCAAAAATATCTTGATATATGGCACCATTCCATAGTCCTTCAGAACAACTGGGGACAGATATGGTATCATTTGTTACTTAAACTAATTTTTTCTTGAGTTTTCAAAGGCAGATTTTCAGTGCTGGTGTGCCATGCCACAAATACAGCAGGAGCAGCAAGAAGATTAAGATGAAGATGACACAAACAGAATGGAACAATAACAATTAGGGATAAAATGACTGGATGACCACGGTTTTTAGTCATCCGAGATTACAGCTTCCCAATGTAAAAATGAATGAAAAGGAAAAGATACTTTATTACTTTTCAGCTTAAACACCTCTTTAGTTCCTGAAGGGGACTGTTTGATAGCTGGTGACAACATATTTGCAGTCATATGTCGTATCTTACCCGTGTTCCTCACAGAGCCCACTGTAAGGGCAGCCACCATCTTCAGCATCACAGCATTTAATTCCTTCCGAGTGCCTTCTTCCAGACCAGGCACATGGGTTCCAGCTGCCAGTAAATTAAAATTCATAATACAATTTATACAAGACACAGTTAACCGTATCTAAAATATATTAAAGCAAAAACGAAAACCTGTTCTCCAGCACATTCTACTTTTCTCTAAAATACGACTCAGAGGCTATGTGAACTTTAAAATGAGCAACAAAATAGAGACAGGGCATTGTCTAATCTGGGATTGGGAAACACAGGTCTGATTCTATGGTTTTCAGCCCACATCTCCTGCATAACTACAGGTGATACTGGTAATACTGGTATTTCCGCTTCCCAGCTGATGGAGAGTTACCTGCTCAGCGATACCCGGTAGGGTAGGAACACACACAAATAAAAGAACATTACAGATTATGAGCTACGAAGTGGTAAAATATTATAGCAACAGGGAGTACTTAAATACCTAAATAAACTAAATATGAAGAACAGAAAACTCCTGAGGTTCAAAGGCAAACAGTTCCAGGATTAGACAGTGTAAAGTAAGTTATTTTTAGATCTAAAAGTCTTGAAGTTTTCAGGCTAAGTTTCTGGAAACCAAAAGAGGGAAGCAGTGATCACTTCACGTATTGTTTTCCTACCTGCCCCCTCTTCAGCTGTGTGTCTAAATTTACAAATTACATAGTCATTCCATTACTTCTTCCATAAAATTTAGGTCACCAAGTGATCTAATGCAGAGAAATTAATGCAAAGATGGAAGAACGCCTTGGTATTTACCTTGACAATCCTTATCTAAGTACTCTCCTACAAAACTCTAGTTCTCTGATACCAAGAATGCAAATCTAAGTGTCCTTGCAGGAAATGGATGTCTGCACTCCAGAACTTCTGTTGCAATTCATATTCCTCCTGTTGCTTGGAATAAATGTGTATAAATAATTCAACTGTGCTTGCTGCATCAGAAGTTCTACCTCGAACTTTGGGTCCTTCCTCCTTTATTAAACTACTATTGCACTGAAATTTAAAGGCATTTCCCAATTCATTCAGCACAGGAAATGTTATCATGCATTTTTCTTTCTTTAAAATAGCAATTATAAACTTTTCAGTATTCGAGTCTGTCCCCTAAGACAGCTGTACTGCACAGTTACCACACCAGGACTATTACCTTCCTGTTTTCATAATAGGAGACAACTATATCAGATAGCAATGGGTAGTAGTAATTGTGGGTAATACATACCCAAAATTAAAAAAATTGCTTTCCATCATCAGTCCTCAGGATTGTGTTATTTTGGGAGCAACTGAGCACTGTGGAAAACTTTACTGCTCTCAAGCTGCCGCCCTAGAGAACCCCAAATTGACACCTGTTTAAAAGCCTGGGCTGAATGGTGCCCTCCAGGATAATTCATCACACACTGGTGAAGAACAGCCCAGAAGCATTTAGGCCAGTAAACAGAAAAATAAACAGCCAAGATTTCAGAGAGGACCTCACTTAGTATCTCATAAACTTAGGCCAGATGGCTCGCAGACAAAGTCTAGCTACTCAGTATATAAAATTTATAAATTGACTGTAGAAAAAGATTCACTCATTCCTATCGATCCACCTACTTCAGCAATCATTGTGAACGACATTAAGCTGTACCTGACTTCCTCAGGATCTTGGCTTGCTTCCTCAAAAGTGCCAACAGTAGACCTAAGAGCCCAGAGTCACGGAATATGTCACTGAATAATGGGTCCTTCTCGGTCATGCTGAGAAGGCACCGGAGAGCTGTTAAGGTGCAGAATGGCACTACGTTTTCCTTTATCAAATACTGAACCTTCTTCAAAATTTCATGGGGGACATAGGACAGGTCTAGCACTATGGATTCCACCAGTCTGAAGAATTGGACTTGGACTGGGTGTGGTTTGAAATGGATTATGTCAGTAAACCAGTTGATAGGTTGTAGTGTCCATTCCAGAAGGAAGAAGTTCACTCTGTCCCAGGCCCATATGGTACCAATGGCTTCCAAGACTCTTCCACACAGGTGCTGATCATTGCTTTTCAGGAAAATGGACTGCAACACCTGAAAAGCCTGAAGGTTTTTCACTGTCATTCCTGTGGGATAAAACCAGGTGAGATAATTTTTACATTAATGCCATTTAAGACTGCAAGTACCATAACTATAATGTTAAATCCCATATGAGAGTGGAAATAGGAGTCACAGACATGAGGGATGTGTTGGGGAGGTTCATTCTCAACCTTGGCTCATGCCCTCCAGGTGACACAGACAGTTCAGTTTGATGTTCAGGCTCCAGGAGCACTGAGCACATAGATCAGAAGATGCCATCTCATGATTCTTTCTCCATCTTTAGACACACAACGAATAAAGCTTCATTTTTCTATGACCCATCTACATAGTCACATATATAATATATATATATAAAAAAAAATCCTATACCAGAAGACCGTGTCTGTTCAAAATCAAAGTGTGGTAATTGTGGGTGTACGATATTGCCAGAAACCTTCAGTTCAGTTTTTTCACAGGTTGTCAGGCAAGTCAGCATGTCCAAGATCTCATCCAGATAGGGGTCTCCTTCATTTTCCTGCAACCCCTCACATCTAGGAACAAAATTTAGGATTGTCATATGTTGATGTCATAGTAATACAAACATTTTGAATATATCCCCAGGTACTGAGCACAGAGGAGCTACCCATTTTACTCCCTTCTCCTCCCCAGACTGTTTTATTGTCTTCTTGTCTTATTTCTATGACTTGTTTAACCATCTTACAAACAGTAACTCCACACCACGGTAGCACATTCTGAATAAGAACCTACAAACTGAAGAAGAAAACTGAAGTGCCACTGTAAGAAAAGGAAGATAAAACTTGGAGTTTAGTCCACTTACATGTACTTCAAAAAGAAAGTATTTCTCTCCAAAAAGACGCCTGCTTTGGCGAGTAAAAATTTAAATTTTCTGAGACATCAAAAAATTAAAGCAGATACTTCATATTAAAAGGTAAGCATATTGCTGGCAAGGTAAGGGACTTGCTAACAGAGATAAGTAACAGAAAAATCCCAGGCCTCAGGAAAGAAAAAAATATTGTATTGCCTGAGCTTTGTGAATCAGACACGAGGATGGCATGTCTCTCCTGCATAAGGAAATAGTTTAAACTGTAACCCCAGATTTGCCATAGTTTAGACTGAAACGAGAGTCTGTCAAAGGGCAAAGAGCTGCTTATTTTGTTGCCCTATTCTGTACTGCTTAGAGGGGTCAGTTCTTAAGGAAAACTGTAGCATCTAGGCATGTCTTAGTAGCAGAGCAATAGACTGAGACCAGAAGTTAGGAACATCACAGAAGAAAACAGAAGAAATATATTCTGTTTTAATCTAAACAAGAAGAAAGTAAAAGGCCACAGCAAATGTTAGTATCCATTTTGACAAGAAACAACACAATCAGCAACATTCTTTTTACCTCAAAAAGAAATTCCAGACATCAAAGAAGAGGAAAGCTAATCACAGAGAACATTCAGGAAAGAAGCTCACTCTTATCCCCTCCAACCAGTGTATGCTGGGAAGGGAGACTAACCTGAAGCCCCAAACACCTGTGTGTTATTTCTGTTTCTCCAGCCTAATTACATCAGTTAAAAAGGACAGGAGCAGTCCTAGCTCTTACTGATAAAGATCAGGTGTTCTGAAAAGGAAGTTTTACCATCCTCTTGAAGCCCAATAAAACCTCTCTACTTACCGGAGTAAAATTTTTAGCAGGAGTTGATAACCATCATTATTTTCAAACTCTGTTAATAAAGCTGATGATATGGGGTAGGAATCTTTCACAAAACACAAGACAATACTAGCAGCTTCACACACATCACAAGGAGGTATGGTATCAACCAGCTTAAAGAGATTCTGAATAGCTATTTTAATGCAGTCCACAGCTGAGGAGAGAAAAAAAATAAATACAGCAGGCATTTGAGAGCTGACTGTCAAAAAAGTTCAAAGTTACTAACAAAACCAGAACAAGTTCCCAGTAAAAGTTATTTCCCAGTAAAAAAGGAGTCGGTTAACTCTTTTTCTACAAAGAAAAGACAAGAAGATATATGCAACACCACTCATCTCAGAGGCTACATGAAGAACATTTCTGGTTTTAAAGCACGCCTGCGTTTCTTTGCTTAATTCCCAGAAGCTGATTTCCTCTCCGGAGTATAAACTTCCAACCCACCCATTCACCAAAATTCATATACAGTGGATCCAAGGTAAGTGGAAGCTGACATATTTAATTGTCTTGTACTGAGTCAATCTGTACATACTCCCTCCACAGTTCACAGATTATTTGCTCTGTCTTTCTTGTCTAATCTGATGGCCGGTCCTTCTAGAACAGCTTCAAAATATCTACACAGTTCAGTACTCTTAGAACTATTATTGCCCAGTCTTCCAGTCTCACCCAGGAAGCCAATTTTTTATTAAAAAAATAAATAAAGATACCTATATGCAATTGCTCCATGACAAGTAATACTGATAGTAAAGAGTAGATAATAAAACTTTTTTTCCTTCTAAGAAACTGAGACTCATGGCCTTTGCACTTCTTAACAACTAAAAAAAAAATTACTGAATCTAATAAAGCCTAGAAGAAATGTGGATGTAATTCAACCACTTACAATCTTGCCCCTCTAGCAGTGTCCTCAGCCTCATATTTAGTGTGCATGAGCCTTACACTCACACATTGAGTCACACAACTTAAAAAAACCCGTAATACATCTTGTCCTTGTCTACATTTCTGTGATCGGGAGGGATTGAACTCTTGCCTGTAATTTTATTTTTTGTGTTAGAAAAAGCTTCAGTTCCCAGATGGCTACCAGTACTAAATAAAGCTCCTGTCTAGAAAGCCGAGAGCTCATGCTTTGCAGTTGACTCACTACCAGAATGATGTAGAAACAAAAATCTGTCCCAGGGAGACTCTTCTTGGGAATTCATTCTCAGGGTAGCTACGAGGAAAGGAGAAGAAAAAATACTGAACCAAACCTTGTAGGTACACAATGCTGTTTTTGGTCTGAGCCTTTGAAATCGTTCTCAGCACACGGCCTGTTGGTACTTTCCATGAGTGGCTACACTGGTCCCAGAGGGAAGCAGTTGCTATAATTAACGACTGAAGCTTATCAGCTGCCAGAAGTTCCTCTACACCTTGTTTCTCTCTGTACATGTTAAGCATTATCTGAAAAGCAAACAAACATCTGCTACAATAAACACCTCTATAAAATACCTGGGAGATGAAGAAAAATCCATTGGGGTTGGGGATTATAGTTTGATACTAATACCAGGAGAAAGGATGAAGTGAAATGAACAAGTAAAACTACCACTAGGGTATTCTCAATGGACTTTTTCCCACTTAAAGGCATGTTGTTTTGTTTAATAAAACATAAGAAATATAGTGGGACCATCTCAGTTTGTTTTATACTGCTCCTGATTCTTGTTCCATGGCTTTCAGTCCAAATTCGCTCCTTTTTTTTTTTTGGCAGTTTGAATCAGTTACCAGCTAAAAGCCTTAGTGAACTTCTGAGTAATCGGGGCAAATGAACTCCCAGAAACACATTTCACCTTAACAAGCATTTCCTGAGTTTGAGTGTCATCCTCACTTGTCTCTCCGTCATCACTGGTTTTCTTCAGAGGAAAAGTAAAGAAAAGGTACAGGCACTGCATCAGAGCCGCGGGAAGGCCAGATCCAATGATGTTGCACACAGTTCTCTACGTAAAAAAAAATATAAATCAGTCCCTCTAGAAGCTCACCACAGTTTCCTTGTGTTTCTGCACACTGGTTGTACTCATGGCAGATGAAAGAGCTACTACTTGAGTATTTAATCCTTACAAGTGCTCTAGGACGTACAAACCCGGCAATGGACCAGCACAGCTCTACAAAGCCACTTGGCAGAAGAAAACACACTGACCGTGTGTAGCCAAAGCTGTTCCCAGGATTTCCCACCCCAGCTGAACTACAGCTTTGACTGAGTTACTGTGTCCTACAGACCTCCAGCTAAACCAGCAGCAGGGGCAGGGACAGACAGTGCCCCCCGTATCATTAGTTCACAGGACACCCTGCAGCTATAAAGGCCTGACGTGTTAAAAGCACATTTAATGTTAAAATCATGAATTCTCCCTGCCCTCCATGACCCAGTAGAGCAGCAACTTAGCTAGAACGCCTTTGCTTTTGTAACATATTGAATAACTGCACACACAATTCTAATTATAGCTTTTATAAATGCAAGAGACACTGTTTCTCCACGTTTCTCAACGCTTAGTTTCTTCCCATCTTTGCTACAGCTGTGTGCAACTTACAGAGAAGTCCCAGTGTGCCTGCTCAGCGTGCAATAATCAGAACAAAAATCAACAGCAAATTAAACAAAAGAGTGATATTCGTGATAAGAAGTTTTGTGTGTGTCCCATACAACAACAAAAAAAAATCTGTGAAAAACACAAACCTCATCAGGAACACAACCTTCAGGCTGTGACTAACTATAAATAATTTCATAGCACTCTTATGAGACAGAACATATCCACTAGAAGCTGACAGTAAGATTTTATTTTCATGTACCTGAATGAGGATGAGACAAACTGCTCAGCTCAACGTGAGGGATAAATGCATCCCTGGTGCCCATCAGCAGGCTGTACAGATGATTCCAGCCTGCATTCAGGATGGCTGTACAAGTAATTTTTGTCAAATGCTTTTAAATGCTTCAAAGTGAGAGGCTATCAGAATGGAAAATCCAACCACTGTATTACCAGGCAGACAGATCCTTCCTTTTTGATGTGTTAAACTGGATTGACAAAGAAAGGTTGAAGAGCAGCGATACACAATTGAAAACAAAATTCTAAATCAGAGAAATAAAAGCTGCTTGATGATTAAAACAAAAAGGGTATCTGAAAGCACAGAGTGCTTACTTCCCTCTTTTAGAAAAGCCTGGACTTTAAACCTGGTGGGGTGTTGTCTATCTGACTGTATGCCCTGGGCATGATGAATCACAAAGCACTGGGGAGAACGCAAACATTACGAGACTTGGGTGTTCCACTGCTGGGGAGACTGCCCAGCTTTTCTGAAATAAAAGGAAAAAAACAAACACACAAAACAAGACAAAACAACAAAAACCCCATTTGTAGTCATTTCTCTTACCGAGTCAGTCTGTGAGAGCAGATACACAGATTTCAGGAGCAAACAGCCATCTTCTGCTTCCCCTTTCTGTTGCAGCAATTGCTCCAAAGCAAGACGAGCTTCCTCTGTTACCACAAAAACATTAAAGTTCAATTCCTTAATGAAAAATAAAAATGCTGCATTGATCTTTTCTGACAAATTTAACAAAATTACAATAGCAGGAGTCCACTGGAGTGAATAGAATGACATTAAAGGATTTTGATCCAGCATCAGGCTTAGGTCATAGAATCATAGAATGGTTAGACTTGAAAGGGACCTTAAAGATCATCCGGTTCCAACCCCCTGCCCTGGGCAGGGACACCTCCCACCAGACCAGGCTGCTCATCCAGCCTGATCTTTAACATTTCCAGGTTGGTTCATGTAAACTAAGTATTTCAAACAGTCCAGCTTCACTGGGAATAGCAGCTCAGTTCATGAAGGCTGCCAGCTGGCCAGTGCAAAGAATGTACACCAGCCACCAGGAAAACCATGTGTGGCTAGAAGTATTTATCTCATGAAATAAAGCTCCTCGGAATAGTGTGGAGCCTACTCTTTTACTGCTTAGCTGCAGTATGATACATTTCCAGCTACAGAAGTTTGAAAATCAAGGTCATTACAGCATACCAGGCCAGATCATCAGTGCAATCATCCAGAACCAGTGCTAGCTCACACCTACTAAAAGATCTGGCTTGCTTCACTTGGCATCGTCCTGCTCCCCCTTCCTTTCCCTCATGGTGAGCACAGAGGACAGCTGAATGTCAGCACTTTCCCAGGATAACTGGATCCAGTGGATATGGTTTGGGATCGTTACCTGCAGGTTTGCCGTTGAGGTTCCTCTTAATTTCTTTTGTCAGAAGCTTGGAAACCTCACTGGCCAACAACTGAATGTTGGGGAATACGATCACTCCAGCAGACTGCTCCCAGGCCTGAAATCCAAGTGTAAACGTTAAGTCTTTCTTAGCATGCCTTTGGCAGATTGAGAAGCACTAATGAATATAAATAAACAAACATAAAGCTAATATTCCCCTGCAAATTTCCCTCCCCAGCCAGTGAAGTCCATTAAGCAGCATTTGCCAGACAGGCAGGAGCCTGAGACTACAGATGCAGAAGTCGACCTGGAACTACCTTTATAATCACGTAATGCAAGTACTAGGGAGCATTTACATTAGTTCCTCCATTGAATACAATCAAAACAATGTAAATGATGCCATGAAAAATATGTACTTCTAAAATGCTGAGATTATAACAGTAAATGTTTACTGGGTCAGGATTTTTTAAAATTTCCTGTGTTATAACAAGCACGCCAAAATAGGAAGGTATAGTCCTATATGCATAGCTAGCCAAGGAAACCAAATTTATAGCCAAGCTTATAAACAAATTATAAATAAGTTTATAAATTACTTGTTAAAGAACAGACAAGCAATTCAATGCAAAGCTGACAAGAGGAACAACAGCAAGACTTGATGATTCCCTGCTCTGAGTCTGACAAACCGATCCTTTCTCAAATACTTCTTAGCCTTGACTTTGGGGAGAAAAACAAAAATCAAAAGCAATAAAAAAAATATTCCAGTATATTATTACTATTGGCATTCAACTGGCCTCTGAGAATCAGGCACCATTTAATACAGAACATCCAAGGCTACACACATCAATATATTAGGGATAACACAACATTCACCCCTAGATACCAGGGCTGAGACATCTCTCTCCCCAGCAGCCTTGAAAATTCTCTTTACAAAAGTCTCCTGCTAGAAGCTCAGAAAAATCAAGCTGTAGAGCCATATGATGAAAGGAAGGTAACAAAAATAATAAGACATCTGTTCTCCTGAAATGATTTGGAGCAGACCCCATAATACTGTCTGCCAAGAGATCAGTAAAACTCTTCGTGAAAGAAGATGCTCTATAACCATTATTTCCTTCCCCACCATTGCTTTGAATTACTTGTTCTTTCTTTGCTGATGGCAGCTCCTGGACAAGCTCTTTCTCTCCCCAGAGCGCCCCTTGTCTGTCAGCAATCAGGCAAGCACCTACTTTTTGCTTCATTTTACTGCATTGACCTCTGGAACTGCACCCAACTCTTTTTTTCTAGGCTACAAAAGAGTGATTTTATCCATTAATTGTTTTCAGAGACCCTCAGTTGCAGGAGCAAGGTCCGCTGATTCCTTCACTTCTGATGCAGAAGTGAGAGAGGATTTGCAAAGATCAGAAGTGAGCTGGGCAAACACAGTGCCAAGAAACCCCCAGCCACCTCAGAATATAGTGTTTGTCATTAAGCAGTACCCTTTTTCAGAAGAAAGCAGGGACAGATTCCTGCCCCTCTGCCTCAAAGAGGAAAACCCTCTGAACTCTTCAGAAAGGATTTGTTGTACTCGTTCTTCTGCTAACAGAAAGAGCAGGGTAAATTTCAGAAGTTCAGACTATACTACCATTGTGCAAATATTTAGTCATCCCATCTCACTACAGACTAGGCCTCTAATTCTGATTTTATTATTAATATTATTATCTGATCTCTCTGTGGGTCATACACCAACCTCTAGAATACGCTCTCTAAGAGCAGACCTAATGAGTTCTATCTTCAGTTTTGAGCCTATAAAAGGGTTGTATCTGGGAGAATATCAACCTGACTTCATTCCAGGATGTCTGCCTTCAGAGGAAACTAAAATAATATGGTATCAATGTGATCTGATTTTCTTTCTTCCTCTTAAGGCAGTTCCTACATGTTTAAGACTCTGCCACAAGTTCCCTGTGTCTGCTGTTGCCATCTGCCCTTCCTGTTCCATGCTTCATTGGAAGATGCTAGCTCAAAAGCCAGCCATGAAATAGAACATTCTGATACTTTGAGGCACCAATAAGGAAGATACAGGGGGCACATTGAAATGACACCCAGCCTAGGCCTGAATCACAAGCTAACATTTTCCTCCTACACCTTTTCCTTCTGCATCAAGGAGTATCAGTGAGTAATGAGCCTCCACACCCCAGGTGACCCCTGGTTAGTGCCCTCTCTCTCCAGCCAACTGAGTAAGTGCTAAGACAAAAAGAATCTTGGCACCTGCATGATCAAATGAGGAAGGAAAAAGCAAGAGACTAAATCCTCCAAGGAGGACAAGGACTTATGCAGGGTCCTCTTGTTAAACAGGAGGAAGCAAGGTAGTTTCTGTAAGAACTTCATAACATGGGCGACTCAAAGTGAGATGTGTTTCCCTGAGCCAGTCCTGGGGATTAGCACAAAGCAGAAGGCTGGGACAGGCACGTATGCAGAGCAACAGCTCTTCTGCTCAAGTACAGCTTTCAGTCTAGGAGGAACACTCCTCTACACAAACAACTCCAGAGTTTGAGAGGAAGTGGTGAAAAGTGAAAGTTTTGTTCAGTAATCATAAAAATATCTGTAGGGGCATTTAGACTAAGTGAGAAAGTGGCTTCTGAGACTCCAGGCTACACACTCACTGCCTTATCAGACCCATCCATGTGCTGCCTGGGACCAGGGCAAGCTTCTATTCCAACACAGCAACCTCTTCACCATGGGCACCACCAGATCCTACCCGCAACTTAGCTGTTAGCATCACACTGACACCACCAAGAGACCTGCTTCAGTGCTGCTGACACCAGCATCCACACCATTTCCAAGTCCTGCTCTGCACTGGGACTTACAGGCTTCACAGGTTCATGCTCCACCCAGCTGAGTGAAATATTTATTACTAGATGGAAGTTATTCCTGCTTTACTGCCATGGACACCAAAGAATTCCCAGTGATTTCCCTGTGCACATAGTTCAAAATGTCCCTGTCACTACAGAGTATCACTTTTTATGTCCCACAATGCTTCCAGGGAAACAGAGTGAGCACATTATTAACTTAGGATTTTTTTCCCTCACCTACCCACTGACTTATTTCTAAAAAAACAGCTCAGGCAGGTAAGGAACAGATGGATCTGAGTTTGGTCACTCAAGAACACTGAAAGTTCAAAAGAACAGATGGCTTAAATATGCCACCATCAAAATAGGGTTTCACCAAAAAGAAGCTTTTATTTTCTTTCTGAAGGACTTGCATATGACACAGATTCAACACCCATAAATATCCAAGGTAATTCAAGAGAGAAATAATTCTTCTCTACTGCAACATGGCCACAATACATTTAAAGATAGGCCACTCTGTCGCTGTCCAGCCCACTCAAACAGTTCCCTGTACGTTTCACATGCTTTAGCAAACAAACCCAACATATAAGGTCCCACCCATTGCAGAGTTCTTCAAGTTTAACCTTTCAAAATGGTCTTCTCAGAAATCGTTGGCTGACGAAAGCTCTAGGGCATGGTAAGGGCACCCTGCTAACTGAAGTGTTCTAGTTCTCAGTTGTGTCCCTCACCCACAGTACGACCTTCCTCTCGTCATGCCACAGTTTCCCCATCTATAACACAACTCCTCTCTCAAGCACTAAAATTAGACATCAGCACTGTCATCAACCCAAAAATTCCATCTGAAGACTGTAACCCTGCGTTCCCCCAGCTGGCTGCATGCCACGACCACATTTTCACAGACTAGAACTGTGCTCAGCCCCCAACTAAGGAATAAAATAGATGAGACAGACGCGAAGCGACCCCTTCGCAGAGTACTCACTTTGAAACACGCCTGTCTCGTCAACATAGCCCTTGACTCCAAGAATAGAACTTAGCCATTCATGAAAGTAAAGCAGTGCTCCCCCATATACTTTCCTCATACTAACGTAGCAGGTTACTCAGATGGAAGGAGGATAAGAAATTGTTTCCCCAGGATCCCAATAGCATAAAAGTAATTATCACCTAGACAAAGGGATCGTGCTCCAATTAACATGACTGGTGAGCACAGAATGGATAAAGCAACGGAAACTCATACATCCTCAGCATCTGCACCAAATGCAACAAGGAGAACAAACCTTTACGAAGAGGGGAAGAAAGTCCAGCAGCCTTCTCTGTTGCTCCTCTGGCATGAGAAATGGAGCCATCTGCTCATACTCTACAAACTGTCTGCCTAGAGTCTCCCACTGGAGGGGCCTGTCCTTGCTGTGTGCAGGCTCTCCCGGCACTTCTGCCTTGTCTCCATCACCAGGGCTTTGCCCTTCCTGTTCTGCTTGGCCAGGCGAATCCTCCGGCTGCCACGTGAGCTCAGCTGCTTTCTCCATGCTGAAACAAGACCTGAAGTTAAAGATACTGTGTTATTTCCAGTTCACATCATCTCTTACCCGTCAACTGTCCCACAAACATAGACACTGACAGTCTTAGCTACTCAACCTCTCTCCCATGAGGCACGTGTGCATGGGCTACACACCTCAACTGGCCTTTGGCAGAACAAACTGGTAAACCATGCAGGAAATCCAGATTCCAGCCCCAGTTTTGCCACTGAGCCAGATCATCTCCCTCTAACTCAGTCCCCCCAGTTGTAAAACAAGTCATAAATATTACCATCATCAGATCTGGAACAGAAGAACACTGCCCAAGAGCCATTCACTGAGAATGGATGGTAAACCAAGCTGCACATCTCTGATGCATTCCCCACCTAGAGTAGGGCTAAGCACTGGATGGAACTGGAGCTGTGTGGAAAACCAAGGAATCCCCACATGGATGTGCTGGCCCAAATAGGCAGCAACACTCAGCTCTTCTATCTTGCAGATGTTCAGCTCTGTGCAAGAGGGAAGTATTTTCACTACAACTTACCTGTTTTGCCGACCCTGTAAACTGAAATGGGTATGTCTCAGTGAAGGAGCTTCTAGCAGCCTCATTTCCATCAAATTGAATCTACAATGGGTCCATCTTGCACTATAGGTAGAGGAATCCTTCTGGTACCCTCATCTCAATCCCAAGTACTCCCCTCTACTTTCCAGCCCTGTTTTCATCCATAGTCTTCTGGGAAGTCACTGTCACAGCCTTGAATCCACAGCAACTCTACCCCTTTTCCATAGGCTTTTGTGAGCTCACCCTTCTACCCAGAGCCTACATAATGACAACACTTACACCCATGGAAATTGGGCTTCTCCAGTTTCCACCAAAATCAGCTATATTGATACTGGTACCTAGGACATCATCTCACTACTCAAAATATGACACACATAAATTATCACAGTGTGGGCAGGCAGCTGGGGAGTTGTCACCAAGATGAACGTAGCTCATCACTTCACTTACCAAATACATTGTCTGTTAAGATCCTAGAAGAATCTTTAACACATCACTCTACTTCCTCAAAGTAGAACACCAAAGTACCTCCATTTCTAGGGAATAGATTCCTCCTCTGTAGTGGCTCTTGGATTATCACTCTAGCTTGTCAATAAAAAAGCCAAAAAGCAAATGTAACTAAAAAACTGAGTCAGATCTCCTGCCCTACCAATACATACACCCCTTAAAATAATTTTTAGAAAAACTATTATGAGCCTGGTTTCAAAATTCTGAGCCAACACTATTATATTTGGAATTTTCTTCTTTCACCACCCATCACTTATGCAGCTTGCTTACTGCTTGCATCCTGCTCACTCCAAGCCAGATGAACCAGTTCCACTTCCACACTCTGGCACTACTGCTCCACACTGCAGAGGTGAAGAAGGTGACATTATCTTGTCACTGTGCACCATAGCACCCACAGCAGGCTGATGGTCCCTGCAGACACCTAGGCTTGGATGCAAACGTTGATCCTTCAAGCCACAGGAGAGGATAACTTATTCTACCACAGCCCATATTCCATCCTTCGCTAGGAGATGGAGGGCTACAAAATTTTGGCCAGTCTCCAGGGATGTCAATCTGGAACTTCCTGCCTCAACAACATTTTGTGTTTCGCTGCTGTTGTTTTCCTTAATTATCTGTGTTAAGACAACACAGCCCTGCGAGCAGAAAAAGTGTGATGACTGTCTGCACAGAGTAAACAGGAAGACTGTTCCTCATGACTGTGTGGGAGTTACATTTGTCATATGTTCTACTTAACCCTAGAATGGGATTTCAGCCCACTCGACTCATTGTCAAGCTGTACAGTGTGTTAAGAAAGTCTGGGTACTGTTCTAGAGGCTTCAGTGAGCCTGGTTCAGAGTCACTTTTTCAATGAGGCTGCTCTCGCATCCCAAATGACACCATTCTCTTCCTAAGGGAAACCTCTCACCTTGGAAGTTACTCTGCTAAGCCTAAATAAATGCTAAGTAACAAGTAACTCACTCCCACCTTGATCATTTGTCTAGAGAAGCCCAAAGTCCTTCACAGATGGTGAAACTGAGGCACAGAGAAATGGAATGAAGTGCTTATGCAGGCCTCAGAAGGTAGATGACTGACCATCAGCGTCACAGCTTGAACTGTACTGCACTGAATGGCACTGAAAATTACCAGTTTTCTCTCTTTCTGTTCATAATTCACTTACTAGGCCTTGTTTGCTGGTGGCACAGCTAAGGCAGGCAGGGCTGGTCACTCACTCTACAGATCTATGGCATGAGAGAGTTCTTCTCTTCTCCACAGAAACTATTAAAACCAGATACGCGCACACAACTTCATTAATGAAGACTTTAATGTAACAGACTAAGTACGACATTCAAGGCTACGTGGAAATCTTTAATCTCCAGAAGCACATGAAAGCAAAGTGAGGATTATGATTTGCCTCCTTATTTACTCCAACTGTCTAGATGACAAGAGGTATGTTAGACTAAGTATCAGTCTTCTAGTACTAGTCTGTTGTCTCCACTTGCACTACCAGCTTTAAATCATTCCTGCTCCCAATAGCTTTTTCTTGCTGGTTGCATCTACGATTTCATTCAACCTTCTAAATCCTTTGCATTTTCTATTCCTCTTGGAGGATAACTATCCCTCTAGACAAGTCACAATATCACATTCAAGTATCTTTGGTATTAAGGATAGCTTAGATATTTTGAAAAGGTCTTATAAGTTGGCTCTGTACTACATCCCACCATTTGTCCTGATCCTCAGTGTAAATGAATAGCTTATTTTAGTTTTGATAAGTTATAAATATCGCAATGATACAAAAAAGTAAAGTCTAAATAATAAAGATTTTAGAAGACGTGAAAGTGAAAATATATCAAATAAACCTGATGTTGTCATTCAGAAAGTAGTGTCAGGTAACAGAGAGGAAGTGGAACTTAGGCATGTATTTTCCCTTTTGTTCTAAATTAAGCTTGTGTGAAATCTAACTGCAATGTGGCTACACCTCTTCAGACTGGCGAGACAAAAGGGAAGAAAGGCCTGACCAAAGCCAGCAGAAGGATAAGATCCAGAAGTTTGTTTTTACATTTAAAATAATTTGTTATCAGAGAAGGGTCTCACGACAAGATGGTTGACTAAAACACAAATCAAGTCTCATACCAAATTTCAGAGTTTGGTCCACTTTTTATGGTAAGTATCTGCAAAAATAAAAACTATCAGATATTTGAGCGTATATGGAAATCTTTACTCTCCAAAAGTACATAAAAGCAAAATGAAGACTACAATTTGCCTTCTTATTTACTGCAACTGTCCAGATGACAAGAGGCGTATTAGACAGCACATCAGACCCCTAGCACTAGGACTACCTGCCTTAATATTCCTTCTCCTAATAGGCTTTTCTTGACTATTAAAACCCAGAATTTTGGCAACTATCAGAAACACATGGCTCACAGCACCCCAAAAATGCAGTGTGTTCCTTCACATGGTACATGATCATCCAAGGAATCTGAATACATACAAGTCCATGGGACCTGATGAAATACATCCCAGAGTCCTTAAAGAACTGGCTGATGAAGTTGCAAAGCCACTTTCCATGATATTTGAAAAGTCATGGCAGTCAGGTGAAGTCCCTGGGGACTGGAAGAAAGGAAACCTCATACCCATTTTTAAAAAGGGTAAGAAGGAGGACCCTGGGAACTACCGGCCTGTCAGCCTCACCTCCGTGCCTGGGAAGATCATGGAACAGATTCTTCTAGATGCCATGCTTGGGCACATGAAGGACAGAGGGGTGATTCAGGACAGCCAACATGGCTTTATTAGGGGCAGGTCCTGCCTGACTAACCTAGTGGCCTTCTATGAAAGAGTGACTATGTCACTAGATAAGAGACGACCTATGGATGTGATCTATCTGGATTTCTGTAAGGCCTTTTACATGGTCCCCCATGACATCCTGCTTGCCAAACTGGAGAGATACGGATTTGATGGGTGGACTGTTCAGTGGATAAGGAATTGACTGGATGGTCACATCCAGAGGGTTTTACTCAATGGCTCGAAGTCCAGATGGAGAGCAGCGACAAGTGGTGTCCCTCAAGGGTCCGTGCTGGGACCAGTACTGTTTAACATTTTTATCAATGACATAGACAGAGGGTCTAATCCCTAGATTAAAGGATACAAGCAAAATGCTCTTTTTCCTCCTTGCACTGCAGTTTAGGGTGAGCTCTGACTGAAAGCTCTGCTGTTTGAGAATGATCCTACCACAGCAAACCGTGGAATCATGGAATTGTCAGAGTTGGAAGGGACCTCTAGAGATCATTTAGTCCAACTCTCCTGCTAAAGCAGGAACGCCTAGAACACATCACTCAGGACTGCATTCAGGCGGCTCTTGAAGATCTCCAGAGCAGAGGACTCCACACCCTCCCTGGGCAGCGTCTTCCAGGGCTCTGGCACCCTCACCAGAAAGAAGTTTTTCCTCATATTTGAATGGAACTTCCCATGTTCCAGCTTGAGCCCGTTGCCCCTTGTCCTATCGCTGGAAACCACTGAAGAGTCCAGCTCCATCCTCCTTCAACCAACCCTTTAGATACTTATAAACATAAATAAACCATTTGCAGATAATACTGCAGTTTTCTTCAACAGTTAACAGGCTGTTCCTTTTGTTTTCACAGCAAATCTCTGGACATACCTGGGCTCCTAGATTCAGCAGCTCCTGTTGCAGTCAATAACCACATGCAGAGAAATGAGCTTTACGGCCGTTGTCCTACCCGGCATCTTGGTGTATGCAGCAGCTCCCACTCTGCTCATTAAACTTTCCACTGTGAATCACCTGATTAGCTGCTGCACTTATTTCCTGAGGAAAGCAGAAGTGAAGATAAAATGAACCATGTGCTCAGGACCCGCCAAGCTCTTAAAGCTACTTCAAACAATTCAGCTTATGCACAAACCTGGCAGCCTTGCATGCTTCTCTCTGGCTTGAGAATAACCAGTATTTCCCCCCATAGCAAAACCACAAAGAAAAGGTGGGGTGGGATGGCAACCTGTGCCCAAAGGACAAGCAGCACTTGGAGTCCTTCCTCAAATGCAGTACCCTTAAAATAAATACATTTGAATGCTGAGGTGAATGATAAGTCCTTGACCTCTCTAATAAAATGGTCAAGCCAGGTACTCAGACCAAGAGGCAAAGAAGCACCGTAAGCTCACTGACAACGTAAAGGAGCTTGGATTAGCTACGGGGCTGGGAGAAGGGTACTTCTCAGTTGTCTAGTTGCTTTTTTATTCTCCCTAATAACACCTCTGAAAGGCTTTATAATTGGTTTTTAAGGGGAGGTGGAATTTAAACATTTTTACACGGAAAATTCAAGTGTTTCCTTAACTGCTTCTCCCTGAGAATTTTATGGTGACCTTGAGACTCAGTGGGATCACGGCCTTACAGTGACTGAAACCTGAGGGGATTTTACCCTCCATGGTTAAAGCCATCTGCTTTCTGTTAACATCTACTTTCACTCAAACGCCTGAAAAAGCATTCAGGAGGAAAACTAACTTGGTCTTCTCAGTGTGAACCCCACCAAGACATGCTCAGGCCTGGCAGAGCTCAGCGCTGAAGTGACACGTGCCCAGCTTTAGAGTCCTCAGCACAGGAAGGACATGGACCAGTTGGAGCTGGTCCAGCAGAGGGCCAAGAAAATGGTCAGAGGGCTTTAGCCCTTCTCCTACGAAGACAGGCTGAGAGACTTGGGGGTGTTCAGCCTGGAGAAGACTCTGGGGAGACCTCATAATGGCCTTCCAGTACCTGAAGGGGCTACAGGAGAGATGGGGAGGGACTCTTTATTGGAGAATGTAGTGATAGGATGAGAGGTAATGGTTTCAAATTGAAAGAGGGGAGATTCAGAGCAGATACTAGAAAGAAATTCTTTCCTGTGAGGGTGGTGAGGCACTGGACCATGTTGCCCAGAAAAGTCTGGATGCCCCATCCCTGGAGAGGCTCACGGCCAGGCTGGATGGAGCTTTGAGCAACTTGGTCTGGTGGGAGGTGTCCCTGCCCAGGGCAGGGGTTTGGAACTCAATGATCTTTGAGGTCCCTTCCAACTCTAATCATTCTATGATTCTATGGACGTGGCTGGGAGGCCTCGGGGCAGCTCTAAGCACAGGATGAGCAAGCTCAGAGCCTGCGAAAGGCTGTGCCAACATCCACGAGGCTCAGGCCTTAGGACTTCCACTTTAGGCCATTTGTGTATTCCCTGATATGATATTCATACACTCCCAGTTTCAATCTAGCCAAAACCGCAGTGGTGAGATGAATGGCAGACACACAGGAGACGTAAAAGAGAATATTAGTACCAACCCATAGAGAAAAGAACGTCATTGTTTTCCCTTTCCTAACTCAGAAACAAGCCTAAAATGTGCTCCACTTCTGCTGGTTTTGCATCAGTTTAAAATGACACAACAGAAGGCCATTTGCAGCAGCCCCTCCAGGCTGTTTGACCAGAAGGGCTGATTTTCCTGGATTCTTCCCTGTCCAGCAGTGCTCCCCTCACTAGATGCTGCCAGGGCTCAAGCAGCCACACACAAATTCATGAATTTCTAAGCCACATAGCAGAAACGGAAGCACCATTTCTCTTTTTCCTCCTGCATGAACTGCTGATGGGGCTGAAAAGTCCTGTTTCAATACGCCCTCCCACTTAATCTCCGCTTCACTGGAGCAAAACAGCTGTAACCAAATCATCTGTGGTGAAAAATAACTCAAAGGCTAAAGACAATCTGGTAGCTAATGTAGTAGGAGATGGTGCCACAGTGCCCTTTGTCAGTTTGGAGCTGTTTACATTAACAACCCTTGCGCTTGTGCCTCCACCCACAAAAATGGAGAGAAGAATCCTTTCTTCATCCCTTTTCCCCCACTCTCACAGGAAAAAAGAAAAGGCATGTCTCCCACATACTTGCATTTGTATCTCCGTGCCCGGAACCTAGTTCAAACAACCTCCATCTTGGTTTAAGGTTTCCAGACAGAGCACTAGGAGCCAGCTCTACCAACACTGGCTGGAAATGCCATCTGATGGGGACACACTCTGAAGCAGACCATGCATGGCCCAATGGAGATCAGATGTCCTGTCTGAGCTGGACCTAATTGGGCTTCCTGAGGCAAGGATCTGGAGATAACGACAAGGTCCACCTGTCTCACAGGATCAAATAATGTCCCTTATGTTGATTCTCATTAAATTGAGGATGGGGCCAGTATTCTTTAAGTGGTACCCAGTGACAGGCCAAGAGGGAACGGGCACAAACGTGAACATAAGGAGTTCCATCTAAACATAAGGAGGAACTTTCTTACTTCGTCAGAGCCCTGGAAAGGCTGCCCAGAGAGGTGGTAGAGTCTCTGTCTCTGGAGACATTCAAACCCACCAGGACACATTCCTGTGCAACCTGTTCTGGGTGGACCTGCTTTGGTAGGGGGTTGGAGTGGATGATCCCTTCCAATCCCATATCATTCTGTGATTCTGTGATCTGCCTCTCTTCTTTGTGGCTCTGACCTCCACATACAAGAGGAAAAACCCAGTTTCATGCCTTCGTAGTTATGATACTACCCACATTAAGGTGTCTTAGTGGTCCAGAATGGCTAGAAGCAGCACAACACTTCTCCAGCTTAAGACTGGAGGTCAGCTACTGCAGGTTTCTCCTGAAACCCACCTTGTAGTATATTTTAATTGCATTAGATTCACCAAACGGGCTGACTGGTCACACCAAGAGCAAACAAGTCCTCTGGCAATTGCCATGGCCTGAAACTCAAATGTGATGGAGCTTTGCCAAAAAAGCCTGCATTTCTCCCTTCAGCGAGTTTCTCTCTTTGCAGACATAAGAAATAAAATGCAGCTGACTTTGCTGAGACAATACATTTTTGTGTCGCACATTCATAACCTTCAAGCTAGAAAAAAAGCCAGTTAAACACATGCACCTTTTAACATTGCATAATGTCCAAAAGTTGAGCTAGATGCTGGGATTTTTTTTTTCCATTCTTCATATTTCCTGCTAAAATCCAGCTATCTTCTTTTTTCCTCAATAAAAAGAACGTCAATTAATAAATGTTCATCAAACCATTTTTCATTTTTTTACCACCACAAAGGGAAACACCACTGTTTCAATTTCCTCCCCTTTTTTTGTGGCAGAACAGAAGCTGACAGGGAGACTGCAGAGAAAGGCAATGCAAAAAAATTTAAACCATCTGCTTAACTCGTTTTCGCTCTTTTTATTAAAAAAATTTTTTTTTTTTTTCTCCTCAGGGAACCTTGAAATCTGCAATGCAGGAGGTGCCAGGCAGCAGGGCCCTGGGGAGGTGGCCCCCCCTGCCTGGGCCTGCTGCCCCCCGGCAGCCCCTCCGCCTCTGTGGAGAGTCAGTGAGCACGTACCCAAGCACAGCCATGCTAAGATCATGAGGTAAAGTGTATATTTTTACTAAGATCATGAGGTAAAGTGTATATTTTGTATATTTTTACACCTGCACAGGTAGCTAAACTTCAGCTTCGAATTAAGTGGAGCTCAGGCTGATGAAGGCATGAGACTGGTAGCTGGTAAAGATACATCTGTGAGGCATTTCTCTGCCCGTCAGCTCCTTGGACCGGAGCACTCAGTCTGGATCATGAGGCCTAGTTACACCAGGGGTTGGAACTAGATGATCTTTAAGGTCTCTTCCAACCAAAACCATTCTATGACTACTCTGAGACCATGACTGATGGGCTGTAGAAAGAGGGCAGTTTGCAATGTCGGTGCTGGAGTCAAGCTCCTAATTTCTCTCAGGGAAGGAATCTATTTCTTTCCTTCTCCCGGCAGATCCGACACCCTCCCAGCAGCCAGCACGGCTAAGGTTTGTAACGGTGGTAGGTGGTGAGGATAATTCACTCCTGAAATTCTGCTGCTTCAAAATGTTTCCCTGCAAATTGGAACAAATTCCCTTCATCAACAAAAATCTGTGAATCAAAATGGGATTTCCCCCCCCGATGCTTTGGTTGTTTAAACCGGCACAAACCAAAGTATATCCATTTTAGATCCATGAGTCTTAGAGGTCAGCCTGGAGCAGTGGTTGCCAGCCTTTTCCAACCTGTTCCATCCTGAAGCGGTTTCCTCTGAACCCTTTCACAGAAAGTGTAAGTCTGCTGCTTGACACCCCCATCCCTCCGTCCCCTCTTGTCTCATCTTTTTTTGTCTCCTTTAAAAGTAGCCAGTGGTGGGGAGGGGAAATCACTGAACTGCATAATCACAGAAACACCCTGAATAATTTTAAATTACTTTCATTTTTGTTTTGAATATGTGCATAACTAAATGCCACCAAAATTATTCCAAACTCAGTAAAAGTATATCAACTTTTAAAAACACAAGAAAAAAAGAAGCCACATTTAAAAGCTGGTTTTTACCAAGAGTGAAAACATTCTTGTTTGAAACTGTCAGGCCCAAACATCTTGATCAAATGAACAGATTTTTTTTTATTTTTTTTTTCCCAGCAGAGAAAAAAAAGCATCAACTATGTAAGTTCCTCTGGGAAGCTGCTATTTTGATTAAATGCCACCTACTGACTAGAAAAATGTTGTGCAGGAAATTTTTAAGGCAGCTTGACTGAACACATGCTCTCCGCACTGGAAGGCATGTTAGTCTAATGAGATCGAGGAAGTCGAAGGGCTAATGCAAACTATAATGGCATACCAGTTCTCCCCCCTCCTGTACCTCAGATTAGCTTTCTGCTATGGGATACACAGGAATTCATTGTTTTCATGATCGACTCAAAAGTTGTCAAAGAAAAGAATCACAATACAGAAGCTCTGCAGGACAATTTTTATAGATACTTACAAAATAGAAAGGTAGACTTTAAACCATAGAGCTTCTCAGAAAACACCACTCTCAGAGACAGCCTCAGACAAAAGCACAAGACATACATCACATAAACAGATATTGACCAAGAGCTTTTTCTTGAAAGATTTACTCTCCTCACTCTCTGCAGAAGCACCCGAAGCCTCTGCCAGACAACACCACTTTCTTAAGTCTCAGAAATGGGTCCTAGTTCCTGTTTAACACCCCTGTTCGGTCTCTGCAAGGATGTTGTTTCGCTTGCACAGCCCACTCTCATTGTCATCTTAGAGGAAATAGGGAGCCTGAAGTTCAGACTAAACAAATTAAGCAAAATCCTTGCAACACAAGTCTGAGAGCAGAGGCTTCTCTCTCTCTGATGCGTCCCCTACTAACTACTATTATTTTTCCTTTTGCAGGTTCGAAGTCTATTTGCAAACTCTTGCTCCTGTGACCTTGCTCTCCTGTAAGCTGCACTCCCAGTGAAGAGAAGACTGCTTTCTCAGTGATAACTACTCAGGTACCTTCAAATAGCTGATAAGCATTCTTAACGAGCTGTCACACCCTATTCATGGATAAACCTGGCTTTTTTTACAAATATTCTTTTAGCTCTTTGAACTAGACTCATGTATCTTCCTCTCTCTTTTAATTCCTTGTTTATAGAACTAATACACCAATTGCATTTGGCTGCTGGCTTTTGCCATGTCATACAAAATTCCAGACAGAAGGAATTTGAATGGGGACAAACTGATGAAAGTGGTAGTTTTGTTACCTGGTATGTTCCAGTTTGGAAAACAATTTTGGAAGCCGAATAATTTCCCTGAGGACTGTAGTTTCCTTTTTTCTCTCAGAAAAAGACTGCTTTTAGGGTGTTCAGATGACTCTGTTCTAGGCTGGTAATAAATTTTGGACTAGATGATCTTTAAGGTCCCTTCTAACCTAGATGATTCTATAAGAAAAATCTTCTTAATCTCTAGTTAATTTATAAACATACTACATTTTTGTGTTTTCTTTTGTGCTAGGAACTTGAGCTATAAAGATACACAAAATTGCTGCTGCTGCTCAGTAGGGAGGTAACACCAGACTTTAAACTCCAGCCCTAAACGCATAGGAATACTTACTTAGAAAATGCAAAGTGGAGCAACAAGAAATTAGCCACTGGCTGT
The DNA here is from genome assembly GCA_026546715.1 of Gallinago undulata. Classification (NCBI taxonomy): domain Eukaryota; kingdom Metazoa; phylum Chordata; class Aves; order Charadriiformes; family Scolopacidae; genus Gallinago; species Gallinago undulata. The sequence continues at coordinate 19,567,136 of JAOTQQ010000002.1, read as the reverse complement.
GTGATCGTGTGTGAGCTCAGTGTATTCAGCAGAACTTGAAAGCCCAGCTTTTGAGTTTGAAGCAGAGGCTGCTTTACCCCACGGAGTAAAGGAGGAACTGGTCAAAAAAAAAGCAGTAGTTACCTCGCAGAGAGCCTCACCACAAAAGTGGAAATGCAACAGGCTCCTCAGCGGCACCGTGTCAGATAGGAGAGCCTTCTGCTGTGACGCTTTTCCAGGGCTGGAGAGAGGTGGCTCAGAGCTGACAAACCAGCAGATTCCTTCTGCAAGGTGCCTGTCAGGATGCTGGGTCAGACACAGGGTCTCTAGGGCTGGCTCTGCCCAGAGGAAATGCCTCTCTGTAAACACGGAAATGAGATATGGAGGTCTAAGAAGGCTTATTGAGTAATAAGAGTTGTTAAGCTGTATGAAAAACAGACATCAGTCATGAGGGAAAACTTAATTGTTTTGTGTCTCAATGCATTGGTCACCACACAATGCTTAGAGGAATGTGCAGATGCCTCTAACTTGAAGGAGGAAGTCCACCTTGTAGAAATCTGGGACCAACATACATTCAGAATTTAATGTGCAAGGTTTGTCCTCTTCATGCCAATTATGCAACAAAAAAAACTAGTACCAGAACTTGTGCTCAGACCATTGGCAGAGTCACCAGTGCTACACAATTGGCCAAAGTCAGTCCCAGGGCTTGTATTTTATCTGCACAACTGGAGGAGTAGTTTAGAGATGGGATCCATCTTAAAAGTAATCCTGAATGCACAGATGACAAGCGTATGACTAAATATACATGTAGACATGCCAGGCTCTAGTGGTATTTTTATTTTCTATTTTTATATCATATTTTTTTGCTCAAATGAGATGAGATTAAAGATGAAAAATTCGAAGAGCGTGCATCGGCTCAATACAGGCATCCCTGACAGAGATAGAGCTCTTCATTTCCCACACGCTTATTTTGTCCATACAGGCCATAAATACAAAACTATATCTTCGAGTTCCAGATGTCACCTGGTGTGTGTGCCCAAACACAGGCAGTCTTAATTCTGAGCATCTTTTGTGCTGGCACCTTCCTCTCCGAGCGTCACCAGGTGGCAGCAGGACAGAAGGGCTTTCAGGTTCTGCTGGTCCACGAGGCAGCAGAAACCACAGAGAGCTGCAGCTACGCGGCTCATTTTCATAATTGTGTTTAATAATTGCAGCTTCCATTTCTTTTCCTCAGTCCACCTTAAATAAATGAGGCAGGGAAGTATCACGGCACCAAATATAAGGACTTACTTTCCTGTTTATTTACTCTCAGCACTTTGAGCATTTATATATATATATATGAGGATTTTCATACTCCCACCAGCCTCTGGAATGGACAGGTTTTGGTTGGGCACCCAGCAGAGAAGCCACTTGGAAAACAGGGGTCTGCTTTGACCCTCTCACTCTAAGGGCACCGCTGACACAGATAAAAGATGGTGAATGAAGAATGGATCTTTTAGGGGAAGCAAATTACTTGTAAATTGGGTCAGCTTTGACAAAGGATAAAAGATAAGGACTATCTAACAAGACATTTTTTTTCAGTACTTTAAAAATTAAACTAGTGGATGTTTTGTTTTGAAAGGGCATTTTTCATTTAAATATTGAACAAAGATATCAGTAAGACTGGATAAAGCATATCATAAAACAGAATATCATAAGCCAAATGTAATTTTTTGGGAGTTAAAAATTTTTAGAGGGGATTTAATAAGTTTTAGAGGGTTATTTGGTTGTTTTTAAACAAAAAAAATCCTATTCATACAACTTTAATGAGCAATTTAGTTCTGTCTCTGTAAATCCAGTAATATAGAGCTTTTTGTTACTTCCACCGCCAGCTGTAAATTCCCTGCAAGAACACAAGCTTAGGAGCTGTCTTGCTAAGGATTTAGAACCACAGGGAGGGATTGGTGCTACAAATTTCTGATTTTCAAATGAAACATCTCTATGCAGACTCATTACATTGCAGCTGCTATGAGTAGACAACAGGATATACCTGAGAAAAGATTTGTATAAATACACAGTTGGGTAGTCCGAATAAGTCTGCTCCATACATTAACACTGAGGCAGGGAATGGGAAGAAGTGTTTCTCACTCTTGTCACCTTCTAGGAAACAGGTATCCTTGTAAGTCAGATGCTGATTACCAAAATCCAGACCACTTTTAGTAGGTTTATATCTGCTCTAAACTGAATGCTGATTTGAAAAGACTAAGATCCGTAAGTTTTTTGATCCAAAAATATTTCCAGGAAGAAATTTTCAGGTCATATTTTTACTTCATAGCTAATATTACTTATATTAAACCCATTTCATTAGGCATGTTTTCTTCCAATCATCTTGAAAAGTTTATCAGAGAGGTCAGTGTTACAATCTCCATTGTGCAGGCTGGAAACAGTGA
>JAOTQQ010000002.1:19517477-19551922 GCA_026546715.1 Gallinago undulata | reverse complement strand
TGTAGAGAGCGAGAAGGTCTCCCCTCAGCCTCCTTTTCTCCAGGCTGAACACCCCCAGCTCCCTCAGCTGCTCCTCATGGGACTTGTTCTCCAGACCCCTCACCAGCTCCGTTGCCCTTCTCTGGACCCACTCCAGCCCCCAAATGTCTTTTTTGCAGTAAGAGGCCTAGATCTGGACACAGCACCCAAGCTGGGGCTTCACCAGAGCCCAGTACAGGGGGACAATCACTGCCCCAGTCCTGCTGGCCACACTGCTCCTGATACAGGCCAGGATGCTGTTGGCCTTCTTGGCTACCTGGGCACACCGCTGGCTCATATTGAACACCCACACTTCCTTTTCTACCAGGCAGCTCCAGCTACTCTTCCCCAGGCCTGTAGCACTGCATGGGGTTGGTGTGACCCAAGTGCAGGACCTGGCACGTGGCCTTGGTGAACCTTGTTGCACACAGCTATCCCAGAGCATGTGGGAGGCCAGCACCTTGGCACCTCCAGCTTCCCAGGCAAATAATAACACCCAGCTTCCTATTCCTAGAACCAAAGTAAACAGCCCTGGAGCTGTGAACTCCTCCGAACACTTCCCTCGGCCCCCCAAGAGCCCACCAACATTGCTGGGAGCACGCCAGCCCCCGCGACAGGGAGCAATCAGCGGGACTAGCTGCAGCTGGCATGGCTGAGACACCATTAATGAGGAGCCCAGCTGTGAGGGGGAGGTTCACTACCTTCCTTCCTTCACTGAGTGATTCTTTAAGGCAGGAGACGCAGTTTCGGGAGCTGTGCTCTAGAAAGGTATGTGGGTAGAAGGCTTGGATAGAGTGCTGGTGAATATGATTTGTTTATGGCTCACAGTGTGGGAGCTGGTGGAGGAAGGAGTCTATGAGGTGCTGGGGAGGAAGAGGTGGTCCTGCCTGTGGTGTGGGTCTGGGTTTCATCTTTTTGCTTTAGAGGAACGTGTGATAAAGCTGCTGGGTTGAGTTTAAAATCCTAAGGCAATGGTAGAGGGGCTGTGGAGGGAGGTGTTGGGGCTGGAGCTGGTGTACTGTTGGATTAACTGCCCTGAAGGCAGCGGGAAGAAATAAACCCAGATTAGAGGGTAAAGTGTGGGGGGAAAAGCGAAGAAGGAGGGAGCTGGATGTCCCTTCTCTCCATGTACAGCCCTAAGGAGGTGAATGAAAGGGGGAATTTCTTCTGCTGCTTGGTCCCAGGTCACCCTGCTGGCCCTGTGCTGCTTTGGTGCAGGGGTGTGAAGCACCAGTAAGCTCCATTAGCAGCTGTGGGCTGCAATTACTTTGTCTCTGTTGTCCTGGTTCAGTGGCCATGTGCGTACACAGAAAGGGTCAAGAAGGTGATATTTATGGGATTCCTCCAGAGAGATGTTCAGATGCCCACTCTTGCTGTGTTGTGTGTCCCACGAAGAAGGGCCCACACTGTATAGTCCTCTTATATCTGTAGAGATGCCCCTTTCTTTCTACATAGGACCTATGGTGTCTGCAGAAGTAAGTGCTGCTCTTGGCAATAGCAGCTTTCTGCCCCTGTCTGAAGGCTCAGGCAGGAAATCACTCTCCTTAGAAAAAGCCCTGCGAAGTTTGTAGGGAGGCAGGAGTTTATTAAGCACAGGTAATCTGAATTGGAGATAATGAGCTGTGACCTCAAGTCCTGGGGAGGGGAAGGAGCCTTGAGGAAGAGCAGTAATTCAGCTTTAAGGGTACCCAGAGTGCTGGGGAGAGAACTTGTGGGGAGGGAATTAAATATTAAAAATTGAAAAAGCCAGAGGCTCTCTAATTACTTGTAAAACACCCACTGAGCGAGTACAGGGTGGGTCTGGCAGGGCTGTAAAGAGCACAGTGGAAGCACTGACAGATGCTAGAACCTCTTTCCTGAGAGGAGTCACCTGCTACTTTTATTGCCTGTATAAATGTATTCCTCTTCATTGCAAGGTTGCTATCAGAATGACTTTAGGCTCGCAGTAGCTGAGAGGCAAGCACAGCAGTGTAAACAGCTTAATTTGTGTTCTCTAGCTCCTTACATGATGGGCAGAGGTGGTTTGAGGCAGCAATAAAGCAGTTGCACACTTGTGGGAAGGAGAAACCCCTTGATGAGGCTGCAGGATCACCTGTCTGGTGAGCTGGAGAGGAAAGGGTCTATGCCTAGACTCTGTCTGGGTCCACATGTGTTTTAGGTATTTAAAACTAATACGGGGGAGGGAAGCTGCTGCTGACAGCTCTTCTAAGGGGTGTTCCTTCCATAGAGCTTTATTGTGTCCCCCTTGTATTATAGTAAATTGGTCTTTATGAAGAGCTAAAGAGAAGAGATGCTAGGGTTTTGCTGTGGTTTAGAAAAGTTACTTTTAATATCCTTCCTCTTAAACGCAGGTGTTTAAGTGTTATTTATGCTTCAATAAGATAGTCATCCTGTGAACTGGTATTGAAGTCAGAAGAACAAACGTATGGTATAAGGAGCTAAATGACAAGGAAACTGTATATATTAGTTCTAAGGTGAGAACTGATTCTGTTGCAGAGGAAAGGATTGGGTTGATCATGATCTCCTTGGGACAACTGTAGGTGCAGGGTTAATACTTATTTCTGAGCAGGTCTCCAGTTTGGGAGGAGGCACCCTTACCTTATTGACCAGTGACATCTTGTTACAGATACTTATAGCCAAATAATCTGAATTGAGGGCTTAGGTGCAGAGTATGCATTAATGTAGGAGTAAGAATTCCTGGATTTCTTCTGCTATTGTCAACCGTGGTGGTAGGGCACATCCCTTAGTGACCTGTTGTACAGAGGAGGCAGCAGGATTTGTTTGTATATTGAAAGCAGGTGCAACAAACGGGCACGTGGAACTGTTGGTCCAATGTTTTGCCCTGACAAGTAGGGTAGGAGTGAATACCTTCCTGGTAGTTGGATGAGGGAAATGAGAAATATAATGTTATGGCTGAATTTGGGGAAGCTTATTGCTGAAAGTAGTTGGTCCCTGATATTGCTTCAGTTGCTTTTGCTGGCAAAAAGGCAACCTTGACAAAATTTTCCAGGCTCTTGATTACTTTTTCAGTCCAGAATAATTTTGGGAAGTGATGTCCTATGCAGTGTGGCAGGCAAATGTCTTTGGTGCTCATAACAGTGTAAGGTGCCAGTGATGCTGGCAGCCTCTGCAGTGTCTGGATCATACAGACCATGTGCTTGGCGTGGCACAGGCAGTAGTATTTTTTATAAACACCTGGGTGACTGGAGGACCTACGACTGGTTTGGGTTCTTATGCTGCTGGGGACTTATGTTTGTGCTGCATCTGAAGAGCTGCAGCCTTGACCAGGCCCCCACAGTGCCTGGTGCTACATGAGCTCTGGGAATTCCACTCCAGTCTGCCTGTTACCGTGGTCAGCATTTTTTTTTTTGTTTGTTCCACAGTCTGCTATGGCTGGGAAGGCTATTGAAAAGGAAGTCTTAAAGCCATGCCCATAGGGAGGATTACAAGAGGCTTTTTTTTTTTTTCTGCTGATTGCAGGAGGGAATATAAGGTATTCATTCAGTGTTCCTTCTGTGACCCGATTTGACTTGCTAAAATAGCAGGGAGAAAACAAACTGAGATAATTTTCTGCCATTCCAGTGAGTTAGTGTTCTTATAAAGTGGTCTCACCTTGTCAGAGAAGTGTGGGAGCACCAGGCTGGGTGTTCCAGCAGAGGGGAGAGCAGTGTGGGTGTGAAGAGAAGGGAGTAAGGCTTCCCTCTTCTGGCAGCGGCGAGCTGTAGCTCAGCCTGGTTGCCCATGGAAATACTGAGATGCCTTCAGCAGTGCTTGGCAGGAGGGCAGCTCTAACCAACCAGCTGGAGAAAATGTACAGCTTTCTAGAGACTCTGCCAAGGTTCAGTGGGAGTGGAGAGCTGGGGCTTTTGTTTGCTGGAGAGTTTTGTAGTCCATTGTGTGTAAGAAGTGGATATGCTTTGTAGCCACACGCCAAATGGCTACGACCTAAGTGCCGATCTCTCCACTGAGTAATCAGCAGTAGATCCAGTTGGAAACTATCAGATGATGGTGCAGATAAAGGGACCTGAAAATTAAAATACAGTCTTTTGCTGGGAGCAGGTTTCTGTACTTGGACTACCTGTCAACATGGTCTATAACTCTAATATTACAATAACAAAGGGCACAAGAGGTTGAATTTGGGGCTCTGATCTGGTGGTTACAGAGTCAGTTGGACAGTAAGGTTACAGAACTGCTTCCTATGTAATGCGTGTGTGGTTTTTCTTGGAAAAAATTGTGGGTTTCCAAACTCCTTTATTTTTCCTTTCATTTTTTTTCAGCAATATCTGATGGGTGGCCATCCTTTCATATTTTTATTTTGGCTAAAAGAAAACCAAACCAAGGAAGGGCAGTACAACACGGCACGTTGTCTTGGTCTGTAAAATGTTCTGAATAGACAGGTGTAGTTTTATTGAACGGAAATAATGGAGCACAACCTGCTCTTATGGTAGTGTTTCTGAATGTGGTAAGTGTCCTCCAGCTCACAAAGCGGGAGCAGGCAGGTGGCTCTGCACGGATTGCTACTCTCTTTGGCTTGAGGGAGCTAAAAACCCTTGCCAGTCTCTTGCAACTGATATCCTTCTCGTTGCCTAAACACATCTCATCAGCAGCCACTTCAAAGATTCTGCCTTTAATTTCTTTGCTTATTGTGTTTCAAGATGCTAAATTCTCAGATTTGTGTGGAGGAAGTGGCTTGCTTTCATTTGAGCTCGCTGGCTGTGGTATCTTAGCAATCAAATCCAAACACAGATGTGTAATGGACACAGAAAAGAAATCTAAACCAAGTATTTTATTTCCTACAGTGTGGTGGAAGGAAGCACAGTATCTCGTTCTAAGGCATATGACTCTTGTGTTTTCAGTACATCCATTTTTTCAGGCAAAGTTTGAATTAAATAAAACAACTGAGAATATTGTTTATAGTATGGAAAACCACTTCCCGTTGTGGCTAGTACTTTAAACAAAGATTATATCAGAAATAATGCACATTGTCACAATGTCATTTGATTGAAGAAACACTAGAGCAAAGTGCCTTTGCTGTAGGACAGTTTGTCAGCCAGAATCAATGATAATGGCTATATTGATTTAAGCAAACTGCCTATGAAATTTCAAAAGATTACAACTTTAATTGATATTGAATTGCATTGACTTGATTGATTTCCGTGTCCTTGATTTAAGTAGGTACTTATTGATTGCTCGGATCTGTAGTGGTGGTCAGGGCAGAAGAGACCGTATAACGTTGCCAGGCAGGATTGAGCTCGGGAAGCAGGGATGGTATGGCACAGGAACGTGTACGCTGCTTGGAGGCAGGTCAGAGTTGCAGAGAAACTCTTGTACAAGTGTTTGGTGCTCGGTTGATGGGGCAAGGAGGAGAAATGGATGAAGAGTAGCTTTAGCCAGGGCTGAGCTGGGATGGGGACAAGGATTGCTATCGCTGCAAGGAATGGCAGGGTGGTGCCATCCCATTTGGTTCATCCGTTCCTTAGGATAATCCCTGAGTTTACTATTAAAGACATTGCCACCAAGTGTGGGATTTTGGAGGGGAGTTATTTAGTGTAGCCCAGGCATTTTCACAATGGACATTGAGCATCATCCCACTCCTTTTGCTTGTATTCCTCCTCCCATCTCCATCTAGACATGAGAACTTTCATATGCCAGTGCCACTACCAGTCATAGGAGTATTTTCAAGGTCTGCAGTTCTGATTCCTGCCTTCTAATGGTTTGTCATCCCAAAAATCCAGGCTTTGCTCATTGTTAGTGCCACCTACGGGGCAGCAAAGATACGCACGGGTCTGCCTGGTCTTGCGTGCTATGATTGCCATTTCCCTGCTTCTTACTGGGAATGTCCTGTTGCTGGCACTTCAGTTCTGCTGCGCTGTGCAGATGAATCTTATGCCTTTTTCCAAGGAGAGCTTGAAATCCTTTCTACATTGATTTCTGTTCAGAACTTATGTGTATGGCTGAATCAATAATCAATTAATGAAAATGTGAAGAGCAGAACCAAACTGTGTGGCGTTAATTGAAAAGGCATTACTGGGTCAGAACTCTGGAGCATGTGAAGTATTTGCTGAGTTGTGAGCCTGATCTATGGATTTGTTTTCTTCCTTATGCTCTGCTGATTCCATAATTCTCTTAAATAGTTGAACGCTAGGAATATATATCTACCATTAAGAATTAGGGGCTTGATGTACTGGATCAGATTATCAAAGCAGATATTTTGATCCCAGTAGTATGAGGTACCTGCTGCTTTAGAGCGGGCTGTGCTCATCTGTGAAAGCTTTCTTCTGACCTCTGTGCAATTATTGTATTCTGTGAAGCATGCAATATAAACATCCATGCTGTTAATAGCCATAAATAATTCCCCCTTCTAAAAATGTCTATCTGATCCATGTTGTTGACTTACAGATGAGGTTGCTAAGTATCTCCCTAATGAAATTAACTATTACAGTCACAACTAGAAACTCTAAGGAGATGGAAAGCTAAGACAGCATGAAGAATTAGCAACCATAGCTATTGACTAAGACATGGTCCTACTTAAAATAAAAATATGGAGATATACATTCTCTTCACTATAACTAATAATTACTAGGTAAAGCTGTTTGATGTTTGTCCATTGGTTGGACTAAGTGATCTTAAAAGGTCCCTTCCAACCTAGGTGATTCTGTAATGTCTTTTGTGAGGTCTGTGTCAATAGAGATCCTAAAATAAAGGTAGTAGGTTTACAGTTAAATCTAATTTATTTTTTGGGGAGGGCTGGGGACGTGAAGTAGGAGAGGGTTTATATACCTATATGCAAGTCGGGAAAACTGCAAACTGCTGGGAGCTGCACACTTAATCTGGAGAGTGCTGAGGTGCTTCAGTCTGTGTTTACTGAAGTATAGATCTTGGAATTTATTAGACTAATTGGTTAGGTTAATAGCCAAGATGTTGCCTTAGAAACATTATAGTTCCATGTGGCAAAGCAAATTATTGGGATATTTGTTCTTGTATTAAGATGTGTTGTAACATGAGTGTGGAAAGGAATCTGGGACGGTTTAAACCAGATGACGGTTTGGTGCTTGCTGCAGAACGTGGCCTGAGATGCGGCAGAGGCGGCTTCTTCAACTAAATCCTTATGGGCCTCTGCAACAGAGATTTAAATGTGAAAAGTCTGTTTTCTTACTCCATGCGTATGAAATTGGATCCTCCGTTTCTTGGCAGTGATGGTGGGCACGGGAAGAGACCAAATTGTGGTGTTTTTTGTAATCACTGCTAGAGGGCACTGTGTTGCCAGAAAGGGATACATTAAGGCGTGAGGATCTTAGTTTCATGTTGAAAAGTGGTTCTTCATATATTTTGCTGGAATGAAAACGCCTGTCTGTTGTAGCTTAGGCCACAGTGTGCAAACGTAGAGAATAAGCCTGGACACATCAAATCCTGTTTTAAAGCGAATTCTTTATTAAGATTTTATTTTTAATTGTTTTGGCTATATAAAAGTAATCAGAATTGAGGAGTGCTGGGTCACTTGAGTGAATCTGAAGTTTGCTGGTAAACTTCACTAATGCTGTATATGAGCTCAGGTTAAATTCAGTAAGTTATCTTTAGCCAAAAATAAGGGAAGTGTAATTCTGAAAAAGCTACCATACTGCGTAAGCACTGCTTGTAAAATTTCAACTTTTAAGTTAAATTTTAAAGTGAAACTGAAACCAAAATTAAAACCAATTTCTTACAGAAGGAAATAGTTATAGGTTGAAACCTAATTTCTCTTGATGGAGGTACAAGGCAAAACCTGTTATTTGTGGTTCTGTTGAGAGCAGCAGAATTTTCCTTAGCAGTTCAGAGAAATAGGGAAAAAAAGAATCCCTTCTGCCTATCGGACAGGGCTTTCACTGAGTCTGAATTTTAAGATTAACAAAGTGATGCCATTTTCTGTCTGCAAAACTGGGAAGTTGTCAGAGGCCAGACTGGGTGCCTGCTGGATGGTTACAGGAGATGTGGGTGGGTTTTTAAGGGGGGGGAATGATGACTGTATATGGCATTATAGAAGTGGAAATTGCTGTCACTGAGGCTTTTGGGTAATGGATGATGTGGTACCATTCAGATCTGCCCTCTGCTGACAGAAGCATTCAGCGTGTAAAAGTGCTGGTTTTATTCTTCTTTAGAAAGCAGAACACGGTGGTCTGACGGCCAGGGCATGGGGAAGGTCAAAGCAGATTTTATCCCAGGCACTGATGTGATTTCCCTCACTGGGTTATGCTGAGGATGCTCTCCAAAGATTTGACCTCAGTCTCTTATCTGCCTCTCCTATGGCAGTTTGCTTCATGGAGAGAAGAAATATGATCAAGCTTAATGTTTCTATTATGATTTTTTTTTTCTTTTAAATATTTTTATTATTTTTTTTTTCCCAAATCATGGTCTTCACTTAATTTTTCTTTCTTTGGCAAATGTTGTCAGTTCCATCACTGTGTGATGTGGCACCAGGGGCAGAAACCAGAGTGAGGTGGTAACATCAAGGCCACGTGTTTTAATTGTCTGAACCCAAGAGAGGCAAAATTAGACAGTACATTGAGGCAGAGGGTTGTCTTTGTTGTGACAGACTGAATTAGCTGTGGTGTGTCAGGGGTGCCTGAATAAGAAGCTTGCCTGGTTTTTAGCTGCAGCAATTTACAGTGTTAATGTAAGACCTCGGTGAGGTAGATTTACTGGTACTGACCTGTAAACTGTAGCCCTGTTTCAAGTGGGCAATTATAAATTGTGCTTTAAGTTAGTTGGATGTAGAAAGTGGGAAGGACCAGGATCACGTTGGCATTAATGAAGGAAAATGGTATGAGATATTAAATAGCTGTTATTATAAGATACTTCATAAATCCAAAGGCAGAAGTGGAAAGGACCTATGAGGTTATCTAACCTGTACATTCTAGAGGGCTGGCTGCTGCCTGCAATATATAATCATTATCTGCTACTCCAGACTTGCTTTAAATGCCCCAAGCTTCAGGACTCTTACTTGCAGGCATGTGGGAGGAGAAGAGGAAAGAAAGGGCAATAAACTTCTTTCCTTCTTCTGAAACCTTTTCTGAGATTTACATGTTTTTTCTCTAGGTTGTCTTTTTTTTTTCTTTTTTAATTTCTATTGTGTTTTTCTGCTTCAATGTCAGAAAACCCTGAAGAGTGAGGTGACTTTAATCATTCTGGGTAGCTACGCTATCTATATGTTAATATTCCATTTTTGATTTTTTTTTTCTCGGTTTTTAGTCTCTTTTTTTTTTTCTTATTTTTCTTTCCTGTGGTAGCTGGTTTCACTGTCCAATCACGCCAGTATTTCTTTGTTTCATTTACTCTATAATTGCTTTTTCAGCCCGGTCAAAGAGTTTGGTAATGGGTGAACAGATTGGGCCTCCTTCCAGACCTTCTTCTCCAAACCCTCAAGAACGTGTGCTGAAGTGTGGCTGGCTGAAGAAACAAAGGAGCATTATGAAGAACTGGCAGCAGCGGTGGTTTGTGCTGCGTGGGGACCAGCTCTTCTATTATAAGGATGAAGAGGAAACTAAACCTCAGGTATGACTGGAGAAATGTAGGGCATGTTGGTGGTGACTTCTGTGTGGGTCAGTTACTGCTTCCATTGACAGCTCTTTTCAGTTGCTTTCCTTCAGCCAAAACCATACGCGGTTAAGGAGATTCAAAGGCAGGAGATGTTGCAGGGAGATTTAGTTACTACTGAGCTTGGGAGAAGGTTAGCAGGTGTTTGTTTACACACTAAAACATGCTGAGCTCCAAATCTTAGTGTGGTCATCGAGACTAAAGTTGGACTGGAAGAACTGTAGAGTTCCAGGTTACTGAGGCAGGAGTAAAAAAGCCTTGCTTAATCAACTGGGACTCGTTATCTCCCAAATAACCCAGTAATAAGAAGAGAGGTGAGCCAGCTGTTTAGGGCCAGAGTGTGTGGGAAGAGTATGTAGGTTTTATTACATGCCAGCATGTGGGACTTGAGAGTGGGCTGTACTATGTGTTTTAGCATGTTTTATGTACACCTGGGGTTATTGCTTTTCTATGCAAATTTTGAGGAGAAAGAATTTACGCAAGTCTTTGCTGTGTCTGGAAGGAGCAGTGTGTGCCTGACAGCAGAAATTGGTTTAGCAGACCAGGGAACAATGTGACCTTCTACAACAGGGAAAAAATGAAACTGAAGTTTGTCTTTTTCATTCACACTCTATGAATTCTAAAAGATTTGATAGAGAAGAATAATTTTCCTGGAGCAAACTGCTGGTTCAGTCTTGCTGTGCAATATGTATAGAACAGTGTCACAGAACTGTCCCACAGTAGACCATGGAAAGAAAACAGGCACAGGAGAGGGATAGAATCAATGTTTAGGAGCTTGCAAGGAGAGAAAAGGTCAGGTAGCAGTTAGATAACTGAATAACAAACACTAAATGATAATTGAATAAATTGAACCATGGTAGAGCTACTTAAAATGGTATTGGTTTGTTCCTGGGACAACAAATGTCCGAGAGGAAGCTTTCAGAAGCACATTTATTTTTGCAAAAAACTTAGGAGAGTCTCATTAATTATGTGCTAAGTACCTTTAGGGCAGTTTGGTGATAAAGGGTAATAGACAGTCACCATGCAACATTCCCGTGGGCACATGACATTTAACTTCCAACTTTTTTGGTGGTGAATATTTTAAACATTTTTTAATAGAGAGAACATTGCACATGTCTCTCTTAAGCCAAGCAATGGAGTTTTAGACTAACTTCTTGCTGCTTCACATACCTTTTGTGTGTGTGTTGCTGGTCTAGCACCAATTCCTTACAATTTAATTTGTTTCTCTGAAACAAGTTATAATGAGAGGGCAGTGCTCCTGCACATAGGGTGAGGACACTGCAATTGTCAGTCTGGACCAGCACTAAATTCAGGATGACTTTATCCTTCTCTCACCCTTCTATATCTACATCACTTATTGTGGGGTGTGTTACACTATAGGGTGGGATAAAGCTTACAGCTGAGATGAAGAATCTCTTATTCAGGTTCTTTAATATGCCTGTAAAATATTCTTGCAGGGTTTGAGCTAAGGGCTTTCCTCGTTGCTGTAGTCTATTATGCAGGATATTTCATGGAGTCATTGTTTTGACTGTCAGGCCTCTAACCAGAGTCATTGAACAGAGGGAAGATAATTGAATAAGCCAGACAATGTCCCTGTTCTGCAGCCTCCTGATGAGTCAGTACAGGCATTACAGAGTGACAGACAGCCTGGGTAATATCACCATCCACAGGCTCGTTAGACCCTGTCATTAAACTGCTTGATACAGCTGCATGCTTAACTCTTGCACATAAATTTCACTGTAGAGTGAGAAGGGAAATGTATTTTCCCTTGTGAGCCTGACACGCGCATAGTAGAGGCAGGAGCGTGTTGGCTGCATCTTATGTCTTGCACTTACCTGATCAGGGATTTGATCCACCATTAAGGACAGCCTGCTGTGTAAAGGCTACAGAGACTTGAACTCAAGGGTATAACCTGCTGTTGCTTAGGACTCGGCAAGAAACAGCTGGATTTGGCGCATTTAAGACAAGCATTTTATCTTTCTGTGCAGTGTGTGGGGAGAGCTGGGCACTCCTGAACTGTCAGTGAACATGATGAGGAAGCAGTCACCTCAGGTAGTCATGTTGGCAGGAGTTTCTTTAACCCTGGGTCTTTCTGGGGACAGGGTTGCCATACCTTTATCACTGGGGGAAGCCTTTTTGTACAGGATGATACAGGAATAGTCAGGATGTGGTCCTGTATCAGCTCCAAACTAGGGTTCCAAATAGCATCTGACTTCAGCTGGGACTGTCTGCAGCCCAGAGGTGAGAGGTACTTTTGGAACACGTAGATAGCTATTGCTTGGGATTCTCTGGAATGAAGGAACAATGGTACAGACATGCCCACACGGCTTAGGAAGACAGCTGTGACCCTGAAAGGTCTATGTTGCAGGCCATGTATATATTTTCATCTGTTGATACTACTTCCTAATTTGCTTCAGCTCTAAAGATACTCATGCTTCTTTTAAATCTTTCTGTTTTAAATATTAATTATGATCTGCAAGTTTGTGTGCAAAAACTAAATCAATAACTTCACTGAAATTCCCATTGATCTGCTGCCTATTTGCTGAAGGGGTGTATGTTTGTGTGCTGTATCACACAGTTGCAGTTGCACAGTCCACTCCATCAGACTGAATCCTGTGCCAAAGGGTAGAGGATGAACTCGCAGCCATCCCTTTCTTAAGCATTTCCTCAGGTGTCCCCATGAGGAAAGGGGGAAGGAGGGACTGACCTCCAAAAGCTTTTGATGCTCATACTGACTCTGTCAGTATATGTGTGGGGTTTCAGAGTAGCTTTGGGTTTGTTTCTATTCCCAGGGTAGGAGGTAACATGCAGCCCTCCCTGATTTCCAGGGGAACAGAAGCCACTCTGCAGCTACTGCATTAATCTTTCTTTCAGTATTGACTTGGTATGATGAAAGGCTTCAGTGCCTCTGCAGGGGGCTTGAATTTTGCGGCTCTAGAAAACAGTCAAATTTTCTAGAACGTGTTCTGGCCACTGGACTCTGAAGATGTTGTTGTGTATGATACTTTTCTGTATCTTCTTGGAATAATTTGTGATGCATGTGCAATTTTGTCATGTTGCCTTTCCAGTGTTTTCCTGTTGCCTTTGGAATGCCTTCAATGTGTCTTCTAATTTCAGGGAACCTCAAAGTCAAAATGTAAGACAACAGGAGTGATTGAGAAGGGTGCTTAAAGTTTATCCTATCCTGTTATCCTGTTTATCCTTCATTTTAAAAGTTGTAACCATTCTAGATAAACCACTCAGTATGGACTTTGCTAAGTACCCTCCTACATTGTGTCCTTTTTTTCTTTGTCATTTTGTGCTCTGATTGTGGTCTGAGACACAAGAATTCGAGACAACAATTGACTTAATTGAACCGTAGGGGTCTGTCCTTAGTCTGCTTTAAATATGAGTTAATTAGACTTCCATCTCTTTCACTGAGACTAAGGCTAAGTCTGGCCGTGGGTTAGCTTGGGCTCTTTGATCCTTTGAATTCATGGTTGGAGATAATTCGCTGGTATAAAGCTGATGCAGAAATTTTGTTCCATGTTCAGCTAATATCAAGATGTTCATGGAGTCAGTTGATCATCATTGGCCTGGGATTCAGAATTGTATACCTCAAGGCATATTTGAGCCCCGTTATTCCCTCCCCTTCACCCCCCCCCCCATTTTGTAAGCATTGATAATGGTCACTAAAGTGCTGTGTTAAAGGTAATGGTGTGAGAATTAGGGTAGTTCTGGCACCAATTGTGTTTCTTGAGGGACTCAGTCAAGAAAAGGAAATTTCCCACTTGTGTTTCATGTTGAAGTTTTTCTTTTCCAAACCCTGGCTCCACAGAGCCTTGGGTTTGGAAAGGGCAGGGCTATCTCAATTGGGCTTGTTAGGGAGGACAACAGGCCTTGAAAGTGTGCAAGGTGATGGTATCATCAAAAATTGGATTTGAACCTCCAGCTTCCTGGAAGGTCTGTAACCTCTTGCCTGCCCCTTGAACTGCTCAACCATCCCAGGCTCCCAAAGCCTGAGGGAGGGAGGAATAACTTACTCATGAATTGAAGGTTTATTTCTGGGGTGTGCTTTGGCATATATCAAGTTAGACCTTGGGGAATTTAAGCTGATTTAATCCATCATTAATTTACTTCCCAAGCAAGATGGTTAATGCAGTCTGAGGAGATGGTGGTTAAATTTAGTAATGTCTTTCTACCAGTGACAGCAACTGTCAGAATTAATGCATCTGCCTCTCTGAGATGAATTGGGTTTTTTCTACCTTTTCAGCTCTGTTTATTTAGAGATCTCCATAGTGTCCCAGGCATGTTGGACAGCTATGAGCTGGATATTCCATCACCTTCTGGAGAAGCGTTTTGTCCCCTAAAAGGGCTGGTTATACAAGATAGAAGAGCTGAGCACAACTCCTGACATGTGCAGAGAGAAATGCCCAAGAACCTGATCTGAAGGTCTCTGCTATATGCACACCTGTGACCTCACAAATACTTTCCAGAGATGGGTATTCAGTACAGGCTTTTCTCCTTGTTTGTAGGTAGACTGAGCATCCCTCAGTTTTCCTTTCTGAAAAATCATTCTTCTAATTCTGCCATTTCCCTGCTCTTCCTCCAGTTGTTATGCTGCCAGCTCTGCTTGCTGCAACTTCATTGCCCAGCTGAATGAGGTGCACACCAGTAGCTGCACTGGTGTACAGTCCACATTGCCAGTGTGCAAGTCCTGCATTCCTTCCACTGTCCTGCTGCAGTGGTTGGTTGGTTGTTTTTTAAATGAGTTCTGCTATGTAGTTATCATCCCCTTCTGGTTAAAATGAGAAAAAGAAATAAGCAACTTCAATGAGACCTCTCTACAGAATATATATAATTGAATTTTATTTTCTGCTGGCTTTTTTGTGTGGGGCTTCTTAAGAGAGGGCTTGAACCTTAAAGGGGAAGAGAGAGTGAGTTACTGTCTCTTTAACAACTTTTCTTTCTACAAAATGTGAATTGGTCCTCAAAGGAAAGCAGCTGCTCACATTTAAGAGGATTATATCTTCGGGCAGAAAACAGCTATTCCAGCTTTCAAACCATACCTGAAGCTTTGAAAATCTGATCAGCTGGGCTCAACCGATATCCTATTAGTTCTTACTGCTATAGGTACATTCCTACCTGTGTTATGAGATTGCATAAACACCAAATTTAATTTAAACCAACAAAACAACCTTAAGAGCTTTTTTTTTATTATTTTTTTTAGCCAACTTTGTGATTTTCAGGGTCCTTTTTTTGTGGCTTCTTGGCATTCTTGGCTTAGGCTATTCTGAAATCCTTTCTGGTTTCAATTGTACAACTTACAGATTTAATTTTTCTTCTGCTTGTGCTGCCATTTCACCATTTCCCTAGGGATGTTCCACATACTCCTAAAAGTGGGAAAGGTTTGAATTTTTGTCTGCAGTATTAAGACTTTAGGTTCTAGTTTTTCATAAGGAAGCTTTTTTTGAAAGACAAAGAAATGTCTGCCCAGCCTATTGCGGAGCGAGGCAATGCTCTGCTCACAGTTCACTCCAGCTACCAGCACCAGGCAGCTGTTAGTTTTTTATGTGGACAGAATGCACAGAAGAACACATGATGTCCACTTCAATCTTTACTCTTCTCCTCTAGGATGCTTTGTGGGGCCAGCAGGCGCTGACTTTGGTTTAACTCCTCTGGTTCTCTGCTGAGCTGCCTCACATGTATGTCAAATCTGTCATGAAGAACTGCAAAACATCCAACTCCATCTTTTGCCATTACGCTGCGCACAGAAATCTTATTTTTAAATGCAAGGACACAAAATTGAGCCCAATTTCACAATTTCCTCAAAGTAAAACCAAGGGTATCTAAGTTGAAGACCTCAATACAAAATCTGACTTGTTTAAGAGTGTTCTTTTTTTTTTTTTTTCCATTATCATTTCTGCTTTTACGTTCTGTGGAAGGACCAGCGATAGTCTGCACTTTTGAACATTTAGCATATTTGCAATGTGGACAGAGTAACGTTGCTTCTGGAACTTTTATTTTCTCATATTTTTAAAATGCAGCATCGCTAGGGTGGTGATAGAGATCTCTTGGATATAGAATAGTATTTGTTGTTCTATAGACTATGAATACTCAAATTCAGGGTGCCTTGCATTTCTACCCTTTAACTGTGCACTGGCCTGCAATATGTGATTAACTGGAGCAGAGTTTTGTGAATTATGGATAACAGAGTCCCTGCTCTGGAACGTTGATCTGGCTTGGCAAGAGGAAGTACATTAAGGTCTGTAGCCTGATGCCACTGAGGGATGGCAAAACATGGAAGCACTTTGCTGAACCTACAGTGATGTGGCAGGTTGAGTTCTGCTTTGTGAAGAACAAATTTGACTACTTGTAAGACATTTTCAGGCTGCCACAAACGCATCCTTTCAAAGCAGCGAGTCATTTTAATAGAGCGAGTTGTCAGAACTAGAATGCCAACTTGTAAACCTCCATGACTTGGAGCTTATTTCCTAGCTGAAGTATTTTCCATCTCAAGCATCACTGTTCTGGTAATTTATTTGGAGTAGTTCTTGAATGTTCTATGTTCAAAGAAAAGAATAAAACTGAATTCATTTACATTTAATCCAAGCTGACTCCTTGGTTTATTACAGCGGTTTCTCCAAACAAAGCATCTGCAGGAAAAATGTATTACCAAGGGGCGAAGCCAAGGAAGTTATGCCACAACACATGTAATGAAAAATAATGTAACTGCCTTCTCTATTTTATGGTGAAGGTTGAAAAGGTCATATGATGGGTTGTCTTTTATCAGTTGAAGCCCTGGATTTTGTGTCTCATGAGACACTAATTGTATTACACAGTAATGTGGATCTGGAAGCTGACAAAGAGCGGAACTGGGATTTGTTTTGATTACCAGTGTTAGGATGCTCCAATCTGTCTTGGATTTGGCTGTTACCCAGTTGGTTGGAAAGAATGTAACTGTGCATGTTTACTGGAGATATGCATGAAAACAACTGACTGAAACAACTTCTTTCTTCTTTTTCTGCTCAGCCAAAAGAAGATGGTTTGGATGCAGCTTCCATTCCAGGGCAGTTCTGTGCAGGAGTACAAACTGCTTATTACACTCTCTATGGCTTAACTCTTGAGAGTCCCAGATCTTTCTGCCCTTTGTCTGTCCTATAGTGTTTATGTCCTAAATAATGTTGGCTGGAAATCTTTTATAAATGTCAAAGATTAAACTTAAAAATGTGGAGAAACAGTGAGTTTCAAATAGTGTGTTCATTCTCGTTTCACCCACGTTACTGGACAAGAGCTTCCTGTCATCTTTTTCAGCTTTTCCATAGATGAAGATGTTCTTTTTTTCCTTTTGAAGATACTATGCCACCAGCTATGCACCAAACTGGGATACATTGTGTTAATTATGCTTAGGCTCAAGGTGAAAATTAATTTGAATTCTGGCAGCATTTGAACTTGGGAAGTAAAGGAGCTCACATCTCTTGCTATGGAAGCTGTAGCCCCTTGGATTAAAAGGTGGTCCCATTGCTTTGCAAACCTAAATGAGCTGTTGTCCTCCTGTATCTTTCTGGGAACTTCTCTGTACTGAGAATCTCTGGAAAACAGGACATTTTCTTCAGTTACAGAAATAAAGATTTAGAAATAGAACTTCAGCCACCTCATTGCTGCAGGCTGTGACCAGAAACTAAAGGGTGAAGGAATCACAGAATGATACGGGGTTGGAAGGGACCTCTGGAGATCATCTAGTCCAACCCCCTGCCAAAGCAAGTTCACCTAGAGCAGGTGAAACTTTTCAAGGAATAATTAGCAATGGAAACCAAGGAGAATCACCTGTGTCTGCTCAGTGTCATTCCAGAGGAAAAATCATTTAATTAGAAGTGTCCAGTGTGAGAGAAAGGACAGGTGAGGCAGGTGCATGACCAGCTCAGGTGTTTTCTTGCTTAGAAGGGTGGAAAGGAGATGGACTTGGTGGAAGAGTGGGGCTTAAATTTGCTATGTCTGTTCAGTTTATCTTATTTTTCTTTGCCTTTTTTGTGACCTTTCCCCTTTCACTGGTGTTTGTGTCCCTTGCAGGGTCTGATACTACTGCAAGGCACTCAGGTGAACGAGCTGCCACCTAATCCTGATGAACCAGGGAAACATCTCTTTGAAATTGCCTCAGGTAGGCCAGCATTTCCTTGTACTTTCAACATTAACATCATCTCGTTCCCATCCGTTGTCATGAATGATAATTGAACTGCATTGATCACTTCTAAGCATTCTGATACACTGGCCAGAAGATCTAAAGACTGGAAATGGGACTTGACAGATGACTCTGTGTTCCTTGTTTTGGATATAACTGCTGCCGTGGTACTTCATGAAAATAGGAGTTGAGATGCATCATGCTCATTGATTTTTCCATTTGGAGGGGGCTCCTTGCCTGGAGTGTTTTGTGCTCTCCCAAGCTGATGTGGTTTTCTGGTAATTATGGAAGAAGTTGACTTACAGAAAAAAAAGGGTGTGTAGTATCTGGATGTAGTTTATTTCATGTATACTAATTGGAGGAAGGAGAAAAAAACATTTCAAAATATTTTACTTTTGAATAAAAGGTTTAAGAGAATAGATGACCTGCCAGGGAAGAGAGGTTGAAATGTTGTTAGGTAGAAAACCTAATGACCTGTCAGCATGGTTTTAATGGAAAACTTTTGAAATCATTTTAGCTCCTGTGTAAATGCTTCTTGTGGACTGGCGTGGTGTGTCCAGGGTATATTTAGAGTTAGGCTCCCTGTTGCAGCATGGGAGCAATTGTATGAACTTTATGGTTGTAGCTGGGAGACCGTGTCTGTGCACAGACTTGAATGCAGTATATTTTGGCAGGAGTTTCAGGTGGCAGGATCTACAGAGAAGAAAGCTGTTGCACCACCAGCAGTTTAAGAGCAGAGGAGTGAGAAAGGTGAACAGGGTTAGTCCTTCCACAGCTATTTCCCAGTGTCTGAAGACTGAGTTCCTCAAAACAAGGAGAGAGACAAATGTGACTTTGATGAGATGAGTGCACTGGCCCAGTCATGCTTTACTTCACGACCAGTTCTTCCCACAAACAGCAGGGTGCTGGGCTCAGTGTTGCTTGTGTTGAAGATCTCCTAGGATGTGACATTCACTGCCTGAATGTGACACATCTTCTGCCCCATTTTGCAAAGCTTGTGCGCTGTGCTGGT
Organism: Gallinago undulata; assembly: GCA_026546715.1. NCBI lineage: Eukaryota > Metazoa > Chordata > Aves > Charadriiformes > Scolopacidae > Gallinago > Gallinago undulata. Next base: position 19,533,164 of record JAOTQQ010000002.1, on the reverse strand, counting down.
GTAGAAGGACTGTGGATCTGGGATGTGAAAGTGCTTGGGTGGTTGAGATTTTGAACGACTGTGTGTTCTGGCAGTGACTGAGCCACAGAGTGGCCTGGATGAGTTTCCTGCAGATTTGAATTTGCCCTCTGGTTTCAGGTGGGAAAACAGGCATTCTGCACCTCTGACCCAACCTGTCAGGTTGTTTTGTAGGTTGTGAAAGAATTGTCCTGATCTACAGGCGGCTGTTGCTTCAGTGGAAGGAGTAAAGCCATGTGGCTACTTGAAAAAGGCCATCCAGGAGGATGGCAAAAAAGTGACACTGTTCACAGCGTTGTTGTGAATCCCAGGACTTCTGTGTTCAGCTTGTGGTTTTGACATTGCCCTTCTCCATGTTCCCTAGAAAAACAATTCAGTCTTAGGGCAGCACTGTCCTGCCTGCAAAACTGAGATGTTTTCCCTACCTTGTGGAGCTAAATCCATTCATGCTTATAGCAAGCTTAGTTGCTACATGGACAGCAAGTATTGAAAAATGCTATAAATAAGCAGTCGATACAGAATGTGACTCGACACAGACGTCACTGGAGAATGTGGCCTGAAGAGTTTCCCGTTCTCTTCACAGTACGTTTATTCTGTGCTGGTTTTGGCATAAATGCCTTTTCTTTTTTTTTCATGTGTTCTGAAATGACTGTGTTCTGCATGGCTGCCAGCCTGTGGAACACCCACACAGTGACCAGCTCTTACACGGATGCCAGATAGGAAGGGGAGCACGAATGATCTTGTGGGACCTACATCATTATTTTCTATCACTTCTCGTCTTTCCCTGTGTTGGGGGCACGGCCATGAACATATCTCTGCCTAATTGTGCCTCAGTTTCCCCCCTGTAAACTAAGACTATGTAGTTTCTATAGGGATGATATGTTTATTTTTTTTAAGTTGTCTTAAATAAGTTGGGAACCTTGTGAATACAAGTACGTTCCATGGGTGTAAATACAGATACAGGATGTTACTGTGCCTGTGAGCAGCAGAGCTTTAACTAACAATATTAAGAACAGTGTAGCATTCCTAAAATGTTTCCATAGTGTCCTGATACCGACTTATCTGGCAAAGAGGAGAGGCTGAGATTTCCTGGCAAGGAAATGTCCAAAGCTTTCTAAAGTCTGTGGTACCAGTTACCTGCAAAAAAAAATTATTTTGTGATCAATAGCTCAGGCTTTCAGCATCCTTATTGCTGGAATTGTGTCGCTGGGATCTTCCCACCTTTCCTCTGTTGTGGGTTGTGTAAAGCCTGGCTGTGGGAGCTGCTTCCTCGGAGTGTGGGGACCAGAGTAACAGCATGTCCCGGGCTATAACAGAGCATGTATTGATTTTTTGCTGAGTAACAAGAACTAATGATGGGCATTGTTTATTATTCATGTTTCATCAAGTTCATTTCTAAGCTGTATAGTGCAGCTGGGAGAAGGGTTAACTGGGGACACGAGAGTCTGCAGAACAGTTCTACAGTCAAACCAGTGTTAGATCTGGTGGGCAGGACTTCCTGAAGCACCTCCTTTGGCAGAGATGTTCTCTATCCTCTTTTTTGGGGAAACTATGTAAATTTCTGGACCCTTTTTAACCCTTTCATGCTTTTTTTCCCCTTACAGCTAGTGAAGTCCAAAGTGGAAGGGCAGGATAAGCTGTAGGTTTGAGTTACTCTCATGTTCCGGTGCTCATTAGCCAGGTAGGGGGGGAATGTTTTCATAAAATTATCAGGGTAGTATGAGGTAAGGTGTAAAGCTCTAACCATTTGGGGTAATCATAGCACAGCAGCTAGCTGGTATTTCCGGATGGGAATAACCATTGGATGTTGCTTGGGAGAGGAATTCGAATCTGGTAACAGAAACAGCTGATGACTGATTACTTGGGGCAACAAAAGAGCCATGAATTAGCCTGGGGTGACAGTGCATTATGCAGCATGTAAGAAGCATAGGGATTGATCTCTGAGAATGTTTTGAAGAATATTTATGGCTTAAATACCCCTGAGGTCTTAGCTTTTAGGAAGCTGATGCTTTTAATGCCCTGTGACAGGTAGTCTGCCTGGTTTTATTCTCTGGTCTTTGCAGCGCTATGAGATGAGACACTCAAGTCTCTCTGCAGAGTCAGAGAGAATTCTCTGATACAGTAAGATTTTCAGAGTCAAGGAAGGGAGCGGTAAAAAGGTTCAGAAGTTAAGAGTTGAAAAGCATTGTCTTTTGATAGGTATTTCTTAGCAACTGATTGGAGAATAGCTTTTCTTTGTAGAAAACTTGGTGAGCTTTAAGAAGACTCTTCTATTCTGTTTCAGAATTAATTCAGTTGATCTTTTCATGGAGTGTAAGAGAGGAAAGACAGAAATGTAAAGAAGAAATTTTCCATGGATTACCCAGTACCTCTTTGGTTAACTTCTGCTCCTATGATGCAGGAGACCCAAGTTTCTGTTCCACTGGGTTTAGACTAGGAACCAGAGTCTGTCACCTGCGCAGTGGGCAAGTACCCTCAGTGACTACTGTTTGGGTTTGGTTGAAAGTAACCTTACTGAAAAATTTCTGACCAAAACTCATGGTCTACATCTTGGTGTCTCCTTATCCCTGATAACAGCTGGTTCCTGTTTCTGGCCACAGTACTTTCTGTTGAGGATAACAGTGACAGTTCTTAGCTGGGTCTTTCTGTGAAAATGAGTGCAGTTTTGGGCCAAGTTTAATTTTATTTCACTGGAAACTGCTGTGGAAGGTGTTGATCTTGCTTTCCTCCTTTCCTCTGGCTTCTTCCCCAGTACTTAATTACATCTCTCACTTCAGCTCTTATGACTGAAAAAATGGTTTTCAAATCATTTGAACTTCAGGTCGATCCAATTAAGCTTGATGAAAACTGTACCTTCAGGTTGCTTTGTGGGCTCCAGTTGAGTAACACCAACTGGTTAGTTCTCTCTTTAGGGGCCTGGATCACAGAATGCTGTGGGGTTGGAAGGGACCTCTGGAGATCATCTAGTCCAACCCCCTGCCAGAGCAGGGTCACCCAGAGCAGGTCCCACAGGAATGTGTCCAGGCGGGTTTGGAATGTCTCCAGAGAAGGAGACTCCACCACCTCTCTGGGCAGCCTCTTCCAGGGCTCTGCCACCCTCACAGGAAAGAAGTTCCTCCTCATGTTTAGGTGAAATTTCTTATATTCCAGTTTGTGCATCCTCTTTGGAGCTATTGTCTCAGGCCTTTTGCAGACTTGGAGCAAAGATGACTGCCTATGCTTCAGTCACAAGTAGAAGGTTGTTTTCAAAATTTTAAAAGTCAAATCTCCGTGACGTGCCTCTTCTGTGAGTTCTGAAGACCAAGCTCAATACAGGCAGCTTGTCCTTATGAAATGGACCTGTGTTCAATAGTGACTGCCTTAAACCCAGACTGGTGGTTATGCTCTGCCAGACGGTGGGCTGGGACGGAGTAAAATGCCTCATCTGGGAATTTTTGTGCGGGGTTTATGTAGAAGCTATTTCACTGCCTTGTTTGTTCTATATCGAGTAGGAAATCAAGAAAAGCAGAATGAGAAGGCAGGAGTCCTAACTTTTCTAGGGACAGTATTTGTCGATGACCCGTTCTGTAGGCAGTGTCGGTGTCACTGCAGTGTTTTGCAGAGCAATTGGAGTGGCAGCTTGTTTGTCTCGTCCCAGCAGGGTGAAGGATGCCTACAAAGCAGTTTGCTCTGTGGTATGCTTCTATGTCTCAGGTGATCAGCACCAATTAAGTCATTTTTGTGGCCTTTTTATCTCGGTTCCCGTTGAGATGGTGTGTAATTAAAATACCTGGAGGGGAAATTAGGAATTCAGACATTAGAAATTATTCCATGTTCTCTATTATTCAATGCAAATTGCAATTCTAACTAACAGCAGGAAACTGAGTTTGCCGCCGGTAATTAAATTTTCTCCTGAAGTCTACAGCTGATAACTGACTGTGCGTATCTGAATATGTGATGATGTTGATATTTGAGGGTTATAGTTAGGTTTCCGGGATTTGGTGCTCAGAGTATTGACTAGGGAAATGGCAGCAAAATTAAGTAGGTCTGGGTCCTACTAGAAAGAACAAGACCATGTCATTTCAGCAGCATGTTGTGACCCTTAGCAAGTGAGAGCTGTGGACATCAGAGTGTCCATGGCATCACAGACCTGCAGGAGGTGGTGGATGGTCTTGGTTTTGCAGTGGAGGGCACTCTCTGATCTGTGTTTAATGCTTCTAGATGTCTGAAGTGCAACTGTGGGCATGCAAATATTTGTATGTTACCAAAAGTGGTAACTATCATTAGATAGATTTTTCCATTTATTAAGGAGGGGAAATCCTAAAATGTCTTCTTGGAACTGTGTTTCCAAAGACATGCCCAGAATGATAAACTTGCCTGCATTCTTTGCAGCTGCACTGTCAGGAAACCTTATAGCTTGGGTTGAAGACCCACAAGGCAATAAAACCTTAGCCCTAAGATAGTGACAGGTACCTCTGCTTGGATTTTTCCAGCTGCGGAATCTCTTTTTACATGCGAGATAAGCACAGCCTCAGACTCCATGGAAGTGTGTATCCTGTACTTCCACACCTAAAAATTGAGGATACACCCATGTATATGTTCTACTTGTTCCATCTGCTCCTGAGCACTAGATGGTGCTGGTTCTTTCCACGTTGTGCTTGGATATTTGCTGTCAGTTATGGTGGATGTCCTGAATTCTTGAGCGTGTTCATCCTGCAAGAGGAAATCAGCCACTCTACTGCACGGGGAAGCCTCTTGAACCTAGGCCTTCACTATGTCAGGTGAACATACTGGCCCGGGGTTACTCCTCCTCTTGCAGTATCTGTATGTTTTCCTTCTCCCCCATTCTGAGCCTGATAAACCTATTTTTCAAAATATCTCTCTTCAGACTTTCCCGGTTTTAATGAATTGGTATGTGCCTCTTCTATCTGGGTGTGGGGGTGAAGGAGTTTGATCAAACTTCTGGCTGTGTTGCTGTTCAGAGATCTGATGGAAAGACCAAAGGGTACTAATTGTCTTCCTCAGGGTAACTTCTTTCCTAATTCTTTTATCTGACTGAAAAAAAGCTCTGGACAGGCCACAGAAACTCCTGATAGCTTCATTTAGCATCAACAGAAGTATCAATCAGCTGCCAGTACTTCTAGGCTTGTTCTATGTATGGACTTGAGTTGAACAACTATTATATGAGTAAATTAACGTAGAGATTAGACACTAACAACTCAGGTCTTCTGCAAGCAAGGTGTCTCTGCTACTTATCCTCCTGATCCCCCAACACTTGACTGTACTGTGTCAGTGAATACTTCTTGAAAGAGAACGTGAAAAGAAGGGGCTGAACTTTGCCCTTGGAATTCATGTAACCTCACTGATTTCAGGGGTGCTGAGTTCAGGCCAGTGGTAGATCCTTACAACTCGACCCATACGCTGTTGCCTGCTTCAGGTGATGACTCATTGCTGGTGGAGGGAGGTCATCCCACTGCATCCAGCCTTTTCTACAGAAAGGTTATTAGGCTCCTCTTTCCCCTTGAGGGCTCTGAGGCTCTCTGATAGTTGAGAATGTTTTGGCTTACCATATATTATCAACTTGAAACATCTCGAAGGGCATCAGGAGGCACCTGCAACCCATAAATTGCTTTTTGTTTTGTTTTGTTTTTTTCCCTAACATATGCAATGCCCAAGGCTTATGTTTGCATTTGGCAAGCAAAGATCCCGCTTCATGAAATAAACAAGATCCTGCCTTTGTTTCATTAGAAGTGTTTGATCTGCTCCAATTTATACCGTATCCATTCCCCGGTGCTCTGGGGCCCTGGGCAGTTGAAAGTAGGCCTGGAAATGGGCTGTGACAGCAGATGTGTTCTGCTCTCCTGGAATTTAGGTCTCCAGGAGAAGCTCTGCAGCTGATCCCTGAGGAGTAGCACCTACCGGTCTTTAATGCTCGTGCTGGCTTTCAATGGGAATACTGGGTTTGTCAACAATTGCAACAGCAGGAGTCCTGCTGGGAAAGGAGCATGGGGTTTATGGAGTTTCATGAATAGCTTTTTCTGCTGGTGAAGATCATTAAAACATAATCTCTGACTATTCTTGAGCAGTTTCCTTTAACCCATTGTATTCCTCAAAGTCATATATGTCAGCAGAGCACTTTGTGGAGGCTGCCCTTTGGGTGTAGGAACACGGCTCTGTAAGATGATGGCGTATCGTTGCTGGGATGTACAAGGCAGTATTTGATCCCATCTGGTTGGCTTTTTTAGTACAAATTAGGTAAGATTTTTTTAAACTCTTCCTGCTGAGACATTCCAAAATAAGTGCTCCTATTGAGTATTCTGCCTAAAGGATAATATATTAAGCCCTAAGGCATGTGTGGTTAGTAGACATTTATTTTTTTTTTTTAAAAAAAGGATTTCTGTGCAAGAACTGCTTTGTTCATTAAAGATACGCTTATCAAACTGTCAAAATGATCAGTTATATAGTACCTTCCCTATATTTCTTGATAATTTGTCAAAAATCAAGTCTTCAGTGCTCTCTCACAGCTTGTATGCTCTGGTGTTGCTGTTGCAGGTTAAGCTTTGTTCAGTTACAGAAGCAGCTTTGTTCCTGTTTGCAATAAGAATGAGAGAATTCTCCACAAGATTTATGCAATGTTTGGCACCCCTGAGGCTAAAAAAAACCTCCTCTAGCTTAGTAGGTTAGCATAATGAAGTAAATAAAATAAGACACGTTATATATGGCAGTGTATTTGCTAGCACACAACAAATTCTAGCAATGGTAAAAATAAGTATTAGAGGTCACCATCAGCATCAAGCTAAAAGGAAGTTTCCTGCTTAGGTGCCTGCTCCACAAATATTTTACCAGCTCAGTAGTCTTCCTGAGGTGAGTTGATCTCTGAGTCTTGTGGGACTGAGCCCTTTGTTTGAAGTTCACCTGATTTGCCTTGTGTGGCTCAGTGGGTTAATTCTTGGCCCCCGCCGATCTGGCACAGTCATGTTAAATTGCAAATATAAGGCATTTTAGGTTAATTTGCAGGGTTGTGTTGGTTGTATGAGCTGGAGATGCAATCAGGGTTGTTCACTTTTCTCCTTCAGTGTTCCCAGGACCTGCTTTCCTCTTTATTTCCTGTACTTGAGCTTTTTCGGGGTCAGCATGTCGCTGAGTGTATTTTCTTAGCCCTGATACTAGGAAAAGTAAATTGCTGGATTCTTTGTTTGTTGAGGTGGTTAAATTTTTAATATTCTATGAATCCTGAACCTGTCAGTAGATGAATGTATCTGCCTGCAGAGCTCGTGCTTTAGAATAGCAAGAACAAAGAAAACATCTCTTTGTTTCTAAATGTAGAATTTTGGCGACAGGGAGCAGTAACTGGATTTTTTTGTGTAGCTGCTGCGCTCCTGCTGTTGTCATTACAGAATTGCTGTAATGTCTGCATTATTTAATGGCTTGTGCCTTTGTCACTTCCTACCTGCTTTGAGATGCTGTGGATTTGCTTTCTGCAGCATGTGCAGTGGGTGCAGGGTATAGAGAAACACTCACGCGTTCTCAAACCGCATCAGTCACATTGTGTTTGCTGTAAAGAGAGCAAGAAGGTCTCTAAACCAATGCAGAATGGCACATAAGTGAAAGAAACCAAAATATTTCCTCCCTAGACTGCTCCAGAAGGGAATTCTGACTTTTTTTTTTAAAAAAAAAAACAAACAACAAATAAAACCCATATCTAAATGAGAGGGAGCCATCATCCCAAACCACACTGTGCTGATGATCCTGTGAGGCTGCCCCGCTGTTGAGGTACCCATTAGTGCGAGTGGTTTAACTGCTCAGTATAACACACTGGGCTGACTTGAAAATACCAGCTGGAAATCACTCTGGGGAGCAAAGGTAAAAAAAATAAAACACATTTTCTTTTCACACAGCCCACACAAAAGGGGGAGAAGAGAGGCAAAGCTGGTAACGTGCTGCTCCAGCATCTAAAAGGAATTATACTGTTATACTCAGGAAAGCCCTATCTGGGGTGTTTATGAAACTGTGCCTCTGGATGATGCACTAGTGCCAGTTTGAAGTTGGCAGCTGCCAAACAGCTGTGAGGGGTCATCAGGAAACCCCCCCTCCCCATTTGTCTGAAATGCTTCAGGGATCACTCGTGTGCTATCGGTGAGAACCAGCTCCCACTGGGATTTCTGAGCTTCATAGGAGGGGGGAGGAGGAAGAAATATGGCAAAAATGTAATGCCTGGGGCATAACAAGATTTATACTTTAAATAAGTCCTCCTGCTATAAACTAACAAGAACTTAATGTTACATTGTAAAAGCTTTCTTTAGCTTTAAGTATTTCCAAAGTACTGATTAATTATGATGAGTGGGGGAGGAAGGCTGGGGTGTTGAGGTGACTTACATGCGCTTTTTAAAATGATTTTCAGATTCTTATCCTCCACACATGCCTGTACTCAGCCTTACCTCTGGGCAGGGTAATTAATTAATTAATTAATTGGGTTGCTCCCAAAATATCTGCCTGACTGTGAACTTGCTGATAAGGTTTGAGTGTGTTACGCAGGAGCTTAGGCTAGGTCATCATGCAGGTCCCTCTGGGACTCAAAGTTTATGGATAAATTTTAGAAGATGCAAGTTGCCACAGGGAAACAAACTGGTCTGACACCCTGAATTGTTGAGAAATATTGACACTAATCATATAAAAAATGGAACGCATGCAATTTTATTACTTCAGAGTGTCCCTGCAAAGTAGAGTGGCAAACTAAGGGATTAATTTTGTGGGTTTTTTTTTAAAGAATATCAGTCTTTTTCCCATCAATTCCTGTTGTTCTAAGAAATTCATTAAGCAAGGGATGCATGTGGAATCTTTGGCATGTCCAGAATGTGTGGGATTTTTTGCAATGCAGGCTCTTCTAATAGACAGGATCCTGTAGATGCTTGGATATTGGATTTAGATGCATTTCAGGGCACTGGAAGCAATTCCACCTTCCCAAGAGCTTTATTCTCTGTAGAGAAGTTAATTCCACTGAATTTGAGTAACTTGAACACAGCCTGTTTGATCTGGTTAAACTTTTTTGGCTTAAAAGGGAAGTATCATGACAATTTTGATTGAGACTTAGTTATTAACCAGCATGGCTGTGTTTCACTTTTTCTATTGATTTTTTTTCTGGGAATAGTTTTAACTACCTGTCCCAGTTACTTATAGGTATAGCTTCCCTATATAGGGGATGTATGATTATGCCAAGTTGTACCTTCTGGTATGTAGAAGACGTCATATCCTTTTAAATTTCACATTGTACTGCATTAATAGACGTGAGCTGTGCCAGCAAAGATCAAATTCTGAGTTTATATTATTAACATTAGAAATTGCATTTGCTTTATTATTTTAGTAGGCCATTTCTAAACAGCTGTAAAATACCAGATCTTGAAAAGTCTTCCTTTTTACCACAAGCACCTGAAAAGGCTGTATTTTGCACTTACGTTTTCCATCTTATTTTTTAAAAGATTTTAAGAGGAGCTCATCTTAGTGAAGTGTGGTTAATCTGTGATGAATTTAATGGCATTGCAACAACTTTATTCTCCGTAGTTTAATTTAAGCTTCACAGCATCTCTGTGGTACCCATCGTGGGGGCTCTGCTTGAGGGACTGTTGTGTAAAAGCAGCGAGGCAGCTGGAATCAGGACGATGCTCTGTTTTGTGTAGAACGTTCTGATAAACTTAATCTTCCCAGTTTTCTTCAAGCACGCTAATTGAAATGTATGTGATTTCTTCCATTAGAAAGACAAAGTTCAGGCCTCTTGTGATTATAGAACTGCTCCTTTTAACAGACTCTAAATGTTTATTTTCTCCGAGTCTGTGTCTTCTCTCTGTTGTGGCAGGTGCACAGCCCAGTGCAGAGATGTTCTTCCAAAGTCTGGCTTTGAATCTCAGCCAGAGGAGACAGATGTCTTTGTAACTGCAGGATTAGGTGGTGTGTTCTACATCCATAAACCATTGCGCATCTAACTGAAATCCACTTAAGAAGATGTTGATATCCAGGCCTCCATGTGGTACCAAGGATGCTATACATCATGTTGAACTTGTGAAGCATTGTTGTTAGTTCTGGGCTTTGCTTTTAATCGCCAGGTTTCTGACACTGGTGAAAACCTGGGGAGCAGGGAAGAGGAATTTGAGAGAACAACGAAAAGAGCTATGAAATCAAAAGTATACAGTGTTAAAAGGGAGTGTCTGTGAGGAAGGACTGTTATAACAGATCATATATTCTTTGCATTGAAGGATAATTGTACAAACTGTGTGGCTTCCCCGCATTCGGAGTTGTGGATTTTACTATGAGGATTTATCAGCACACGGGCAGCTGCTGACTTGAGAGATGAAGAGCCTTGTCTACATTAGGAATGCTGTGCTGGTATAATTATGTCAAAATAAAGCCTGTACTGGCATACTAGAGGAATGTGGAGAAAGATTACTTTTCTTAACACAAATATAAGTGTCTACAAAGATTAGTAGCCCACTCCACAGAGGCCATAGAGGCTCTGCTTTGAGACCATGTGGTCTGTGTATGAACTGGAGATGTCGATGGAGAGTCGAAACGATGCCTTCTGGGAGGGTTAGGTGAGAGATCTTTTCCAGACTAAATTTCCTGTGGTCTGTTTTGAGTGGACAGACCAGGGTTCAGCAATTTATTTCTGTCCCTATGTCCTTATAGGTCTTGAACATGGATCATCAGTGTCATGTGTTGCTGACACTGCAGAAGATGAAAGAACACATCCTACCTTTATCTGTGTGACCAAACACATCACAGCAGGGAGTAAAGTTAGTACAAATGGAAATATTTTGCCTAAGAGAAATATTACTTCCTGAGCCCCTGTTCTGAAGCTGGTGGGGGTCTGTGTAAGGTGTCATAAATATCTGTGAATCTGTGGGGTAACTGCCTTCATGAAGGGAAAACATAACTGGAGAGGAGCAGTGGGAGGGAATTGTCAGCCCCTAGCAGTGCTTTGAGGTCACAGCTATTTCCTCTTGGAAAGCTCAGTTCCACCTTCAGTTGTAATGCCAACATCTCAGGATTCTGCTTTGGTCTCAGTAGCTCTGATGAAAACATGATTAAGCTGCACATAAGGAGTAGTAAACCACCTCCCCCAAGGCATCCCAGGCTGTATGAGTCCAAATATTTCCTGTACATCTCAGACCTTCTTGCCATTATCTTAAAATTCTGCAATCTTAGTGTCTTAGCATTCTCTAATCAGGGTACGTGTTGCCTTTCTCCTGACAAGAGTGGGCCAGTAAGAACATCAGCTTTGTCAAAAGATGTAAAAGATTCACTATAAAGGGACTTTGCCCATGGGTAAGGCTGAATATTTGGGGATTTTTCATTGCTTTCTCAGTACTTTGATGCCAGAAACCTAAGAGCTTGCTAATACCCCTGAAGCAAAGACCTAGGGATTTACTCTGTAGCACGGTGTGGCTAAAAATGTATTGCAATTTACAACCAAACTTGCTTTGTTTGTGGATGTTTCCACTCAAAATTCTTTTATTTTGAATTTGCTTGGAAAGCTGTGAGTACAACATCTGGTCCATCAGAATTTGTGGGACTCTTTTTTTCATTTAAACAAGTACTTTGGATTGCAGAGCTATTATTTGAATGGAAGGAAAAAAGAAGGTGGAGACCTGGGAATCTCTTTTAAAATCTGATCAGTGCTATGGAAAAAATGTCAAAATGCCTGTGCAAATTCTTGTCAGATGAGTGTCAAATGGTATAACTTCAGATGCTGAAATTCTCTTGGAATTGCAGTGATTGGAGGGAAAAGAGGAAGGAATAGACCTGCTCAAGTCAGAATAACTTTTCATAAATTCAGTATCTTGTGACTCTTTCTGAACTAGAAACTGTTTAATAGGACACGGTTGTATGTTCTGAAATCTTGTGGCCCGTTACAAAGCCTAGCTGAGCCTGGAAAATAGGAGTGTGTTCTTGTATCACCTGGGAAAAGACAATGTGTGAATGCAAATTGTGTATTTCCATGCAGTACCTACCTCTCTCACAGTCCAGTGATGTATCTGCATCCAACTCGTGTTCTTCTGTGCTAACGTCTTCCATGAAGAGTGAGTGAACTATAAATTGTTCCCTTAAACCATGAAGGTCTGATTCTTCTCTCAGCAGGTTATTTTTCAGAGTCTTACCAGCCTGGAAAACCAGAGTTTTCAAAAACACATCCTTCACAGTTTATGTTAAAAGCATTAGAAGTGTGTATTTGGAAGGTTGGGCTTTTGGGGTCGGGGATGATGGAGATGGGGGCTCGGATGGGCAGAATGGTTTAGACTTATCCAGTCTCCAGGGAGAGAAGCCTTGGGGGAGGCTGCATGTCACTTTATTACTAAATAGTAGCCCAGAAAACTCACTCTCTAGTTTTAGGCTCTTATAAGAGATGAAGTAGGTATCTAAGGGAGTTACAGTATTTGGAGAGATATGAATTAAGACTTGCCTATAAAGTACTCTTCTGTGCTATTCCGTTGCCAAAAATATTCTCCTCTCTTGCCAAGATCCAGTGGCTCTTAGGAATTCTGTGGAGCATCACAGGGTGTTCCCACTGGAGCCAGGGAAGTCACTTTTACTTGACTTTCACTATGTATTTTTGTAATCGAGTAAGGGAATAATCCAGGTTGAATCTGACTTCTCAAAAAGCACACTTGCTGTGTTAGAAAGACTCTAACATTTGAAGAGGATGTCTATAGTTTACCAGCTCCTTGACATGTAGATTTTTTTAATTATATGGGGCAGCTCACAGTATAAATAACTTTGCAGATCAGACCAAACAAGCTAGGTTTGAAAATTTTATCACATTCTCCTGGATTGTGGACCGTGGGTATTAGTATAAATTATTATAAAGTCAGCTTTTCACAAGTGCATCTGATTTGTACTGGCTGGCTCAGATCTGGTCTCATAGTAGTGATTCGAGACGTTGCCAACGTTTTTGTTCTTCAGACCATTTTGTGCCTTTTAGGAAGGGTTTGAGGAAAAAGCCCAGCACTTCGTAATCCTTGCCTTGTGTCTAGAGGTTTAAAAAGCAATATTTGCCCAGCTCTAGAGATGCAACTCTGACACATTTGGAAATCACTTAAATCATTAGTCTTCTAGTAAGGGAATGAAAAATAAATACCCTCAGCCACAGTGAACTGTCACATCTGGAGTGAATCATTGAAAGAGAATAGCATATTCCTCTACTCTTTTGCCATTTTTAATTTCTTTATTTTGTGTCCAGTTTTTTCCCTAGAATGTAAGTGGCTGGCTTAACTGAAATGGAAATTTCTACCTGTGGTTCCCAGATCTTCAGCTCAGTCGTTAAATAGGGAATTTCATTATTCGCACAACGGTGTTTAGCAGCCAGTTTTCCTTTTTGACGGCAGCCAATACGCTATCATGTTTCTTAAGAAATGGCAGGGAGGATAAGCTTTAAATCAAGGATTTCAGATGGTGAAGCTGAGAGCTATGGCTGGAGAAAAAAATGTGCAAAGTATTTTGGTTATTCAGAAAAACTTCTGGCACTCGGTCTGCCTCAGTTCATGTCCCAGGGTAAGTTCTTGGTGGTTTTGAAAGATCAGTCTAATTGCTTAGTACTTGAAATCAAGATTTAGACATTGAACTCTAACTCCTGATTTTGTAAACCTTAGTCTAAAGCTGGTGGGTGCAATTGAAGGAGAAGATATGCAGGGTTGACCATGGATCTAAAAGGTCAAATTGTTAAGAATTAGAGAAATGCCTCTTTGGACAGCTCCTGCTGTACAGAAGGAGTTACGTAGAAGAACAAAAAGAGGGTCTCAAAAGAATCTTAGTGCAGAGTAAGCAGGTTTTTTTGCTGGAAAAGTGCAAGGATATACACTTTTCTAATTGTAGGAATAGGCTAATAACTAGTGGAAATTTTCAGTGTGTGTTAATATAAGTACATCTTATATAATATTAAAGAAAATATTATGAAATCTCAGTTTTCTTTGACCCACGGAGGTTTGGCTTTCTCTGCGATATTTTGTGTTGAGCCTTCAAAACCTTCAGGGTCAGAGTTTGTACCTGTTTCAGACAATCATCGTGTCAGGGTCTAGAATGGGATTTTATTTCTAGGGTTGCCTTTATATTTTGGCAGATCTGGGAGGCCGTTCTCACTCTCACCTCCATCAGCTGCCTTCTGGGATGATCCGCCTGTGCCTGACTGCAGCCAAAAGAGAAACTAAATGAGGTTTAGCTGATAAGAATCTTGAATTTCCCATGGGATGGCGGATCTGGCTTCTGCATCTCCCAGACATTGTCCAGCTATTTCAAAATGGCTTTTTCCACCCACCCACCCCTTCATCACCCCCATCTCCCCCCTGAAGAGGTATCTGGTTTGTATCGGTGTACTCTGCTGGCCTGAGCTCCTGCTGGCTGCTCCTGTCTGGCAATATTTGGGCTGACGGTGTGTTTGACAACAGACACGTAGTGGTCTATGGTTAAGAAACAAAATGTGTGGCCTCTAAAGCTAAAATGACAAATGATCTGCAAAGTGCCCAGAAGGTATGTACAGCACGCATGTCCTTGCTGATATGGATTTTTTCAGGTCATAACAGAGGTTTTATGAAAAGTGATAGTGGTTGTAGTATTTTACTTTACTAGAGATTAGGCCTCTACTTAATCCCATACATCTAATTGGTGAATCTTTCCTGCGTTGCACACCGCTGTCAAAGAGCACTCTCTTCAGTGCCCAACCTGGAAGAGACTTTGTCACTGAGTCTCTTGCTTGTGACATCTACCTCCGAACGCTCCGTCCGGGCTTTGCGAGGGCACCCTGTCTGCCTGGGGGTCTCTGCACAGAACACAGCCCTGCAATTACACCGCAATGGTTAGGGCATTGCTGCTCCTGGGCCGTGGGTCTGCAATAAGCAGGGGCCCTGCTGGTTTAATTTTTAGGTGCTGCAGAGTCTAGAAAACAGAGAGGGAGTGATCAGAGAACCAGCAAACATCTGTTCCCGCAATGTTGTTCTTTCCTTACTCCACAACCAAACTCTTATCTTGTCTTTGTGGCTAGTGATTTAGTTAGGTTAATGCAATTATAAGTAAGCGTTTAAACAAGCCTCCTGAACGTTGCTGGAGCAGTGCTGACCTTTGCAAGAATGCAGGGTCGCTGCAGCTCTCAGTCTTTACAATCTCTGCGGAGACTCCCGGAGACACAAGGTGAAGTGTTTACTCTTGCTGGAGGGGGGGAGCGTATGATAAGGACCCTGTCCTGTGCCGACATAATTTTGCAAGGGGTGAAATGGCCTTTCGAGTACCTTTTTACGCCCAGGGAAGGGTTACATTTGGCTTCTGCTGCCCTCTGGCCATCCGAGCTCAAGCATCTGCCGCTCGCCCGAGGCAGCCCCTGGCGGCTTTCACCCCTTCAAAGGGGCGAGTGTAATTAATAACCCGGTGAAGTTTAACGGGCAGAGAGAAACGCTGAGATTTGTCCCGAGGCCGGCTGGAAATACGGGCGACAAAGGCGGGGAGCCCCGGGGCACCAGCCCGCCCTTGTCCCCCTGCCTGTCTGTCCCCTCGGAAGCCCCGGGCTGCTGCTGCTGCTGTTGGCCCCGCCTGGCCGGGGCGGCGAGGGACAGTCCCCTGCCATGGGGCTGTGCTGCTGCAAAGGCTGCCCTGAGGAGCCCGCAGGTAACTAACCGCCCCCTCCAAGGTGACAGGGCAACTGAGGTGGCCGCTCGT
>JAOTQQ010000002.1:19477197-19513304 GCA_026546715.1 Gallinago undulata | reverse complement strand
CTCCCCTCCCTGATGAAGAGTCCCTCCCCATCTCTCCTGTAGCCCCTTTAGGGACTGGAAGGGGCTCTAAGGTCTCCTCGGAGCTTTCTTGTCTCCAGGCTGAACAACCCCAACTGTCTCAGCCTGTCTTCATAGGAGAGGGACTCCAGCCCTCTGAGCATCTTTTTGGCCTCCTCTGGACCCATTCCAACAGGTCCATGTCCTTCCTGTGTTAAGGACTCCAGAGCTGGACGCAGCTGGACTTCAAAATTAAAAAGACCTTATAGAAGTCTATACCTAAAGAATACTGAGGTGTTCTCCATCCTTCACCAAGGATTTATGAGCCTTTCTGACCTCATCTAGCTTTTACTAAGAATATCTCATATAGAGGTCTACACGAGTGGCTTTGCAGGAGAGTTGAAGTCAGTGTTCCTGGGGGTGTGTTGGGGGTGGTGTCTCCTCCTCCTCCTCTGGAGACATCCCGGGAAACAGCCTCCAGCCTTGCTGTGGCCCCAGGACTCCTGCAGGTACTGGTCCACAGCGAGGACTGCACAAAACAGCCTCGTTTGTGTCATGGCCTGTGAATGACAGTTGTGTCAAAACTTCTTGGACGTGCTTGAAGGGGTTAATGCTTCCATTTCAAATGTTGAAACCAGCTGTGCTTGGTGATATCAACTGGGTTTACTGTGATTTATATTTGATACTTGTATCTGCTGCAGGGTTTCTCCACAAGCAGCTGCTTTAAGCAAAGGGGGCTTTCAGATCAGTCACAGTGTTTAGGGATGGGACTAATTTGACAAAACAAACACAAACCGTCTGTTTGTTGAATGTTTATTGGAATAATCAACAATGCTGTTTTGTTGATTTTTATTTATTCTCAGGAAGTATAATGTTAGCATTATTGGCAAGTATAAATCTAACAACAAAGCGGGCAACAGTGTTTTTAAGGAATGATAATAGCTTATTTTGACTTTCAGAAAGTCCTCTGATGGTATAATCTCGGTGGTTACATGGCAATTCATTCCATATGAGAAAGAATGTTGCTTTTTAAATGGAAACACCCCCCCGGCACCTCCCCAAAGCATTTCCATAAGGCAGGCTCCTCCAGCATTTGAATGGAATAACACTTAAGGCAGTGCTTTTTTCCATCATTAATGTTTGGGTTATCCAAGAGGTTTGGACCAAATGGAGATACAAATCCTATGTAAATCAACAGCTTTTGGGTTCTGTGATACTGGAATCGGCACCTTGAAACAAGATAGTTCATGTTCAAGTAAATACATCATTTAAAGTGTAAAAGTAATGCTTAAGGGGAGCCCCAGAGAAGAATGGGAGAACACTAGGTGGTGGTATAGTATGATAAGTCTAAGAATTGTTTTGCCTTTTTTAAAAAATGTCATGGAAAAAAAGTTTAGGAACTGTTCTGATCTTTGGAATATTTTGTAGTAGCAGACAGGCTCTTTTTTTTACTGCTTTAACAGTTACCTGTTTCACTAGTGACTCTAATTTCAACAGTTGCTTCAGTCTAGGCAGGGAAACAGTGGGCTTGAAGATAAGTTTGGCAGCTCTTGTGTAATCAGTGTGCTTCTGAAAGGAACAGGTCAGTAAACTTCTTAATCAAGAAGAGGACATGAGATATAAAACATTACAGCAGGTGTGGACTGGGGGGCAACCCCAGGCCTTCATTTGCTATTCTATAGTTGGGAGATGCTACATGAGACAAGGGACTGGAGGTTGCCATAGCTTGACCCCACAGACAGGACAGTCCCTTGCTCTTGTAGGAATTTCTTGTCGTAAAAAGTCGGTAGTAAGGAGAAAGAGCTCTCGCCGTGTGCTCTCTCTGGCAGAGGCTTTGACAATTACTAAGCGATTTGAGTAAGTTTTTAGGAGGACTGGGTCCTCTAAGAGAAAAGCTGATGAATTTCAGGAGTGTTTTGGGAGCAGTTGGGGTTGCAGCAGAGGCTCTCTCCCCTCCCACAGCCTTTGCAGCAAAAATGCTCTCTCTAAACTTTCCAAGTGCAGTAACATCTCGGAGTGGAGATGGATATTCGGTCACGCTGTGTTGGCAGGTTTAATGAACTGAGCCAGGGAATCTGGTGGGGAGTTGAGAAACGAATGAGATGAGCTATTTGAAAATCTCCTTTTAAATTAACTCAGTTCTAACGGATCTATAAAAAGGCCATTACGCTTCAGCTGGGAAGTGTAATGTATGTGCTAGTTCATTAATAACCCATGACACTGAGCTAGCACTGGGGCTTCCACAGCTCCTGGGAGTATGAGGTACAACCATTGCTTCTCAGTAACTTCAGATGTGGCTTGTCTTGCTATGTATCCCTCTAGTGGGACCAGTTGTGAGCTGGTCATTTACTGTGAGCTGACCAGCATTACCAGCCAAGTGGATTGGGCTTTGCTACTGGTATCATGAGGATGAGAGAAAAAAATGCCTGTGTGAAGGATTATTTCTTTTTTTCTCCCCTGCTTCCTGCCTCTCCCGAGCACCAGCACAATAAATCTGTCTATTTTTTAGAAAGACACCATCTGCGCATACTTGTATGTAGCAAGTCCCGAGAACATAGGTAAAAAAAGTCAGATTCGGGGCTCTGAACATACAAAATTTCTTGAATTCTTTTTTTATATATGTAAAACATTTGAAAATACTGTCGGAAGCATGATGGGTTGGTTACAGTTGACTCAGCACCAAGGCTTTAGAGTATTTTGGACACGTTTTGAGGCAATGGTTTTAGCGGAGGTAATTGGAAATGGAACACAAATTACAAGGGTTACAAACATGCCTCTAAGTTATAGAAAAAGGATGTGAAACCTAAGAAATAAAATAATGTCAGATTGTTTTTCCTCTTGTTTTGAGTGATCTGCCAAAACCCAAGACTTAAGAGGGTGGTTTTGATTATGTGAATTGGGTGTGTTGTTTAAGTTGTGTGCTTTAAAAAAAGCCCAAAGACAAACTCCTAATTGCCTTAAATATAGTGAAAATGGACAACAATAGGGCTGGTTTCTGCCCTGAAGTGTTTTACGCCTCACACTCCAGGATGTTATGTGCTCCAGAAGTTGTCTCTGTGCTCACTCTCGTAATCCCCATTCCTTTCTCCATAGTTAACCATCATCTGCTGCCTGAGATGCTTTCACCTCCAGTTGCTCTGGGTGCAAGGGGAGGTGCAAGGTTGAGAGATAGAAAAGCCTTGGCTGAACCTACCACTGTCTTCTCCTGCTCTCTGAGGGCTTGTTTCCTTCCCATACAGAGGGCAGCATCTTCCAGAACTTAGACCACTTTAAGCACCTCTAAAAAGGTAGAATCTGGGGCTTGTTTCCCGTTGCCCAAAGCATGTAAGCCTTTTGTGTTTAGCTCTCGAAGTAAAGCTTTGAAAAAAATGATTGTTTTGGCTTTCTGTGTGGGAAAATCTGTGTGCTTTGCCGATTAGCCCACTGGGTCAGACACCCCTCTGGAGTGAGGAGTCCGAACTGAAGGGCAACGGGAGGGGAGGGCTTTGGCTCCATCAATCCCTTTCTGTCTGCAGCTCCCAGGAATGCTGAGAAATCATACCCAGCATTGTTCCCCCCGCCGTATTCTCATGTGCTTTGTCCAGCCTGGCTGTAAGCAATTCAAGTGACAGGCATCCAGCTCTCCTTTGGGAGGCAGAAAATAGTTCAACCGTCGTTGTGGGGGGAGAGAATGAGATTCCAGGGAAATGAGGGGGATCTGCTCGAAACCAGCAGCGATGCGAAGGGGCTCTTAGATGTTACAGTCAGGGATTTGCTGGGATGGGGCTGACTTGGGCAGTTTTGTGCCTGTTGACAGTGTCACCAACTTAAAATACCATATACTAAGGTTCTATGTTGTAATTTGCTTCCAGCTTGATTCTGGAGATCCAGTGTCGGCTTATATGTGGTAGAGAGAAACTTTAATATAGGGGAAACACACAAGGGAGAGTGGAATGTGAATTATTCCCTTGAACCAAGGGGACCAGACCAGTTGAGAGGCTTCTCAGGCAGCTGTCTAGGGTCAGAAGGGTCCCTGAGGACACTACTGGTGAGATGCTTTGGGAATTACTGCTTTTAAGCACCCTGGTTCCATGCTTATTAATACCAGCTGTGTGTTGCTACATCACCTGGCAGTATAAATATGATTGCCATCCGTAGGACCAATTATCAGTGTTTATATTGGATTAGGTAGAGCCCGTAGAAGGGTTTTATGCTAGTGCTTTATGCCTTGTGTTGCCTATGGGAGCAGACTGTGCCTGATCTGACATTAAAACGTAGAAATTTACTCTTTCATAATGTTTATTAAATCTGAACGTGGATGATGGAACTGGCACCCTTGTTTTGCACTGTGCCTCTGGGGTGTTTTCTGATATAATGAAAAATGCCCTAAAACTTGCTTTACTGCCTTCAAAGGACTGCACGCTACCAAGCCACCCATGTGAATGCATGGTCTTATTAATTAATCAGGTCATTCCTCTCACTCTGAGCATCCCAATAGTTTATCCATACTGAATTTTCAACCTGTCAGAGACCCCAGGTGGTGTTACTGGCAGACTTGGCTACTCCAGAGAGGATTTAAGAATCACTTCCTTTCATTTCTCTGATGCTGTAGGTGAGCAGATGGTAGTGTAGAATTGAGAAATGAACATTTGCATAGAGGAATACAAGTAAACTTTTGGAAGTTTGTGGTTCCTGCTGAACAAAAGTAAAGTGTTCTCTGATTTCATGACTTTGAGTCTGATTTATGCACTTCTCATCTCTTGCTCTCAACACTCCTTTCTGAATTATCTAAAACAGGGGGAATATCATACTTGAAGAAATCTCTGCAGCAATAGCCTTTCTCTGACAATGACTAAAACAAAGCGTGATCAAGGCCTGTTTTCACTGACAGTTCAGTTTCCCTGGGCAGAACCCTTGCTGAGCCGTTAATTATCAAATTATCTAAGTCTGTTTTCTTTTTGTGAGAATGCAGCAGTTGCTAGCCTGGATCCGACCCAAGGCCTGGTATTCTGTCTCTGACAGCGGCTGGCACCAGACGGGCTCTGCAGCAGCAGGTGGGAGCAAAGCCACCCCTCCACTAGGTTTCATCGTGTCTTTAACGGCAAGAGATAACTAAAGCTCTGAAAAAGATGCTTCAATATTTCTGCCAAATGTCCGTTGTCGTAGTGAAGCGATCATTCTGGATAGTCCTGCTAGCACCAGGAATGTTCAGCATCTTTGAATCGTAAATTTCTGTGGTGTTTTCTTTAGTATTTTTTTCTCTTTTCGTTTCTTTTCAGTTGCCCATCTGTTGTGGTGAGAGGAACAAGGGGAAGAGTGCTCCTGTTCATGAACTGTCAGTCCTTCCACTGGCCCTTCCTACCTCCTTGGGGACGCTGTTAACTGTTTTGGGGGGTTTGGGATGGTTTGGTTGCTTAGTTGGTTTTTTATTTTGGAAGAACAATTTTCTTCTCAGCTGAAGCCAGCTCAGCTGCAGTGATGGTAAAAGTGCTGTTTGCTCTCTACTGCTCTTGGAGGCTCCTCTGCTGAACGGTGTCAACCTGTAGTTCTTAGATGCAGCCTGGCCACTTGTGGAAGAATAGGCGATTTTATCTCCTCCGCTCTTCTGTTAGCTGGAGTTCAGTAAAAAATAGCTCCATTTCTGTAAATGGATTGTCTGCATTTTACAGAAAGGAAGACTGAGGCAGAGACCAGGAGTGTAATTTGCTCAGGTGGGATTTTTAGCTTCTTTCAATCGAATGCATGAGTCCAGGTGTGGAAGTGAGCAGAACCGGAGTGCAGGGCATGAAATGGGCTCTGAGTGTGGCTTCTTAACAACACCTCTGCTGGTGTTCACCTTCTAGGTAACCCATAGAACACTGGGATGGATTCGTCATTCCAGGAGGTAGAGTTCACTGGTCCAAATCTGCGTCATTTAATAGCACAATAGATGAGATCTGTTCTCTGTCAGTCTTCAGGGAAAGCCACCCTTGAGGCAGCAGTTGCCAGCTATTACTGCTTGGCTCCCAGTGAGGCAGTGGGGCTTGGCGATGGGTTGGGAGGGCACACCAGCCTCAGCAGCCGGTGTGTGACCTGCAGGGGAGAGGGTGGTATTTTAGTGGTAATTTCCTAAAAGATACCCATTTCAGCTATGGCGTGGCTAGTGCTCAGTACTGATTCTGTACTGAAAACTCTTCATGTGAGTAATATGCCATGGTCATCATCAAAGATAGGGATATCAGGCCTGATAATCTGGATTAAACATAATGATAGAAAGGAGAATGTCCCTTAACTTGTGATTTCATGGAGGGACAAGGGGAGGGATGATTTTCTTCTGTAGAGGAGGAACCTATGGAAGTTGGTCAGTTCCAACATAATTTTTCAGTGTCAGGATGTTGCGTCCAGTCAGACCCCTAAGAGCGATAGCCCCAGTAGTTTTCCGTTCCAAAACCTAATTGCTAATTGGAATCAATACGAACTAGAAAATAGCTTTCAACTGAAGTGTCCATCGAGGTCTACTCCTCAGGGAGTTTTGTAGTTATTACCACACGAGTGGGCTTGATGTTTTGTGAGCTAGTCCTGGGCTGTACAGTATTTAGCAGCCACAAGAGCATTCAGAAATGGTTAAATAATACATTAAAATATGTTTTTTGCCTTGTGTGTACTTCAGTGCTTTCTGCATCACTAGAAGAAGATGAGACTCAGAAAATGTGGAGGGAGGGGGGGGATATCATCAGAATAAGTAGGAGAGGCAACTTCTCCTTGTGGGCCTTCTAGTGGGTTTGTACAGGTTTGAACTGGAATACAATGGAATATAAAACCTGAGATATGCAATAGTTGAGGCGCCGGTTAAGAAGATGTAAGGTTATATTAGAACTTTGCCTATTGCACCCCCCAAATATAACCATACCTATGAAGTTCCCCTGAGATACTGAGATTTGTGGAGGGGGAAAAAACCCAGACTTAATAAATTCTCGGTTCCTAAAAAATTTCTCACCATCTAAAGGATGGACTGCTCTCACTTGATATTTTCTCAAACTTCTTAATTAGTTATTGCATATGGGTAATTTAAAGTGCCATGTGAGTGCTAACAAACTGTCATTTTATTGATGTTATCCTAATGGGCTGGCTGAATTGTGTATATGCAAATGGCTGTTGTCATGATTGATTGGACAGAACTGGTAGTGCTTCATGATCAGAGGAATGAGGCTGCTGATTTCTGGCAGTGATTTATTTATTGATTGATTCCTTCAGCATCTATGGCGAGGAGGTGAAACTGGTGGTGAAACCTTGGTCCTTAGCTTGTTATTGCCTTGAAAAAGTTCAAACAATTTGATTCTATTATAATGTTATGATCAAGATGTGTTGAATAGAACTTATTTAAACTATTTATTGTTGAACTAGAAGCTGAAGCTCTGCGTGTAACCATTCTAGGAGGCAAACTTTCTTAGCAATGCTTGTCAATGGGTATGCACCCTCCTGCTGGGTCGCTGATGGTGGGTTTGAGGGTAGGTGGGACCAGCAGAGCATGCACAATTTGAAAGGGAAGATTTCCCAGGTTTGCTTCAAATTTGGTGAACCTTTGTGAAAAGGACTCTGAGAATGTGGATGTAACGTTACTTCAGGACCCTCATCACTACCTACAGCCCCATGATGCTTAGCACAGATGCCAAGGAATTGTGCAGTTTTTAAAGGAAGTAGGAAATGACTGTGTAAATAAATAAACAATTTTAAAATGCCGGAGAAAAATGTAGAAATGCTTCTGCAGGTCCTGAATACTTTATAAACTCTGCTTAGAAGTGAAGGCTTTAGCATGATGTAGTTATTCTTGTGGTATTCTATGCTTATCTGCTTTATTTAATTTTTTCAGTGAATATTCATGGTTACATCAAAATTCTGTATCCAGCTAATGATCCTCATTGAATTTCTTCCTTTCACTTTGATACTCATTTGAAAAACATTTTAAGGAAGTTGAATGTTATAATACAGCTATTTAAAAGGAAACATTCCCACATACTGTGAAGCCTGTAAACTGTGGATAGTAGAATAAAATTGCTGTAGTTAGAAGTAACATGTTAGCTTGTTCTTAAGTATAAAAATGTGATGCACTAAGACTAAATTCTATCTGGGATCTGGGGGCTAAATTTTATTTTCAGTCTTTTGGCCTGACTCAGCCATCTGAGACTGTTTAAAGCTGCAGTCATTTAAAGCAAAGTCTGTCCCTGCAGTGATACCCTTCTTTCCTAATCCCAGTTCTCAAGGGCACATTGGATTAGCTTGAATAATGAGTGTGGCTAATTGAGGGGAGTTGACACTGGATGTAGCTTATACAAAATAGTGTTGGAAACAGAGCGTGTGAAATGTAACCTTGGAGAGGACATACTAATTCTTCTTTTAAAATGTGTGTTGTGAAATACCATTACCGCAGGTGCTGACGTGCCATGGCTCTAAAATCCCACTTCATGGACGATGAGGCTGGAGAGTTGGGGGGGCTCAGCCTGGAGAAGAGATGGCTTCAGGGAGACCTTAGGGCCCCTTCCAGTCCCTCAAGGGTCTCCAGGCGAGATGGGGAGGGACTCTTGGTGGGGGTGGGGGGTGCAATAGGACGAGGGGAGCGATTTTAAACTGAAAGAGGGGAGGTTTAGATGAGATTTTAGGAAGAAATACTTTCCTGTGAGGGTGGTGAGACACTGGCTGCTGGTTCATGCAGAAAGCTGTTTATTGAACGTATTGAATGTTTTGCTTTTTCTTGAAAGAAAGAAACAAATGAGTCTGTTTTGCCACAAGAGGGAGAGCATGAGAAACGCCAGGGAGAGGAAACTGCAGTGACAGTTCTGCTCATGCCTTCATTTTAGGACCCACAAAGGGGTAATTTTGGAGGTGAACTCCTCTTTATGCCCATTCTTACTGGAAAGCACAGATGCTAGAGGTGGTTAAAGTCTAACTAAGCCTTGTCTAATCAGTTTTGCCTAGTGGTTCTTGTGTGAATTGTGATTATAACTCAGCTCGAGATGTACTTTACTAAGATTTTATGAGTTGAACTTGGAGACTGATTTATTCAGTGAGTCAGTCGTAAATGCTGGAGCTGGGGCTTGGAGCCCAGAGAAGAAATAGCATCAATGGTTAGAATTCATCGTTGCTTGTGTCTGGTTGGCACTCTATTGCTAAACCCATTTAACTAAATGGATATTGATTTTTAGTTAATTTACCATCCAACCAAGTCATGCTGATATGCTTTTAATGTATTCTGACTTTATTTATGCTGAAGGGCTACATCTATTTAACTGCATTGGTTTTTATGTCAATTTAGTTAAATCTGTGTAGAAGTGAGTATTGACAAGCTCTAAGTGTTTTGTAATGGGATTTTGCAGTGTAAGTTCATTCTCCTCCAGTTCAGGTTTTACCCCACGTTCAGGTTTTCACCTGGTCTTTGGCGATAACATTTTCTGGGTTTATTTTTTATTTTATAAAATCCACCAGAAGAGTAATTGGATATTGATACTGTAAGAATTGGCACTTCCAACTCAATAAATAGCTGCGTAAAGCTGCCTTTTGTTTTGCTTTCTCCTCCTTGCTGCAGATGTGCTGTTATTGTCAGACCTCTCGATCATCTAGTCTTTTTCTTTTTTCATTTGATAAGTTGAACAGAGATAATTTCCAAGCCCCTAACATTGTGATTAACTTGCAAAGTCCGTGAAAGGCATCTGCGAAGGTTCATTGCACACACTGCTCAGCTCATCCGAGATGGGTGGAAAATGAAGCAGCAAGCAGATCTGTGGGGAATGTGTTTGTGTGTGACAGAGGTTTGTGTTGTGGGCACAGAGGATGGTGTGTGACCCAAACAGAGTGATACGAGTTCCTGGCTCCATCGATGCCACCGTGAACGCGCCGCTCCCTTTGCCTGCAGTTCCCCGCCTGCCTCTTGATGATAACCTCCGTGATGATAAACTCTGCAGGGCATGGACCAGCTCTTGGTGTCGTCTGGAAAAGCCTTGCACATCCTCATTAGCTACCGCTCCCTCCTTAAAATATATTTAGTTGTTGTTTGTCTCAGCCAGTTGTCACTTTTGTCTTGCAGACGGTGGAGGCTGCCAGCTGCATGTTTAGACAGCACCTCGCGCTTCGCAGCTCAGACTCGGTGAACATCTCTAGTCACTGCTGTGACTATTTTCCACCACGTTTTTGGATGTGGCTAAAATTTTAACCATGTGGGCTGTTTCAGTGGTGCTGTTAGCAGCCATTCCTCAGAGTATCCCAGCCTTCAAGCTCAAAAACTGAGAGAGGTGAAGTTTGAGGCGTAATCTGAGGGGGCAAATTGCACAGTGGTATGTAAATGAGCACCTTGAATTTGGTTGTTTCCTGAAAAATGAGGAGGGAAAAACATCCACTTTATCCAAAGTAAAATCTTCATGATTTAGGCAGGCATATTAATTTAGGACACTTCATTCTGTATTTACGGCTTTTTAAAACTGTTAGGACAGCCTGAGGTTTCAAAGAGATGAATTCAGGGATGCCAAGCACACACCACACAGGCCAGAACATTCCCCTCCCGTCCCGTTTGTTGCTGGTTCTTCAGATGTGGGTAGGAAGGGGGCCGAGGACTGGAGGGATTATTCTGGTAGTCCTGTCCCTGCTGGACTCCTACCCAGAGGCTCCATAGGTTTTTCCCAGCGTGTGAACAAAGTAAATCTTTCAGGTGAATAAAATTCTAACAGCTCCTTGCATGCGATAAGGACACACCTGGTGATGTCTTGGAAAGGGCAGAGAAACACCTATGTTTGACTCTGTGTGCACAACCCATCATGAGATGTCACCTGTCCCTGTTGTATGACAGCTACCTGTCATGTGGTAGATCTTTAATGACATGAAGGGGGTGTGGGGGGGATACAAGTACAATGCTTAAGGGCCTCTAGAACCACAGAATGCCATGGGGTTGGAAGGGAGACCTCTGGAGATCATCTAGTCCAACCCCCTGCCAGAGCAGGTCCCACAGGAATATGTCCAGGTGGGTTTGGAATGTCTCCAGAGAAGGAGTCTCCACCACCTTTCTCGGCAGCCTCTGCCAGGGCTCTGCCACCCTCACAGGAAAGAAGTTCCTCCTCATGTTTAGGTGGAACTTCCTATGTTCTAGTTTGTGCCCTTTCCCTCTTGTCCTGTCCCTGGGCACCACTGAAAAAAGACTGGCCCCATCCTCCTGACACCCACCCTTTTAGTATTTATAAGCGTTGATCAGATCCCTCCTTAGTCTTCTCCGGATTAAAAAGACCCAAGTCCCTCAGACCTTCCTTGGAAGACAGATGAGACAGGGTGATTTGTCCCATACTAGATGAGGGGTTGAGCACCACTGAGTTCCTGTGTTTGTGTTTTGGTTTTCCATCAGGCAGAGGGAGCCAGTGAAGCTCAGGTAGTTCCCACGCTAAATGACGGGGCAGATGGGAGACCCCTGTGAGTCCTGGCTGCTGCCCTTCCCTCTCCAAGAGCTCACCACACACTCAGCAACTTTAATGCCACCAACTGAACATCCTGGTGGTATTAGTTTTGTGAGGAAAGGGGCATGGGGATAAGGAAAATGGTGTCATGGCCTCCAGATGGTTGAGATGCATCTTCTGCTTCATCAGCTGAAGTTTGTAACAGACTCTCTATCTGTCTGAATTATGAGTTTCTATTCCAAAGAGACTTGCCACTTTTTTTTTTTTTTTCACATGGAAACAGCTGCCCATTTTTATGGGAAAATCCAGCATTTGTTCAATTTACAAATAATTCTGAAACCATTCAGATGGCTGCCCTTTGAATGGGCGCAGCTCGGCAGCCTGGGCGATGGCAAGGGGTTGTGCCGAAGCCCATGAAGAATTCCAGCTGAGAGCAAATGGGAGCGAGCAGCCTCTGGGTACCCAAGTCCTGCCCCCTCCCAGCTATCGTTTCTTTCACAGCTGTGGGAATGCTTAAAAATTATGGATGGCTTGGGAGGAGGGGAAAAAAAAAAAAGATCACAGTGACTTTCAAATCTTTGGCCAAAAGCCAGATACGTTGCTGTGGGCAGGGATTCAGCATTGCAACTGCAGCCATGAGAGAGAGAGATGCAGAAAGGATGGGGGTTTATTTTTAAAGTGTACTTAATTCCAAGTTTCTTTCTCAGAATGTGAAGGCCTTGCTGGCACGTTGAGACACAGCCCTGCCCTTTCTCACTCTCCTGGCCCTGACCCGCTCTGCCTCATTCATTCCCTTCAGCTGTTATTAATAGAGAGATCACTCAGTTTATTTTTCATTCTCTTTCTTTCAGCTATTCCCACTCCACTTCCAGCTCTTGAGGAACTGGAGACGGTCGAGATGGAAGCGGGGAAGCTGGGGTGGGTAGAGGGGTTAGGTTGCTGTCTCCAGGAGATGTTTACCTGCCAGGTTTTAATCCCATTGCTTCTCCCACATCATGGGGGGAGCTCTTAGGGACTTGCTTACAACAAATCTGTTCAGGGAATGGGAAGATTCAAGCTGCCCCTCCTCGGGTATCAATTTGAAATGCTCAGCCCATGTAACTGCTGTTCTTTTCAGTGCAGGTGTCGATCTGGGTGTTGGGGTTGGGAGCAGGGATTATCCAAGGCATGTGGAGTGTCATTGCTAGGATTTCCCTCTGTGTGTCCAAAGAACATCTAAGTTTAAGGGAAAGAATTGTAAAGACTGAAATTACTCAGTGAACTGCTGCAAGTTCAGAGGTGTGTGTGTGTGTGTTAAAAGAATGGGGGAGACAATTTTAACCTTATTTTAAAATGTTATTTTCCATATCTCTTTGGGTGGGAATTGTAGGGGTGATTTTTCACCTAGAAGGGACAAATTTCAGATTAATGGAGAGGGTTTTTTTGTTGATCCAGAATTGGTTATGGGATTGGAGAGGATTGTTCTGATGAGAAATATGACACTGTGTCTTTTGCTACATCCTGGATCTGTTATTGTGACCCTGTCTATTTGGGCAGAAAAGTAAACTGCCTGATTAGCTTCTGCGATGGTGACAGTGACAGCCTGTGGGCCACCGTCCATCCAGACAGTAGGTAGCGTCTGTCACCACTTGCCTATAAACATGGTAATTCGCATCCCTTCAAAGGACCACTCCTTCCTGGCTCAGTGGAGTTCAGCACCCAACACAGCTCTTAAAACTGGGCTGTATTTTTATATAAGCTTAAAATAGACACCTATATTTTACATAAACGTGTAAGTGAGAGGGATGAAAGGGTGTATGACTGACATTAGACATAATGGTAGCCAAATAAGTTTGGGGGTAAACACTATTAAAGTTTTGAGGGACAGAGAAGTTAAAAAAACCTCTCCTTCAACAAAGACATAAACATCAGCAATTAATTATTTGATTTACACTCTGTTCCCTACTGTACAGGGATATTGGGAATCAGAACCTGCTCACAAGCAATGAGGTATGTAGATGGAGTGCAGCTGCTAGGATGGGAAACCAGAGTAGATTTAATCTTAAACTGGCAGTAAGAAGGTGTCAGTCTCTTTAACTCTGACTGGAGACACTCTTGCTTTTACTAGGAAAAACAGATTTGTTTGTTGCACCACATTGATCTGTTAATATTGTAGGAATTGAGCCTTTGAGGTTCGTTTTTGCCATAATCATGCAAGTGGTGCGTATGTGTTGTAATGAATGGTTTTAATAAAGTTGATTAGGAGCTGTGTGTGCCTCTCTGCTAATAACACCAATCCAACTGGAGAGGCTGCAGAGATGAGCAACTGTTGTGGTGGCTTCTAGCAAGGGTTCCCTGCAGGCAGGGAGCAGATGGGAGGCGGGGGAGGCATCTGAAAATGGGAAAAGGAAGCAGGGAGTTGGGAGAAAAGATGGATTCCACATTGAATCTTTATTGTTCTGTTATGTTGTTTTCCCACGTAAGCCCAAAATGGCACTCCAGTTGCTTATGGTAGGTCAGATAGGGCAGGAACTGGCTTTCAGACCACTTTGGATATTTTTTTTTTTCTGAATTACTCTTAAGAGCATGGCTGATGTTTTCACATCCCTTCTGCATCATCTGCTTTTTTTTTCTGCTCACTTTCTTATTTTGAAGCCACAGAGTAATGCAGGGAAAATCCTTCAGACACAGGATACCCTGTCCAGGATGAGGGTCAACCCGAATTGTTCCTGTTCTCCATGGTTTGTGGTTTGCATAGTGTTCTCTGGGTTATTTCTGGATAGTGTTTTAGATGTTAATGCTGGGGTTCAGTTGCAGAAGGTGCTGTCGTATGATATAAAAGGATAGATTTATAGGAAATATCAGAGAAATGTGAAATGGCATTAAGAAATGCGTAGGACAGCAAGTTTTGCACCTCCTGGTGCCAGCTCCAGAACTGCCTGTCTGGTTGAACAGCGGCTCAGCACACTCAAAAGCAGCAATTTATAAAAAACCTATAAGGTGTATGTGTAGGAAGAAGGGGTGGAATTGGTTCCGTGTCACGTATGTAGCTGTCACAGCCTTTCTAAATTGTTTACATTATAACAACACAGCAGCTGGTAGCAATTTTACTGTAACCTTGCTTTTAAATAGGTACATCCTTTTAAATAGGACTCCAGTCCTAGTCCCCTAGTAATTGTGTTGAAAACTAAAACTTTGACAGAAAACTGCTTTTCACAGAAATTAGACTTCTTACAATTTTAGTAAAATCTCTTAATTCAGAGTAGAGTGGCCCGAGCCTTGGCCGTGAGGCTGGGGAGGTTCAGGTGAATGCAGAGGTAGCTGTGTGAGAAGGTGTAACTTCACAGAGCTACAGAACGTGTTGGAAGAAGATTGATGTGAGATGTCTTATTTTGCAGCCCAAACTGTGCTTTCTTTGCTGCTTTTATCGCATACAAATTCCTTCATAATTGGCCATTCCCTGTCATCTCTCGTTGCTGCCAGGACTCATTTTTCCATAACGTACACATTGTTTTCACATAATAGATTTATTTTTTTTAATCTCCTGTGGTTATTTTTGTCTCTGCAACCTATCTGAGATTCTCTGCTCCGCTTCTGTCACTGCAGTTTGCAACGCTTTTAGTGTCTTCACATGCTCTCACACTTTTCTTCTCATGGATCTTTCTGAAGATGTTTGAACACTAAATAAAACATCACAAGATGTGCTCTTTAGGGAGAGAGAACTGTTGGATGCCTTTAAAGGGAGTAGACCTTAATGCAAACAGAAATCTAGATACGAGACCTGAAGCACAGCTGAGACCAGAGCCTCGTACCGCTTGTACTGGGATGGGAGATGTAACATCTACTGAAGAGGTGACAGTCTGAGGCTGTTTCAAGATTTTAACATGATTTTAGAGCTGTTAGTACCAAAGGTGTAGCCGTGTGATACGAAGTGCTGTTATGATAGAAATTCATTTTGATGTTTCAAATTTATGGAGGGGGGAAAAAAAAAGAGAAAAATAGTAAAAAGACACCCCCCCAGGCTGTAAACAGCCGGCTTCATTTCAACTCAGATATGGTCTGCTTATATCATTCCAATTTTAGGCTGGATTAGGTATCTTTTCTCCTGCAGCTGGCGTAAAGCCGATGTAAACTCTATTGTGTACTTTCGCTAACTTGACAGAAATGTGATTGTGCCCCTGCCTGATCTAGCTCAGTCATGCCTTATTAAGTGATTTGTTAGCTTAGAGCCAGCATTAATTGCTGTGGAACCTCTGCCCATGTTAGGCAAGACAGAAATAAGAAATTGTTGTCTTTGCTGTTTCACGTGTGGGGAGCTACTGCAAAGGGAGCAAAATCTTGTTCCAGTTCAGAGAAGAACTGGCCTCTTCTCTCTGAGCTTCCTCCTCTGCTGCTGGATGTTCCTATCCCCTCTCAAGTGATATGGTAACACCTTTTTGAGAAGCCCTACTGAGTTCTGAGTCCCTCTGGCAGTGTCCGTGTTCCAGATAACTAACTCGAGTTAAGGAATTCAGGAGCCATGGAATGTGGTCCTGTAATGAAATCCAAGTGTGTTGCCCCTGCTGCACTTCTTTGCTTGTTTGTAACAACCCAGTCCATTTTGATTGAAATACTTCTCCTTTTTTAAACCAATACTGTCTCTGAAATCCATTGTTTACCATCTCACTGTTGATTAGTGATTAGTCCTCTTCCTATGATTTATATTCTTGCTTGGAGGAGGGGTCTGGTTCAGGCCATTAATTTCATGGATTATTCCTCTTTCTTTATATGCCTATTTGGAAAATATAGATTGTGATAACAAACTTTATAGTTACCTGAAAATTTTGCCCTTAAGGGTAATGTAAGCTTGATCTCAGTGTTCAAAGGGACTGTCAACCCCTAATTCTCCTTTAAGATAGAGTTAGTACCAAGTATAGAACACAGTTTTGTGTCTACCCAGCAAACCCACTGCCATGTGTGCAAGGTTGTTCCAGCAAAATTAGGAAGCCTAATTAGTAGAAGTGTTGTGTGAGGTCCTGCAGGTCCAACCAGCAACCTTAGCTCTGTTTTGTCGGGTCCTGGATGGAATGGGTCAAATGCCAGGTGGATCTCCCAGAGTTGCCAGACTGGGAATTAACCACTGGCCTTAGGGAGTCAGTCTGGGGGGAAAGGCTGTAGAGGAAAGTGCTGAGGAAAAAGGTAGGACTTTAGAGGAAAGATCTGAAAGCTAATTCAGATAGAGTGATAGGAGAGGGTTCCATTTCCTGCATACATTGCCATCTTGGAAGGATCAGTTGCAGAGATGCTTCCCCAGCTCCCCTCCCTGAATACTATGACTCAGTTGGACTCATAGCAGAATTCACTTGACTCCTTTCCACTGGGACAGAAAAACTTGAGCAGCCATCAGGAGTGGGTTGGGGTGGTGGCTCCATCCCAGACAAGGCAGCCTTTACTGCGCAGTGGGAAACACAGGCAAGCCCCGTGAAAATAGGTCGGTTTTGGCAAAGTTACAGGCAATTGAAAGGAGTCTCACAATGGATAATGCTGGGCGGCCATAAGAGGAAGCAGTGTTCCCAGCCTGGCAATAATGCAAAATGCTGTGTTTAAGCAGAAGTTGAACACAGGGAAGTCATAAAATGTCAGTTTTTAATCCCCCTTCTCTTGCTCAGTGGATTAGCATGAGATGGCTCCTTAGACTTGCTGGTCTGATGCAGAGCAATATTGTTGCTGCTCAGTTTGTGGCAGGGCTGTGGACATGGCTTCAGGAGCAGTGGCTGAGCAGTGATTTCTGTAATGTTTCCTTGCATAGTGGATAGGGACTGTCAGCCCCTGTACAGAGAGGCATCCTCTTCAGTCTGCATCAAAATAGGAAAAGTCTGAAGCGTTCCCAGCTACTGTGCTGCTCACTGATGCTCTAATTAGTGTAGCAAAAAAGATCTAAGGAAACAAGATGACTCCAGAAAGTGTTCTCACACTGTTTGGCTGCAGCAGCCTGTTCAGAGCTCCTAAAAATAGCCACCTATGGATCAAAGCCATGAGTGCTAGAACTGCAAATGCAGACATCCTGGTGCTGTGCTCTGAAACCATGCTGTGCCCGTGAACTGCAGAAATGGCAAAGAAACAGCAAAGCTGATTTAACTAAATCTCAAGTTAATTAGTTTATCACCGATACTGGGGGTTGGACTTGTGAATCAAGGATGTCCAGGCTGTGTCCAGTTTTCCAATATGTTAGATCTAAGCCCGTGGGATCCAACCCTTCTGAGCAAGTGCTATGTCACCTAAAACACATGAGGCTTTTGAATGCCCCCTGCTCTGGTCCTTCCTCCATCCTGAGACTGCATCCCCCTCCCTCCCTCCCTGCCTGGGGGCTGCATTTTGTGCTTGACATAAGCCCCTGATGCCTTATTATCGAATATCTAATCAATAATGATTCCTCCATCTAAATATTTACATTCTCAGTCTTTGAAGGAGTGTTGTGGTATAAAAACTCATTTTTGGCAGCCGTAGGGAGCAGTTGTCCCCATTCTAGAATGGAGATTGTCATGGTGCAGCTGGTGACTTGTGGTGATGGGGGCTAAGCCTGTTACCTGGATGTCTGCGTGCCAGTGAGTAGCAACAAATCATCTTAATCTGTTGAACGAGGATTTTCGCTTCACCATTACTGGATTTCAGAGTTAACATCTCAATTCCTGGCTCATCAAATGTTTTTGAGTTTCACTGCACTGGCTTCAGGTATGTCGGGGTGGTTTTCTGCTGTGCAATGGGGGAGAGAAACGGGGGCGAGTCAGAGTGCTGTTTAAAGCAAAATGGTGGTGAATTTGTGTAGCACATCGAGCCTTACATCTCTGATATTTGGTGTAAAGGTGGAGAGACTCCATTTCACTCCCTGGAGACAAAGGAGTAAAGCGAAATAATGCAAATTCACACCTATGGATTTGTGTAGGGTGGAGGAGATGAAGATGAGTCCTTATCAATGAGGCAGGTGGTGTGAAAGGTTTAGCTGGTGGG
Source organism: Gallinago undulata (assembly GCA_026546715.1). Lineage (NCBI taxonomy): Eukaryota > Metazoa > Chordata > Aves > Charadriiformes > Scolopacidae > Gallinago > Gallinago undulata. The sequence continues at coordinate 19,494,954 of JAOTQQ010000002.1, read as the reverse complement.
TGGGGATGGATCGGAGCAGATCAGAGCACAGAGTGTGCAAATGTCTCCTCTCCATCTCCTACTCCACTGGGAAAGGAGCTCTCTGAGCCCTGGGAGCACTGGCAGCTGCAGGGCTCTTTCTAAGCAAAGGACAACTGTTGGGGCTTAATCTAGATACCACTGGAAAAAAAAAAAAGGAAAAAAAGGGTTTTTTCTTGTTGTATGTGGGGTTTTCTATTTTTATTTTTTCCATTACTTGCTTACCGTTTTGTTTTTTTTTCCTAGGACAGTAATTATCTCAGGGGAAGAAATCTGGGGAAAGATAGTGATTCCAGCTTCTTGGGGAAAATCAGGGGGAGAGGTTAAAATTACATTTCAGCAAAGCAACAAGAAAAAATTAATTTAGGGTCATCCCAAGACAGTTTGATGACTTGTTGCCAGTTCTGGAGAGAACCTGCTGTCAGGTCTGGTGGAGAGAAAGGGAAAACACAAGGATACTTGTCAAGTCACTTCTCTGAGGAGGCACAGAAGGATCCTGGCCCCAGGGCAGGACCAGGGAGGTACAGGCCATGGGCAAGCAGCAGGGTAACCCTTGAAGAAGGCACATCCTTGGTTTAAAAGTCTGATGGGAACCAAGAGAAGTTCTCAGTCCATGCCCAGTGGAGGGGTGGAGAATAGAAATACTGAAGTACCGTACCTGGGTGCTTCAGCCTGATGGTACCCGAGAATTTCGATTCCATTCAAAGCCAGTGAGTGGATTGCTGAGGCGGGTGTAATGTGCTTGAATGAGCATCACAAGATGATCAAGACCCTGTTTACTGGTGTGGCTTGCTTAGAGCAGTGCTCCCAACACGCCGGGGAAACAGGAAAGAGCAGGAAACAGGAAGAAATTGTAATTAAAGGCAGCTTTGAAATTCAGTATGTGGCTGATTTGCAATTTACCAATCTATTTCTCTTTCCCCCCGCCCCTGTAGAAGCCTGGGGAGGTTTGCATGGGGAGGCTGGCATTGCTGCCTTGCGTTACGAATGCTGGAGGGATTGTGGAGGGAATTGTGGAAGGAAGGTGAAAATCAGAGTTTACTCTGGGGAGAAAAGACATATTTTTCCATAACTGGTGCCCTCAGGCTTTCATCCTCTTGATTGCACACTTGGGGCAAGGCTGTGACTTGGATTATTAGCAGTAACCAAGGATATAAACAAGCACTGAGGGGATAAGCAAAGGCTCCTTCCAAGCTCTCATAATACTTGCAGGTTTATAGTGATTTCTTCTGTCCCGTTTTACTTACTGTGTCACTAAAAGCCACGCTTTACACTCAGTTCCAGCAGTAAAAATGTTAATCAATTTGCTGTATTAGCGTCTTTTAACTAAGCGCTGTAGAATTCCCACTTTATCCTGTTTGCTTTTTGAGGACTATAGATACGTTTCTGTCCTCATTTTGGCTTAGGTACCTATGTAATTTTATTTATTTCCTTTCCACAGTGAGTTAAGGAAAAGTTAATAAGGCTGTGGGATTTCCCATTCAGAAATATGTAGCCTGTATTCATACTCCATGTCTCATTACGTCTGTGTTTTCCCTTAAAAGCCCTAATTCTGGATGCTATGATTATGTAAAAGTTGTTTTGGGTTCAAAATAAAAAACAAAAAACAAAAACTTGTGGGTTCAAAATAAAGCTACCAAATAGGATCTATAAAGGCTCAGAAGATAAATAATAGTGGGAAATCCCTGTGGGTTGGAAGCCAGTCTCCTTATTTTGGTGGCCTGACCTGAAATTTGTGACTGCCTGGAGTGGCAGTGAGTGAGAAGCCAGATTGTGTGCAGGCTGGTTGACAAACAAAAGTTGCTGTTACTTTAGAAACATGTCATTTTAAAAATCAATTAAGATAAAAATGCCTTCTGGAAGCTGTCAGTGGGCTTCACACTACAGCGTGAGCTTCTGTATTAAGTGGTTTTTCAACACATCGCCCTCTTCAGCGTAGGGAGTCCTGGCAAAGAGAATAAATACAGAGATGTAAGAGGGAAGTAGCGTCTCCTCCTCTCCCACCCTCTGCCCTGTTAAACTAGGAGGAAAAAATAAAGTAGGGCAAATTCTGTAGCTTTTATGCAGGGAAAATCCTGTCAACCTCAGTGGGAGACTTGGCTCCCGGAGAAGTCTAGGAGCTGGGCCAAAGTTTGCATTCTGATTTTTAGGAAGTTAATGTCACGTGTTCCCGGGTTAATGCCCCAGAGCTTTGCTAAGGTGGCCGGTGGAGCAGTGAAATGCCTCGAACTCGGTGGAAATTTGGCATTTAATTCCTGCAAACTCCGGTCTTCGTATTTGGAAAATCTTTTCTTCATCGGAACGTGTTTGCTCGAACGTGCCGTGAGGAAAGCAGCCAGCAGCCCTCAAATAGACCCCCAGCACGGCCATAAATTCAACTCTGTTCTTGCTAAGGGATAGATAAGCACGAAGGGTCTTAGTGTTCTGCACGTGAATCATACTTAGCTCATCAGCGAGCACCTTGATTTAATGAAGCCACAGTATGTTAATGCTAACACCACAAAAAAAAAAAAAAAAAAAAAAAAGCTGTAAAGTTGCAGGCAGCCCTGCTAACTAGCTACAAGCATTTCAGCGCCTGGGCATGAGCTCCTACTTGGCTATTCTGGCCATAATTAATGATGACAAGTATGTTGGAAAAATAATTCTTTTGCTTGCTTTTAAAGACACTTGCTCAAGGCAAGTGAGGGGGTGGGATTTATGTGGCTGTAATAAGCATACGTAGATGGCATCTTCCCAGAAGAATATTGTAGCCACGGGATCTTTTTAATTGACCTGAGATTCTTTTGTTCTGCAGATACAATTTATGTATGTGGTCACAGACTAAAATGACCCTACTTGTTTTAGGGCAGGCTGGGTTCTAAACTGCTGAAAGGGGGAAAAAAAAGGCTGCTTTTGTCAGCTCAGTCAGCAGCAGATAAAAATCTCCCCTGGTCACTTTGTGGGGGGAGGAAATCTTTTTGAATGGGTACCCTGAGCACGTGCTTTTTCCATCTGGTAAAATAGAAGATGGGGGATACAGCAGCAGGCTGGGGGCTGTACCTGCCATCCTCTGATGGCCACCTGCCTGCTCACTTACTGCGTTTGAAAGGCTGAGGGACTTGGGTCTTTTCAGTCTGGAGAAGAGAAGACTGAGAGGGGATCTGATCAACACCTAGAAATACTTCAAGGGTGGGTATCAGGAGGATAGGGCTGGTCTTTTTTTACTGGTCACCAGTGACAGGACAAGAGAAAATGGGCACAAACTGGAAGATAGGAAGTTCCATCTAAACGTGAGGAGGAACTTCTTTCATGTGAGGGTGGCAGAGCCCTGGAAGAGGCTGCCCAGAGAGGTGGTGGAGTCTCCTTCTCTGGAGACATTCCAAACCCACCTGGACCTGTTCCTGTGCACCCTGGTCTGGGTGACCCTGCTCTGGCAGGGGGTTGGAATGGATGATCTCCAGAGGTCCCTTCTAACCCCATAGCATTCTGTGGTTCTGATGGGCTGCAAAACCTTGGTCTCCTTACAGCCCAGACATGATGGCACAGTCAGGGAGGGAGCACTTGCTCCTCCATTGCCATCATGTTACTGGGTGATGGAGGGCAACTGCTCCATCTCTGCTGCTCCTCCTGCCCCATCGGCTTCCCCTGCATTCATGGGTTATAGAAGCTGGAACAGGTTGCCCAGGAAGCTGTGGATGCCCCATCCCTGGAGGGCTTCAAGGCCAGGCTGGATGGAGCAACCTGGTCTGGTGGGAGGTGTCCCTGCCCAGGGCAGGGGGGTTGGAACTGGATGACCTTTAAGGTCCCTTCAAGCCCAAACCATTCTATGATTCTACGTAGTGTTATTGCTCAGGCTGTGGTCAAATACTTTAACAGTAAGGTTTCGCTGCCTTTTTTTCTCTGAGTTTCAAGATAATTTTGCCTAGGTGGGAAATAACAGCAGAAAGTCCCCCAAGGCTGAAATTCAGTGGAAAATTCCAAAATGTGGCCACAACTAACAGCCCTTAATAGAAAGCAACAGTTTTTTGTGTCTGTTGTCAGTCACTTCACTGTTCCTCTAAGGTGGTGAGGTCCTCTTGGGCCACAGGAGAGAGAAGGGGAACCAAAAAACTATATGCTGATCACTTATGTACATTCAGAAAAATCTCCCTCTTATTCCCTTTTTTGATCTTGTGGTGATTATACAGAAGTCATGATCCCTTTCTCCAATTCCCATCTGTCAGCTGGGGAAGATGATGCTGACTTTCGTAGTTCAGCATTTTGAAACGTGTTACTGAAACTTGTTCCAGAAAATGAGTATTAAGAGTCATAGGTGCTTTTCTCTGCACAACCAGTCTGCTCCCAACAGCAAAGGTTGTGCTCCAGGGGCTCTCAAAGCAGTCTCGGTCTGAGAATTGGGGTCTGAGGTTGGGGAAAAGGGGAAGATTAAAAGAGCAGGGGCACAATAAATATATATTAAAGTGGTTTTGGAGTGAGGATACACAGCAGAAAAATATTTAGAGTTCTTGCAGTCCCAGCTGTATGTGGTTCTTCCCAAAAGCATCACTAAAAGCTGGGTGAATGGTAACAGTTCAGGGTTTGCACCCAAGTCAGTCTGTTCTTGGTGTCTGCAGATTGTTGTCAGGATAGAAATTTTCACCTGATCTCAATCTGTTTGGAGGGCTGATTAAGGAAAGCTATGCCTGAGCAACAGAAAAATCCTAGGGGATAAAGAATAAATTGTTCCCCCATCACAGGGATGTGAGGGCTTCCTTACAGTGGGTTGTGGCAGTGGGGGGTGGGGAGTGGAAGAGAAAGAGCCTGTGTCACTGTCCTGGGTGAGAGACACAAAGGTTTGTTTGCGTAAGTTCAAAGTTCTCTCTGGGAATCGCACGTTGTACAGGAGAGCAACCTCTGGGTTTAGCTCCGGGGGCAGAATGAGCTGAGAACGAAGCAGAATATGGGGGTACTGGAGTTAAAAGTGGTAAGGTTTGGTGCAAGATCATTAAAGGGCCAGATCCATAGGCAGCTGGGAAGGATTGCTGCATGAGTCTGAATTTGACCCAGTGTTAAACTGGCAGAGAAGGGAATTCCCTTGTGGTGCTGTGGTTTTACTGGGTATTTCTTTCTTTTCTTTTCTTTTTTTTTTTTAATTTACTGTGAGCAAAAAGGCAGACTTATTTCAGCAGAAACTCCAGCCTTGAGTGTCACTCTGTGGGGCGTGTCTGGTGGCAAAGAGGAAGCTGAAGGATAAAGGGGATGTTCCAAGGGCTGTTAGGGAGTGACATCTTTTCCCGTGTGCCACCTGATGACAGTAGGAGGAAGTGTCATGAGGTTCAAGGATGAACTTGGAGAGTTCATCCTGACTGCTGAGTTTCTCCTTCAAAATAACCGGATTCTAGTGTAGATCTTTGCTTGGGGTCTTCTGGAATTAATTAGCAGGGATGGAAAACCTGCCCTCCCCATATCCCCCACCCCTTCCACAATGTTTACAGATATCTGTGGAAAGATTTGTGAGGCTGTAAATTGTGTTAGATTTGGGAGAAAGTCAGTCATCTTTGATGACTTTTTAAAGGTGATGATGGATTAAAGGTAGGAGGAGGCAGACATGGATAAATGTCATTGCCATTAAACGTACTGTCCCAACTTTATGGAATTAGGAAGACTGAATTTCCAGATCAGATTATCTCGGCTGAATAAAAGCAGGAGTTTTTTAGGTGGCCTTTTCTCCTAAAACAGCTGGGCAGAGTGAGGGAAAATAAACAGCTTTAACCACGGAACCTGAAGCAACGGGGTTAAACACTTGTTCTTCTCTTAGTACCTACCACCCAAGAGCCTCAAAGATCTTTATGTACACGTGGCCGTATTGTCACCCCGTTTGAGAGACAGGGAAACTGAGGCATAGGGCGGTGTTTAGAATCCTAACCTTCTGATGATTTCTTTAATCGTTTAAAGGCTTCATTTTTTCCAGATATGCCCAAGAAGCAGGTGAGGGGATAGTCCTGTGACATGACATGGGAGGTTTATATTGATACGTTTTCCACTCTAGGCAAGAACTGGTTAATAAATCAGGTTTTTTACGTTATCCAAACCTGATGTGTGGTTTTTCTTTCCTCTCAACATATTGCTGGTTGCTGTAGCAGCTGAGTAATGCAGAAGTTGTGCCTGAAAAAAAAAAAAAAATGCTTCCTCCTTATATGATACTGTACATATTGTCATGGAAATTGTCCTCATTTCCCCCGAGCACACTTTAAATAACTCGAACAGCAGTGCTAATGAGCAGAAAGATATCTGCAATCCCCACCGTGCAACTTGACATACTTTATCCCACTCTGAATTCCCTTTGCTCATCGTTGAGCATTTTAAAGATCTGGGATAATAATTTGCCTTCTCTCTTTGGTCCAGTCATTTTGCTCTTAGCACTTGATAATAAAAGGTCAGCTTTGGCTGAAACCTGAGCGTAGCAGCCATGCCGTTTTTTACTGCCAAATATCTTAAGAAAAGCAAGTGTCTCCGAAAGGGTAAGTCATCATGGTTTTGGTGTGTTTGGTGTTGTCTGTTTTGCTTTAAATCACAGTGAAGGGTTTATTTTGAATTAACAAGCAGTGGGAATGGATCTATTCATGCTGCCGGTCGGTTTAGCACAAGGGGTTTTATTATATTGTTTGCATTTTTGGTTCAAGATACACTGTGTGTTATTATCTTGCATTTTACATTCAGTAAAGCTGACTAAGTGGGAGAATGTTTAACCCTTTAAACATAGAGTGTGTGTTTTGCACAGGGATGGAATCCCTAACGCAGAACAAAACAGCAACAGCATGTCTGTGTATATTCTGTTTTTTCCAGATAAGTTTAGGTGGGCAGCTGAGTGATGCTCTAGTATTTTTGTTTCTGTTGTCCAAAAGGAGCATTTTTAAAAAAAATCTACACTGAAATAATAAAATAAATAATACTAAGTGAAGGAAAAAGCATGTTTCCTCTTAGCATCTTTCCTGCGTAGGGCTACCTGAATGCAGGATTCCACATAGATTTTCAGCTTGTTGTTGTGAGAATGGCTGTGTGAGCTTTTCCAGGAAACATGATTGTTCTACCTCCAGGTAAAGATAAAACTCTTCAAGGGAGCAGTTTGCCTGTAGCATTATAAAAATTGACAGGTAATACGCTCCTAACAGAGAAACACTGTGCTTGTATTTTTCTTGTTCCATTGCAGGTGTCTCTTTATTGTGGCATTCGGTGTCTTGCCAGAGGTCCAGATGTGGGCTTTGCAGAAAAGCAAACAGCAGTGATTTCTTGGAGCTGGGACATGCTTCAGTTCTAGGCGATCTAAGGAATCTGACTTACTTTCCTGGATAAGCATTTATATATGTATTCATTTATGCTATGCATTTCCCTAACTCATTGTTTGAATATAAATTATTTCTAAGGCATAGCTGGAAGGTGGAATTGTGTAGGTTTTCATCACAAGTTTAAAGTTGAAGAAAAGGTTTTGAAGAAATGCAAATTTGCTTTCTTTAAGCTACCCTTGTGTTTCTTATTGGGTTCCTCTTTTAAAAGGGGATTGCACAACAAGAATTAGCGCTTGGGATGTGACAACTGAGCTAAGCTGACCTGTAGCCACTGGTACCAACTTCTTGGTATTTTGTTCAGCAAAATGTGTGCGTGTGTCTGCAGATTTACACAACCCTTCAGCAATTCTGATGGATAGCATCATGTTGGCAAAGTTTTATTAGAAAAAAGGATAAAGATTATGATGAATTCTTAATTTGCTCTTGCTGTGTTGAGGTTTTATTTTTTTGTTGGGTTTGGTTTTTTTAGAGGCTTGTTGTATGTACGTACATATATTTGCCACTTTAAAGGGGGGCATAGGACAATTTTTGCTCCCTCTTTTTGCTCATATGCTGGGGACACAGCCAGGAAAGGGAAGGTCATTCTGGCACAGGCACCTGAAGATAAGCTTGCCCAGCCCCAGTGCCTGCTCCAAGAGCAGCGTGTCTGCACCCCGCTGAATTCCTGCCCCCTTACTGCGAGATGTTCCTGTGGCAAGAAGCTGTGAATTATTAGATGCACAGCAGTCCCTTTAGGCTTCGAGCCAGCTTTAGACATCCAACGCAAGTCAGTGTGACCCTCTGAAGGTTACAATTTGAAGCTGAGGAGCAGTCCCTTGCTGTTCAATCCTTTCTCTAATCAGCCCATCCTTGTTGCTCCCATAAGTTGACGTTCCTACCTGTCTGGGGGCAGATGCTGTGGTGGTGGGGGCAAAGGGCTGAGCCTCCAGAAGCAGCAGGGCAGGCAGGAGCTGTTGGTTGTAGGTCTAGACCCAGTGGTGCTGCATCTGTTGGGAGCCACTGAGCCTTGAGAGAAAGCCTTGGGTGCCCAGGAAGGCAGTGAGGAACCAGGAGCAGTAACTTGGTGCCCACCCTGTGCAAACAAGAAGGCACTATGAGGAGAGCAGAATCAACATGGGCATAATCTGAGCCTTTTAGAGATGACTGGGGGAAGCTCAGCCAACAGCAACCGATCGTGTTCTTAGTGAGTCACTACCAGTGTGAGGATTTTCAGTGAACGGAACGCTTTAAAGAGCATCTTAGTGCGCCAAAGAGGGTAGAGGGTGTTGCCTGTCCGAGCCTGCTTCTGCCACGTTTTTCTGATGTGTGAAATCCATTTAGCTGCCCCGAGCACCTCCTGGTCCAGCCCCACTGGCTTCCTTCTGACACCCGTCCTAGTCTGTGCTGGCCTTTCTCCTCCTGCTTTTGGGACAGTCTGGGAAGGGAAGTGCCAAAGCATGAAGGGAGAACCTATGTGTCTGGGCAAGGAGTGCTGAGGTCGTTGGGCATCTCCACGAGCTGTTTAACATCAGTCTGTCGCTACTGCTGCTTTGAAGAGGCTGAACTTCTGCCAGCTCTTGAGCCACTTTCCATCCAGTTACTGGAGGCAATGTCTTCTAGAAAGCGCTTCATTTGCAGAGGTATTTGCTGTGATCTGAGTGAGGAGATCCTTCCCAGTGAGTTAATGTGGTCATTAAAAGGTATTAAATGATTACAGAGTGCCCTAAGCATAGCATCAAAAGTGCAGTTGCGTAAAAGCCATGGTAGCCACAGGCTCTCGGTGGGTCTGTCCTTGCTGTTCTCTGTGTCTCCAAAGAGGGAAGGAGCAGACCACCAAGTGCAGTGGTCTCTTTTCCACAGGTCCAGATAGCTTAGGGACAGGCTGTGGACAAGTTCATGGCCAGAAATGTTGGTCATGAGGGACAGAAATGTCCCAGATAAACACTGTAGATTAAGCCCGGAGAGGGAACTTGCCCAGATTAATACAGAAAGTCACCAGCAGAGCTGCACTGGGACCCAATTCTCCAGAGTCCTACAGCGCAAAGCCCCAGGTGACGGTGGGGTTTTGCCTCTTAGCTCTTTGGACAATGTTTGTGCCATTTTATAGCTGAAGCCTTGCTCTCTCCAGGTGGGCTTTATTTTCACTGTGCTCCATTTTATTTTCTCACTAGTATTCCAGGCTACAATGTGTTTTGGATTAATTCTCTATTTGTTTTCGGGTGGGGGTTGAGAGAGTTTCCAGACACCCCTGAAGTGAAACAGCCATGCCAAGTACAGTGTCCTCTCTTGCTGCACATCCTTTGCTTTGCAGACTCTTGTGCTTATGGTGACTTCCCCCAGGTTTCGTTGGGTGATGTATCCTCACCTACTCTGAGCCCCTGGTAAAACCTACAGCACTGACAGATTCTGGAAAGAATGCAAGTAAGGGCTTCTTTATTTCTCCTATTGCCAGTTTTAAGCACTATCAACCTCCTGTTAGTCACATCCTCCCCCTCACCTTAAATAAGGCATCAAAACAATGAAAAATATTTATCAGCCTCTGCAGCCTGTTGTTAAAACCCACCGCTCACTCATATGCCCTCCTACAGTAAAATTCACTGAGTACTGGCTCATCATTACTCAAAACTGGGCTATAAAATGTAAGAATTGTCTCTGATCTGGCAAGTCACCGTTGATTTATTTTTTTTTTCACCTGCTCCTTGAATTTCTAGTAGGGGGAAAAAGGAAGTTTCAGCTCCAGCAAAGCCCTTTCCTCTTTAATTCAAAAAAACACCCCAAAAACCCAAATGTTTTATTGCCAAGTGGTCCTTATTTTGCTGCAGCTGTAGATTTACAGGACTTCAAAGCCGGATGATTAAGACGCAGTTTCAGTTTGTAGCCAGACAAGCCAAACAATCCCAGCTTCAAAGGAGGGGGTGTTCTTTAATGTTGGGGGCTCGCTTGTTGTGCTCGGCAAAGGGAGCTGCTGGGGAAAATGCCATGTGCAGCAGAGAAGTGATGTGGCTGCCACTCCTGGGGGGGTCTCTTAGCTGCTGCCCACATCCAGCAACCTCAGGGTACCCGGAGGCTGAAGATTAGGTCATTTTGCACAATACCCACCTCTGAGACTTCCAACGTCTGCTTTTACTACGCTCAGAGCTTCTGCCCCTGTGGCCCCCCAGGGGTGGCCATGCCAAAGGCAGGGTTTGGGTCTGAGCCCCCATGCCTCTGCTGGTCCCTTCTGTCTCTGCTGGATTGTTATCCTCCTCTGTGCTCGCAGGGTGGGTGGATGGGTTTATCTACTTTAGGGAAGTTGGGAGAGGCTGTTTTGGTGAAAGGAAGAGTTTAATCCATACAACGTTGTGTGCTCGAGAGGAATAGGGGCCAGGGCTGGAGATGAGGATGGTCAGCATCTATGGGGCCATCATGATTTAGCTCATATGTTAATACTTTATCCAGTCAACCATACCTCACCAGTTCAGCCTAGCAGGGAGGGCAGGGGAGCTGGGTAGCTCCATGGTTAGAGACACCCAGACCCAGAATTGTGGTGGTGTGTACTTCACTCTGAAGCCCAGGCAGTCTGACCTGACCCTTTGGGTTTTATTAAACTCCTTATCCACTGGTGGATGCTCCAATACAGAAAATAGAACAAAAGCTTCATGATGAGACAGAAAAGGAGGCTGTTACCTCTTGAACCAGTGAGAGTATTATTTTTTTAGGACTTGGTCCTCAAATAGAAATCAGTCTTAAATACAAACCCCTACAAATAACATCATTCCATAGCTTTGGGAAGCAGTGAGGCGCAAATGTGTTACGGTGAGGTGTCTGGGATCAAAGCAAGGATGAGCCCGCAGGCTGTCTGGATTCTGGCTGCAGAGTGGTCAGAGGCTCCAGGAAAGAGTGTGCAGGACTCCGTGGGCCTGGAGATCTGAACGGAGCTGGCAGGACACCACAGAGACGCGTCTGTCCTTCAGCAAATGACTTCCAGAGCCATGTGGCTTTAGTGCAAATCAGAACTAAAACCTGAGTGGAACTGGGGCTTTATCCAACCAGTATCTAGGCTTTTGTGGGCTCCGGGCCATCTCTCCACAAGCCCCCAGGATTCGGCAGCCGGAGAGGCCGGCACTGCCAAGACGCGTAGTTCTCGCCAGGCGGAGTTGGCCAACGCACCGCTGGGCTCTCGATGAGAGGGAGCGGTGACTTCAGCTCACCAGTGAAAGCTCGCCAAAAAAGAGGAGATGCCAGGCAACCCACAGCTTTTTGAGACACACCACGCTCCTAATTTCTGCTGTGACTTTCCCATTTTGAGAGTACCGCTTCGGTGAGAACGTGGCTTGCTTTCCATCCTCTGCTGGGGACCAGTCTTCATGCTGTTCAGCTTGTTCTCTCTCATTCTTCACTTTCTGCTTTCTAGGGCTGGCACTGCCTTTGCAGTTGCGCACGACTGACCTTCCAAAAAGTATTTCTTGCTTTATGACAATCAACATTTGATTAATCCAGGGTGCCTGGATGGGGTAGTTCTGTTTTTCATTCCTGGCTCTGCTAGTGACTAGCCAATATCATACTGGAAATCGTTTAGTGTCTCTGCATCTCACTTCCCCACTGGTATGTAGGAATTTCCCACTGTGGAATATGAAGACTTTTCTTTTTTCTTTTTTCTGTTTTTAAAATACAGAGAAGGCATTTCCCCACTGATGCACACTATAACCTTGGAAAAGTAATTTTAACCTCACTGTGCCTGTTCCCCCAAAACACTGATGTTTAATTCTGTGACAATCATATCCCAGCAAAGGAACACCTTTCTTTGTTTAATTTTATTTATTTGTTAATAGCTAAAGCATTCACTGAAATCACATCCACTTGCATATACTTACCAGAAGACTGTTTTGCAGTTACTGTGTTGTGACTATTCCTTATCTGAAAAAAGCTGTGTTGGATATTTTTAATTGGACAGAAAAATAACAGAACTGGATGAAGCTTATTTTAGGATGAGGTATATGGTATGAAGAGCTTTTTTTACTGCCTGCTTCTGAGAACTGGCCTTCACTCATATTTACTCTACAATGGACAGGACTAGAATATCTGTAACCAGGAACATTTAAGGCTTACAGATGTTTGACTGTGCATTTGAATATGTGCTCGCTCCTTATGATAATTTTTATATAATGCTTTCATGCCTGGATACCCAGATGGCCCAACTTCAATTAAACAAAGCAAGAGGATTATTAAATCTCCCCTCTGGAAGGCTGGAGGAGCTGTGTCTGTTTGGCAAGTGCTTGCCAGATTGGCTTCCGAGACTATACATTGAGCTGTCTTTTAAAGAGAGGAAACTCACAGAGATCAGACTGGGAAAGCAATAATTTACTGCTATCTTGGGTTTTTGCTTTCCCACTGTGGACCAATTAAATAAAAATAAAGGTAGAACGTAAGCTGTGCCTTTACTGCTAGAGCAGTAAAAAGTGGCTGTAGTCACGAGCCATGCAAACTTATAGCTCTGATTTTATTTTTTCCCCCCCCTCATTTTAGGTTTATATGCACTTTTAGGGACTTCAAACTCACCTGATTACTCTCAGTAAAAAGTGTGGAAGGGAGGAGAAGGAGGCCCTTTCCATGCCCCGCCCCCCCCCCCCCGTTACCTGGCTGGGGCTCAGACAAATCATTGAGCCACCAGTGATTTTTTTTTCCAGCTTTGCAGACCATTAACACAAATAGTTCTTCCATTTCCAAACCTTGTTCCTCCCCGGCTCCCTGTGTACCACGGCTTCACTGCGGATACATAATTCATTATCTGGAAAGGCGCTGTTTTAATGTAATATTAAACAGGCAGCAGCTCAGCAGGTGTCCCCAAGGTGAGGAAGGCAGCATCCTGCTGGCAGCAGCTGCTGGCTTCAGGCTTATCAAGATCTCTTTGTTTTGAAACAGAAGCTGGAAGGCTTTTTAATATAACATGTCATTGGCTGAGCAGCTCCCAGTTTCTGGCTGTTATCCTGCCTTTGACTGCAAAGACAAAAATTCTTAGAACACAGGCTGCCTGCGCTGGCTGGAGACAGATCTGCGCTCGCAGGAAGGGAGCAGGATGAGGAGAGGGAGGATGCTCACCAGGCAGAGACACGTGCCCTGTTTCCTCCTCTCGTTTTTCTTAGTGGTCCAACTGGGCTCCCAGTGTATCTGTGGAGCAGGACCACCGATGGCAGTGTTGTCGGAACGGGCCTTCTGCTGCCATAAGCATGAAAATACCCAAATATATAGCCTATAGAGGGCATTCCAAGCACTGAGGCTGATATTCCACCAGTTTCACTCAAGTGCTGGTTCTCAGTGGCCTAAATCTGTGCAATTAGATCTAATTTGTATAGTTAGCATCACTCCAGCTTCAACTGGCAACCTTGGCATTTCTGAGTGATAGTTCACAACATGTATTGAGCAAAGCTTTTTTGTTCCTTGGGATAACAACTTCATCTTCTGTATTCGAATGTCGTAAAATGTGTTGATGGCTGGATTTCCCTGGATTATGTGGCCCCTAAACTGGCAATAAATGTATAAAATGCATGTGGTAATCCTGTGCCGTCCTGATACTTGGTACTCGATTTAAGCTTAGGGAAAGTGGGGATTTTTCATAAGGTGACATTACTTGTTCTAGAGATAACTGGGCTGTAGTTACAGAGTTTGGCTACCCAGTGTGAACATCCGTGCTGCAAACATGCTCTCAAACCAGGAGAAAGTTGTGTGTCCCACCTGGTTGCTGTACGTACCTGTGTGAGACTTCAGGACTTTTGGGGCACAATCCTGTTAGTTGTAATTGTGGAATTATTTGGAAATTATCTTTACAAGCATCAAGTCCAATTGTAAACCTTAATGTAAGGCATAAATTGTAATTTCTCCTGCACATTTCTCTCCCTTTTGTGATCCTTTGTGGAAATCCTTTTAGTTTGCCTTGTTAGTGAAGAGAATCTGGCTTGCTATGGCTGTGATCTAGCTTTGGTCAGCAGCCTTTGCTTGACGCTCAACAAAGGCTTGTAAGCTATCAAAGAGCATAATAAGATGGTTTGAAGGACCTTCTGGAAGTGTATCACAGCCTGTAGAAGGTGACAATGTTCTTTGCTAAGAGACAGTGCATGATGGCATAGTGGAGAAGAAGCTGCTGATGCAGGTTTTCAAATACAGGGATTTCCCTTCTGCTAGCTAACCAGCCTGGAGGAAGACACCAGTACAGAGCACTTGGACTACAGTGCCAGCAGATCTAGGAAGACTAGCAGAAGTTTGAGGATTTCTGCAGGAAAGAGGTCACATTCCTGGAGTAGATCTGTAGTATTTCAGTGGGCTAGAGCCAAAGTGAGCACTGCAGACAGGACTTCCACTGGGAAATCCACTGACACCCAGAGCTGAGTGTTGTGTTCAACACTCCCTTGAAGTCCATCAGCTGAAGATGTCTCTCAGGATGAATTGTTGTTAACCTAACAGCCTCTTTTCATTTCTTGCTTAAATCAGACCTAAATCAGCATGTTTTTGAAAAGTGGGGTTATATCAGCTAATGATTAACCACTTCAAAGGAACTTGTGTGGACTTTTTGATAATGCTATTAACTGGGAGGAATCTGTCCATTGCCAAGGGGTGGAGAGAATTAGAATTGATTTTGCGAAGGGTTTTCCTGCCAGTAGTTCACTGACAATTGTCCTAAAGCACAAAAAATTGAGGCCCTTTCTTTTTGCATCAGCACAACCTTGAGCCCATTGGCCATCCACAGTTGTGTTCCGAGTGACAAATACGGACTTTCCTTTTTGCCAAAGAGCACTGTTGCCACAATGAAAAGCGTTATGGGTTTACACCATCATGTTTAGGAGGTTCATTGGTTACCCAATGTATATCCAGATACAGGAGGAGACTGCTATAATCTGTGTAAACCATAACAAGACCATGGACTTGGATCAGAATATCCCTGAGCTCTGCAGTTTGGGTTTACATCAGTAGTACTTCCATCTGCATTGTCTCATCGTTAATGTTGGCAAGGGTTTTTTCCAAACTTGCCAACATTTTGCCAAAAGCCCGCAGTGTATTTTCGTTTGCATTTCAATCTCTTTTCTGCATTAATGTGACAAATAGCTTCCTTTCTGTAAAAACAAAGTCTGCGACTGTTGAGTCCTTAATGATAGTCCATGTATTTGCTGATGCCAAAACGGTGCTTGTAAAACTTCAGTCATTTCACTGCAGAAAATAATAATGTTTGTAACTGGCTTGAATTTCTGCAGAAATCTGTATTCAGTACACAGTGAATCGGAGTCTTTACAGGCTCAGCTAAAAGCTCTGGTGTCCACAGTCTAAACTGCAGCAGCTTGGTTCCTTCACCTCAAGTCTCCTTAGCAAAAAGTCCAGAATATTGGCTAAGATGGGAGCTACATTAGTCCTTTAAGGATACGGCATGGATGTCTTTGGTTTCATGGTGGACTGGCTGCAGACGAAAGAAGAAAATAGGTTTATGAGGGGCAAACAGGAGGAGAAGATAGTTGGAGAGAGACTTATTTAGAAAGCATGACAAGCACTTCAATCTTACTAGTGGGAAGACCTGGAAAATGTGAGCCCAACGGTCCCAGAAGAATGTAGAAGGTGGATATTATCTCTCCAAGATTAAATTGTCAAAGCAAAATAGATCAGACTTTGCCATTCTGCTATTGTGGGAAACCGTTTCTCATCGGGAATTAAAATTTCCCTCAACTCTTCTCTGCAGCGTTAAAGATTTGAAGAAATTTATGAGAATTAGAAAATTGCTTGTGGTTGCATGGTAATGCATAAAAATTATCCAGTCATTTTCATTCAGATATTTCAAAGCATGAAGTCTCATCATCTTTGGTCAGGAAGGAATTTCCTCCCTTCTAATAGCGTGTAAACATAACCACAGTTGGAAAATATAATTTGATACATTCCTCAGAAGTGTTGAGCACTTGCTGCGTTGGAGAACCACGTGGAACCATGGGGCTTGTTTTGCAGAGACATTTTTCGCTATTTTTCGAGTCTTTCAGACATACTTTTCTGTGTCTTCAAATCCATAATTGTCTTTTTTTAGATACGTCTACTGGAATGTGCCTTACGGGGGCAGGCACACGGCTCCTGCCTGTGAATTGCCTGAAGTGACCTTCCTGTGAGTGTGGGGCTTCTGCTGGCCTGAGAAAAAATTCATTTTATTTCCTTTCCATCCGGAGGAGAGGACAGTGAAACGAGCAGGAGTTCAGTGGAGCACTGGCAGTTCCACGCTTCGTCAAGGTTAAGGACTAGGCTCTTTGTAATTTGTGAAAGACACTGAGGAAAGGCTGCAAGGGTTGGTTTTCTGGAGTAGCAGAGACTACGGCAGAGCAGCCTGATGTTGTCTGTAGAACATGCTGGAGGAAAAGCTGTGCAACCTTTTCTTTCTCACCCTTGTCATCCCCACTTGCTGTCACCACCACAGATGTGATTTTGTTGCAGGGTTAGAGGGTCATGATGCTCTTTTGTAAGGGGAAGAAATGGCTTTTTTTTCTTGTCCTTCTCCTCCTTCGTTCGGAGCATCTGTAGATGGACAGAAGTTGTTGCTTTTGTCAAAGAGCTGAACAGCTTGTTGTCTTTTTTGTCACTTCAGGACGTGAGCAGCTCCCTAAGAGCTGGTGATGTGTTGGACAGATTTCAAAGAAGGGGTTTGCGAGCTCTCGAGCTCAAGTTTGTGCAACTGGAAGAAGCTGAACCACAACCGTGGCCGGGCTCCCAACACCTTCCCATTCTTTTCCAGTAGGAACTTTCTTTTCCCACTGAGAAGCTGGTGCCAGGGTGGCAGATACCTGTTGTCTGGTAGTGTTAGTGTCAGCAGAGGCAAAGTTACACCTTAAATGTGTCTGCTTTGTCAGCAAATATTGCTATAAGAGGTAGTGACCATGTCATTGCACACCGAGAGCTTTGCCTAAGAAGGTCCTGATGTCACTGTTAACGATCTCGTTTTTAAAGTGAACATATTTGGTTTGCACAGGAATCCCCTAGCAGGAAACATTATTTGAGTTGAGCCACAAGGGTTTAATTGAGCAAACTGTTACTTATTTGACAGTCTAACCCCTGAGGCCTCGTTGGACATAATTAGAATATCGGTACTCTCAAAGTCACGCTCGGGATGAAACCCAGGAGTCGCAGCAGAGGTGACGTGGTGACACACAGCTCTGAGCAATTGCTGGCGTCGTAGTTGTTCCTCATGTTAATTATTGTTGATTGATTCCTTTTTGGTGTGGTTCCGCTGGCTTACTAAACCCGCTGTGACCTTGTTGGAGACGTTTCATCTCTTGCTACAAGCTAATAGGAGCTGATACAAACCCCAGAACAATAACAATACAGCTTGCTTATAGGGCTGCTATAGAATTATAGAATCACAGAATAGCTTGAGTTAGAAGGAGCCTTAAAGATCATCCAGTTCCAACCCCCTGCCCTGGGCAGGGACACCTCCCACCACACCAGGTTGCTCCAAGCCCCC
>JAOTQQ010000002.1:19455277-19477097 GCA_026546715.1 Gallinago undulata | reverse complement strand
TCCAAGCCCCCTCCAGCCTGGCCTTGAACCCCTCCAGGGATGGGGCAGCCACAGCTTCTCTGGGCAACCTGTTCCAGGCTCTCACCTCCCTCACAGGAAAGACGTTATGCCTGGGCTCATCTCAGCCCTAAATATTGGGCTGCTGCAGTAGAAATGACCTTCCCACAGCTGGGAATTCCCCTTAGCTGAGTTAACGTGGTCCCAGTGAGCGGCACATCCCAGGCAGAATAGCAGTTTCCTCTCTGAAATTCAGAATTATTGAAAACAGGGAGCCATGAGAGTATTGGAATAAAATTACAGTAAATATGTTTTTAATTCCCGAAACCTAATTTAACAATCTCACAGCTCAGACTAAAGCAGATTAAACACGTAAAAAACCCCTAATAAATAGTTTAAGTAGACTTAAACATTACAAAGCATCAAGCAAATGAAAGTAGGTTTTATAAGCAGGGGCTCAAGGTGGCATCTGTGACAAGGCTACTTGCTCCTCCTTTATAAGTACTTTGAATTCTTTCTCCCTTCCTCTTTTCTTACATCATCTTTTCTGTTTGCTGTGGTTCCTGGAGTGTGGCACTATTTACCAGCATGTGACCTACCTGGAATATGGGTTTATTATTTATTATTTTCAAGTGACCAGTAGCATTACTTTACTCTTACCAATTAAATTGGTTAATATGGGTCACATGCATATCAAGAAAGGCATCTCCAGGCAGGAGTGAGAAAGCACCAAGTTGGCTTGACCTGATAAAAGTTTGATGTCTAAAAGACCACAGATTAAATCAAATCTTCATTTCTTTCATTCACTTAATTCTAACAAGTGAAATAGAAGCACTAGCCTTAGGTTTTTAAGGGTTTTCTGTAGTCCCTGTACCAGTACAGAGAAGCTGTGATGCCTCTGTTCATGTTAAGTCTTGTCAGAATTTTTGCATAAGAAACCACAGTTCTGAGGTCTAATCTCTTTGTTGGTGCTTTTTTAAAGCAGTTTAATGGTGTTTGAAACCACAGAGGGGAGGGAGAACAGATCACAGGGCCTTTGGGTGAGGATGAGTTTATAGAGGGTAGTGGCTTTAGATGCCTGCCTTTGCTTTACTTGCTGGCATAAATATGTGAGATCTAAAAATCATTTAGGGACACAAGAAAAGCCTCTGCAAGGACTTTTAGGTGAAAATTTGATGATCTTCTTGTAGCTAGCAATAAACCTGGTAGATTGAAAAGCGTTTAAGGAAATTAGGCATTTTATTTGACTGAAAAGTCAATGAGATTTTAGTGCACGCTTGTAAATCCTGCTCTAAGAAAATTTGACCATGTCAATTGATGAGTTGAACTTATCTGTAAAATAAAAGGTATTTAAAATTTAGCTTTCTCCGTTAACACAACCAAACAAAAGCTGAATGTTAGAATCCCCTCAAACTCATCCCAAACTCTGGAAAGAAAACATCCTTCAACTGTAAAGATACATATATTTTTTGGAAAAATTGCTGTTCTGTTGTCCATTGGGAACTGAGACCCAATAAATGTATTTTTATTCAAAGCTTGGGTTTTTTTTTGTATTTGTATTCTGTATGATACTAAATCCCCAAACCTCTGTTGTGGTTTTTTTTTCTTAATTTTATAAGCTTTTTGAAGTGTGGTCATGAGTTTAGTCTCAACTTCCAAATTGACTTCCAACTTCGATACTCCAAGTATAGATAGATGGGTAGGTAGGTATGGATATATAGATAGATAAAAATACAAAAATCATGGCTAGCACACATCAGTGTTTATTGCTCAATTCTTCCCAGGTCATACCCTTGTAGATCCTGTCAGTTTTCCTTATTTTTATCTGTCACTCCTTGACTATTTCAAGCTTTTCTTACTACTTTTGCTGTCCTCAAGTAGCCTAAATGGAGCCTTTCAAGGTCAGTTTTGTATTCACAGCAAGTTTTCCTTCTGTTAAAGGATCACCCAGAAAAAAACAGCAGAAAAGCAGGAGAGTTGTTATTGATTGTAGCATATTTAAACTGCTGATGGCAGGTTAACCCCAGATTTAGGTGCGATGGACGTGGTCTGTCTCTGGTGTTCAGGTTCTTGGGCCGTGCTTCAGGATGGTGTTAGCCAAAGGCAATGATTGAAGAAATGGAATTAGGTTTCAAACGACTGTTCTGAGCACTCTTAAGGACCATTTTCTTACTAAGATTTCTTCTGTCTCTTTTCATAACCCAAGGATCAAGACTGGTGTGTGGTTTTGTTTGTTTGTGGGGTTTTTTTCTTTTCCCCCCTACTGTGCAAAGCAATATTCTCCCCAGTAGAGCTGCCCTTAAACTTGTTAGAATTAACCTACCTCCTGTTTCACCTTCCTTCACTATCGGGGAGATCTTAGAGCCCCAAATCTGATCCTCACCGTTAAGACAGCCATAAAGAGCAGGTCAGGGAAGATGAATCATCGCAGTTGTTCTTTTCAGCTGCAGGTGCTAGTTTTTGTCCATTTGTCAAGATCTTTGTTGCTGCTTGTCTGCAATCAAAGGCTTCTTGTCCCTACTTGCTTTAGTACCGAGGGCGAACGTCTCAGCCGGGCCCCGCGTTACCCACCAGCCGCCCCCTCCATAATTCAGCCTTGAACTTGCCATTTGCCTCCCCACGGGCTGCAGCGGCACGTACGTGGCCAGCTAGAAATTTCCCTCTGACTGAAAATACCTCTCTGCTATCCACACCAAAGGAATCCAGGCATGTAAATATATACACGTACACAAGCATTTGTAGCTGGATAAACCTTCAGCGGCGTTGATCTAATGACAGTACGCCGGCGCGCCAGTAAGCAGAGTGATGTAAGAAATGGGTGAAAGGCAAACGAGATGGGAGGTGGAAGGAAGGGAAATCGTCTGAACAATAACAGAAACTGCCAACTTCAACAGAACCTTAAGAGTAGAAAGTTTCTGCTTTTAAATGCAATGGGGCAGGAACATCTCCTACCAGGAAGTCCAGTCCTGTTCCCCCTAAACTTCTATTTTCATACCGCCAAAGGGGATCTAAGGCTCCGCTCCACAAATGTTGACCTCAAGAAGGTCAAGCTTGTGTGAACGAAGCTCAAGGCAAGCAAAAGTTCTAATGTTCCTCGCTGGAAACATCTTATAAAAGGAGAGATGCAGCTGAATGTCTGTTATAGGTCTTTTGAACAGTAATATGGGGCAGAACATGTACATAGAGCATAATGGCAGCCCAACGCTCTGCACTTTCCAGTGAACACGTACCAGACCGAGAATGGTCAAAAAAGGAAGAATTTTTGAAATGTGGATGCCTATTCCTGCTGCTGGTGCAATGCTCCATCTGACCTTCAGCCAGTCACCAAGCCCCAGTCTTTTGGTGTTTAACCATCCCTGATGTGGGCCATGGAGGAGAGCTGAAAGGAGGGCTGCGATGAAGGATCAGGAGGTGGTGTGTCCAGTCTTGAAGTTGTTTGGTTTCTGTACCCCTGGGAGTGAGGCCAGTAGCGCTGCCAACTTGCTGTAGAGAACCCAGTGCATCTTGTCCAACACGTACTGGGAATCTGTGGCAGGGTCCGCTCCCTGGTCACTGGTTAATGCTGAAGCAGATGGACTCTTCATCCCTGAAGCTCAGCCCTCTGCTTCTGCCACATCTACTGAGGTGCTTGCACTCTGTGTTTGCACAGTTCTGTTTTCCCTTGGGTCTGGAGATGAAAGTAGCTTTGAGCAGGAGCGGAATGTCTGCCTGTGGCAATCCTGGGCTTCGCAGAGTTGGTCCCTGAGGGCCAGTCTTGTTTGTATAGGAGCTTGATTAAAGATGAGTGAGAAGTTGTGTTCAAGTGAATGGAAAGCCCTTGTCTGGGGTAAAATCGTTAGTAGAGCCTTGCTCCCTATCACGATGGTGCATGGTCAGAGCCCTGTTGGGTTCAGGCGGTAGAAGCAGCACTTGTGAGTCAGGGTTGGAATCTAAAGGCAGCCGTAGCGAGGGCTGGAGCTCCATAAGTGCCAAAGGAGAGGTCTGAATCCAAATTTCATATTGCTGTGAGAGGCAAAAATTCCATATCTAAGTGTTTCTAGGCAGAAAAGCTTAAAATTATTTTCCTAAAACAATTCCTAAAGACTAAGGTGTTTGAATTGATACCATGTTTGTGTTGCCAACTCAAATCCAAAACCCATAAGAAGATCCTGATTTGGGTCTGAGCCCAGAAAGGAAAGCATTTGTGAATTTTGGACAAAATTCTGGACTTCTGAAGAAGGTGTATGTGGCATTGGTTCCTCATTGGTTTTGTTTTGTTGGGTTTTTTTTGTGCTTTTTTATTTTTAAGGAGACTTAAGTGTTTGAATTTAGCTTTTTCTCATTCTTGTGACTACTAAAACCCCAAACCTGTTGGGGGTTACAACAACATAGACGTGTCTGAACCCTGCCTTTTAGGCTTGTTGCCTCAAGGATGCAGTGAAAGGACCCAGCCGTGTGTGGAAAGGAACATGATTAAAATGCTATTTAAAAAAATAATAACAGTTTATAGGTGGGTCTGCGTGCTCTGCCACCACATAGTCATGTCATGCGAACGAGTGAGGCTTTCTCTGAGAAGCACTGCTGAAGTGTATTCTTGGTTCCAAGCTCGTCTCCGTCCGTGGAGTTGTCTTCATTTGCTTGCACGTGTGTGACCAGTCGCTACCGACTCTCCCACAGGCAGCTCGTAGGGTCGTGGCCTTGCCCCTATTTAAAGTTTCAGTGGGGCAAGCCAACCACGGAGGAGTTTGATGTAGTTTTTGGCAGAGTCTCAGATCGAGTGTGTACAGGAATCTTTTTCTTTCCCATCCTGTTTTTACTTTTTACAGCCTCAAATAGAAGTATAAACGTGGGTTTTTTTTCCCTAAATGCTTGTGTGAAAAAGGCCCGTGAAGGTTTAGAAGGCAGCTGGTGGGTCCAAAGTAAGGTCTTAGGGGAAGGGAAGTTGTAGTCAGCTCTCTGTGGTACAGTGGTTCAGTGGGAAGATGCTGAGACACCACTTCTGCAGAAGTCTAGTAAGAAGTCATCTTCTTCCCTCACTGCTTATTATGCTTTTTATGGCAATCTTTGTATGGGTTAGTTCAGCTGTTCTGACTACATTTGCAGTCTGTAATTAATTCTAAGCTAAGATTCTGGTCTCTTCTTGTCCTTGATGGCTGGGGTGGGCAAGATCTCAGCTGAGTCCTCTTAAGTTTAAGAACAGGATCTGTGTTTCATCTGAGCTCAGTTGGCTGGTGGTGTGACCTGTAGAGTACATGTTTTTTGGAGACCATTTCATTTCTTTGAAGAGCTAGCTTGAGACAGATCCTGAACCCCTGTCTCCAACACATGCTGAGGGCTGGGAAAGGTCTCTTTCATGTTGTCGTATCTCCTGTGAGATATTTGGTCGTGGAAGGGCATGGTGATAGTTCTGCCTATTCATACAAGAATTAGACCTGGTGACCTCTGCTTTCACCATGAGGTTGAGTAAATAGCTAAAAGAATTAGGCTGTGAATCCCACAGGCTGTAATTTCCTGCTCTGATGGTTCTGTAGGCAAATGAAGAAGGGTGTCCTCCTCATGGTGGAGAATGATGGAGTGTTGATCCATTTAGATTCCTGCACCTAAACCTTGAGCTAGAGAGCTCTTTGCTTTATATATCTTAAGGAATATCCAGTAAATTCGAACTGGGAGACTGTCTGAGAGGATACTATGAGGAAAGAAACAGAATTTGGATAAACATGGGGGAAAAGCATCCTCATGGCTTTTGTTTCCTAAGCTGCATGCCTATTCCCAGATGAGTATTGTCTCTCTTCTTTGCTGAAAGACTTCCTCAGTTTCCCAGCTCAGTGAATTGCTTCTCAGAGAGACACAAAATACTCCCCAGCACATCTCATTTTGCCCTTTTTTCTTTGCAAATCAGTGTATGATCTCTGAGCGTGTCTCGGCCAGGAAACAACTAATAGCAAGAGAAGGTACTTCCTTGGCTCGCAGGCAGCTCCCAGCTCGCTCCGTTCCCCAGATCAGCGGGGATTTAGGAGGAGTAACTCTGCGTGCGCTAAATCGGTTCTGCAGAAACCACCACATGCCATCGTCCTGCTCTTATCTCTGGATTCCATGGACAGGCTGGCAGCTTTCTCTTGCCGGTGGGTGCTGAAAGCCACGTAAGCGTGGAAATGACAGTGACACAAGGACAAGATGTTATCTCCATAGCAAAGCCAAAGGCAGTTTCCATGGTGATGGAGAAGCTGCCAGTGATGCAGCTGCTGTGCTGGACGGGATCAGTAGCTTTTTTATACAGAGGCTGCTCCAATAAAGCTTTTATGTGTTTATGTGGCCCTCAGGTTGTATCCAGCTCTGGAATATAAAATGTTGGGGTGAGGGGGTGATTTAAACTGGCTGAAGTTGTAGCTTACACCTGAAAAAAAACGGGAAAAGATGCATGAAAATGTAAGTCTTGGAGTATCCACAAGTGAGGGATGTGTATGACAGCTTGAGTGCAATTTGTTTTCTGTGCATTTGGTATTGTGGTCAGTACTGTCCTGAGATATTGTGAGCCAAAGTCTAATAGCTCCTAAAGTTCTTATTTCGAGTGGGAGCGTCAGATTCATATCCCCAGGTCTTAACTCCTCCTTAAAACATTTCTTATGAATTGGGTGCAAAATCAAAAAGGTTCTTGTTTTTTCTTCTATTGAGGCTAGAAATTCACAGGGACTTGAGGAGAATGAATGATCTTGTGACTTCTGCATCTCAAGCACTGAAACGTCTTACCGTTCACTTGAGTGTTATTACCTTTTGCGTAATAATGTCTCAGTATCTCAGCAGGGGCACGGGGAATTCATTTTGCACTCTTCCTGCAGGGTCCTACAGCCTCCGCCTTCACTTGGTTTATTGCTGGGACAGCAGGTCCATCACCAGGTTCCCACACTGGAGGCGCACATTTTGCACTTCTGCTTTGATCTTCCACCAACTTTGTGGGTGCTGCAGCGCATGAGTAGGAATTATGTGTAAAACTGTTCCATTAAAATAATCTTTTGATCATTTTGACCCAGACTTTTGGTAGTTCCAGTCACTGGTTACTCTCTTCTGAACTAGACGCTAAAAGAGATTTGTATTCTGTCTTTCAGGTGGTGCGGGGGACCGGGAAAAGATGCCTGTCAATCATGAGACTTTCCTGCTCATGGCTAATTCCCAGAATGAAATGGAAGATTGGGTGAAAGCCATCCGACGGGTTATATGGGCTCCATTTGGTGGAGGTATTGCAAATAGCTCACATGCACATAAATTAAAACATTTGCCTCAAGGTAAAACATATTCTTGTGATACTAGGATACGTGTTACACTGTAAAATCACTGAGATGCCTAGATAAGCTCTTGATTGTCTGAAGTGTTTTGCAGAAGGGGATTGGGTTGATTTTTTTTTGCCAAGGGATGGAAAGGAATGGGATGGAAGGGCACATCCATACTATGATTCTCAGTCAGAAATGGGTGGTGATGATAAGCATATCCCTATTGTCAATACTCAGTTTTTTACAACTAATTATGAACTATTCTGTGGACCTTTCTTATCCTTGTGAACATAAAAGAATAAGTCCAGTTATCTCAATTTTCTTTAACCTCCATACAGCCAGAGGCAGCAAAGCTTTTCCTTTAGCTTATGGAGGGCCCAGTTGAGAAGACAAAGCTTCCACTGGCTTCAGTGGGGGTGTAGCCTGAGGAAGAACATGTCAGGCTGAGTGAACACCTGTAAGATAATACAGCTGTTGACAATTCCTGTAGTTAAAATGAACAAAAAGTCCACGCTTTCCATGTTGATATTATACAACAGTCTTCAAATTCTCAAGTCAGTAGATTAGATAGGAGGTGTTTTTGTGGTTTAGTGTAGAACAAGGGTTCAGAGATGTTTTCTTCTGGGTTCGCTGTTGGCGATAGCAGCTTCTGGCCTGGTACTGGCCTCTCTGTGCTTTGAAGTGACTTGTGTGCTACTGATGGAGCTCATGCAAATACTGGTATTGTCCGCAGATAGCGATATCGACCTCTTTTGAGAGGTACAGATAAAAAAAGGGCCAGATAAGGGTTAGGTAATGCAATTACTTTTGCTGAAATGAAGTTACTAGTTTTCCTGGATCTAGGCGGGGAAAAAAGTGACCTTGATGCAAATTGAAGGAGGCTCGAATACCACAAGGTCACTAAGAAGACCCAGTGTTTGTTAGGAACTTTTATCTTCATGGTTTGTTTTCTTTTTGTGTTTTTTTTTTTATCAAGTGACTCTTACAGTTTTGAGTCTCTGTGTAGCAGTGTTTGGTTTGTCTGGATGAGATACAATCTCTACGGATGATGTAATTTTTTCCTAGGTCCTTCTTTCACTTAGCAGAAAGGGTGTGTGTACAAAAGGTACCTGATTCTGAGAGGTTGCACGCGATGCTGTTGTGCTGGAGGCAGATCAAGACCTTTTCACTAGAAGAAGCTCATCTACCATGATTTCTCCTTAAACATGAGTATGTGTTTGTTTTGCTTTCTTTCTGAAGTTCAGTCCACAGTGAAGGGAGTTCAGCGCAGGTCCCTGCAATTCCTCCAACACAAGTCTCAGAATCTCTGTGGCTGTTTGTAGTGGACCTTATTGCATGTTTTACAGCTTTGCTATGTGCATCAAATGAATTCTGTGAAGAAAAAGGAGACAGTCATGACAAATGATGTACATTCCACCAACAGCTTCCTCCTTCAGGGCACGATGTCTTCCTTAGGGCACTGCTGGTATCACTGCAAACTTGGCTTCTTTTTTCTTAGTGTTCATGTTTTGTCAGTCTCTTGGAATAATTCCAGAGCAATCATCCTTTTTAAAGAATTAAAATAATAAATAGTTAAAAATTCTAAGATTTTAAAAACAGAAGCATGAAGCTGGCATTAAGGTAGGGATGGATTTCTTTTTTTTTAATTATTATTTTATTTCTTTATATGAGGAAGTATTGTCCTCATTAGTCCACTCTTTTTCTGTACCTCTAAACTTCTCTGCAAAGCTACTGGATAACATCATGTGTTTTCTTTAAATGAGACACATATTCTTACTCTTACATTTGATACCAGGAACTGGGCATTTATGAGATGTCAAAAAAACATAGAATGAAATGGTGAGAATGTGGGAGCAGGGCAGCACCAGGGACAACACAGCAGCTGTGTTTGATGCTGTTCTCCTGTACTGCAGATTTGATCTGGTTCCATCCATGCCAGCGTAAAGGCTGCTTTGGGTGTTGGTGAGAGCTGGCTTAAACCCTGTAGAAGAGAAGAACTGCCGTTTGTGGAGTTGGAAAGAATCACAATTGTGTATCGATGTTTTTCCTCTGTCTGTGGATAAAAAATATCCAAGAATATGGGTACCTCCTGCCTGGCCTGAGCTCTCTGTTCATCGCTCTAACTCCAGCTTGGCTACGTCTGCTTTGGTGTCCAAGCTGCATGAACAGATTCTTGGGCTATGGTTTCATTGCTCCTCTGAGCTGGCTGCTGTCAGGAGTGGTCGTTTCCCACCTTGCAACCGTGTGTTCCCACCACGTCTCACTCTGCTAATACAAGTGGTTATGCAGCTGTGCAGTAGGAAATGACCTGGAAGGAAAAAAAAAAAGGGGGGGGAAGCATTAGTTTGTAGGTGGATTGGCTCCCTGGCCCTGCTAACCCTGCAGCTGTGGGACCAGTGGTCACAAAACGGTGAGGACAGTGGGGAGAGCTGGTGAGGTGAAGAAGAGATGATGGGGTAGAAGAGGACAGGCTTGTTCGTTGTGCCTGCAACCCACACATAAATTGGCTTAAAGAAACCATGGGACTGCATCCTTAGTCTCTCTGCACTTCACAAGGTATTTATAGACATGCCAATAAGTAGGAAATAGTAAAGATGTTCAAACTGTTGTTTCCAAATGGTTTTAACCAGTTTGGGGAAATAATCAAACCTACTAATCCTCCCTCAGAATCAGAGCAGGGCAATTTCTCTGTGAGTGCCATCCAAGCTTAGCTCGAATGTAGGAGGACAGTAAACACAGCTCTGACTGTCTTAATTGAATAATTTGAATTCGCTTTGCTACCACCACTAATTTGAGAGCCAAGTCTTATCTATCGACACTTTTTAATATACGAAGCTAAAGGGATGGGGGGGAAGGAATTAAGAAGCAGGCTTCATTATTAATATGTAAATATCCAGCTCTGGAGAAGGGTGATATGGTGTAGAAATGAATTATGCCAAGATAAAAGAGGAGGCTTAGCCACACTTTAATCTTTGCTGATGTATTGAAGAAACATAAATCAAAAAGGTTGAGGGTATCTTCTTACGTGTTGATGCGGGCACATGAACTATGTTTAAAGGTGAGCAGCAAAGACTTCTTAAAATAACACGGAAAACTCCCCAAAGCTGCGGAGGATCCCAAATTATTAATAGGAGACACATTCAGGCTTAAAAGCCATACGGAATGTGTGCTTTGAAATACACTTCAAATGTGGCCTTAAAATAAAATGCTAGAGTTCCTAAGTCTTTTGAAGAAGAACTGTCTTGTTTATGGGGAAAATAATTTCTAAGAAGTTTCCCTGAGTTTCAGTTTCCTGAATTCTTGAGTCTGGTCCATCTCATTTGGAGCAGAACTTTCTGTAAACTGAGGTTTGAGAGTACTCTGGAAGTTTTGATTATGTCTTTAAGAATAAAGTTTGTCACAGCGTCTTGATAAAAGTGAGTTTCGGAGCACATTCTGACAGAGGCTGATTAAAGCTCTTCCCTGTGATCCTTCTTACCTCCACGATGAACACAACGTGCTCAGAGTTCACACCACTAAGAGTTTATCTGGAGAGTCCCTCTGTGCCCTCCAGTCGTGCTGTTCTGCAGCTGGTCTTAAACAGGGAGCGCTTGGAGCAGTGGCATAGCCCCAAATACAGAGGGTCGGTGGCCAAAGGCTTGGCTGAGCAGGCTCCCAGTGGCCTCTGAAGGTGGGTGCACTGGAAGTGTTGGTGTGGTGGTGGGGACAGGAGCTCGTTCCTCATTCTGTGTGAGTGCCATGAGGGGGCTGAAGAAATATTTAAGGAATACCCTCTCTGTTGGCTCACCTCTCGGTGCGAGTGCCTTCTTCCATTTCTGTCTTGCAGCAGATGTGAAACGTAAAGTGTTTAGGACTGAGTTTTGGGCCACGAGGTACAAAAGCTGAGGTTTTTTGGTGCCCCAGTTGAAAGCCAAGTGGCTCAGCAAACCGGCACTGCACGGGGACAGGACCATCCTGTGTTAATCTTGTGTTATGTTTGTGTTTGTTCTCTTCTGTTTACACATTCCCTCTTGCCACGAGCAGTTCCTTGCTCCTCTGCCAGAAATGCATGTCACAGCCCCTTTCTTTCTCAATTACTTTGTCCTAATTTCTCCTCCTCATCATCCAAAGCTTTCATCAGTTCCTTGTGATGGATGGGAGGCGAAGCGGTTGGAAGGGATGTGTTTCCCTCGGGGAAACACGGAGATTTTTACCCTCTGGCAAAGTAATTATGCTGCCAGAGCTCTGCAAGTGGTTTCTCTGTCCAAGAGGAGCAGTCACTTTTTAACTGGTGGGCTCTGAAGAAGCATCCACTGAGGAAGCCACTCTGTCATTGATTCCAGTCCACTTATCCATATAGATAAACCATGAATTGTGGATTCTTTCTTCTTCTGCCAGCAAAACAGCGCAGAGAGGGTTTTTGCTGGCAATCAGGGCCCTGCACAAACCATGTCTCGTATTAGGGGAGAGCTGCAAACGAGGGGACAAGTCTCCGAGGTGTAATTTCATACCTGGCTGAATGTCACTGGGGGGAATGGAAGAGTAGCCCTACACAGGCCTAATTAGGGAAATCATGTATCCAGTTTTAGCTGAGTAATTGTCTTTCAGATAACATGTGCGTGATAGCAAAACATGAGTGTTTTGAAGGATCAGATACTGCTGTTGGGTGCATGTCCACCAGGATGTTAGACTGCTTAGGAGCCAGAATATAATATTAAGTCCTGGGAGTCTTGGGATTTAATTTCTCCACCTATAAGATGGGGATTTTCCAGTAAGAGCATCATGAGCATGGAATCATATCAATGGATTTGAGATGCAAAGATACCCCAGTAATAAAAAAGTGGGAGGTAGGTTCTGTTATCTGCCCAGTGTGAAGGCAGAGAGGAGGTTTCTGGTCCCTGTCGTGCTAGAGGACTCCCTCGAGTGGGGTTCCTGGCTGAGCCAAAAGGAGCCCATTCATGAGGTGGTGGGGTGGGCTTCCCTTGGGCTCTCCAGGTGTGTGGGAAGAGGTGTTAAGTGTTTGTGGTGCCTGATGTGGGCCCTTATCTCTGCCCAGAGACAGCTGGCGCCTGATGCAGCTTATCAGTGTTTGTTCTTCAGTGTTGTCTCACGCTGGGAGATGGGCCCAACCAAGGGAAGAGGAAGGGAAGGATGATGGGGTTAGGAGTTCAGATATCTGCCCAGGTCTGAGGGATGCATGAATCATCTGTGAGGAGGTTCTGGTTAGCCTTAGTCCAGGCAAGCGGTATCACAGACAGAGGGTACTTTTGTGGTACTCTGAGACAGAGTAGATCTAAAGTAAGTTGAGAATAGATCTTGCCGCTGAAACGGCTTACAACAAAATTTTAAGATTTGTTTTGAGGTCTAATTAAGTTATTTGTTTCTAACTTACCTCTGTCAGTCATCTCTGGGGCTTCTATTACTGCTTTATGACCAGCATATTTTACCCTCATGACGCGGCCTTGAGGTAGGGAAGGGCTATTGCCTCATTCATTGTAAAGGAGGAACCTGAGGTATTGAGCAATCAAGTAACTTGCCTCAAGTCACAATGACTGTCTGCAAAAGAGCCACTCTCAAGACATTGTTGAGCAAGGCAAATATAAAGATCACAACCCTGGACCTCAGGAGAGTAGACTTTGACCTTCTCAGGGATACTCTTGGAAGAATCCCATGGGATGTGGTCCTGGACAGGAGAGGGGTCCAGGGCAGCTAGTTGATTTTCAAGGCTTACTTCCTCCCAGTTCAAGAACAGTCCTCCTCGATGTGCAGGAAACCAAGCAGAAGTGGCAGGAGGCCTGCATGGATGAACAAAGAGCTCCTGCCAAAACGCAAACCTAAAAAGGAAGCATAGAAGAAATGGAAGCAGGAACAGGTGAGCTAAGAAGAATATAGAGAAACTCTCTGAATATGTAGGAATGGACTTAACAAAGCTAGAGCCCACCTGGAGTTGAATCTGGTGGGGGCTGTGAAGGGCAACAAGAAAGGCTTCTTCAGGTGTATCAACAACATCATGCAGACTAGGGAAAATGTGGGCACGCTACTGAAAGATGCAGGAGACTTGATGACAAAGGGTATAAAAAAGGCTGAGGTATTTATTGCCTTCCTCACCTCAGACTTCACTGGTAAAATTGGAGTTCATCATTCTCCAGCCCCTGAAGCCAATGGGAAAGCCAGGAACAAGGAATACTTCTCAGGAGACAATGATCAGGATAGGGAACATTTAAAGAAAATGGGTATACCCAAGGCCACGGGACCCCATGGGATTCATTCACAACTGCTGAGAGAGCTGGTCCATGTGTGAGGCCACTCTTGTTAACCTTTGAAAAGACATGCAATTGTGGGAGGTCCCTGAAGACTCCTATATTCAAGAAGAGCAAGAAGGAGGACCTAGGGAAATACAGGTTTGTCAGCCTTACCACTGTTGCTGGGAAGGTGATGGAGCAAACAAACCCTGAAATCACTTCCAAACAGATTAAAACCAAAAAGTTAACTTGGGAGTAGTCAGCGTGGATTTATGAAGGGAAAGTCATGCTTGACTGATCTGATAGCTTTCTGTGATGACATGGTGAATGAGGGGGAACAGCAGTGATTTATTGTTTGTCTTGATTTCAGCAAGGCTTTCAACACTGTCTCCTGTAATATCCTCATTTACAAATTCATAAAGCACACTCTAGATAGATAGTGAGGTGTATTGAGAACTGGCTGAACTGCTGCGCCCAAAGGATTGTGATCAGCAGCCCAAGGTCCATCTGAAGACCAGCCATTAGTAGCGCACCCCAGGGGCTGATACTGGGGCCAGACCTGTTTGACAGCTTCATTAATGACAGGCCGTGCAAGCAACTAAGATGTAAAATCTATCCCATTTTAGCCCTTTGAAAAGGGTCTTGGAAAAGAGAAGAGTGCAGGAAGGTCTGATGGATAAATAAAATTGCAAATGTAAGGAGGATTTGAATGGTACGCAGTTATGAGGTTCAAACCAAGAAAAAAAAAGCGTGTACAATTAAGTTGTGAAACTGATTGTCACAAGATGTTGTGGAAACAAAAATAATAACTGGATTCAAAATAGAATTAGGTGGGTTCACAGAAGATAAGTCCACCCGGGACATCAAAGGAAAACTTCTGGAGAGGAGTCATTACCTTCATTGCTAAGAGCAATCCAGCTTTAGATAAAATATGGTGGGGCTTGTGTTTGCTCCGATAACAGTTTTCATCTTCTCATCATCTAATAAGTGCCATGGAGAGGTGGTGGTGGCTGTGCATTTGTTACGTTGCTGGTGGCTCCTGCCTGTAGCCCAGTCTGAGCAGTGCCGCCTCCACCACTGGGGTTGTGAGTGAGACCATCCCTGCAATCGTTGGATTCAGGCTTGATGTCTGAAAGCTGACAGTCTTTAAAACACCGGTGGTTCTTGCTGCACGTCCCGGCAGTGTATGATTAATGGGACAAACATGTTCCTGTGGTGTTTCTCGGCTTGCAGGCAAGTATTTTAATTTCTCTGTATTAGTCCTTTGATGACTGTTATGAGGGTCTGTGCTTACCGAAGGGGAATGGTAGCCTGCTCCTTGCAAGTTGCAATTTTAACCATTTAGGAGCTGAGAACAAAGAAATTCACCCCATCTCTGTCTTCCTATTTCCTTTCTAAAGGTTATGCTTCTACCTCCCACAGTTGCTCCTTTTTTCTTCTCCTCCATTACAACATAATGTGTCTTGCAATTTCACCATCCTACCTTCTGAGTTGCAGGTCGGGGAAGGGAACATTCAGCCCTTGACTTCTAGAAGTGTTCCTGACAGATTTACTGAAATGTTTTATACGTTTTATAAATTAGGCCTAAATGCCATCCCCTCCCCAAGCACAGCCAGTCAGGTTCAGCTGTCGCTAGAACTTAGACCATGACCTTCTGCTTCGGTGGCGGGGGCAGAAGTTATGCTTTCTTTTGACTGAGGATTTTAGTTGGATACTGGAGGAGAAAGGTAAATGCGTGGGAATTAGCCGACAGATTTCCAGCATTGACTGAGTTCAAGGAAGCAACAAAGTGAAACCATATACAGTTTCCCTGGTAGTGAGTTTTACAACTGTGGTTACATATTGACAGAGGTATTTATGATGGAGTTGGATTTGGATAAGCACCCGGGTGTGCCATGTTGATCCTGTCTGCTTCTCGGTGACTGCGCTTATCAGCCTCTCGGGCTTGGGCTATGGGGAGGCTTGTGGACATAAGCTTGTTCTGTTTTATGAATGGATAAAAAAGGGGCTGGTCTTCTACATTTTTGTTGGGAATCTCGATCACAGGCCCCGCCAGGTTCCAGGTGCCTGGTTTCATTTGTACTAGAGAAGAGGATCAGCACCAGGTTTCAGGCTCCATGATACTTGCATTTGAACCCTTAGCTAGAATTCTCATCCTTCTCTAAGCAATGAGACTCTGGTGGCAACAATTATACTACATGATAACTATTTTTTACTTACTAACACCCAGAATTTTTGTAAAACTTTTCTGTGCAGGGCATCACCACTCAGCACGTTTGAAAGAGGGGATCTGCTGGTCAGATGCTTTGTGCAGCCACAGCTTCGGTCGAGCCTGTGGAAGCTGTCTGCTAAATGTGGACAGGCATGTGCAAGAGTCAGTAAATAAAAAGTTCTGTAAAAGCTGTTCTTATGTTGTGGGGAGAAAGAAGTTCTCCGGGGCACATTTGTCCAGATCACTGCTTGCTAAAAGGCTTTTTATTTTGTTGCTCTCCATGTTTTGTTCTCTAAATGCTTCTTGCCTTTGTTTAGAGAGAAGTAGACCAATAGACAGTGGGGTTTGGCTGTGGATTCAGAATGCTGTGGTTGAGTGATGCTTAGGTCTGTTAATCGTCGTTTCTCT
Organism: Gallinago undulata; assembly: GCA_026546715.1. Lineage (NCBI taxonomy): Eukaryota > Metazoa > Chordata > Aves > Charadriiformes > Scolopacidae > Gallinago > Gallinago undulata. The sequence continues at coordinate 19,461,015 of JAOTQQ010000002.1, read as the reverse complement.
GTAAGCAAACAGTTATAATGTCAATTTAGAGCATAAACCGGTCAGAGTCCACGGCAGGGTAATTTACGGTGCTGTTCAGGCAGTTGCTCTCCTGACATGTTTTAGGAGATGGGAAGACACCTCACACAGGTTATGCAGAATCTACCATGATAGAAGAATAGCTATTTGCTAACCTTTTCACCCAGGGTGAACTGGTTTATCTGTCAGTAAGCAGAAGCAGAAGCTTGTTTATTCTCAAAAGATTTAGTTTTTCCCAGTAAAGGTTGAGACCCCGGCCAGGGGGGAGCTGGGGAGGGGTGTGGGGACATCATTTTGTTCAGAGAAGGATTTGTCTGACGTGTTTGGCGAGGGAGGAGACTGGAAGGGACATTTTCTGTAGAGGGGACATACTGTTGAAGTCTTTCTTGCTGCGTTCAGCCCTGTGATTGCTCACCTGTAGCCCTTTCACTGAGGGCTTTCAACAGATACAGGTAGATGTTCAAGTGCCCACGTTTGCCTGGGTTATGTGTCTGTATGAGGCTCAACTCACCTAAAAATAGGAGAACTTCAGCTCCGATTCTAATTTTGATACTAGGCCCTTTCTGTACAAATAGATGAAGCAATTTCCTAGATCTGAGCTCCCTCAGACAGGTCTGCTTGAGAATACCTGCACATGAGCTAATACTCTCTGTAAGCCAGTGTCTAAAAATACCCACACCCCGTGGGCACTTGCTAGAGCTGTGCAAGCCAACAAGTTTGCTCACAATCGGAGATGAGGAGGAGTATTTTCTGAGTTCATGTGGGTTCACCATTCCTGTCTGTTGCAACCAGATTCAAGACTGAATTTGACCCGGGTTAGATGCCAAGCCTGAGACATGCCCGGATTTTCCCAGGTTGTGTGAGCTGTAGTGAACTTCCCAGCCAGGCTGGTGGTGACACGTCCAAGCAGGATGCTTTCTCCCTGCTCAGGTACCTGCAGCAGAGCATCTGCGGTGGTGCTAGTTCCTGAGAGCGTTACTAGGTCTCCATACAATGACACCAGAAAAAAAAACACCTCTCCAGCTCCCCAGCAGCAAGATTGTGTGAGATTTACTTGGGAAACACCTTTAGAAACCTAAATTATTCTTTAAAAAAAATAAGAGCTGCCCTGTGATAAGCTTCTCTACAGCTAAACAAATTCACACCGATGGGGAAAGAGGGAGTTTGGTCTCCGTTCCCCCTTCTCTCTTTGGCACAAGTGCACGGGGACACTCCAGGTTAAAATTGTGCTGGTAATTTATATGCACCACGGCCAGCTCTCCGGATTTCATTGCTATTCTCACAGTGTCAAGTGCCCTTCTGGAGTCATTGATTATGTGTGAATCTTGGGTTTCATTTTTGAGAAATGTGGTTAACAGACAAAGTGTGACCTGGAAATTCAAAACACAGAAGACAAATTAAATATATGTATATATACATAGGGTGGTTTTTATTCCAGTCTCGTCATACTCCGTGGTCGAAGTCATGATTTTTAACACAAGCTTTTAAAGGGATTGAGAATTGTTTTATAGAAGGAGAGAGGTGAGAACTGGTGAGTGCGTAGATGCGCAGCACAATGTTTCATTCTTCTCCCAGGACAACTGTAGCTGCAGAGTCACCACGTGCAGGGAACACCACTGAAGGATCTGCCATTTTATGCTTTAGTTGTGATGTTCACGTGAGCAAGTGTGCTCCTTCTGCTTTGTTCTCTCACCAGAGAGCTGAGTTTGCTCTTTCTTTGGAGAGCAGTTTACCTCATCTTTGTTGTCTCTTATACAGCTCAGGGTTTTATAAACCATGCTGAAGTCTAACCATGCTTTGAGTCATGCTGTGTCCTTGGCCACAGAGAGGCTGTGAAAATCACAGGTTAATTACACTTTCTGTGTAGCAACATCCATGTTAAACACTGTGACTTTCTATTCCATTGGGTGCCTCCTTGTTCCTGTGTTTTGAGGGATGGAAAACAGAAATGGAGAAGCGAATGGAAGAACCAAAGTCTGCATTTTCTATCTCCTGGACTCCTATCCCAAACACTGAGTCCCAGGCTCTGTAATGTTATTAGCAGACGTGACACATTTTGAGGTATTCTTCCAGGGAATAGTGCCAAAAATCCTGGTGGTGTCTCGGCCGTTCAGAAGAGGATTGGTCCTGCCACCAGTTTGTCCTGTGGAGAGGCTCTCCCTGACCTGCAGCCTCAAGAGAAGAGAGGATAATAAAAGGGTGAAGAATACCCAGGATCTCATTGGTAGCTTCTGTTTAAGGCTCTCTATTGCTTTCCAAATATTATTTAGTGGGCTTTAAACACTGTTTAGTGTATTGTCTGGGCTTCTGGTGTCTAGTTGTGCAGTACAAGGTACACCTTACTACCTTGCCATTCAAGAATGGGAGCTTTTGATGCTGCTACTGCCTTCACCTGTAGTCAGAGAGAGTCATTTCTTCAGGAGCTTCTGATCAAAACGAGAATGTAGAGACAGAGTGTGATCTCAAGCTTCCTGAGTCCTGGGACAACACTGTCTCAGTGCCTGGAATCTCAGAGCTTGACTACTGGGTCAGTATCTTCTTGGACACAGGTGTTCAAACAGAGCCACAGCGTAGCAAGGAAAGTGGTGGACCATTAAGTTCAGGAGAGTGTGGTCTGTGCAGTGACCACAGACGTGATATTTTAATAACAGAAGCAGACGAGCAGCTGCAGAGAGGGATAAAACTTTTCTTTTCCTGCAGAAGGAGAGGAACCCAACTTGCCAAACTTGAAAAAGTTCCTCGGGAGCTTGGTGCAAAGGTTTTTATAGTGACTGCTGCAGATCTGCTGTCATGGAAGCGCATTTTTAAACAGGACAGAGGGCTGACCTCTGTCTAAGTGCACGAGGAGTGTGATTAGTGTTTTTCCTAACTGCAGCCTTCTTACCTTGAGAGTGGGAGCTGAGGGGGTGAATTTTTTCCTGCGAGTAAGTCCTAGTGATTGGTTTGGAAGGAAGGAGCTGGTAGTTCCTTCCCCTACGGGTTACTCAGCTCATCAGCAGGCACCTTCTCTGCGAGGGGCTTAGGGAGAGGCTGTAAGCACAAAAAACAAGACTGTAGCTTTTCCCCAGCTGTGTAAAACTTCCCAACGTGTCCCAGAGCTGTGTAGGCTCTCTCGGAGCACATTAAGTCCAAGGCTGGGGGGATGCTCCCCCCCAAAAGGAAGTTTCTGGTGCTTTGGGAGCAGACGGGAGGCCAGACCACGTTGCCTGCAGCAGAACCAACGTTGCCTGGATCGGGAAGGGATCCGGAGCGCGGCACGCAGACAGCAACAGTTGCTCAGCTTTTCCAGCTATCTCGAATAGATCTGACAAGCAATTAGAGCATGAATATATTACAGAGCCGATGGGGGATGCCTTTGTTAAAACTTGTGACCCATACTTAGCTGCTGTTTACATTGGCGGCAGCTTCGAGGGTGGGCAAGACCCTACCTGCCCGTCTCCCTCCTCTCTCCTTCCCCGTGCGGAGGGAGCCGGGCAGCTCTGCAGCTCATTGGATATTTCAAATGCTTTCTGCACAAGTCATAATTAATGCCGAGCTGCGGAGCTGAGACCAGATGTGCTGCCGAGATTATCTCCCAGGGCAGATCGGCTGCTCTCCGCTCTGTAGCGCCGGGTGAATGGAGAGCTGCCAGCGCTGGGACTCAGAATGTGTCTGATGCCTGAAGTCAGGACTTTCTTTCTCTGCCGCTCCTGCTGTCTGACACTGCCTGGTTTCTGCTTGAAGCTCAGCGCCTGTCATGTAGCGGAGTGCTGCACAAGGACGAGAGGTAGGAGGTGATTTTCCAGAGTTTAGATTTGTTACGGTTTTCTTTTCCTAGAGGAAAAAGCAGATATTTGAGCTTAGCCTCAGACAGAAGCTAAGAATCTAAAAAAGGAGCTGGCTTTACAAAGTGGGGAAGAGTGGGAAGGACTCAGTCTGCGGTCAAAAATACTACCAGATGCCAAGCTAGCATTTAAAGATAGTTCTGGGGAGGTGTGTTTCTGTTTGCTTTTACATAGAACACTTAAATGGATGTATGTGGAGGAGAGGAATCGGCTCCTAGTGTATGAAGGCTGTCTTTGTGGGGAAGGGGGACACCAAGTCCTACCCCAGACCCGTTTGTGTGACCCCGGGCAAGTTACTTCATCTGTTTCTCCTGGTTCCTAATTATCTGTCGCTTCCTTTCCTTTCCCCCGTTCTGGTGTGCTTTGTCTGGCCGGGTTGTTTAGTTGTTAGGGACTATCTTTTCTCAGGCATGTACAGCTCCTACCCTGGAACTCTTTTTTTCAGTGGCTGCTGCAGTGATTCAGTAATTCCCACCGTGTGTGCTTGGGTGGGCCAGGGGAGGGGAGACAGGAGTTATAGGGTTGTGTGTGTTTTGTGCTCTGGAAGGATATGCATTTCTGAATGTCTGCCCGTGGGTTTTTTTTTTTCTCAGTGCTTTCATGTGTGAGAGGGACAGATAACCGGGAGCCTGAGCATGAATGTGGGAAGGTAAAAGCAGGCGCTTACCTGTGCAGGTGAGCACGTACACAATCTTTACATCCACGGGCTGTGAGGCACCGCATGCATGCGCGGGTGTATGGACTGCCGTGCAGCAGCACCCAGGTGTGTGCCTGGTTATCTCCCCACACATCTTCTAACGTGTGTGTACGGAGCTGGACCTACAGCTGATGTAGGTGTGCCTGCACTTTTCCCACTTTAAGCGTGTACGGAGCCCTCAGTCCTCCCCGTGAAGAAAACGTGCTCAAGGACTGACTTTATTATCTCTGTCTTGAGTTTATGTTGGTTGAAATCAGAGCTGTGATGAGGGAAAATGAAGTGGAGAGCATATATTTTCCTGCCCACTGCATGTCTGGACAGCATAGCTGAATGTATAGGCTTTGTGTGCCTGGAGCTGGTGGGAGAGCTATTCAGGCCAGGACAGAGAGCCCGGCTGTGTCTTGCTCAGTGCATCATTCCTGGCTCCCTTTTTCCACAACGAGCCACCTAAATCTTTAAAGAACAGAGGCGACTTGTTGGAGTAGAAGAAAGAAATTCTGTAGCTCTGCTAGCCCGTTTTTTTTAGTATCTCTTGAATCTTTCTGAGATTAAGGATGTGGTCCCAGGCAGGCTGTTGGGTTTTTTTTTGCCCTTTAAAACCAAACAAAAGGGCCTAGCTATAAGATAAGGGTATGACAAGGAAAGTTAACCCTTGGCTTGCTAGTAGCTTTTGGCTTTATTTGCAGCCTAACTCTGTCTGGGAGTGTGACTGGATGGCACTGGTTCCCCTTCTTCTGAATGAAAAGAAAGACTTTAATGTCTTCCAGCAGGATCATCAAATGGAGTGAAGTGCTGCCAAGTTCAGTCTGAGCTGCAGGCCCCGGTGATTAAAAACAGGCTTGTGCCTTGAGGAGCCGGCGGATGAGGCTGCGTGTGACTGGCTCCACATTGGCTTTTCCTTGTGAGGCAGGGGCAGTCCCTGACCATCCCGCCTTTCATATCCTGGGAGTTTCAGCACAAGCCCTCCTGACACCCAGCTGAGGTGAGATGAGCTTTACAGAACTAGTAGGACATCACCCTCCCAGTCCTGCCGTCTTTGGCCCTGGGAGACTGAGGTAGAATCATAGAATCGTATGGAGCTGGAAGGGACCTCTGGAGTCGTCTAGTCCAACCCCCCTGCTGGAGCGGGTCTACCTAGAGCAGGTTGCACAGGAACTTGTCCGGGCAGGTTTTGAATGTCTCCAGAGAAGGAGACTCCA
>JAOTQQ010000002.1:19436006-19455177 GCA_026546715.1 Gallinago undulata | reverse complement strand
GGCCCTTAATCATCTTTGTGGCCCTTTGCTGTCCCCTCTCCAGCAGTTCCCTGTCCTTCCTGAACTGGGGAGCCCAGATCAGGTAGGTAGGTGCACCTCCTCTGTCTCTTGCCAATGTAGCTGTGAGTGTCCCAGCAGCAATTTTCCTGAGGCTAAACTTCATCAAGGTCCCCCCAGCAGGTGCCCAGATGGAAGATTTCCGTGAGCCCAGAATTGTCAGCAGCTCCAACTTGCTTTTGACAGTCCCTTTCCAGCCACGCTCCCAAGATAGCTCTGTTTGCTCCCTCTCTGGACCCTAACACTAATTTCCTTTTCTAAGCCATGGACGACCTCGGCAGCCACAGCACAGATGAAGGAGTTCTCCAAGGCCAACTTTCCAGCCCCACCGTGACTGCAGCTCTCTGCTTTCTCTCCCTAAACCCCAACCCTAATGCTCTTACTGCCAGAAGACTTGGCCTGGGAGCAGCTTTTCTTCTGAGCAGTGGCTGGGGGGCCCTTGTCTATGGCTCAGCCAAAAAAAAATCAGGGCTGGGATAGAGAGAAAGAAAAAGCGTAGATTTGCAATGGGATTGGGGCTGCAAAGGGACAGCTGCAGTTACCAATGGACTTGGCTTTGGTGAAATATTTTGTCTGTGCAATTCTTGGTGACATTTTCTAATGCTTCCCTGGAAAATCAGGGTTCAGGGTTGAGGGAAAGAGAAAACATAGGTCTGCAGTTGGATTTGGGCTGGAGTGGGGCTGCCAGACCAAGGTGGGAGGCAGCCAAAAGAGCTGGGCTGGGAGAAGTCTTTCACCCTGGCAATGGTTTCAGGGTCTTTTCTCCCCCTCCATAAAAAATGGCCTGTGAGGGCTGTGTGATCTCACCTGCACAGCACTTTGGCACACACTGTCACACGAGAAGAAACCCACCCTTCTGCCAGCAACCTTCTCTCATCTGATGACAGGTAGATCAGCTTCATCCTCAGTTATGTCAGTCTTGGTCTCATGGGTGGTTTTTCTTGTTACCACCTATTTGAAATGGTGTGAAGGGAGGAGAGCATTATTGCAATAGAAGAATATTACAGTGCCTTGGTTTCCTCCAAAGATCACTGTTTCCATCCAGGAGAAAAAGGTCTTTCCAACCTCCATACCCGAGAAGGGGGAAAGACAAGGTCCCCTGATCTGGTTCTGCAGCAGATACCCATAGTAATGGTAATACTGAGCGTGTGAAAGGTCCATCTGCTGCTCCTTCTGAAGCAGAGCAGGTCATCCTTCTATCTCCTATCTCAGCATCACATTCCTTAACCTCTGTCTCAGGGGTCTCTGTATGGCTGTAGTCACTGCAGGATTGTTTGTACCTATGGAAAGCTACTGCTCTGGTGATCCAGGTTGACTGAGAAGGCAAAGACTGATGTTTCCTGAAAGGTCTGAGAGCATGTTCTTAAGCACAGAGTGGCCAAGGCTGGGGAAAAGCAGGCAAAGCTTCACACTGCATGTGGAGATTGTGCATGAGGTTATTCTGTGTGTTCTTGTATACGTGTGTGTCTGACACTGCCTTTGGCCTGGCTCTGAGTCAGGTCTAGAGCACCAGAACGTGACCTTCTGGAAAAACATTCTCTCTCTGCTCTGTACCTGGGGAATGCCGAGCATTTACCTCTTTCCCAGAGCCTGCTCTAGACAGGCCCTCTAGGAAACAGCCCTGTGATTCAACAAGTGGAGATCTGAGAAAACAGGGCTACTGTCCTGTGAGTGCCCTGACGTCTACCACAGCCTGACCTCCCTAAACCTGTAGGTGTTGCATCTAGAAGAATGAATACCATGGATCATTTCAAGAAGATAGGCCTAGTGGAAGGGAGCCTGGCTCAGAGGTTGGTGGTAGAACATGGAGTTTTTTTTCTCTAAGGTGCACAGCCTGGGGTCTGACCCATCCTTGCTGTAATTAATGCTGAAGGACCTTGGTTTGTGTTGGCCCGTGGCCCAGGATCAAACATTCAGGTCAGAGGAAGAGGGAGAAGTGGTCACTGGCAGAAGAGATGAGGGAGGTTAGACAGGACATGTGCTTTTCACAGGGGCTTGCAGCTCATTACCTGGATCGCTCCTGTGTGTATTTACTGTGGTTTGCAACTGTTGAGCAGAATCAGCAGGGAGCTGAGATGAACAGCCCATGGAGACTTTGCTTTTTCAGCTGGATTCAGAAGTTACCTGAGAAAGTGGGCTGGAAAGGTTGTTCTTTCATGGCTGCCCAGCCTCTGTAAGTGCCCTGTAAACCCTTGGACAGTGCTGAGCCCCACACACCACGATGGGTTCTGCTGTGCCCCATCGTGACGGCAGGGATTACGTGAGGAGATTACAAAGCAACCTGTGCAGAAGCAGGAAGAGATTTCCTCTCCTAGAACTTGACTTCAGAGGCACCCATCTCTGTGAAAATTCAAACAGACTTGAAACGAGAACTAGTAAAACCTTTACTCTGCAAGAAAACCAATATTTACAGTGATAAAGGTAAGTCACTCCCATGCTCCAGGGCATGCCCTCCTGCCAGGAGAAGGAGGGAATTTCCTTGGAGACTCTTCATGGCCCTCCAGCTCTGATACCGTAATGCAGTTGTGTAGGCTGGAGTGCACGGAAGGTTTCTGTCTTCTGATGTGCACCAAACTGGCAGGGAAAGGAAACTGGGCTCTAGGATCCTTCTTGTGTGTTTCATTGAGGGAGTTGAAAGTGTGTGTTTCAGGGAGGATTCAGCAGGGTTGGACGGAATGTAGGAAGCAGGTATGGTTTGTCATGATGTCTCCCGTGGAGGACAGTGAACGGTGGTTCAGAAACTTGCTGTCAGGAGTTATCAGCCTCCTGGGAATATAGCACTAAAATAAAAATGGAAATTGTGGTTAGTAGCAGGAAGGTAAGTAGAGCCCTAAGAACCTACTGATTTCCCTGGCCTGGTATCAGCACATTCACACATCTGATAAACTGCTTCTGGCTGGTGCTGGGAACACAGTGTATCTCCAGTGCTGCATGCTGGGTTTTTCTCAGACCTGCAGGATTAACCGAGTGCTGAATGCATGATCTGAAGCTCCTTGATGTCAGTGGAAGGCTTCTTGTTGCTTTGAGAAATCCTTTGAGTAGAATTTCCTATCTACTACGGACTGGTCTCGTGAAATGGAGTAGATTCTGGGGTTCTCTCACTTTCGGGATTCTTATGGCCAAAATATGGTTAACCTGGATGCTCTCCTCCCTTGTAGAGTGCTAGAATTAGGGGTTCAGAACCCAACTCGGTGGCTGTCCTTTTAGACAGAGCAGTTTGTTAGTGGCAGGGATTGAACTGAGACCTCTGGATCTTACAGTCTGAGCCTCTTCTGTGTTGTTGAAAAGATTTGGTGCCAATAGTGGCATTCAGCAGCTGGTATCCACCAGAAACTCCTGTTTCCCCAAAGAGAGAGACGGTGCTCCGGAGTTGGTGATAGATGTCTACAGCAGATCTAAGAATTGTCTAGGCCAGTCTGGTTTTAGAGCATCTGGTGGTTCTGATATTTTTAAACATGTTATTAAAACACATGTTTTAGTAGGAAGGGCAATATATTTTGCATGTATTTTATTCCAGCAATTTAACAAAAAATAGAAAAAAAAAAAAAAGACACAGAAATACAGAGCGTGCAGAATAGTAGGTTATTTTCACAACAGCCAGTTTTAATGTTGACAGCTGTGTTCTGTCATGTTAGCAGTGCCCTGCTAGTGGGATCGCTGCCAGTTGGGCCAAACGGATCGAACTTTGGAAGGGCAACTGTGTGACAGCAAAGAGGTGGGTGAATGCAGAAAGGAGTTCTGTCCCACCGAGTCAATGCAGCTTTTGTTTCGGCATTCTTGGGACAGAAGATGCAATGGAAGTATAATTACTTAATCCAGATTCAGCACAGCTGTGGATGATCACACATAATCTTAATCCCACGTTCCTTGTGTATAATGAAATATAAACTGGATTAGGGCAGAGGATAGCTCGAAGTGCTCTTAAGCAGGAAAAAAAATCACTCAGCGTATAATTCTTGGTTTTCAAAATAATTTTACTCTTCTCAGTCTGTCAGAAACAGGGCCTTCACATAGGATCACGTCCTCCACGTGAAAGTTTCCCTCGTGGTATGCCCTGAGTGCTAGCTCCCGAAGAGGTCAAGCTGACCCCCAGATGTCCCTCTTGCTCTCTGTTGGCAGGGATCTTTGGGCAGCGGTTGGAGGACACGGTGCAGTATGAGAGGAAGTACGGCCAGCGCTTGGCCCCGCTGCTGGTGGAACAGTGCGTGGATTTTATTCGGGAACGAGGTCTTACAGAGGAGGGACTCTTTCGGATGCCCGGCCAAGCCAACCTTGTCAAAGATCTGCAGGATTCTTTTGACTGTGGAGAGAAGCCCCTTTTTGACAGGTGAGTTGACATCACCAAATTCAGGCTGGGTTATCTGTGTCAAATCCGGCAGGAGTGGCCTTGCAGGGACTATCCCCGTTTACATCTTTTTTCCACACCATTGTCCTCCTTATTTAAAGTGCCAGTGGGGCTTTCTCCTCCACGGTGTTGGGGGCAGAGGCCTTCGTTCAGCTAATTGCTTGAGCAGAGGGCACAGTGGAAGCCATTAATGTAGATGGGGCTATGGCAGTGGCTCAACGTAAGCCCACGCTGGATGAAATGCATTGCTAGATTTGGGTGCCACGTACTCAGCAGTTGGTGGGATCCCACCATGGAAATGGATATGACCAGAGGTGAACTGGACGTTTTACTGCTTTCAGATGTTGCTTGCTCCCTTGCCACAGCAGCAATATCTTGACTATTCCTCTGTCACCAGAAGAGTCACCGCCATCTCACACAATGTGTGCAATGCAGAGAATTGGTCAGTGTCTCATAACAAAGCACTTTCTGGCTCCAGAAGAATTCTTGGCCAAAATGATTTATTTTTTATTTTTGTTTTAGTCCATAATTTCAGCAGCTGAGATGGAACATCTAGTTGAAAACTGAATATATCTTTTGCTTTTCAACAAAACTTGAGTCAAACATTTCTGAAATTGCTGTGTAGCGGTGGGAGTTTTCCCTCAGACGCGGGATAAATGGCAGAGGCTTAGCTTAACGTCGGCTCCCACGGGAAGAGTGTCAGCCCCAGCCCCCAGCCCTCCATCCAAGGTCAGCCAGGGAAGGGGGGCAGCTCTCGGCTGCGCTATCTCTGCCTTGGCCCTCAGCCCAGAACGTCAAATCATCAGGAGAGTGGATGCTCTCAGGGCCCTTGCGGGCAAATCCTGTCCATACTCTGTAACTACCATTTCCCGACGTGAAGGTCGGGACGGTGCTAACCTAAACAGGGCTTTGAGAAATGGGCCTTGACCCGAACAGAAACCTTGAACTCCAGGGATATTTGGATCTCAGGCTGTTCTGTAGATCTGGCTCAATCTCTGTCACAGGTCCAGAAGTGGGATCAGATCTGGGATCTTGGCTTGGAGACCTGGATCCATTTCTTGCTGGAATTCCCTAGGAAAATATTCCAGGTGATGCAGGCAGCACCTGGCGTATCCCCAGCATGTTAACCTGGGGAAGCACTTCCAGTCTCAACATTCCCAATAGTATCCCTGCCTACTGCTGAGAGCTAGTGCTCTCCTGCATGGGCAGCACAGTCTCATCCCAGGAAGAATATCCTTAGAGTTTATTGGGAACATTCTTCTAATTCTTCCCTCCCCTTAGCTTCCCAGACCACCCATCCTCCTTTCTTTGATTCTTAACCACAGTCAGTATTTGTTTCCTAAATGGAAGTGCCAAATATTTAGAGATGTTGTCATGAAAAAAATAAGGTTTCAAATCATCAAATTGTTTCACTTCATCTGTTCTTAAACAAAATCTTTGTATTTTTAACTGAATGTCTGGGTGTTCTAGTTCAGAATTAGAATTATCTTCGTTCATGAAGCGAACAAAGTTATTCTGGAAAATGCTCGTATTCTGGAACAGGAGTATCCATGGCAGGAATTAATTAGCAATGCAGGTTTCACTTTCATGTTTTACCTTGGTCTAATCCGCACCAACTTCATTGTCACAAAGATAAGCCAAGCGTCCCCCCAGCATTTTCAAAGCAGAAAGCACCTTTATTTCCATAGGCATTTGCACTGGCTGAGTAGATCGGTGCTAAGTCTCCCCTTTATCAGAGGCAGCAGAGATGTCCCTGAAGGAATGCCTGCCTTTTGGGTGGCTGATCTGAAGCCTGATAACTGAAGGTTCAGCACAGAGTTAAAGGAGACAAGCCTCGGGGTGTGTGAGCAGTGTGACAATCGGAGGGTCATTGCCTTTTGCTCTTTCCACCTTCTCAACCTTGACACAGCTCTCTGGTCTCTGAGGTCTCTAGTCACAGTGAAATGCTTCTCTTCCTCACCACCAGCCTCATTTTCTCTCAGAGTAACCAAAGCTCTCCACGTATGGCCTGGGATACCTAGGCAGCAGCACATACCCACCTGCTTGTCTCCAAATCAGGTGCAGTGAAAGGAATATCCTTTTTGCTTCCCTAGTCGCAGTCAGTGCTTTTAGACGTCTTTTTGTATCTACAGTGACATTCCAAACACCAGAGCCTGCCTGTTCCATGGTGGATCAGATCTCTGTGATGACTGATAATTCAAATATTTATTTTTAAAAGGCTTGCTTTTCCAATTTGGTTTTAATTGTGAATATATATTCTTAAGAAAGGCCAGGTGTGGCTGTTCTGGAAGCACCTCCAGCAGTCTGCTCCTGTTGCACTTCCACGCCACTGGAAGTTTGGCTGGATTTCACGTGGCCTTGTGGATGACACAGTAACTGGAGCCAGGAGCCCTGAAGCTGTGGCCTGGGCTCTGCTTCTAAATGACAATCATATCCACCATCCATGCCTGGAAAAAAAATAAATAAAGGTACTGACCTCATTTGTAAAGCATTCATGATTAACTGAAGAAAACCACCAGGTGAAACTGTGGTATTCTCAAATATGATGGAGCTCTTTAATAGGAATGGCATTATCAGGATTAATGGCAAGAGGTAGCTACTGGCAGCTTCCTGTTATAATTTTTCCTGTTTTGTTTTAGCTGTGTGTTCCAAAAATGCTTAAAAACATGCTATACAGAAGAGATTCAACATTTAGATAGAAGTGAGGTTTGAAGCTCTGGTTCACAATGTGTTTTTCTCAGAATTCTTTAGAGACTGTCAGGGTGATGGTGGGGAGTTGGTAGGAAGCCGGTGACAGAATCTGTTTAGATTTCCAACCGTGGAAACCTTTGAGGTAATCTGCAAAGATTAATGAAGTTGTACAACAGGACACTTGGAATGAGGGACAGGTATGGCCATATCCAAAAGCTGGGTAGGAAATGGAAAGGGAAGAATAGGTGCATCTTTGTTATGGGATCTGACAACTCAACCCCACCCTAAGGCAAAGGAAAAAGAAGAGGAAAAAGAAGTTCCTGGAGTGGGAGAGGAAAGAGAAGCTGATGTCCCATAAGAGATGGGCTAGGAAATGGCAGGTACCCCAGCGTGGGGGAGGAGATGTGACCCATGGGCTGGGCAGCCCTGCCAAATGGCAGTATTGGCATTTGGCAAATGGCAAATGGCCTGGAGGAAACACAGCATCCTTTGGGTTTTTTTCTGACTGATTGACCAGGACACTTGTGGGCCTGGCCCATCAGAGGCAGGTGGGTGCTGAGAGGGGAGAGTATCAGGCAGGAGGGACCAATGAGAGGACCAGAGGTTATGTTTGATTGCACGAGGGTGCAGAGCTCTATTGTCAGTGCCACGTGATGAGTGTGCACGTGCCTGGGCTGTGTTGCAGACATTCCCCACCTGTGCTGGCTGTGGAGCCATGGCACCACCCTGGCTTGAGCCCTATCATGGATTTCCACTGCCCCTGTCTCCTGAGATGCATTTATACAATGACAAAATGGGAGATTTCCCTTGTTCCCAGGTAGACCCTTCTGCCCAGTACAATTACATGGCAGTACAGCTTCCTCCCATGTGCCTACTTTGTTCCTGTCCCTAAGAAGAGGGACCTCAGTACGCCCCCCCAAAAAAGGCATCACGCTTTGGGGTAGTGTGGGTTTCTAAATTTCCTTCCCTCTTCTCTATTGCAGCAACACGGATGTTCACACTGTGGCGTCCCTCCTGAAGCTTTACCTTCGAGAGCTGCCAGAGCCTGTCATCCCCTTTGCCAAATATGAAGACTTTCTTTCTTGCGGACAGCTGCTCTCAAAAGATGAGGGAGAGGTCAGTGATCCTTCCAATCTGCCTCCTTCTACCTCAAAGATTGTTCCCGAGACTCAATGTAGGACAGCTTTCTTCTCATCACTCTTCAGTCTTGATTTAAATCCGTGAAGATCCTGGGAACCTTCCCCTGAATTTTCCCAAAGCTGTGAATTGGGCATTAATATCACAGACTCTTGCCTGAAGCAGGAGCTTTTGTGAAGTCAGTCTCACAGCCTTGTGCTGCTTTCTTCTGAACAAAGCTGTTCTTTAGCTTAATCAGCAAAAGATGCAAGGTAGGAGAGCTGGGTTCCTTTCCCAGCCGTGCTGTTGACTCATTGGCAAGCTGTATGAAGTCACTCCCTTTTTCTGTGTTTTCAGTTTCGTGTATCAGAACAGCACGTCTGCTTCCCCAAGTTTTTGGTTGCTGAGATGTTGATCAGTGCGATGGTCTTTGTATTTCTTAGAGGAAAGGCGCTACAAAAGGGCAGGCTGTGATATTATCCCAAAATGGGGGAAATGATGCTATGGATACTTTGCCAGAACCTTCTTATGGTGTTCCTCTCTTTGGTTTCCAGGCAAGGGAAGGGGCTGACCAAAACCTCCAAGTCTGTGGCAATCATGGAAATTTTGATTCACTGCTTGGGAGGAGCAGGATAATTAACAATATGATTAATTGATCTGTTTCATCCATATTGTTCCTCTTGTGGTGAGGCCTGAGTTCTTTGCTGACTGCAAAGGCACGTTGGATCTGGTCTAATACGGGTGGAACTCTGCCACCTTCTAAACCAGAAGTTTAAAAAAGCTGTAAGAGTTGTTGTGTCAGCTCAAGAAGCAAAGACCTGAGGGCTTATAAATTGCAGTGCACAGTTGTGTCCCTTTTCTGTGTGTGGCCCCAAGAGCGTGCTCGCATCTTTGCCTCTGGTGGGATTGTAAAAACTGATTTTGCTGAGAACCTGGGGTTCATCTTCAGTTGGAGCAGCAGAAGGCTCTGGGGAGATTCAGTCCTTCCTGGTGCCCACGGGAAGATGCCTGTTTGCATACCTCAGAGGTAGCACCTCTACTAATGTCATTTTTTTTCACGGATAAAAGGCAAGTTTGCTACTATCTGTACTCACGATGAGTGATACGTACTCACAGCGCGTTACCACACGTGGCTGCGCATTTGCCTCCTGGACACAGCCACGGCCGTGTGTCAGTGCACTGCTGGTGTCTCTTAATAGGTGCAGGTATGTGTCTACTAGCTCCAAATTGGGCTTATTTTCTCTGATCCCCAGTCAATTCCAGTATCTCCACAGGGTGCTGTGCACCAAGCAGCACGATGGGTGATTCCACCAGAAACAGCAGCGTTTCTAAGGTTTCCTTTTGGTCGTGAAGATGTGCAGACTGGGAACTCTTGGACGCATTAGGCTCTATTGCACAAGAGGAGAGACACTGCCAAGTTGGGCAAACATAATTGTATATTGCTGCTCAGCTTATTAACGAGGGACTTTGCCTGATTTTGCCTGCACAGGCTGCAGCGCTTTGCGAAGCAACATCTGCTGCTGGCCAGGCTCGGATGAGCTGTAGCACCGTGTTCTCTTGGGATTAGAAAGGCAACGAGGAGAGCTGGATAGCAAAAAGATAAACCTTACAAAAAGCTACTTCTGGTAGCACAAAATTGTCCGGTTAAGCTGCTGTTGTAAACATCACCTTTTTCTTTTGTGGGGAAAGTCTGGAACCTCAACAAGGGCTGTTTAATTTTGGGGAAGAGAGGGTGGAGAAGGTTGTACGTGCACAGTAGCGCGTGGAGGAGAGCGTGGCACAGAGTCATACCCAGCCCGTAGGGCCTGACTTGCCTCCCACGTGGAAAATCCCCCCGCTCAAAAACGTGGTTTCACTCAAACCAGAATTTTTTTAGTGCAAAATGACAAGCAGGGAATTTCAAAACCAAATGTTTCATTTTGAAAAAAAGTATTTGGAAACTATTCTATTGTTTTAATTTGAAGTACTGTTTTGCTTTCAATTTTCACTTGGAAGTTTCGAAAGAGACTTTTGGACTCAAAATTTCATTTTCTTTAGTTTTGTACAACCACCCCTCCAATAAAAGCAGAATTACTCAAGGCAAAATAGCCATTCAGGTAAAATTGTTGGCACCTCACGCTGCTACATTGTGCCCGTAGATAGGAATTATGATGATGTTAGTTTGGCCTAATCCCCATCTCCAGCACTGCCCGAAGCTTTCCAGTTTTCATTCAGATTGCTGCTCGTCTTCCTTCTCCATTCAGCTGTTCCCTGGCCTTGGAATGCAAACAGAAACGTAAGGGAGACCTTGGGTTGCACTCAGGCCTCCAAGTATCTCAGCAGGAATGAAGCATCCAAAAAGATTTGATTCTGATCCCAACTGGTGGAGAGGAGGGACTGAAAATGAAAACCAGTTTCAGAGTAAGAGTAATTGAAAGATCTTCAAATCTCTGAAACCCAGTTTGAGTCCGAGCTGAGCCCACACGGGAGTATTTCAGCCTCTGCTGCTGCCCGGACTCCAGAGACACCGCAGCAGCTCTGGGGGCTGAGCACGTGGCTTTCAATTTTTAAAGAGGGCTCTGAATTTGGGCAAACATCTGAAGCGTTGCTAGTTTTCCAGCTCAACCAGAAGCTCCAAATTGGTGCTGATCTGTTACACCCATTCCACAATCCTGGGGTTTGGGATCACTCCTTGGAAAACCCACATCTGTGGTAAATTAGACAAGCAGCATTTTCCAGGAGGTAAGAGTTATTACTGCAAAAATCTCGTGGTGAATGACATGCAGTGCCTCTACTTCTTGCCAGGCTGCCGCCCTAAGCTTGCATCCGGGGGAGCCATGGTATTTTAATTCAGAGCACTTGAAATACAGTGCCAAATACCATCCTGATTTCTGTATTTGAAATCAATTGGGTTACAGAGCAAATTGAAGAGGGAATTGGGTCTGTTAGCTCGCCTATTTCCAGGTCAGACTCCTCATTTGGAAGCTGCATGACCTGAACAACTGACCTTAACCTTCCCATCAGTAGCAGCTGCCCTGGATTCAAATGTTTCCAGAAGTTTAAAAAGTAAGATTTAGATTTTCAAAAATAATTGGTCTTTTATTGCTTTTTCCATTGCTGTCACTGCTAAACCAACATAATTTTTTAAGCTAAGGAATGAAAAAGGACTTACTGCTTTTAAGAATTCTTTTTTAAGTTTCACTTTTTTATTAGAGGACTTTTTTTTTTTTGTGCTAGGACATATAGAATAAAAAAGTGTCTATACAATCAGGACATTAAGGATGGAGGCAGGAATACAGGCTGCTCTCTGAGTCTTTCTGACTCGCCTAGACCAGAGCAATTGGGAAGATCTCACAAGATTCTGGCCAACAGAATTCCCTCCCTAACAGTCCTTAATAAAGCGAGGAAAGTTGGAAATGAATGTCCAACCTGCACTAGTTTGGCTTGGAACCAGCTGCTTCTGGAATTTCTCCATCATTAGTTAGTTATGGTTAGTCCATGGTTAGTTAACAGCTACCACTCTTCCCAAACGCGCCCGGGTATCTGTTTTCCCACAAAAGGTTTAGTTGTCTCAAAAAAATACGCAAATCTCCAGGGTAACTGCAGCATTGATAGGAACAGGCTTGGGACTGTGGAAGGACAATAGTCTTCTGAGTCAGAGATTTTCATTAGATGATTTAAGTAGCTCCAGGGGTTTAAGTCATTCCTCCAGCAGATGTCTCATCTTACGTTTTAATGTAAAGACAGAAATTTTATGAGGAAGTATGTCACAGCTCATAATGACTGCAAATGGAAGTGAGTAATTAAAAAGGAGGTAGTTGAATTGGAATGTTGTTTAGCTTTTTAAAGGAAAAAAAAAATCTCTCCTCCACTCAGTTGAGCGTTACGGCAATGTGTTTGTGCTCCACTCGATGCCTCAAAGTTTCAAACAGGCCAGGTGCTGGAAAGGCACCTTTGCTGGTGGGTTTAGCCCAGTGCCAGTGGGCAGACTTTGAAGACCAACAGGCCTTGCTAATTGAAGGCTTCTACATCAACTGTTAAAGTTGGCAGGAGGGTTTCCACTGATTTTGAGAACTGCATCAAGTTCTGGACGTTGTGATTTTTGGTAAGGCACAATACACTGGATGGCACCTTCTTTAAGGCTTCTTTAAAGTTCATAGTTTTGACTCTGGAAAGAGGACTTCGTAGTACTGAAGGAAAGTCACGTCTGCTTTGCATCATTTATATTAATAGCTCTCCTTGTTTTTTCTGTCCCTCAGGGTACCCAGGAACTGGTTAAACAGGTGAAGAATTTGCCCCAAGCCAACTACAACCTCCTCAAATACATATGCAAGTAAGTGAAATTAATTAAGGCTTGGAAAAGTCACAAAGTTTTGTGAGGCTTACATGCAAATAATTTACTCTGAAAGTATGAATATTCAAACATCACTAAGATGTAAGTTACTGCTCCTATAAAACACGTGGAGGGGAAGGTACAGCCTGCCTGAAGGAAGCTCTTGGTTTATCCCAGAGCATCAGCCAAGCAAATTGCTGTCACCCACAGCCTTGGCAGCAGGTATGAATGATACTAATGTGTTATATTGTTTATTCCAGAAGCACCTAAAGACTAGTAAAGAAAGACTTTTTTTTTCCAGGTACTGCGCACTTGGAAGATTTATCTGAGCAGCAGATACATTTAAAAATGTGTTTTGCATCACTACGTTCTTCTACAGCCATTTGTTTTAATATCTAAGCAACTCAAAACATGAATGGCTGAGGCAGGGGAATATAATTATACATGTTTCTAAGTGCAAAAATAAGGAAACAAAAGACAAGTAGAATTTTCTTCTGACTTAGTGAAGAAAATAGGATTCTTGGGTGCCAGCACAGTGTCCACTCCAGGGCTGAGCTGAGGAAAAAATGGGAGTGCCTGGAAAAGTCATGGCATCTTTCAGAAATTTGCCAAGTAGTGCAGAATGAGAAGGAAACTTTTTCCCTGCCCAAACCCATCCAATCATCCAAAAATTAATGACAGGTTAGGAAACAGAGTAAGACTGTTCACTTTTGAAGCCACTGAGTTCTGTTTCCTGCTGCTGTAGGTTTGTATGTCAGATAGTCCTTTTTACAGCTTGGCTAATTATGTCCGAGCTGGTTAGATGTTGGTTACAGCCTTTCTCTTACTGCAACTCCTATTGGGAGGCCGTTCCAAAGTACAAAATAATTACAAAAATTAAGTGTTAGAAACTTTCTGCTGATTTCCAGCTTATACACATGGATAGCCAGTCTGGCTGGATTTCTTCACGTACTGTCTTTGGCTTGTGTGATCCTTTTCTCGTGTTGATGCTCACCCAGCTGATGCAGTCACACAAAGCATTGGGGTTACCTCTTCATATGTTTTTTGTCAGATTCAAGCAACAAAGCTCTTTCCACAGGCTGCTAGTTCAAGGATGAGGAGAGGAGTAAGTGAAAACTGGCAGAAGTCAACCTGTCTGATTGTAGAATCCCTATAAAAATGTGAAAATCTGTTTTTTTCATACTCCATAGAAGACAGGATCCCTTGTGGGCTGGTACTTCTGGCAGAAACCACCCTGTCCTCTCTTGTTCATACACTAGGAGGGATCTGGGGTTACTACTGAGTATCTAGGCTGTGCTGGTCCCTAGAAGCATTTCAGTATCAGGGTTTTATAAACACAGGACAAAACTGTTCCTGCCCCACAATGAGAAGCAATTTACTTATTATTCCTCTCCTACTTTGATTTTTTTGGGGGGGCTTTTCAAGGTTCCTCGATGAAGTTCAGGCTCACTCCAGCATTAACAAGATGAGTGTCCAGAACCTGGCTACAGTATTTGGACCAAATATCTTACGGCCCAAAATGGAAGATCCAGTGACCATGATGGAAGGTAGGTGTCTCACTATTTTTGTGAGATAACACGACACCAGTGGTTTGGAGCTGTGAGAGTATGCTGAAAGGTGGTAGCTGTATCACGGAGTCAGGAACAAGTCAAGCAATCCCTTTCATCAGTGCCTGTCAGGAGATGTCCCAGCTGCTCTCTGTTATCCCACTCTCTGCTGGCCTGCGAGTGTCTCTTCTCTCCACCATATGGAAATGCCTCTGCCCTATTCTAAATTGTTTTGTGAGACTCTTTTATTAACCCACTGCTAAAATGAAAGCTCAGATGTTCTTCAGAAGGACTGTGTTTAGGTACCAAACTGCTGCCATGTAGTGTTGGTGGATTTTGGTGGTGAGACAGTTCATCCAGCCCACAATGAGAGAGGTGCTGTAGTTTTTGCTGTGCCACAGTGGCTATAATGAGGTGTCTAAGTGGGCTGTGTGTGGGCCACAACTCCACAGAACCTGAGGAATAAGCTGAAAAACACTGTTAATAATTTTGGTTGTAAAAATCTGAAGCTTGAAAATTATCTACCTCCGTATGGGTCAGGAAATGCCCAGGGCAAGATCTCTGGCTGGCTCACCCTAGAGCCGGCATACAGCCCCTCTCCCGCTGGCACTGGGGCACAACTGCTGTGGGGCAAGTTTTAGCAGGCAATGTGCATCAAGTTTTGTGGGGTCTTGGCAACTGATGGATTCATCCAGCGTTAGGCACAGATGGAGATGCTGTCTGAGCTCAGGCCCTGCTCCCAGGCTGCAGGGGACAGCTGACGGGGTGTCCTGCGTGATGGAAACCCGTCACTGAATGCCAGCACTATCACACCCTTGCAGCAGTGACGAGTGACCTCTGAAAGGCACTGCAGATGTGTGTCCCACAGATGGCAACTCACAAGGAACCAGGCCACCTTCACAGCATGGCCTAGAGTTGTTTGGGGACTCCTGCTTGCCACTGAGATGCCACCCGTATGATTAGGGGTGATTTGAGACCTTCTCCTCAAAGAAGGTATAAAAAGGTGGGGAGTAGGAGAAGGGAGTGCAGGAGCAGATGCTGGTTTATTCAGTGTTACAACGGTGGGGATGGCAGCAACCTCAATCTGTTGTGTGATGCTGTGACTTCCCCTAGTGGCCAGTTGGCCAGCGTTGGCGAGAGTCCTACAGCCTTGGCCCCCCAAGTGCTCTCTGTTCAGTTGGTAGAGATGACAAATTTGGGGTCAGTCCACCTCAGGCATTTCACTACGCAGTTCAGCTGATGGCAGAGGTGCTTGTGTGTAGGTGCAGAGGTGCCACACATGCTGTGGTCTCATGGTCTCTCTTCATCATCATATAAAAACACCACAGGGACCTGACCTGGAATTCTGTGTTACCATAGACCCAAACGGCAGAAAAATGGGGATCCACTGACTGGATTTTTAGACTTAATCATTACATGTGTAAGTAACAGCAATGACAATGTTTTGTTTTCTTGTTGGTTGAGGATAGAATATTGGAAAAGTAGAAATAACAGAGAAGTGGAAAGACTCTCAATAAATTTTTTTTTAGCTTCAGGGTAAGATGGATCTTCTAAATCCCCTGATATGGAAAAATACCGCTGCCAGTTCTTAACAAAAAGCACTTTAATTGTGTTTCTCTTCAAAAATTAAACCATGACTTTCAAATAGAATTATCTGAAGTTTGACAGCTAAATTGTTAGGAATGCCCTTATCTCCAGAGGTTTATTTCTCTCCCTGCATTCCCAGCCATTAAATAGAAGCTGTAGGTGAGCTCAGCACCTCTGTCTATCAGGCCGAAACCTCAGTATGGAATTAAGGCTCTTATCTTCAACCCCTGAGTATGTTAGTCTTATTTTCTATTTCAGATGATACTTTAAGATAGAATTACATATTCACTCTTTTTAAGGTTTTCCTCTGCTGTAGAAAGTGCTTTGCATTAGGTTTGGTAAGTGGTGTCCTCTGTTAGTCCGTAATGGGCTACTCCACTCCTGCAAGATGGTGACTGCTCGTTTCTGTGGATTTAAATAATTGCAAGTACTTTCTGTACCTGCTGCAAACCCTCTGCAGGTGCAGGTATCGTACAGATGTTCCTCTGTACACTGAGAGCAGCAGAAGGCCTGAGCTGAAACTCAGGGTTCTACAAACACTAGCTCTGGGTGTGTTAAGACCATGAAACTGGACGCAACGTAGTTGTGGGAACCCGCTGGTTTTGGAAGCTGGCCAGAGCAGTGCTCCATCCCAGTTAGTGTGTCCAGGATCCGGCGTGCATCTCTACTCAGGGCTCTGCTGTCCTGCATGGATGCAAATGCTGGGATTGATGATGAGGGGGCTAGAACATGTCTCTGATGAGGAAAGGCTGTGGGACTTGGGTCTTTTTAGTCTGGAGAAGACTGAGGGCGATCTCATCAGTTCTTATAAATACTTAAAGGGTGTGTCAAGAGGAATTTTTCAGTCTTTTTTCAGTGGTGCCCAGTGACAGGAGAAGAGGGAACAGGCACAAACTGGAACACGGGAAGTTCCATCTGAACATGAGGAGGAACTTCTTTCGTGTGAGGGTATCAGAGCCCTGGCAGAGGCTGCCCAGAGAGGTGGTGGAGTCTCCTTCTCTGGAGACATTCCAAACCCACCTGGACACATTCCTGTGGGACCTGCTCTGGGTGACCTTGCTCTGGCAGGGGCTTGGAGGAGATGATCTCCAGAGGTCCCTTCCAACCCCATAGCATTCAGTGATTCTGTTGTGATGCTGACTCTCAACCCCTTGCCTTGGTGTGGTCCAGACATTCCCTGCTTTCCAGAAGTCCTACTCCTCTGTCGTCCTCAAAGGTATCCTTAAGCAGGCCAATTTATTAATCATTGCTAGTGATCATTTGTACTCACTAGTCAGCCACGTTCATGAGCTGGATGGACACCTACGTCCTTCACAGTCCCCATTTCCAGCAAAGGGAATGATTCCTGTCTCTCATGGTCCTGTACAGAAAGGCCCAGAGCAGTTGGTTGTGGTGGCCTGGTTGCCTGCCTGGTGGCCACAGGAGCTCACAGGGCATCTCAGAGACAGGGCTGAGTGTCTGAGGTCTTCCAGGTGTCATCAACCACTTGTCTTCGTTTTCTCCCCACAGGCACCTCACTGGTTCAGCACCTGATGACAGTGCTGATCAGTGAACAGGGGCGGATTTTTGCGGTTCCTCAGGCAGAAGTGCCGGGGAACCAGCTGGAAATCCATCCCGTTCGTCAGCGCAGCACCGTGGAGTGGATCTCTGAGGAGGACGGGGAGGACAGCAGGTCGGAGAACAGCGTTCCCAGCCCCGCTGATTTGCCCTCGGGTAACGCTGTGGCACTAGAGGCCACTCCTGGACCTGTGGTGAAAAACGCTCCTTCAGAGCACGGTGGCAAGTTGACTCAGCCAGCCACTAGCCCCAGTAAAAGAGTCCAGACCCTGCCTCCATGGAAATACTCCTTCCGCCAGCAGGGAGCACGGTCCGTGAGTCCAAAGCTGGGCAGCTCATCCTTAGACATCCCCAACCTCTCATCCAGTGGGAACTGGTTGATGAACGGACTGTACTCCCTCCGAGGCCACCGCCGGACAGCCTCTGGCGAGCGAGTTAAGGACTCCTGTTCTTCCCAGAGACTTTCCACTTACGACAACGTCCCCTCGTCCAGCCTCTCCCTCAGCACGCACAGCATGGCCAGCACCACGTGGTCTACGTCCTCGTGTGAAATCTCCGTGATGGACTCGGTCAGCAGCTGCCCAGCTTGCCGGGCCAGTGACTCTTCTGCTTTAAGCTCTCTCAAAACGGAGTGGGTACCTCAGGGCTCGCTGTCTCCCAGCGAGGTCAAGACGGTGGATCTGGAGAACAGCATGGACAGGTTTGAAGCGTGTAGCAGCACCAGCAGCGAACAGAGCAACCCGGCTGCAGCTTCCAGAGACTCCGTCAAATGCTCCAAGGCCTTGCAGAGCTTGGTGGTGGAGCTAAAGACGGAGCTGAGCAAACAGAGGACTGAGTATGAGACGAGTATCAAAAGGTAATGTCACCTGCGGGGGGGACAAGGGAGTCGTCTGTCGGCATTACCCATGTTTGAGCTTGGGCTGCCACCGTATCGGGGTCTCAGACCTGGAGTTTGGGGTGGGGAGAGAGGAGATTCAGTTCTGCTCTTTCCTGGCAGCTCTCTGAATCCTACTTTTCTCTCTCGCTGATCTAAGAGGATCAAAAAAAAGGGAATTTCAGTATTTCACATTCTATGTTTTCACTGGAAATCAGAACTGCACGGGTAATGCCACAGTTTGGGTGTCCTGGGAGAAACAGCAAACACCTTGGAGGGAGGGGTTGGGACCCAGAGTGATCAGGCTTCATCAAGGAACTGTGCAGGTGCCAAGATTTGTACCAAATCAGTCTAAAATTCAGGGTTTCTTGCTGCTTTTCCCAACAGAAACATTCTTCAGGGAACTGATTCTGACTGTTCTCTGGGTTGGGTTTTTTTGGTGGTGGTGTTGGTGGGACTGCATCTCAGCTACAACTTTTTGTTCAGCCCTTTGATGCTGAACTTCTAGACACCTCGTTTTTGATTTTTGATGCTGTACTTGAGATCTGTGCTCCCAAAAGTTCCCTCCAGTTTTCAGGAGAGAGGTGTGTGAGGGCAGGGGCTGTAGGAAGGAGAAAGTATTAATAACTAGGAGGTCGTATTTATTAATTTGTGTGAGTTACTATACGAGGTTTTGCGAGTGTAAGGGCTTAACAGAACAGCTTTCAGGCACGTACTCTGAGAAATATGCACGTGAAATATTGTGGCTTAAAGGAATTAAGATATGTTTTAATATACAGCGATATGCAAAATTGCTCACCATCTTATAATTCAGAAGGATCTTCATTGGCTTGGGCTCTGCAGCACTGGTGCCTTGCACTGAAGGGGGATGACAGTCCCTTTTCTCACAAATAGTTGAGTTCTCAGCATTTTTTTTTCTGTTAAGGGAATATTATATTCCTTCATTGGTGAGGGGTCTGGAGAATAAGTCTTATGAGGAGAGGCTGAGGGAGCTGGGGTTATTCAGCTTGGAGAAGAGGAGGCTGAGGGGAGACCTTATTGCTCTCTACAACTACCTGAGAGGAGGGTGTAGAGAGATGGGGGTC
>JAOTQQ010000002.1:19425135-19435998 GCA_026546715.1 Gallinago undulata | reverse complement strand
TGTCAGTTAGGTTGATGGTTGGACAAGATGATCTTTAAGGTCCCTTCCAACCTAGAAGATTCTGTGATTCTGTGATTAAAACTCTGGTAGAGATGACTGTAGGGATCGCATAGCATGGCTTTAGGCTACGTTTGTTGCCTCTTTTTATCTTGTTAAAGTGATTTCTGAAAAATATCTGAGCTTCCAGGGGGCCAGCTGTTACAGTAGGAATTTCACTTGCCACCTTTCTGCTTTATTTGATGATTTCTGATGGTGGTGCCTTGGCAGCCCCTGCAGCTTTTCTGCCTCCTGCCTCGGTGCGTGGAGCTGGGAGGAGAATGGAGATGAGCAGCAGTTTCAGTTCCCACCCAAGATAGGAGCTGACCCCCTCCTTGCTGTGTTCCAGGCAGAAGGGCTGAGAAGACCAGCACCAGTTGCTGGCAGGGGGTGTTGGAAACGGGCTGAGGAGGAGGATGGTAGCTCATGGCTTGTTTGATGGTTTAGCTGATGCAGAATGGGAGGGAAACACGGGCACGTGCTTTGCACTGAATCCTGCAGAGCTGCCCTGGCAGGGCTTGGTGCAGGGATTCAGAGTAAAAAACAGAAAGGAGACCAGGCTCCACAACTTAGAAATATGTATCTGTGCATTTTTTCCTGATCCTGGGGGAGGAAGAGATGGTTTCCCACCTCTTATCAGTAAAACTGTTCCAAGGGGGCCTTCAGCCATTGACATCAGGGACATCCAGGAAGACCTGGTCTCCATTCCAGCTCCGACACCCGCCTTTCCCTTCAGAGGGACAGGGAGAGGGACAGGGACAAGGAGAGGGCACTGGGGCTGGAGGGGGGCTGTGAATTGGCCAGGTCTCACAGGGCAAAGCAGCGAAGAGGAAAATGCCTAATGAACTCATAGTTTCATCAAACCAGGCAAGATACAATCACTGCCTTCTTGTGTTAAAGACGACGACTCCAGCTGTTCAGGATTGCTGCCCCAAGGAGCTTGCTGTCAGGTCTGGGGATTTCAAGCCAAGTTTTTCAGCTCTCGAAAATTTTGCAATGTTTTTACTACATCTGCAGCAATTCACATGGGGGAAAAATACGTCCCTTTTGAGGCTGCGTGAAAGTCTGCTCCCGTGGAAGGACAGGAGCTGGCTGGCAGAGGAGGGAGGCCACTTAGCAGGGAAACGTCGGGCTGCCTCAGTAGCTTTGTTTTATTGAAGATAATTTAGTCCCCCAAAGTAATAATGAGTTCCTTTACAGTTGTAGGTGTGCTTGTGTGGTTTGCAGCACTCGGTGTGTGGAGCAGGGCATGTTTTAATGAAGGAATATGAGCTTTTTGTTGGCACATACATAAGCGGAGGGAAAGCAGAGTCAGTACCTGCCTGGGGCAGAGGTAAGGAACACTTGCTGATGGAAAAGCTGTTATTTATCATCATCAACTGCCCATTTTCTCTCTCTTAGTCAGAGGGAGGCAAGTTTTATGGCCTTCCTGTAACCAGTCTGTTCCAGAGCGTTTCTCCCTCCAGGTTAGTGTAATTAGCAGGCAGTCTCTGTTGAGTTTCAGTAATTTCAAGTTTACCACCTGGGACTCTGAAGAAGCTGCAGGTATCTTGGAGAGAGGACTGTTGTGGGGAAAGGCAGTAAGTGCTGGGAGCCTGTGGGGCTCAGAGCACGGAGGGGCAGTCGAGGCTGCAGTAGCTGAGCCCTAAGCTTTGGGGAGGGGGGAATTAACTGAGAGCTGTAGGATGTAACAAAAATGTTATAAGGGGGTATGTGTGTGTGGTGAGAATCCCAGCTGCAGAGGGGTCCTCTGGTGTTGGAGAGGACAGAGACCTGGGTGATGGTAACGCTCTGCCTTCCTGGAGACGGGCAGGGTTTTGCAGAAAAGCTCCACGTTTCTGTTCAAATCAGTGCAGCTGTTGGGCTGTGGGACTTTGTCATCAGGGCACCCGTGTGTGACCTCCCTCATCGGCTGTGACAATGTGACATAACGCCAGCCTCAGCTGTATATACAGGCTCTATTGCTGGCTTAATTGCCTCTCTTTAAAAATAACCCTTTTGCAGGGAAGCTGAGACCTCTGGGTGTTGCCCTGGTCAGTGCACCTAACAGCTAGTGATTTTTATTTATTACTTTATTTTCCAAATTTAGAGAAGGGGCACTTTCCCAGCCAACAGCCTAATTTTTTTAAAAAAATCACCTTTTCTAAATATTCTAGTGCTCAGAAATTGCTCTCTGGCTGTACTGCCTCCTCGGAATGACCACCATCACTCTGCTTTGGGATTCGGGCACCTGATGGGGAGGACAGCAAAGGGATGGGCCTTCTGCCCTCCTTTCAGAGCAAAAAACCATGGACCTTGTTCTCTGACCTCCTTAGAGAAAAGCATTAGAGCTTTGTGCATTGTGTCTGGTCTTTAGATTCTTCCTCATGTGAAATGCTGGTTTTTGTAAAACTTAGTATAGTATGAACTTTTATTCCCCCACCCCAATGTCAGTGGGTGGGTGAGGACCATGACCTCATTCCTACCCGACCTCCGTGGACGTTCCTCTGTCCTGTTTCCATATAGGGAAATACAGTCTCAGGGGGAAAACAGAGGTTAGAAGATTATTTTGGAATTATATATTTGAACTCAGGCTGAGGAGTTAATGCATCTCCTCAGACACTCAGGCTGTTGCCCAAAACATTGTTTTGTAAGACCTGACTATTTGCTCAAGATGATACAGTCTCTGCTGTTAAACTCAACATGAATGAAATGGCAATTAGTGCCCACCTTTAAAATGAAGATAACTTATAGTTATTATAGCTACCTGCAGTATTTATCCAGCTGCTTAAAAAAATCCCCTCTTTTTTCTTTCTCCTTCTTTCTCTCCTTTGGTTTTAAGAATTGAAGAAACCAGTGCAGACCTGAGGAAGCAAGTGGTTAGATTAGAAGAAGAACTGGACCAAGAACGAAAGAAATACACGATGCTGGAGATAAAGCTGAGGAATTCCGAACGTGCTCGCGAAGATGCTGAGAAGAGAAATCACCTCCTGCAGAAGGAAATGGAAGAGTTTTTTTCAACATTAGGCTGTTTAACTGTTGGGAGTCGAAGTGCTAAAGCCCCCAAGTAGAACAAGTTGATGTACAACATAGAAAATTATATTTCTGGCAAAAAACAGTGGAAAAAAAAATATGCACATTTTGTTCTGTTATGCTCATGTATCATGAGTAATTCTACAGTGATTGTGCTCTCGGTGATCGTCACTCTCTTGTCTTTACATGTGCTGTAGAATTTGGGCCAGCTGGGAGAGACTGCCAAACCTAGCGCTTGGACGTTTAGATGTCAGACTGCCAAGAAAGAGTGGGCATATTTCATCCATAAATTATAAGATACTGTTCTCCATCCTGTACCGCTCCCACCTTCGGACCTGCTGCACCATCCCCGTGCTGGCTGAAGGACCGCGGAGGGTCCTGCTGGGTGGGTGGGGTGGCCAGAACCGATGGATGGAGGGGCTGAGCCTGGAACCCAGGGCTTCCTCCAACGTGCCCTTGGGATGATGCAGTTCCAGGATGTCACCACCTTCAGTGGGCTTTAGCAGATGGATTTAACCATTACTTCTCCCCACCCTCTACATAAAGTTTGTTCAAATTTCTCATTCCTTAAAGTGGCATTATTTTGTGAAGACCATGTGAAAACAAAGTCTACAGCAGGAGCAGAAGACACCAAAATCTTGACAAGTCACTAAAATTGTTTCCTTACCCCCTGAACCGTTCCAGTGTTTCACAAAAACACAACTTATTAAACCGTAAGTCAATAATAATCAGATTGGCCACAAAAATTCCGTGGAACTTTAAATATGCACGTTTTGCCCGAGGTACCCGGAGGTTTTTTTGAGCCAAAAATAGAACAGTATTAGCTGCAAAAAAAAAATAAATATCTCCTGAGTTGATATGTGCTGATCAGACATCAAGGTAGAAGATTCTTATCATCAAAACCCAGCCACCTGCTGAGGGGTTTTATCTATAAAACTTCAACAGCAACACCTCTGGTAAGAGAAATTAGTGCAGTTTTGGGGGGGAGAAGGGGAGAAGGGGGGAGTAAAGGGGGTGGGGATCTGTCTTCAGGGACAGTTTCCTCTTCCCTGCCTCGTAAGGATTCTCA
Source organism: Gallinago undulata (assembly GCA_026546715.1). Lineage (NCBI taxonomy): Eukaryota > Metazoa > Chordata > Aves > Charadriiformes > Scolopacidae > Gallinago > Gallinago undulata. Next base: position 19,431,881 of record JAOTQQ010000002.1, on the reverse strand, counting down.
TGACACCAGCTGAGGTTTTTTGCTGTTAGTTCCCAGGGGGAGAGGAGGGGACAGGAGGAGCGTCAGGAACAACCCAAATTCATTACTTCTACTAAAGAAGGTGTAATTTCCAGGAAGGAGCTGCCAGGGCTGCCCCCCCTTTCCAGGGACTTCTTTGAGAAGTCCTCCAGCAAATTCTTTCAGCAGTTGAGCCTGAGCTGTGCCGGGCAGCGCTGGGGGGGCTCAGAGGAGACAGGTTTTTAAACAGGGAAGTGCCACGACCACATGAGCTGCCTACAGGGGAGGTACAGACTGTACTGAAGGTGCTTGCTTATTTTAAGTATTTTCAAAAAATGACCTAAATTTGTCTTTTCTTACTAGAGAAGAATGTAACTCATTGTCTGGAAATACCCTTAGAGCGGGATTTTGTAGATACCAGCAGCTGGTACACCTTTCAGTATCGACTTTCTCCTCATCTCACACGTATCCAGGTATTTCAGTATTTAAACATCTAGAAGTTACCTTGTTTCTACCTCACTGTAACGCTTCTCCTCCCTGTAGACTTGTAAACCACTTAAAGCGAGAAAAAAAAAGAAACATTTTCAACCTGATTTTTCCTGGTTGAGACAAGACAAACAAGGTGGTAAAAGTGAATTCAGTGATTTCCAAACATTTTTCCTTCTTCCCAGCCTCTCCAGCAGGAGCACCCTGCCACCTGCAGGCACCACCATCACCCTCAGCTTGTTTTTATCCCCACCCCCTTGCCTTCTATCATCCCTCATAGTCACAGCTCATCCTGCAAGGAATCCGATGGGCTGTTTTACCTGGAAACGAGGATAAAATCCATTCTTCTTTTCAGTTATCGCAAATGAGACCGCACCCGCTCACACCAAGTAACGGAACTAACCCTTTTCTGGCTGATTCTTGTGCTGCTCCAGCAGCATCTATTGTTCATGGAGAATAAATCCCAGGTCCTTTGGAAGCCGATCCGCTGCACTGAATAAAGCCTGGAAGAAGCTGCAAACTGCCCGGTTCCTGCTGAAACGCCCCAAGGTGGGATGGTGACCCCAAAGGAGAGCAACAGGAGCATTTATTCACGTCCCCTCGTGGGTAATAGGAGGGCAGCAGGAGCTGTTGTCATACACAACCTCAGGGAACACCGTCCCTGTGTTTGAGGAAGCCAACGTGCTCCTTCCCAGCACTAACTCCCATTTCTGTGCTCACCTTCCTGCCACTTCCTCCACCCGAGACACCTGTACAGCCCCCAGTTTAAGGCACCAGCTTTCCCAGCAAGCACTTACCAGTTCCAGGTTTGTTAGTGTCAGTAAGAGGTGACAAAAGGCTCCTGGAATGAGGTAGGTACATTTTTAGCATCGCTTTACCTGTGCAACCTTTCCAGCCTGGAACATCCCTTCCAGTATTGTGCAGGAAAAAAAAAAAAAAAAGTTGTAAAAAAAAAATTTTAGCAAAAGAAATCCAACACAAGCATAAGCTTAAAAAAATATATATAAACAATCCAAAGCCAAACAGCAGCATTGCAGAGTAACAAAAAATTCCTGTAGGTCTCCAAATAGGAAAAGGAAAGTTCGTATGTGAGTTTACTGAATTATTTGGCAGTGAGTTCCACGGAGTGTTTGGGTTCTGGGCGTTAGACACCCACAGAGACAGCCCTGGCAGAGCTAAGACTGTCCCAGGCTCTACATTAATAGAGTACTTGGAATCATCTGCACTTTATGCTAATGTATGCAAATAAAAACAAGCACATTTCTGAGCCTGCTGAGGAGCTGGTGCAGAGAAACAAAGCACGGACTGCCCACAGCACCTTCCCCTCAAAAACCTACACAAGGGGATGCACCGGGACACAAACCTCCCCCCCACTGCAGGAGGGGTCCCAGCACCCAAGGTAACGTTCCAGCAAGAGCTCCTCAGGAGCGGGATCGGTCCTTTGGGCTTCTCCCAGACTCACCTTTGAGAAGGCTTCTCCCGAGGCAGCGGGACTGGGATGGGCCCCGGGTCCCTCCTCCTGCAGCGAGGGGGCTCCCCCAGGGAAGAAGGGGGCTGGAGGTGGCAGCAGGGACACCCAAAGGCCAGGGGAATGGAGAAATGGAAGAAAAACGTCATTTTTTTTTGCCCATGAGGGAGCTCACACACAAGACAGGGCTTTACATACCATTAAACCCAGGAGAATTCTCAGGAAGGCGCGATGCTCGTGAGACTCCAGCTGCAGCCACAGGATGAAATCCATGTGAAAGCCATGCCAGCAAATGAAGAAACACTAAATGCAAAGTGGTCAAACCTTTTTTTTTTTTTTTTTAGTTTTTCTTTTTTATTTAAAATATCATTATAACCAATTGACATACTAGATAACAATGTATACATTCCAGTGGTGCACATGTAATGAACTATGGCATGAAAGAGTAAAAAAAAACAAAGCACAATGTTCTCAGTAATGCCCCACCAACAGCTTATCTGGAGGGAATAAAGGAAAAGAAGGAAAAGGTATCAACTGTGGGGAAGAAAAAAAATCAGAGTTTTCCTCAGTATTTCTAATGGTGTATCTTCCCCTTCATAGTTCTTGGGACAAAATAAAATTAAGAATACACTTCCAAAGGGGCAGAAGGAATGATCACAATAATTAGGGTTTTTTTTTTTCTCAACTTTAGTAATAAAAGTTAAAGAACTCTCAAAAATAGACTAGATATTGGGCCTACAAAAGTAATTCATCTGTATGCAAAGCTTACCAAGAATTATTCCTTTTGTAAAATGTAAAGGATGAGCTGACATTACTAGTAAGCTATTTTTACCTACAAAACCAGACTACAGTAATAAAATCACCCATTTACAGCTAACACGATAGTCTAGATGTACATTATTGTACACAAGCTATATATTACACATGAACATCCTACGTGAAATAGAGAAGAAACAGACTTACTGAGCTTGTCTCAACATTGGCCGATAGGTTTATTTTTCTAAAGGAAGTGTATTTTTCTGTTCACATTCAGTGTAGTTCCAAGAGCAAGGGTTCCCTTTGCTGACTTAAGAATCGTAGAAAGTTAGTGTGAGGTAGTTCAAGAAAACCGAGCTTAACTTTTCAACTGCAGAAGTAGAAACACAAGGTGATGGGCTTCCTACCGCGTTTCTGGAATGCGGAGCCAGCTGACGGAGAGGGGAAGGGAGCGAAAGCCACCACTTAAAATACCACTTCTATCCAGTGCCCTTAACTAAGAATAAATTAAATGAATTGAAAACCTGGGCAGGCGGTCCAGTCCCAGCACATTTCTTCATTAAAACCACTCTTTCTAATCCTACTGAAAAATGCAGACGGCTCCCCCTCGACTCCGGGCCTCAAACTACATCGGTAAGAGCCAAAGCATCAGGAGGAAAAGAAAATAAACTGGAAGAGCCTGGACAAGCTGCCACCAACAGCAAATCGAACCAGACCTACAGTCAGTCACCTCCTTCAGCGGCTGGGAGCAGTCAGAGTGAGCTGAACCACCGCTGTCCCTTTCCCCCTGGAATTAATCGAGACCCATTTAACACCCTCTGGATTACTGGCCGGGTGGGAACCATCCCCCTGTCCTGGCTTTTTTTGGGCGTTTTTCCTTTAGGCCGTGGTGAGACAAAGCCCAGCTCCGTTACCCCAGGGCACCGTACTTGTGCAAACACCCCACCGGGTGCTCCATCTTCTCTAACGAAACAGCCTGTCTTCAGAAAAGCAATTTTCCACAAAATCCACATCGGTAACTCATTCCCTACTCCCTCGGCCGGAGGCAGCGGAGGGTGCTATTGCCACAACCGCCTGGGACACAGCTCCCAACAAAAAAAACCCTCAATTCTCACCCCGTTGTCATTCACCAACTTCATGGTTCCAGGGAGCAGAGGGGCAGCACCCAGCAACAGTATTGATTTACCCCCCCAATTCTACTGCAAATTCATCACAAACCTCCTTCTACCCCAGCAGAACCTTTTTAGCCCTGACCCTGGCACAGCTCCCACCACAGAAGGTGCCAATTAACCTCCTCGTTACTGCCCAGCTCCCACCCTCACCCCCGACACATCAGACAGGTCCCCGCCAGTCCCCACCAGCAGCCACGGACTGGAACGGCCCTGCACGAGGAAAAGCTGCACGTGCTTTGTCGTAAGAAGATTCTGGAATCACAGAGTAAAATAAAACTCAATACTACTTTAAATTAAATAAAATTGTAGAGTGCAGCCAGTACAGCATCCAATACCCTAACACCAGCTGCACTCCACCCGGGGGTTGGAGCTCAGTGGCGGTGAACAACTAGCTGAAATGAAATAATGTTCTATTTCAACAAATAAAAAGGGAAGACTCGCACGTCGTTGGGATAATTTGGTTACTGAAATTTTGCCATCACTTCGATTTGCCTGAAATGCCAGGAGTTGCGACAAAAAGGAAATAAAAAAGGCACCGGCGTTCTGAAGACGGAGCCAAAAGTGAACTCTGGGTTTGGAGGGGCAAAGCTCCGACCCGACCCTGCCTCGGCGCTCGCTCACACCCGAGGGTGGCATCGGACCCTCCCGTTCATTAACCCACCTTAACGAAGCCAAGTCCGTGCTCCTTCGGGGCCCGTGGCCACAGGCAGTCACTGCAGAGAGCACACCCCGCTACCAGCCTCCCAAATGCCTCCCTCAACAGTCATTTTAAAACTCATTTTTTTTCTTTAGGACACTGGGAAGCGACAATAAAAATTATTTCAAAATATTCCAATCACCACGGGGGCCCAAAATAAATTTAAACAGGAATTATACTGAGCAAATTCTGTTCTTAACAGCACTTACAGGCACAAGAAGTTCGTTCTGTCGATCTTAACTTCGTTAGACTGCGGGGAGCAGATTATCACCTGACCCAACCCAACTGGGAGTTCTGGTGTACGACCAACAGCTTAGGCTTAATTCACAGCTTAAACTTTGATAAAAAAAAATTAAAAAATAGACTGTTCTGTTGGTCTCTGTTCAACTGGAGCAGATTTTCTATGTTCCAGTGCCAGATGAATCCAAACGTGTCCCGCCTGTTCTGAGGTGACACACAGTTGGGTGGGATCCTGTGAAAATAACTGCCTTAACAAACGTGGCTTAGGAAGGCAACGTGGAAATATTAAATAGGAGGGAGGAAAGGGAAAGGAGACGCCCACGGCACTTACCCGAGTCCGGCCAGGCCAGGGAACAACCGTGGAATTTATCAATTTAGTCCCCTTTGAGACATTACCATTCCTTGGCACCCTGCATGGTTTTCAAAGAGACACGTCAGACAGCGAAAGCAAAGATTTTTCTGCAAAGACCAATTTTTTCCCTCTTTCAATTAGAACTTCAAAAAGACTCTTATTTAACCCCAGGAGCAGAAGGAACCACACTGAAGAGCATCGGTCATCCCCGATGACCCCGGGGCCAGTTCTATGATTTACTCTGCGCCTGGCAAGGCTTCTGCACTTTCCAGTGCTCGTTTCTCTGAGCGTCACCGATTTCAATTCCTCTTCACATTCTAATTCACTACACAAAATATGCACCTACACAAGGCGATCAATTATACAGCCTAGCTTCACTAAAAATCTGCATTTTCCAAAGGAATAAATTCTGAATGACTGTTTAACTCATACATAAACTTAAGTCAGTTATACATAAATCATTCTGTAAATATAAAATGTAAACAGTTAAAATACTTCTGTGAGGAGCAGCACCATTTCACGTGACTATTTAGTAACTGTTCTATATATTTCAATATATCTTTTGTTTAAAAAGCGTATTGAAACCTGGAGCTTCAGTGCCGAAAACTACTGAATATTTATGACTTAAAATGAACCATTATTAAGATTTCTGCTACACTGGTCTCGCGGTGAAATGAAAGAGATAAATATTAATTTCTACAGCACTATTTCTCCCTCCTTTGGATGGCAGATATTGCTCGCTTAATGCTTTAGCTACAGAAATCCTGAGGTTCTCCTACCACTTCATGGTTTTTTAGTAATCAGTTACTTTTGGTGGAGAAACAGGTGAAGTCTTGCCCCTATTGCATTCACGTCATGCCCTCTTCTGCCCAAAAAAGCACTCGCCTTAGTACACAAAAACGAGCAAAGAAACAAAACTCCCAAGAATCAGGTATTACAGAAAAGTACAGCTACAGCAGATTCGCTTTCCCTCTCGGCAGCCTCCACATCCTGGAAACACTTGGTTTCGTGTGTACAAAAACAGGCTACAAGCTAGAAGTAAACAGTTTATTTGCATGGCAATGTATCATTCATGAAGTATCCTCGCGTTTTATGGCGATCACAAGATTTGGCAGGTCACAGCGCTGCAGAAAACACGGCGCTATTTCGTGAGGCTGGAGATTGCTGCAGCTCTGAAGATACGCTTTGAGTTCATAAAACCCTTCAGGATGAGGTTACTTTGCAAAGGATTGTAGAGTGTTTCTCTAAAAAAAAAATAATAATATATATATATATATATAAATATCACTCATCGTTGCTTTTGCTGAAGTATTCCAGGCAAGGGGCCAAAATAAAAGAGGATTTTGTTGAGTGCCAGCGCCACAGGAGTGTGCCCAAAGCCACCCAGAGCCGGCTGCGCGCAATTCTCTCCCCCTCCACCTGGACACGGACGTATGACCGAGCATAAAACTTGGAAGGATATCATGAACAAAACATCCGGAATAAATTCTAATTTAAAAAAAAAAAAATAAAAAAAAAATTGAAAACCTAGAAAATCTTAAATAATTCGTTCTATGGTAATGACCACAACATTAATAT
>JAOTQQ010000002.1:19382046-19425035 GCA_026546715.1 Gallinago undulata | reverse complement strand
CGTTCTATGGTAATGACCACAACATTAATATGTGCTTCAATAAAACAAATCTTACAAATTCAGTAAAAAAAGATCAGCAGCATAATAGTAAAGCAAATATGCAGATTTTAAAACCACAATAAAAATTATCAGGTTTAATATTTTACAGGTAATTACAGCAAAAAAAGTGGCTGCTTTTAACACAACTTACAGTTTAAAATTACAGCACTTTATGATGAATTCTACCATTATTTTTGAAAAAACACTCAAAAATACCACCAAATTTTAAAGGTGCCCTATTCATGACTAAAAGGCCCCCCCTCCCACCCCCCAAAATCCCAAGTAGTCATCTACAGCAGCCCAGCGGGCCCGCGGAGGTCTCTAGGCTGCTGTCCGTATCGGAGGCCAATGTTGGATCCGTGGACATTGAAGACACGTCGTTGACGGATGAGGATGAGGATGGGTGCTGAGAGCCGTTGATCATTGCTGCACCTGTGCTATGAGAAACAAAACAGCAAATCAGTTGCAGACACGGTCGCAGGGTTCGGTCCTTGCATTAGTCTGTCTCTTCCTAAAAGCCACCCCTCTCCCCTCTGCCGGCAAGTCTGAAGAGACGTGTCTCCATCCACCATGGAAGTAAATCAAACACATGGGTATTTAAGGTGGGCTCAGTGAAGGGTACCTCAAGAACCACAGAACTCACATGGTCCAAGTGTATCACCAGGTTTGGCCCTGGCCAAATGACAGCAAGTGCTAACGGCTGAAGGGAAAAAATCCCACACACCCTACAAAATCTTGAGACCCAAAGCTCGACTGTATCTACACATTTTGATAAAGAAAGAAGGGGATTGGGTTTTTTTGTGCCCATCAGATCCCTCCTCTCCAGGCTGGGAAATGGCCACATCGAATCCCTTCAATCTCAGAAACAGTGATTTCTCAGACTCCGGACTCTGAGCAGTGTCTGCAACAACCCTCCACCGTTTTTCAGGAGCGCAGAGGGAGCCCTCCCAACAGTTGGTTAACGGGCACATTCAGCTCCAGAATTCACCAATGGTTTCTGAAAGCATTCCATTATCTTCCAGAAATTCTCAAAAATAACTCTTTTTGAGTTAGGTTACTCTTGGATGTCTTGAACAGCTTTACTCCCCCCTGACCTACAACTCAATGTCACTCTGGTCCCGTGCTTTTATTGTAACCAACCTAAAGGGGCTGGTTGTCCACGTATAACCCCGTTCTTGGTTCTCTCCTCCAGGTCCATGACTTCCTTGTATATCAACTCTGAAAATGCAGAGAAGGGAAGGCAAAAAATGAATGTGCAAACCCAAGATTGGATCAATAACACATCTCCCGTTAGAATGCATTACTGTTCACAATTAGAATCGTAGAACTGCCCAGGTTGGAAGGGACCTTTGAGATCATCTAGTCCAACCATCAACCTAACTCCAATAAAAACCATCACTAGACCATGCCTCTAAGCACCATGTCTACCCTCCTATGAACACCTCCAGGGATGGTGCCTCAACCACTTCCCTGGGCAGCCCATTCCAATGCTTAATAACCCTTTTAGTGTAAAAATTAGTTTTGAAAACAGGCTGTAGGCTACAGAACAACTGGATATAAATATGTGCAATTCTTTTCTGTTGAAGGTACAACACCCTGGCTCTCTCGAGACCACACTGACATTGCCCTAAGACTCTCTGGTCCAGGCTCCTTGGGGAGCAGAGGTTAAAGTGAGTCTCAATGACCACTTGGTTTTTATCAATGGCTTCTTTGGTAGAGACAAACTCAACCCGCAGTCGTCAAAGGACCAGGCAGGACCAGGCCCTGAGGGCACTGCCATCCTCCCGACACGCATTTGCCACTCAGTTTCCTCAGCAACAACACCTAAGGGTCCAGATCACCATGAAATGCAACACAATATTGGCATTAAGCAGCCACTCCAAATGAAAGCAGTAACTTTATCTTCCAGTTACAGAAGTTCCTCGCCCTTAAACAGCTTAGAAGGGCTTGGAACACGGACGGGTCACACACCCCGGGTACCACCCAGATGGTTTCTAAGACTAATGGCAGCTTCTTACCCAGAAAAGACGTCAGATGTGAATCTACACAAGTAACAACAGAAGAAAAGGACTAAATATGTTAAATGCAGCTCATAAGAACTGTCAGAATATTAACCTTTATCTGTCTCTGGAAAACCAGTGCCATGTACAAACAGTGTGAAAGAAAAAAAGCGTTTAAGAATTATAACTTCAAGGGCTGTGGGAGTCTCAGAAGTAAACTCCATATCGCTGGAAATACCCTCAGCACATCCGCTTCCAAAGGGAAATAATTTTGCTTGGAAGGAGGATGGCAAGAGAATTTCCACAATTCTCCCTGTCTCTGCCTTTATAAACTCAGTTTCTAATAGAAAGCAATTTAAATGTGTCAGTACTAGATTTTACTGACTTGTGTCCATTACCAGACAACACAATAAAAATTTCAGAAATGATTCATGAAACATTTTCCCAGCTTTTTTTCCCCTGGGGATAAAAAGATTACACAGTATAAGTCTGATGTCCTACTACGATTGGTTCCACGTCTCGATCCCCACCACTTTCTCAGGATCCTATGGCTGAAAACCATCAGCATCTCCCCCACCAGCTGTAACCTCACTGTCTCACCCGGCACTAACGCTCCTTACAGCTTCTTCTCTCACATCCTCTGCTTGATTTACAAGCTCTGAGAGTACAGCTAACGTGCTTTTCACTTGCAGACTAGTGTTTCTGCTTCAGACTCGCGCTGCTCAAACTCCCTGCATCTTTTTCAGCTGTAGCAGTTTGTCCAGAAGAGTTCCCCCCACAAAAAAAACCCCCGCTGCCTGATGGTTTGCAAAAGGTGATTGAAATGAGCAGCTCAAGTTCACTACAAACATTCAGCAGGAAGATTTTTAGTGTCCCAACAGTCACGACTATTCCCCTGCCATCCCGAGAAGTTTAAGAGAACGCTTAGTTTGCTCACAAGAGCTTTAAGAACAGTGATGGTTATGACCCAGCCTATTCCCCAAAGCCTTATTATCCTTAAAATGCCCTCCTTACCTTTCCATTCCTCTATCGTGTGCTCCCTCTCATCTAACTGCTTATCCGGTATCTTTGGTGGAGGCTGAAAAACAAAACTGACTCATGATAAAGCAATCCAAAGGGATACAAAACCAGAAGAAATCAAAAATGAAAGCAAGCGCTCAGGATATGAACGAGATTTTTAAATACTCTATTTAGATGGTCAAATATTCTCTCGTTCTTCAACTTGACCTATTTTCTAGACGTTGCTACAGTTTCAAAGCTTCTTCTTTGCTTACATTACTGTAATAATTAAAATTAGAAACTGAAGGGTTTGGTAAAAGAGCTCCTAAGCACAGCAGTTCCTAAGCCCAAGAAGCCCTTTTTACCTGCTTACTGTTAATTACTAAATTTTCCCCAGTAGCTATTACCGATCAGCAAAAATTCTAATTGCACCATTTACATCAAGCACCTTTTCCTATTCTTAGTGGCTTATCATCAATCACCTTTCTTTTTTAAAAAATGACACGTTTCTCATAAACTAAAATTATCCTGAAAATAATTTTTAAAAAAAATTTTCACTTAATCTCTTTTTTGACTAATGTTAAGAATTGAAAGCTCAGTATCTCGTACTCAGATTTTCCTGAAACACTTATTTTCTAGTTTAAGAGTACCATCAACTGGTATAACTGATGAAAATATTTCTCTCACCCAGAAGTAAATACCTCACAATCCTATAACTGGCAATCAAACCGTGCTGAAACAACTGAAGTTTGAGAAATTAGAAGCCTACGCAGAAGATTTCAGCATTACTACGTGTCCTGGAGACTGTGTGCAATTATTGCAACTGTACCCCAACACACACAGACACAGGTGCTTCAGTTTGTGCCCATTCCTCATACTATTTCTGATAAACATGTCTATTGATGTCAATAAAAGCGATTATGGTTCAGTTCAGCTTCTAGTGGAATAATCTTCCCCCCAGCAGTGACTCTGAGCCTCACGGGTTTGCTTTGGGGGGTACCTCCCTACTCAGAGACCCAGAACAAGAACTTACAGCTTCTGCTTCTGATGGGTCATACCAAACGTTGATGTACGGGTGCTGCAGGGCTTCGTCCACAGAGATTCTTTTAGAAGCGTCTATAACCAGCATTTTTGATAACAAATCCCTTGCTTGACTTGCTGCAAAAGTAGAATTTCCTATTTAGAGTAGTGCCACACACGGTGCACGCAACACAGCATTTCAAAGCTCGTGGGAGGAGGAGACCCAGAGCAAACAAACTCCAGGTTAATACCTCTGCAACCCTCACATGATGTGGGTCCACTTGGTGGAGAAAAAAAAAAATTAAGATTATAAACTGGGTGGGAAAGGGGCTGGACATGTCTCACTGTGTATTTTCAGCACAGTGTCCCTTGGTGTGTCACCTCCAGGTGAAACACAGCTCAGCTCTACAGCCTTCTCCTGAACAGCGGTGAGCAAGGACCTGCTGCCCCCCGTACAGTTTACAGGGATAGAACTGCCACAGGCTGTTAGTCACAGAAAATACGGTGACTCCACTGAGCAGGTGACTTTTAGAACCAGTAAGTTATTTCAGTAACTACAGGGTATCTATGTATTATGAATATAAACCCTTTATTTTCATCCCTAGAGAAAGCAGCTCTGCTGTGCCCACACAACCTCCACTCCACCCTCCCCCTACTCTTCTCTAAATCATGTTGGCCTCTGGCATCGAGGGGAATATATATATTTATTTTTCTTTATAAAGGTAACTCCAGAACAGGAGCTGTTTCGGAGAACATGAGTGAGGAGAGGTAATCCTACACCAGCACCTTCATCCACTATGATATAAATATCACAATATTTAGACCCTTAGAGGGATGATTTTACAGTGAACAAACCCAAGACATATTTCTGCTCAATACATCCCAGTCTTCAAACTTTCAAAACGTACAACACACAGAAGACAGACCTTACCTTTAAGCTTATTGTGTTCAGAGTCAGCTGGGAAAAGGACGTCTGGAAAGAGTTTTTCAAAACTATATCCAGCATATTTAGGTCTGTTCTCCACGTAAGTCCGGACCGTCGGCTGTAATTTCTTCATGAATTCGGGGCAGGGGGTTCCTAGCTGCTCTATGACTTTATTCCATTGATCAATATCTAAGGTTACGCAGCTAAGAAAAACACCATGTCTAATTTTCAGCCAGAAAGTTACGTTAAAACCACATGAAACAAGCAACAGAGAGAAAACACAGAAAACTGTAACAAAATACTAAGTTCATCACCATTAATTAGGAGTACCTCCTTAGGGAAAACAGTGAAACAAAGCAAGACTACGATAGCATAGTCAGGGTAACACACATTTTACTCAAAATCGTAATTAACTGGCAAAGGATATATTTCTGAGGAACAGAGAAAATGAAAGAGACTCACAAAATGTATTAAATGAATTTAAATAAAGGCATTGTTTGGGTTCTGGAGAAGAACTCACCTTCTGACCTCAACATGTGTTGACAGAGGGGACAAGAAAGAAGAAATCTTGGCCCCAACGGACCAGTGGCAATTTTGGATGCAGAAATTAAAGAGTTTCAAGGGCATGCAAGGAACATCTTAATTGAAAAATTTATGCAAGTAAAGGGGAGATTGGATTGACCAGATTGACCAGTTCATGGCAGAAGAATTTAAAACATGTTACTGCATAAAAAAAAGGGCACATTCAGCTCAGGAATTCACAGATGGTTTGATACTGGGAGAGAGCTCAGATCAAGTTTTATATACGCTTTGCTCATTCCTATATTCTCCCCAACTTTTTCTTTTCAGTTCCTGTCAAAGACTGGACACTGGGGTACCTAAACCTTCAGTTGGATGTAGCAGGTCCCCTCTTAAGCTCTTAAAAATTAAAAGCAGACCTTTCTATAAGGATTTTCAAGGTCTATGGTGCTTTAGTACAGGCCTGGGGAAAAAAAAATCTAAAAAACTTGAAAGCATCTAAAAAACCGGAGCGTAACTATTAGGAAAACAAATCAGATGCCAAACTCCAATTAGATCCATTAATTTCAGGGATGACCCAGAGGCTTCAGCTCCATTTGCCTGGAGCAGAACCTTTCTCTGAAGCATGGCCAGATGCCACCACGGTGTTCACGGGACAGAAAGAAGCACCAGGTGTTTCTGAAAACTCTTTGCAGCATTATTTTTGCGTACAAAAATGTAAAACTCCAGAGTGTAACTAATGAAGCTAATTAGGAATTTTTTGTAGACCTTTTTTAGACATTTTGTAGACATTTCCTATAAAATGTGAAGCACAGTAACTGCTAACACGCTCGGGTACCAAACAAGATTAGTAAGTTATTACATAAAAATGATCTCCAAAGCAAAAACCAATGCATGTGAACCAGTAAAACACCACCTAAACAACAACAAAATAAATAACCTGTCTGAAATGTGACAACATCCAAAAGCAATGGATAGACACTATATTAAATTGAAAAAAAAAGAGGGAAAAAAAGAAAAAAGAGAAGGGAAAAAAAGGAAAAAAAGGGAAAAGAAAACTAAGCCCGTTTGCCCAAGTGGTATTTCGTTGCACAGTGTTAGTCTCTAATGACAGTCGGACCCAGGGACGCTGCGCTGTGGCTTTGCTTTAAATGGTACAACCGTAGGCATTTTTGCAGCTTCCTGGAACCCAAATAATCAAACTTGCAAGCTGTATTTTTGAAAAGGCAGTTTAAAACCCCAGTATTTTAAAAATTAGAACCACCTTCATCTGGGAACTGTATCTTTGGACCTTTTACAACTACGCGCCAGGCCAAAGGTAAGGATACGATCTGTACCAGGAAATAAAACACCACCTTTGATCATTTCGCCCATGATGCACCCAACTGACCAAATGTCAACTGAAAACAAAATGCAATGGTATTAACATAAAAGATAGTTACCAAAATAAAGCAAACGAAAATATCTTGAGACATACACACACAGACACACATGAAGTGACCATAAAAAGCGTGTGTAATGGGGATGAGTGAAGGTGAAGGTGAAGGTGAAGGTGAGCTGCCTACAGGACCAGCAGAGACTATGTCCTACTGCTAGGTGCAGCCTGAAGATAAATGAAATTCTTCATCAATTTTTATTTTTTTTTTAGCGTATCACAAGAAAAAAAATCCATCTTCATTTAATAAAAAAAAAATAAAAAAATAAAAAAAATAAAGATTGTACAATATGCATTTTCATGACACAACATCAATAAAAAGGTAAATCACTTCCTGAGCCATTCGACCTGCTGCAGCAGCACAAGGATACAGTCCCTTCCTGGAAAGAGGATTTTGTGGCAAACCATTTCGCCCATAATGCACCCCACAGACCATAAATCCACTATGTTTGTAGCACAAAAAGAAGGAAAAGCAAAGCAAACGGTCATTTAAAATTAAAAGAAGCATAACATGACTGCATCCTATAAACTGCAGAGACAGCACAGGAAGAGGAGCGAGTCTTTATATTAATCAATGCAAACACTTGAAAATACACCGTGTGTATAAGGATTAGCTTTTAACTGTCTCAAATACAAGGCAGAAAACCATCCTTTTGTTTAATATAGTGCTAGAGCAAGAGCTGGAGCAGAGAGAGAGAGAGACACGAATCACATAAAGCCCTTCTCCAAGCTCCGAGGAGCAGCGGACTGAGCTGGAGCACCAAAAATAAATTTATTTCTTGAAACCAATTCCATTTTAGTTGTAGGAATCATTTAAAAAGTAGTAAACTAACCTTTGAAAATATTGCACATCTAAACAGTTTATACTTTTAGGAGGAGAATTAATGGGCTATCACACAGGAATTAAAATTTGCCATCAAGTACTTCCTAAAAGTTAAGATTACCGTGCATCTCTTTCTCTTTAAATAAAAAGCAAACACAATCAGTAAAAGATCACTTAGGATTTTAGAGGATCAGTTAATGACAATATTAGTATGCTCCTAAAAGATTTTCAGTTAAAATTATTTGCTTAAAAAGTATTTCTCCAGTTATACTGAAATAACATCTCATACAAAAGAAAAACTCAAAAGCAAATTTTTTGGGTATGAAATACACATTTTTCTCCAATACCTTAAAATAAATGACTCGGAAGTCATACTCAAAGCTGCACAAGTTTACTTTGACAGGTATGCCAATTGCTTTGGTGGTTGCTTTCAGAGATACTGTTAACTCTGTACCCAAAAGTTTTCTTCCAAGTTACGATAATGAAATTGGATTATTATGAATACTTTGAATGTCAAACATGACACTGGAATTTCAATTAAGCACATAAGAAGGGGATTTAAATAAGAATGATTGTATACTAATCACACGTAAAAGTTCTGAAGGAGCTCAACAACATCAAGCAAACGAGGCTGCTTCTTATTCAAAATATTCCTTCCCCTTTGTTTACAAGTTCCTCTAAAATAGTATCTAAATCATATGATAGGAGACCGTAGTTGTGCATATTAATAGGTCAAAATTAAGGGCCTGGTTCATTTAAAAAAATAATTGTCAACATTTTGCATGATTAGTGATTTTTTTCTTTAAAAACTCTTTACAAATATGTAAGAAAAGTGCATATTCTTTGCCTAAGAAGAATATTTGAAGCCAAGTCTTGCATGTGACTTTTTAAATAAAGTTCTGAATGTTGACTTTTTCACCTGCAAAACAATCTGCTGCCCCCACAACCCAAGATACACCCAAATCTGCTGCAACCAGTTTGTGTCCGACCCGATACCAGCACAAAAGAGCCCGGGCACAGAAATAACACGAGTTCAAGGAATGATCTTCAGGCCTCAGACAGTAAATTACCTGCGAGGCCAAGAAAACCCCTGGAAACCACTCTGCTGGTCCCTCTACAGAGCCAAACCTGTGATGTTTGGGGGCGTTTGGCTTTGCCATTTTCAGCAATCAAACAAAACCTGCCTATTTAGAGGTCTCTAACTTTTTAACAAAGCCGGATTCACTTGGCCACTGAGGACTGCTCCTGGGAACGCTTCTATAAAAGACTGAGGAAAATCTCCTCACAGATCTGAAAAATCTTTTAAAAAAAAAAAGCTACTGCTCGTCACACCGGGTGCATTTTACTCTTAAAAACCCTGTTTGGAGTTAACTTACTATTTTCTATAGTTCTAAGAGAAAAAATTTCTTGAGTTGGCAAGGCCTGGTTTCTTAATGTACCGTACCCAACCGCGCTTTAGCTCCTTTGGTATCGAAACCTGGGTAGAAGTTAAGCCTATAATCAGTCTGTCTGGGATATTTGCTAGTTTTAAAACAATTAAAGATTTCATACGTGCTCAGTATAGCACTTAAAGAATCCTACTCTGCCGTACGTATCTCGGACACCAAAATCTACATCGGGATTCTCCCACCTAAGCTCAGCAGGGCACTGGAATGGTAGATGACCCCGTTCAATTAAACTAAATGCTAATGTTAACCATCAGTTAGCTGCCAATTTCCACTATTTAACTCTAAATAAGTTAACTTTTAATTTAACTGTGGGTTTAAAGGGCATCAATAGGCCTGAGTGTAAGAAGTGAGGACCACATTCTTACGGGAAGTGCATCCTCCATCCCTGCCCCGGAGGGACCCGCCAGGCAGCCGTGGAGAAAAATCACAGTTGATGTAAATAGCCTTTTAATGACAACAGTACATATGGAAATGCATATGCAAGGCTGTCTTCTGACTCAGCCAGCACACAGATTTATTTTACATTCCCTAAATGTGCCATTCTCAACACAACAACCGTGTACTCGGCTTTGAGAAGACGTGAGAGTTTTTCATATGAAAGTTAATTTTTATTTATACTCTGCTGCACAACGCAAGTCACGCTGGCTCAGGGAACAGGATTGTCACTTGCCTGACAGGGTCATCTAGAAAACAATCTATTTAACTCTCATAATAATCTAAGCAACGTTTCAGTGCAAAGAACATTTCATACTTTTGCAACTCAGAATTACTTAATATTTAAGAGCAAAATGTAAACTGGGCAAGCTGAGTCACAAAACTTGTGACTTCCACTGTATCCCATCAGTGCGGCGGCTGCACGACTCAGAGCACAGCTTTAGCTTCCTTTATCTAGTGTCTCTCAACTGGCCAACGTAAAGTCTTGGGGGTAAAAAAGAAAGACAAACTGAATACATGATTTTTACTGAGCTTTAGCTTCCTCCACTCAACCTCTGACTTCTGAATTACAGGAAAAACAGCCAACCACGGAGGCAGTTTGAAGGACTGTACATCCTCCCATGGACACTAACAATCCACACAGAAATCAGAAATAAAAACCACAGCCTTGCAAAAAAGACCTATTCTTACTCCTTGGAGCTGCCTTCTTTCATTGCCAACACCAACAGAGATGGTTCTTATAGAATCACAGAATGGTTTGGGTTGGAAGGGAACTTAAAGATCATCCAGTTCCAACCCTGTGCCCTGGGCAGGGACACCTCCCACCAGACCAGGTTGCTCCAAGCCCCATCCAGCCTGGTCTTGACCCGCTGGGGTCGGTGACACAGGGAGCCTAACAAAGCCTCCAGCATGATGGATCTGCTGGGCCTTCCTGGAGGACTAATCAATAGGGCATTTTAAATCCCTTCAGTGAAGGGTGGCCACTGCACCCTGTGCCTGCCCAAGGTGGGACCACCAGGTGAGCTGAGCTGAGCCCACCGCAGGGACAGTGACCCATGAAATGGCAGCAGAACTGGGGCTGCTACAATGGAATTGGGGGAACGACACGTTCCTTTGGTTTCCTAAAGGATCCCGGCTCTTTCATTCAGAAGATGCAACATTCTTGATCCTGTGTGAAGGGACCTTTCAGATCATCCAGTCCAACCATCAACCCAAGACTGATAAAAACCATCACTAAACCATATCTCTAAGCACCACGTCTGCCTGGCTTTTAAATACCTCCAGGGATGGTGACTCCACCACTTCCCTGGGCAGCCCATTCCAAAGCTTAATAACCTTTGCAGTGTAAAAATTATTCCTAATATCCAATCTGAACCTCCCCTGGGGTAACTTGAGGCCGTTTCCTCTTGTCCCATCACCTGTTCCTTGGGAGAAGAGACCGATCCCCCCTGGCTACACCCTCCTTTCAGGGAGTTGTAGGGAATTTTCTGTAGTATTTTCTTGTAGAAGAGATTGAGGAGGGTCACAGAGCAAGTACAGAGGAGGCAAATGAACACAAGCAGAGGGACAATGCAAACCAATTTCCTTGGAATTTGTCATGGACCTCAAAGAATTCATGATGCTTCATGACAATACTCTCTGCACTTTTCTCTCAAGCATATTACTGACTTTTTCTTCAGCAACATTAATTAAGAACCTAGTGTGACAGGTATAAAGCAGGCTGGTGTTAATAAAAAGTAATGCCACAGTAGGTAGTTCTAGCTTGTTTGTTCCTCAGTAGCCTTTAAGTTCCCTACATCCTGAAAGGCTTATATTGAATATAGTTATTTAAACTTTAAATTTAGGACACGTATTTACTGATTAATTACTATCTACATGCTCATCAAGAATAAAGTCAGGTGAAGGTGTATCAAGGTACAGACTACGTGTTAAGAAAATATATTTCCAGTTGAAACTTAATCTAGCAAGCAAGTTATTTAATTTTTTTAAACAAACAAGGCCCTCAATTTCTTCTGCTATTAAATGCAAACATTTCTAATGGGTTGAGCTGAATAAACGAATTGGTGTATCCAGAATCTGCATTTTGGTCACAAGGCTAATTTATAAAATTTCTACAGCTTGAAAAAAAAAAATAAAATACATTAACATGTAAAATGTGGTGCGCCAAACAAAAAAAAAATAATAAAGCTATGCCAAAGAAAGACTATATTTGCTGACCGTTTTCTTTGTATCCCATCCCTAGGATGACCTCTGGTGCTCTGTAGTAACGAGTCACTACATAAGGCGTCATCATAAAACTAGTTCCTGCAGTTCTGGCCAGTCCAAAGTCAAGAATCTTCAAAGTGCAGTCTGACTTTACTACTATATTACTGGGCTTTAAATCCTTTAAAAAGAAACATCATATATGACCGCTAAGACAAGCGCAAAGCACTCCGTGGTTCACATTTTTACAAGATAATAGTGCCAACATTAAACCCCACATTTACAACTAGGTCATTGCTGTAACTGCAGTTTCTTTTCCCCCTGCATTAATTCGTGTGCATTTGGCAGACACCAGAATTAATTCCCTTATTGTGCTCGTAGATTTATATAGCAAATTAAAGAAGGAAAATACAACGACCAGCGTTACAAGGGACGTTAGCGATGTCCGAAATAAATCGAGGTTAGTAAGAAATGTTAGCTCTCAGGAAAGGGCTAGAAACTGCTCACTGGAACAACAGTTATTACTACGATGCAGAACACAAGTAACAGGACAAAAACCCATTTGATGCAATAATCATCTCAATACAAGAACTATTAAAATTATAACACGAATGTAAAAATAAAAGGTTTCTTTGCCAGTCGAGGCTACATTACCTCCTTTGAACCAAGGCAGATGGTTCTCTGAACAGGAAGGAAATCCCTATTTTCACACAGATTTCGATTCCCAGTTAGGATTTGGTTTTATACTAATTTCAGCGACCAAACCCAAAAGGGCCACCATTGAAAAACTGCCAGAAATTACCATAATCATTAAATTGGAGTGGAGAATGCCCTGATACAGCCTCAGAGCATCTTAGAAACTTGGTAGCTGTAGTCTCTCCACTTGAACCCTAAAACCTTGTTGTGTTGACAATAGTGGCTTCAGTGGTACAGACCGTACCCAGGCATCGTCGGTCGTTCTTTCAGGAGGATCTTAACACACCTGAATGTCACAGAGCAAATATTACAGAGTACCTCTGCCATCATAAAATCATTCACAGCGCACAGGCCGGCGTAGATAAGGCTCAGAATCTTTCTGCCTATTCTCTGCTGAGATTAATGAGAGAAAAACCCAAGACGTGGCAGCATTTGAGCTGCAGGCGTGTGATAAGAAGCCCCATCTTTCTCCGTTTCATAAAGACTTAGAAGTGGCTATCTGCAAGTTAGATGTAGTTTCCACTTGTACGGCTTTTGGAAAACTCATCAGAAAGCTGAGAAAGACACATTAAAGGGAGAGGAAGCCACCAAAAAAAGAGTTCCAGAATAATAGAATTTTAATGGGTAATTAGAAGACTTGCAGACATGTGCTTCCAAATCACACACACAAAGGCTCTGCAGATAACTTTGGCTTAAAAGAGTCTCAAATGCCACCAATGAATTTGAGTATTATAAGGCATTCCAGCTATTTAATATGCACGTTTCAGATTCTGCTACAATCCTGTTTATTATTAGCTTCATTTTTGCGCACTTCTAATTATTTGGCGGATGTTGATTGCAGAATCCTAGGTGAACGCTCATAGTATTAACTATATTAATCCTCCCCAAAGCTGCAGGATTAACACTTAAAATGTTAAAGAGAGCTTCCTTTTGCGAAAGAAAAGTCACAATGAGGACAAAAAGCAAAAGCGTACAGAGCACTGTCCATCCTTAACTTCTGAGCATCATGTAGTTGTCATGAAGCCCAGGAACGTGCTGTAATTTGGAATCCACAACCGTCCTTCAAAATGATGGAGGCGAGAGGTGACTCTCACTGCATCCAAATTCATGCAGAACCAATACCTCTGATGTTTTAAATAAACAAGGACTCAAAAGGGTGAGCAAGTTAGTTAGGCTGTATAAATATATCCAGAACTTACAGCAGAAGATATCCTGCCTGATCTTAAAAATGTAACATATCGGTGCCTAAAAATCAGAGATAATTGATGGCCATCTCCCCATTCCCCAGACAGGGAGAGAGGGGCATCTCTGGGGGGTAACTCATGGCTTCTATAGCCTTTTCCTTTCTAAAGAAAGGTTTGTGTGAAGGCCTCCCATAATTAGGCACCTTTGTTAAGCGCTCAAAAATCAGTCAGAATCCAGTGTTTCTGAGCCTCCATGCACGACTAACGAGACATATTGTGTCCTTCAGCAAGTCAGTGAGGCACATCTCTGCCACAGCTATCACTCACCCTCCTCGCACGGCGAAATAGAAATGAACACGTGCTTCTACACTTGCTGGGAACCCCAGCTCTGCAAAGTGTTTTGATCAAACTAATGTTCATTTGCCAACACCTGCTAAAGCCGGGGTAAAGCTACTGTCAGATTTTTACCAACAACAAATCTTCATCCACTGCTGTGGCAGCTAAATAAGCTCCCTACAATTTTTAGGTGAAATCGCCTGAAAGTCTTTGTGTTTGATCTCTGCTTGTTCCACGCCTCTAGTTTGCTATGAAAAACCCCACTGACTTCCAGGGGAGGCAGTGCCCAGTGCTACAGACACATAAACACAGCTCCCTGCCATTTCAGTCACTCAGCAAGCTGGGAACACATCCCTGGGACGCTGAGATTATCGCAGCTGTGTTGGAAGCTGAAGATCCCGGTTAAAATCCATGCAGAACTACCAACACCAACAAGAGTTTAAGGTTTTAGAGGACCCTGAAGAAGCACACTGGATTCACCGCCAGGTAGCTCCATGGGCAGCCACAGTGGTCTGGACTATGTTTAAGGAATAACTAGTTTCAACAAAGTAATTAGCTTTAGACGTTAATGAGGGTGGTGCTGAAAGCCCAGATGAAGAATATGAAGAGCTGCTGTTGCAGCCACATGGTCCATATGAAATATGTCCCTTTTCCAACACACCTTCCTTATCTCCTGAGGTTTTGTTTGACTTGTTCCACAGAGAAACAGGATTTTGATGCCTTGAATAGCACAGGCACCAGGCACACGGCAGGTAAATAATGCAAATGTTTTGCCTGAACATACTTAATCTCCTAACCAAGCCTGAGAAGCTGCTGTCAGCCAAAAATCTGCCACGAAGACATGCAAGGGAAATCTGTCTGCCCATGTCCCTCCAAAGCATTCATGCATGTATATGTTGCTATCTACACAGCAATTGTACCTGTAGCCTCTGTGGAATAGGTTATCCCTTCATCTAATTGGTACTTCATCTAACTGCACACCATGAAACATTTCAGACTTCATCTGTATTTAGAAGCAGGAATTCTATCTTCAAATCTGCCTTTACTCCTGCCCAACAACTACCTGAGCAGTTACTTCTTTTCTATAAATATACTAACATTTACATTTATCCATGACTTCTCCAGGCTCAGTAGTTTGATGCCACTTTACGGGACTACAAATGATAAGATGTTTAACTTGAACAGGCAACCTTAAGTTCAGAATTTCTAGACTGGATCGCAACACACACACGCGGTTTAAAAAGCAATAACCAGCTTTGCCTGTGGGCAGGCTGAGCGAATGCTTTGTGACACACAGGGGTATGAAAGTTCCACTTAGAGGTGTTTATCATCAGCTGTTTATCTGGAGACTGCAGCTATTTATTCACTACTCTGCTAGTAAAAGAGCAGAAATCAAACAGGCAGTTCTTTCAAAAGATGGGATTTCAGGTTTGGTCACGAAAACAATAAAGGCAGATATTCCTTCCTGCCACGACTACTAAAATAAACATTATACAGAATTAGAGAAGGTAATGTAACTCACTGCAAATATCTTTATTTGCTCTCTGCAGATTATTATCATGTCATTCAAAAGGTTAATTCCACAATTACAGTGGAAAAAGGTGTGATGATTTCTTAACAGCTTTCTCTGTCTGCCTGTGGGACAGGCTATGGATCACCCTTTGTGCTCCTATTTCTGAATTAATTACTCAAGGCAAAACCAGGTACAATGCCAAATATAACACAGTTAATGTTCACTTACCCTGTGTATAATTCCAGCTGAATGGAGATGTTTGATACCACACAGCATTTGATAAAGAAGATAAGACATTCGTTCATGGTCTAGCTCCATCTGAATCACTTGGCAGAGATTTGCATCCATGAGCTCCATCACTATATAGCTTATGAAGGAAAAAAACCCATAATAATAATCAGACAATGCTGTTATTTTATTGTATCCTTTCCCTTGTTCATCTTTCTATGTGAATATTTTTTAAATTAATTCTCATTTCAAATCAGACTTACACGTCTTGGAATTCTTCCAGGGATTTTTGTGGTGTGAAGACATTCAGGAGGCCAATTATCTGTAGGAAGGAGGAGAGGAAATATTAACTGCATCAACTCCACCACAGCAATAGCAAAGCTGCAAAGACAACATTTCACAACTGATACCCAGAATTTGGATATGAACCTCCCAGTACACAGTGAAGCTCAGGATGCTCAGTGGCTTGACCAGATCCAACATGCTAATAATTTAGATGCTAATGATTTTAGGAGGAAGATCTTTCTTCCACAAATCACATCATCTAAGGACACTCTGTGTGCATTAACAAGATGATGTTCAAAGCTTAAAACCTAAGGAAGTTGGTTGGTCTTCCCCTGCCTCCTACTTTCAATGTTAAGAGAACTGGTTGGAGTTTTATTTCATCTGAGGAAAAATAAAATTAAAAACTGACAATGGCTACCTAAGAGATACCACTTTGCCACTGACAGAGGGGAACCAATAACTCCAGCCAAAGAGAAAAACAGATTCTTGGAGTTGCTTCAGGATGTTTCCCAGTTGCTAAGAATGCATGGGATGTGCAGAAACAGGGCTAGCTACTACTCACTAAGAGTCAGCGAGGTCTGAAAAGTTTATCACTGTACAAATGATGCTTTTAGGTAAAACTTCCTTCCGAGGATCCACATATAAACCACCTCTGTCTTAGAAAAAATACATCATTTCCCCAAATAGCTAAAAGGGAGAGCTACAGCCTTTTTTCTCCTATTTGTCTAGCAGCAGCAACAGAAACAAGGATGCACTTATCACTCATGGTATTTTTATTTGCCAGCTGCCTGTGAAGTGTAGTAATGTAACACTCACTCCCTGCCTTGAGTTAAGGGGATATTTAAAGATTGGGCAGGTACTAAAACCAGCCAATAATAGCTCTTCTGAAAGATCCTTCTCTACTTATCCCGGAGACACAACCACGCAATGAAAATCTCTACAGAGGATGCCACCTTCTTTACAAGGAATAACCTTCTGGTTAAGTCTTTAACGTGTAAAGCAGGGCGCCGCACTCACATTTTTGTGATTAACACACTTCATGAGAACAAGCTCTCTGTAGGCTCTTTTCGCATGGGTTTGGTTCTGGAACGGTCGGCTTAACTTCTTGATGGCAACGTTTCGTTCCAGGATGGCATCGTAAGCTGCGCTGTAATTAAAAATAACATCAGCACCATCTCAGTGTCAAGGTCCTCTAAGCTGTGGCAGTTGCTATTTTTTTTTTTTCAGATATTTTGTATCGTGCCCGCAGATAAACCAAATTCCCAGTATTATTCAGCTTTAGGGAGCGTAATACCAAAGTGCTCTCGAATGCTATTCAAAATTTAGATGCAAAATTTAGAAACAATTCCCAGCTTCATAGTACTGACACACGACAATCTCCACGAAATAATGCAGGATCTCTGCTTCTTAAAATATCTTACTGAAGATACTGAGTTCTTGCCACTCAAGAACAGACTGTCTAAAAAAGATCCAAAACACTTCAAACATAAAAAGCACATCACTTTTACGTAAAATCCTCGCACTGGGAGGGAGGGAGAAAGAGGAAAAGTAGGTTATATAAAGGTCCTGTGCTTTCACTTATGCAGTTGCTTAATACCCTCATGACAATGACAGCACCAATATCAAGATAAAACACACAAAAAAATGTTAGGAAAGCTTTGACATCTTGATGTGACTGGCTTTTACTTGGGAAAAAGCAAGAATAACACTTTGTGTGCAGACCAACGCAAGATCGTCATATGATTCAGTGTCATGGGCTGTTTAAGTGATGGAGACTGTTCCTGGGGACAACTCCCAAACGTGTCACATTTCCATGACAGGAAGGCATGGATTTTGTTTCCTGCGAGAAGTAATGCCACAGCTGACGACAGGATCCCTCAGGAAATATTTATCAGTTACTAAATATACTGTTTTCTTGTCTCTTATCAAGAATGGTACTCAAACCTAACGCAGAACATCTGCCAGTAAATGCCAAACGTCTAGTAAATCCAATAAGCTTCTTTAAATAGCATATTGTCTATATTGTATGAAGGCTTAAATGATATTTTTTATTATTTTTTTTTACATCATCAAAACCTCTAGTCACTATTGACATAAGACAAAATAAGAAACAACATATATTGGTAACTGTCTTTGGTTAACATTTTGCACTGTCTGGAATTTCCTCCACCTACTTCCCCAAAACAAGGAATACCTTATGAAGAGCAGCAAAGAGCTGGCCAGGAAAAACTGGACCACTGTGGGACTCCTGCACCAGCATTTAAACTTCTGTATCACCAGCACATACCAGTAGCCCCAGAGTCTGTTTCAGTACTAGATACAGTTGAGCCTTTAGGCCACCAACTTAATAGTTCATCACATCAAGTTGGATCAGCTTTTAAAAAAAAACCAAACAAAATAAAAAATGCAACAAAAGCCCCAACCTAAATGACAAGAATTATCCCCTGTCTCCTCCAGACATAGGCAAGATTTAACCACTTGAGCACTCCAGTCCTTCTCGGAGTAATCAGAGGGGTTTAACTAAAAAGACTTCAATTACCACAAGCAGCAATTACGGAATGACAACAGAGTAATTACATGGTCAGGTTTTGGATCTCAGCTCCGGGAGGGGAAGCAAGTTTGGAAAAGAGGCAGGGAATGAGGAGGACAGTAATAATATCTGAAGCTTTTGCAGGCTCTTCTGCAGCAACTAAACAAAACTGAGTCAAACAACTGCCTATGTCCTCCTTATATTAGCACACAAATAAAATTGAGATCAGCTTCTCTGCCATTGCTACTTCCAGATCAAATAATCTTAGTGCCAGAAAGTGCCACTTCAAAAATAACTCTTTCTAGACTACTAGCCTTCAAGTTTTCCCTTGCACTAATTACACTGTTCTATAATTAACCCAGCTAAAACACAAATATGAATTAAAATTCCACCCATTCCACACATTCTCTAAACACTGATCAAGACAAGATCAATGCAGTAAAAAGGTTACAGGGAAATTTGTTTGAGAAGATTATGTTTTCCCTATCTTTTTCTTCCTTGCTGTTTCATTTGTATTTTTATGTCCCTGGTTGGCATCTTAAGAGTTACTATAAATTGGAAAATCTGCAAGTTCCTGGGTTATCTACATCTTCCTCCTGAACATTCAAAAAACTAGCAAGAAGCTGAAAGCAACATTTATCTGTGGGGCAGAGGAAGCAGTGCCTCCAAGCAGCTCGTTGTCACCGATCTTAAATCAGTCAGACACTCTTCAGTCCACACAGCAGATTTTTTTATTCAAAGAATTATCCTGTCAGGTCCTATTTTCCTAAACTGCATCAGGTATTTACGTATTACAGTGACAGTCAGCATCACAAACGCTCACTAACCAGTGTCAGGGACTACTCAGATGATGAAACTAAGGGAAAGAGGCCCCTGACAAACCGTTTCAAGAAGTAAAAGCATTTACAAGCAGCAAGTATTATGTAGAATATTTCTGGCATTTGTTTCACTGTGAACAGTGTGGTTTAGGATTAGTTTGGTTTCTTTTTCCCAATTAACTGATGGGACTCGGCACAGTCGGCTGCATTTGCCCAGAAGGACATGGGTTGGGAAGCAGGAAAGGACACGGGACAAAAACAGGCAGCAACAGCCCTTGTTGGGAAAAAACAGCCAAGAATTACTATTGTCGCTTTGCACATAAAAGGTAGTTCTCCACATTCCTCAGCAGCAAACAGCAATTAAAGGGTTCCAAAAAGTCTATTAAGGGAACCTAAAAGTACATCCAAATTTTAAAAGAGCCTTACCATACTATCCCTTGTGCTCCTGATCCTATGGGCTTTAGGTTTTGATACCGTTTCAATACGGTGAAAGTAGAGTCTCCGATCTCAACGCTGTAGAAGTTGTTGTCACGCTTGCTTCTGCTCATGGTGGCAGCTTAGGTAGGTCACTTCATCCAAAGCTTGCTTCTGGCCTGGAAAGAAATAAAAATTAAAACACTTAAGATTTCACAACTGTATGTAATCTGGCAAACAGCAGAATTCTTTATAATATGCGGAAGACTCTTCCCACGTAAGTCCCACATGCAAAAGGATGTTATTTTTTGACGTCTGCAGGAATGAGATAGCATGTGTCTGAGAATTCTGGAATATTTCAGGAATATCTGTCACCGATATGGAAACACACACAGTCACTAGGCCAGAAAAGGCAAATTGGCCTTGTCAGAGTTCTCCCACACAAGCTCTTATGAATAAAAGTAACAATCAGGGAAAGAGAGAAGAAGAGCATAAAGAAAAGATGTATATTCCACCAAACCCCCTCGTATTAAAATAAAAAAAGGCGGTATTTCAATGCATGTGTCCACAGGAGAAAAA
Organism: Gallinago undulata; assembly: GCA_026546715.1. Classification (NCBI taxonomy): domain Eukaryota; kingdom Metazoa; phylum Chordata; class Aves; order Charadriiformes; family Scolopacidae; genus Gallinago; species Gallinago undulata. The sequence goes on along the minus strand of JAOTQQ010000002.1, from coordinate 19,404,607 downwards.
AATAAAACAGCACAGTGGCTTTTACTGTGTAATTTCCTGTTCCTTTGATGTTAACTGTGCACTTTCCATTTTCTCTTTACACGGGTTTGGGTGTAGCTGCAATAGATGTTTAGTAGCACAAATTCCGTTTCACCAGAAGAAATTTCTTCTGGAGCAACAGCACGTTGCCTCCCTTCGTTATTAATTTAAGGAACATTTTCCCATGTTACTCTCAGCTTCCATACGCCATGACACTATGCATTTGTTAAATTTTGCACAAGCTTTGGAAATGCAAACAGTGCAAATGTGGCCTCCGCAAATAATGACAAATGTTGTACAAGTCGAGTTCTTTTAAGAATCTCTAAACTTCCCAAATTCCACCTTTGGCGAGCTAACCTGCAGTCATTTCAGCTACACCGGTGCAATAAAAAGCACCCTTAAAAAGTTGTAAAAAGGACACAATTTTAACTATTTGGTATATTATAAAGTAAAAATACACTACCCTAATTGGTATTTATCCCAAAAGAAATGCCTAATAAACAAGCTCCTTTTCAAAAATACTGTCAAAACCCCGAGTCTCTCTCACAAAGCCTGAACTAAATACTGAAGGAGCTTGTATTGGTGTATTGGCAGAATTGTTAATTGTTCCTTCTCCAGGTGACAGGGGAGGAATAAACAAGACAAGAACTGTTGCCCAGAGCAAGAAAAACCACCTACAAGCTGAGGACCCAGACTGTAAAGGGCAGCTCTCGGGGGTGGAGGGAGGCTCACTGGTGGGAGCCAAAAAAGCCCAAATTCATAGCAATACATGACAGTATTCCCAGCTCTTTATTCCCCCTCCCTTTTATCACCACCTCTTTGGATTCTGCCTCTTTCTCAACATTTTCTTCACAGATATACTCAGACAAAGTTCTAGAATAAAGATGCCCAACAAATACATAATGATAAAAAACCCCCTCTGAATTAGGAGAGAGAAAAGCTGTTGTGGAAGGTATGAAATCAGCCAAAGAAATTTTTGAATGAGGACAGCAACTCTCACAATCTGACATCCATTCACCGTCAACTAAGAAAAAAAAACAAACATAGAATTTATCCACTAAAACTGTATTAAGATGTAGTGACATTGAACAACGTAGGATTAGCTGGAACAGCTCATTCGACAGAGCTCTGCTGTTTGGTATCAGCATCAAGATAATGAAAGTTTAATACTTCACTTTGGATAATTCCTTGGAAACAAAAGCAGGAAGGACGACTCCTCTCCATCCCCAGTTTTCAGATGAATGATAACACCTCCCCACTTAAAGGTCAGTATTTTGAATAGCCAAAGCCAAGTGTTTAATTGAATTTTCTCTCAATATGATATGCCTCAGAGGATCAAAGGGCAAAAGAAAGCAAGTATAGCTTAAGAAAAGATCTTGAGAGACAGTATTCTCTTAGAATAGAATTCCTTTACATTAACAGATTTTACATCTATGCCACACGTGGTACTATTACCGAGCAAATTTTATTGCCTTAAAGCTTTGCCATTAGTTACATGTTCAATACTGTAAAATGTGCTTGGTAATATATACTGGAAAACTTGCAGTTACTATTAATTTTATAATTCATAATAGCATTTTAGTATATAGCAGCATATAAAAGAAATTCTTGCTTATTTTTACTTGGGTAAAGAAAAGAATTCTGTGTGTAATCTTTCCACAATAAAGCTTTTAGTCCTTTCGGAATACATTAGCTTTGCAGTCACCCAAGTCACCACTGGTTTAATTATAATTGCTTACTTAAAAAAGAATGAGCTAAGTGTTTCAGGGACATGATTCAGTGACAGTCAGATATAATTAAATGTGCCTCTACCCTGTTGAAAAAATCCCCAACTGATGTCAGTCATGAGACTTAGAACGTAAAATTAAACAAAAGAAAAAATAAAAAAAAAAGAAAAAACCCATTTAGTAAAGAATAAAGCAATAAAATGGAAAAAAACATAACATGCCATAAAAGCACTATCAGATTATAGTTTAGAAGGTTTTCCCTGCCACTGGACTCTTTAATATGTTGTTAAAAAACACGCCATATATTGCATCTCAATAATTTCTAACAGCCTAAAATACACTGTATTTTTCTACTAAGACTTTAGACACCTCAGTCTTCTAGTTGCCGGTGTATCTGTTTAACTCTTTACAACATAAATCACAAGGCAGTTTCAGTGAATGCTTCCCCCTTAGTCATGACTGGTGAAGTGACTCCTCCTTACCAGAGGTGTTACTCCAGCAGAGATCTCATCTACCTGGAACATGCCCCAAACACCCCACCCTTACCTTGACCTTGACCCACACCACTATTTGGCAATATTTCCAAGCCCTAGGAAATGAGTGAATTCTAAGGCTGGGGAGATGGGTTTTGCAGTGCAGAGATTGCTTTTGCAGGAACTAGTTACAGGAGGAGGCGAGGAAATGGGAACAGCCCCGCTCTTACCTCCTGCAAAGGCAAACTTCTGCACTATTTCAGGGGGAGGAGTGCTTTCTGAAAAAAGAAATAAATGAAAGAACTTCTGAGAAACTCCCAGTCAAAGTGCAATGCACAAATAAAAGCAGACAAAACACAAAGGAAAAACAAACAGTCATCTACAACTGGGAAGGTTTTGTGCCTCAATATACATTTGCACAGAGCAGCCTGGGAGCTCCACTACAACTTTAATAATTTATCTTTTACAATATATACAGTCTTGTATCCCAATGTGCACAAAAAAAAAAAAAAAAAAAAAGTCTACTTTGGATTAGGATATTCCTGTTTACCATTACTCAGAGTACTGACAGCCAGCACAGCTCAAAACAGGAGAAGGATGAAGATACAAACAGGTTAGCTCAACACAGACATTGGGCTGTTGCCCAACTGACTTAAAAGCAAGTCTGAAAAATCTTCGTGTAGCTGAACATATGCCTGGGCACATGCAACCAGTGATAGGAGCTGCTTCCTTTCCCATTATCCGTGAGGTCTGTTCCCATAAACTTCGTGTGAGACTGAAGTGTAGGGTTATAATAATGGCAGAAGCAGAGAAAGAATTCAAAGCATCCAAGACCAAGTGATAGGATAGAAAAATGATACCAATTAAACAGTGATGGCAAGAAAGAAGAGCAGATAAATGAGGAAGGAGGGAGAGGCTTCTTGGAGTGAGGAATGAGGAGTATCTCTACTTGTATCTAAATTACTGTTCCCTTTTCTTCAGCTCCATGTGCTGTTCATCAAAAATGATCTGCCTCTACTGCGCCAGCGAGAGGTACAGTCTATCTCTTAGTTTTAAATGCATTTCATAGAATCACAGAATGGTTTGGGTTGGAAGGGACCTTAAAGACCATTGAGTTCCAACCCCCTGCCCTGGGCAGGGACACCTCCCACCAGACCAGGTTGCTCCAAGTCTGGTCTTGAACCTTGGAGCAGACCAGCCTGGCCTTGAACCCCTCCAGGGATGGGGCAGCCACAGCTTCTCCAGCCGTTACAGCTTCCTTGGCCTGAACCCTTGGCCACCAGCCACCTCCTCTGCACACCTCGCCTCAGAGTCCCTCACAGCTTCTACACAGTTTTGTCCATCAGCCATGGAAAGCGCGAGTTTTTCATTTTATAAACACTTTTACTCCCCCCTCTCAGCTCAGAAGCTGTTGTGCTCCCTGTCTCTTCACCTTTCACAAACACATCCTCCGCACTGCCTGGCATTGCCCAGCTCCACAAATGAAGCTCCCAGAAAAAAGCCAAAGACTTCATTTTTTTTCCCCCCTATCTGCTAATTTACCGGTGACTTAGTTTTATGAAGTCGAGCTTCAAAGATCCAACCTAAAGTCTTAGTCCTTAAATATTAAACCAAGTCTAAATTCAGCAACTGTCAGACTTTGAAGATTCTTACACAATGTCCGCCCGCGACTTTTTTCATTAAAATGTGATTGAGTTAGATCAGATAAACTCGCCTGCCTGAAATTTGACATTTTGTTCCATTTTCGAGCGATTCCGCAGAAGCACATATGGGAAGAAAGGCAGGATGCAGATTCCAGATTTCTATTATTAATGAGGAAACTAATAATACATTTGTCCCATTAACTGTCAACTTGCCAGAATGCTGTCAACTGTCAGCGGGGGAAGAATCCGCTTCCATTTCCTCTCACACATCGAATATTGTGCTTTTCCTTGAAAATACCTTCCCGAAGCACATTTCAAGAAACGGCAACCTTTTAGTGGCAGCCCACAATTATTCCAGATAAGAACACTCCAAAATTGAACCCTAAAATAGTACAGTGTGGTTTGGGATATTAAATTACTAATTCTTCAGATTGCCCTAAGTAGGATTTACCCGAGGAAGCGCAATAAAAATGTTAGAAATGGAAATAACACCATATCCATACAGTGACAGTCCCCTTGGGGATGCACAAGTCTGAGTGTAAATCTTAGTCTGATTCCACTAAAAGCAACTAAAATTCAATAGTCCTGCAGGAGACTTCAGACAATTTCCACTCATTCCTCCTTTCATACATCCTGATAAAGTTTAAGTTGTAAAAGCACGAACATGGACACAGTGAACTTGGAGCTCCTTAACAAGACAAGTAGCGAGTATCTATGGAAGTAAATATTATGGTGAACCTTAAGAAGTACAGACATAAATAAAAATATGTCATTGACACCCCCTTCTCCTCCAGAGAATAATGAAAACTGACCACATTTCTTCACCCGGCCTTAAAATAAGCGTATTTAAAACAACAGTAAGGTTTTAGAATAGAAGAAACCATGTATGGAAATGTTTATATAAAAATATACAAACGTCTGCCATTTACTTCTGTTTAAAGAAAGGGATGTACCTTAGCACTTCTCAACAGAAGTGTTCTATATAAATTTGTTGACTTTAAGACACCTGGAGGACAATATAATGCTGTATTTTAATACTCGTATCACACTTTGTCTCTAACAGAGAGCATTCCATTTATTTATCAAGATACAGGGCAACATACGGACAGTATACTTTAAAATATTTTTCCAATACATGGGAGAAACAGAGGAATTGGGGACAGAAAGGTGGGGTGGGAAAGAGAAGAGCTAATCCTTTGCTCACCCAACTTCCACTCCGCAAGTCCTACCGCAGGTGCGTTAAAAGCCTTAGAAATGGCCCGATGGAATTAGATAGAGACTAAAAAATATCACAATCCAAAATCATATAAACTGCAGCAATAAATCTGGTAAACCTGCCTCGGCAGAGTGTGTAAATTAATTTCTTTAAAAGGTGGAAAGATGACTTGGTGCTCATTCCAGACCCTGTTTTATTTGATATTTTTTTTATGGCTATGACCTGTACCACTGGGCAGCGCTATAAAGGGGCCTCCAAAGCGGCAGAGCTTCAGCTCCCACCAGCACGATCCCAAACTGGGAATGAACTTTTTGTGGCTGGATTTGAGCAATCTCCAGTTTCCCTTTTAAAATTAATCCGGGCTCATCTGCACCAGGACTCCAAGAAGTTCAGCTGAAACGGGCAATTACCAGAACTTGCCCAGCTCACGCGAGCCCCGTGTCACACGCCTGAGCTCACCACGGCAAATTATCTATCCACAATTAGAGTTTAATTGGAAAACCGTGTGCTTTCAACTACACATCTGAGCATTTACCTTCAGCGCAGCGCTACCACCAAATACTATTTTCTGGGCTACCACACCTGCCAGCCCTCACGTCAACCAGAGCACCGAGCCCATGCTTTTTAAATCAGAGCTCGCTTTAAAAACACCGCATAATTACACATCCTGTTACTTCTCCCGGGCAGTGAGGGACCTGAAGGCGCGCTTTCCAGGCCCTGAGAGGCACAGAAACGGAACAGGTTTTGTGGAAGAAAGGATCTCTCAGTTTACATAAGAGCACAAAAATATTTTACGACCTCTTCCGCGCTCTTCCCTCGCCAGAGACAGTAACAATCAACAGGAAGGCTCCTGCAAACTGACAAAAAGCATCCATTCGAGAGACGCCTCTGCCTTTCAGACAAAGGACGAGAACCCACGAGATGATTTTCCCACCGGGGACACACATGGAAATAGAATTGGCCAGAATACTGCCAGCTTAAAGGATGGAGAAAGAGATGCTCTGTACAGCTAAGTCTCTAAGACTGCCGGTTAATTGCTGGGTTATACCTTTATTGGACGATATAAAATGAAATTCCAGGACTCGTCCCATGCTGTAGCTTAGGTCCAACAGCGACACAGAGATGTCCCTACACGGGCTGGAGACCGGGGGCTCCTGGGCCAAACTCTTTTACAATTAAGGCAGGAGATTACCCTGGCAGCAGCTCAGAAGGCGACAGAAGATGAAGATCACGACAGTTAAAGAGATGCAGAAATGGAAAAAGGCAATTTTCATACAAAGCAACTGCCTACATCAATTAACACATTAATTAGTAATATAATCAACATTATAATGACATAATCTACACATCAATGGCGATTCAGTAACCCCGTTTAGAAGGGGGTCTAACATTATCAAAATGAATATTCTGTAGGAGCCTGTGGTTGACCCAGAGAAAGCCAAACGCATTTCAAGTATAGGCTAGATCGCCACCGAGAGAAAACCAAACGCACAGTGTATACACAGCTCTTGCATTAATGAATTTTATTTCATTCCTTTGTGAAAATACAGTTGGCACGTAGCTGATTTGTATGCATCTGGTGTTGGTGAATGCTTGTCTAATTTTCAGCTGTCACAGTTAAAGGCTTCTGGACATCTGCTAAATGGATGTTGCAAATAGGGCCCAGTTCTCAGATACTTAATAAAACAAACACTTCAAAGGCTCAAATTTAGGAAACGCAAGAACAAAAGCATTCTGTTTCTTAAAGGTATCTTCCTAACTCATTCAGTTACTCACAAAAGTAATCGCCGTCTTAATAATTTTTGCTTTTTCCACACTGCCCCTGAAACCAAAAGTTGTATTTCGTAATACTTCCAGCTCCGTTACATGCTAAAGCAGGAAAGGAATTTGGGAAAAGGAGTTAAGGTTAGCTGGGTGAACACTGCAGCAAGATATTACTCAACCATTATAAATGGTGGGAATAATTTTCTTAACATTTTACAGAGCGTCAAATTTCGCCTTCACAAATCAGGTGGTTTTAAGTCGAACAACTTCCACCTTACGGCCTGAACTACTCCTAATGTTGACGGGTTTAATGAGGGTTCAAGATTGTGGATAATTGATATGGAAGTGCATCGCACATCATCTAACCTACGTCTGCACCATAGGAGTCCATGACCACTAAACTTAAAGTCTACAGCTCGATCACAGAACCACAGAATGCTATGGGGTTGGAAGGGACCTCTGGAGATCATCTCCTCCAACCCCCTGCCACAGCAGGGTCACCCAGAGCACGTCCCACAGGAACGTGTCCAGAGAAGGAGACTCCACCAACTCTCTGGGCAGCCTCTGCCAGGGCTCTGCCACCCTCGCAGGAAAGAAGTTCTTCCTCATGTTTAGATGGAACTTCCTGTGGTCAAGTTTGTGCCCATTTTCTCTTGTCCTGTCCCTGGGCACCACTGAAAACAGACTGGCCCCATCCTCCTGACACCCACCCTTGAAGTATTTATAGACGTTGATGAGACCCCCCTCAGTCTTCTCTCCTCCAGACTAAAAAGACCCAAGTCTCTCAGTCTTTCCTCGTAGGAGAGATGCTCCAGGCCCTTCATCATCTTTGTAGCCCTCTGCTGTACCCTCTCCAGCAGTTCCCTGCCCTTGAACTGGGAAGCCCAGAACTGGACCCAGTGCTCCAGATGGGGCCTCCCCAGGGCAGAGGAGAGGGGCAGGATGACCTCCCTCGACCTGCTGGCCACACTCTTCCTGATGCACCCCAGGATGCCATTGGCCTTCTTGGCCACCAGAGCACATTGCTGGCTCACGGTCATCACGTTGTCTACCAGGACTCCCAGGTCTTTTTCCTCAGAGCTGCTCTCCAGCAGGTCATTCCTCAACCTCTACTGATGGAGGGGGTTATTCCTCAGAATTGATCTCAGGAGATATTTTCTACACGCAACTATTAAACAAAACCACAAATACACTGGAGTGATTCTTACACACCACAGGTCGGAAGAGCGGTGCAGGCACATTTCCTAAAATAACCGTATATTTTAAGGTATTTTTTGGCCACCAGAAAGTCAAACTAGTTGAGAGGTGCAATAAAGCAAAGGCGGACACCAGATCTCGGTGTTCCCCCAGAAGAGAAGCACCGAGGCAGGGGAAATCTGCACGAACTCACCAAGGGCACATGGAGATTTCCATGTTATGGCTTGCCCACTGCTTTCAACTTCAAACAGAGAAGGGTAAGTCTTCCGTTTGCCTGAAGACAAGAGATTTGAGGCACATTTTCTTTTTTAATACTAATTTTTTTACAGAAAATCCAAAGCTTATTTCTTGATTTCCAAGAGCCTGTTGAAGATTTAACAATAAATAGCTGGCCTTCTCCACTAAAGAGGATCATTTCAGAAAAGGTGATAGGTTTGGTATAGGAAAATAAACATGGCTTTAAAGCAAAATACTTTTGAGTATGCAATAGCAAAATGAAAGGTAAGAGAATATGATACGGGCTGTTTGTACCAGGAAACATCATTGCCAGACTGATAAATCTCTTGGGGAGAGTTAGAGCCCTTTCTGTTAAACTAACTCTGTTCTCAGTGCATTTTACAGGAAACAACTGTGCACTGTCCTAAATTAAGAATGCATGAAATCCATTAATACTAATGCAATCTTCCCAGTGATTTAATGGTGCAGTTCATAGTGGTTCATAAAGTGGTTCTAACCTCCTGCTCCAGCCAGATCACACAATGACTTTTTCTAGTCATCTAGAAAACTAGATGTAGTTTTCTCCATATATTTCTGTCATCTCATCTGAATATTAAGACAGTAACTTCAGTCTGAGGAACCTACTAAAAAGGGGAGGATATTCAGAGAAATAAACCACCCCCTTCACTACAACAGCCATGTTTTTGTCAATATTCACCTTATTTTCCATTAAAAAAATCACCCAATTAAATGCAGTTGCAACAAACAACTTTATTGTGCATTCCAGATGTCACTTGGAGCCCCAGTGAGTGTCAAGGAGCTCACTATCACTCAAACAGCACCCCCACTCCATACTCAGTTCCAGTTCAAACCAGCACAGTGACCCCTCTCCCATCTCTAGAAACGTAAAACAAAGACATTCGTAAAATTAAAGCAAACATTGGCTTTACTATTAAATACAAACCAATCTGTGTATGGGTCAGTTGGGAGCGCAAGAGGCTGTAAGTCCTCCCTTCAACAAGGAAGATGAACAAATTACGTTGCTCAGAAAAGAATATTTACATGAAACTGGGTTTATAAGATACTTGTAAAATGTCTGAAATTTAACTTCTTGTTCTAAATTCTCAACCTGGTAAATTAAAGTCTATATTTATTTCTTTAGCAGTTAATAAAAATTGCCTTAGTAAAATATAAAATTCTGCTAAATTCAATACTTCATTTTGTGTACAAAAGAGCATCCCAAGGACCTGCTATCACTTATTGAAAGAGGCACCCACAAAACAAGCCTGATGATCTGATTTTAATCTCCACAACTGATGTCTTTCCCCAAATCCCAGTTGTGTTTGGAAGAGACAAGTAATCCTATTACCTCATGCACAGGGAGCTCTCTTACAATCACCCTCTCCAGACACAATATAAAAGAAGTCTAAAGGACCTCAAGAATCGTGAGGTGCTTTGAGTCTTCACCCAGGTTAGTGGTGACTGAAGGCAGGCATTCACATGGAGAAAATTAAGCATTTTTAAGGCTGAACATGCTTAAGTACACACAGTCATTTCAGCATTCACTGAGAGCCTTTTGCAGATGAGGTACTCTCAGATGCTCTAAACCAGGCGACCTTCTGGCAACACGTCCATCTCTCCAGCCTTTGGGTTGGCTCTGCTCTCTGGTCCCATTCTTCTCTCCACAGTAACAGGACGCACTAACCATTCCTTATTCCCTTTTCCACCTCAAAAATACATGCAACCTATACTTTGGTAAGTCCAGCTTTGGGGTCAACCTCCCTCATCTCCAGCTTCCAGCAGAGGCACCTCCTTGAATCCTCACCAACTCCAGACCTCACACTTACACAAGAAACTGTGTCTCCCCTATAGCTTTTTAAAAAATGCCACGGCACCCTGGACTACCCTGGAAAAAGGAAATCTTTCTATTTGCCAGTTATGAGTATGGATTATGGAAGAAAAACTGCAGTTTTAAAAATCAGAAACAAAGCAAGAGGTTTTCCAGATGCTGTATCAAAGCAGATATATATATTTAAGATTTAGTAAGGATAATATGAAGACAGAAATAACAACACCAAGGAGCCTGGATTAGTAGAGGAAGATTTGGGTGGTGGTTTTTTTCCCCCCATCCGTACAACACAGAGTGAGGAAGAGGTCTTCTAGAGGGACACCAGGGCTATCTCCAGAGCTGCTCATAAATGTTAGTCAGCTTCTCAATAGGTCAGAGAAGTTCTTTAGCAGACACGTAGGCACAGCCCTTTATATTCTTCCTTTTGCAAAAATGGATGACATTTTATCTTTAATTCTATTATAGTACAATTTGGGGGGCAGAAAAGGAGAAATGTTCTTCATAGAAACACAAACAGCAATTTTATTTTTTTAATTACTTTTAGTGAGCTTCCTGCAATTTAAATCTTCCCCAGCCTAACATTTATACGTTTTATGAACTTTAATGCCCAAGCCAGAAATTGTGTTATCCACTGAATAAAAATAACTCCAGTGCGTTATGGAAGGGGGCAGAATGCTTCCCAGAAATTTCACACGTACTGAAAGGCAGCTTCCAGCTTAGGGACAGACTAGAAGTTATTAAAAGAAAAAAAATTAACACATATATTTACACAAATAAGGTTAGCAAACTCATGTTTCATTTTTCTTCTTAATTAACTGACCTGCTCTTTCTTTTAATCACCTCACTCAGCGAATACCCCCGCGGAGGGGCCGTGGGAGCCGCTGTGGGTGCACGTCCTGACCTCCAAGCCCCACCAGCACCTGGGACCTTCCTTGTTTGCTTTGGAGGGTGGGAAGGGAGAGCAGAGCCCCTGCTGGCAGCCAGTCCAGGGGTTCTCCAGGGAAGGGGAACATTATTTATACATGTATATACTTATTTCCCAGGCAGAGCTCTTCTGGCAAACGCAGCCCCTTGACTTCTCCTTTTTCCTGTTGTCCCTTGTCCTCTCTCGAACAAGGCAGTTTCACGGAGGCTGAGGACACATTCCGTGGTGTCACTAAAGCCAGGACCCCCCCGAAATTATATTTGCAGGGTTAGTCACACAGGTAGGAATCTGAAGCTGGCACGTTCTGCAGCACTGCTCCCGTCAGACTTTATCTCAGCCAAAAGTAGACGTTCCCACAAAGCAGCGTGTCATTTTGGGAACTTCACCCCCAATCTTTCACAAGCCACCATAAAAGGTTAATAGTAAAACCAGGAATGAGCTCGAACAGCTCATTTTTCAACGTTATGCACCAGTGCTGGAGTTCCCTGCATCAAATTCTGTTCAAATACCTGGCAGCCAGGAATAGCCATCAGCCACAGCGCTCACAGCCAAACCCAAACCGGGGAAACCTGAAGCTGGAGAAAGTCAGGAGCAATCAGTGATTTAGGTATTGGGCAACTGGAACCTAAGCTTTTCTGCTTCCAAGCGACTTCAAACAATCTGATGTAATGTCACAAATAGCTAACAATTCAGAGGTTGTTTGACAGGAAAGACCTATGAGTGGCAGTGGCAAAATGAAGGCTATAACGAGCAGAATACTGAGATACTGGCATTTGGCTAGAAATGGATATTGTAAGATCACATCTAAACATCCCAAAAGCCGTAAAACCAATCCCTGTTGTTACCCACAGCTCCAGCATCCTTCCAGCATCCACATCTCCTTGGCCAGCGGGCACAGGCAGAACCACCCAAGCTCCCAACGTATCCGCTTCACATCCCATTCTCCTCAGAAGCTCAAAGCCTCCATTTATACAAACCAAATATCAAACAGCAACTATTTTCCAAAGTGGTTTAAGAAGATGCTGCTCCTGCAGGGGGGTCAGCAGCACCCGCTTCAGATGCTGAACCTCCACTCACAACTTCTGAGCACCCTCTGTGTAAAAATCAATACACACATTTCTAAAGAGAATTCCCATATTGTGAAACATCTCTTACAAAACATCCAAAACAAGACAATCGATAACATTTCTGCTGCTTCTAAAACATTTGTTTTGTTTAATATTGAATCAAATTCAGCTGAGGCCTGAATTCGTTACAGTCAAAAAAACAGACCACATGCCTTGCCCAAGGAGGAAAATGAAGAACCAAATAACAAATAAACACACACAGTAAATTATTCACAACTGACATAGGCTTTGCAGTGATTTGTTTTTCAAAACAGACATTTTTCTGCTTTTTATCGATAAAGCTCTTGTCAAGAGGACCTCGCTCAATCCACCTTCCTACGCTTGCACCTCAGTTTCTCTACACTTTTAAATATTACCTCATGATGCCCGTCTAGAAGCTCCAGCCCTTCCACTACAAAAACCACTGGTGTATAGTAGTCATTCACAAAGAGTTAAGGTACTGTTTGTTAATGGCAGAGAGACAATAAAAAAGACTGCCACAAAGCACAGGAAAAAAACCACACGGGCCTGCACAGCTTCAATTTATCTTCTACACACACATCTTACCTAAAATAGTCAGAAAATGGCCCTCACCCATGGCACTTTCAGCACTACTCGGTTTTATCTCCCCTTTAGGACAGTCACTAAAGGAGCTGGTGACAGCAGAAGGTTATCCCCAGGCTGGTGGTTTGGGCCCTGCCTGGCAATTGGGTAAAACACACGTGATGGGCACCAGCAGCTCTAACTTCATAAGGTGGGAAGCTGAAGGACAACAAAATTAAGATTCAGAAAACAGTATGAGAAGTCAAAATATATAGCATGGTCTAAAAATCAGACTTCCAGAAGCCTGAAGGCAAGGAAAGGGTTGGATCAGACGATCTCCAGAGGTCCCTTCCAACCCCATATCATTCTGTGGTTCTGTGAAAGAAAGCAGCAGAAGTGACTGCTGCCAGCTGCATGAAAAGATGGGAAAATCTGTTCTTGCTTATCTACCATTCCTTCAGCCGTCTCAAGGAAGTCTCCCCATTTGTGGCAGGGGAGATGGAACCTTACATCTTTTCATCATCTGTATTTCTTCATCATCTATACTAAACACTTGGTGCTATCCAGGCTTCTGGAAGGTACATATTCTGAACAAGAAAAAACCTCTAGAGAGAGTCACCAGCAGAAGGATGTAAACATCTTGAAAACTTTAGTAAGATTTATGAAGTTTAAGATTGAACCGAACTTTATCCAAGGCTTACGAATTGATTTTGGTGACAGTCACATCAGCCCTGGTGATCCAAAGCAGCGACAAATAACCCAGCAGCACATACAACCTCCCAGCACTTCCCACGGCCCAGTCAGTTCCTGTAGCACCACCAGTAAGTCAACTCAGATGCTCTCCAAAACCAGTGCAAGCTCTCTAGGAAATCCTCATCTGTGCCAATACCACTTATCTAACAGACATATCCTCTCTAAGTTAGAGAATCACAGAATGGTTTGGGTTGGAAGGGACCTTCAAGATCATCCAGTTCCAATCCCCCTGCCCTGGGCAGGGACACCTCCCACCAGACCAGGTTGCTCCAAGCCCCATCCAGCCTGGCCTTGAACCCCTCCAGAGATGGGGCATTGAATCCAGTTATAAATCACTTCTGATTCAGCAATGACATTCTGCTACCAGACAGTAATCTGTACTCTAAGTTTTCCAGGGGTTAGTATTTCATGAGGAGGTATCTAGGGGACAGAGCTCAATGCAGGAGGTTGCACAGTGAAACGCTGCATTTGCAATCGAATATACTGCAGGGTTTCCCTATTCTTAAACATTCTGTTTTTAAGAAGTGATTAGACATTGGCTGAGATTCTTTAAGATCAATATCTTCCTTCCTCTTTAAAAAAAGGCTTTACATTGCCCTGCCAGTGGGATGTAAAGGCAGAGAGGCTGCAGCACACAAGGTTAAACAGCCTGAAAACTGGCATTTCTAACGCTGAAGACTCTCACCCTCCCTACCTTTCCTATTTATTTTTTAATGGACTCCTGCACTATGACTATTTAATCCAAGAAAAAAAATTAGCATTTTTTCATTATCAAAATAAAAAGTGCTGCATCTACAAAAAGAAAATCCTATCCCTCTGCTGTGCTACATTTCCTAGGAGAATATCTCTACAGCTTCTTCCCTGTCATGTCACATGAAGCTCCACCACAGATGGTGCCATGATGAATCCTATTATCACAATAGATGAAGTAGCGCTTTGCCAACTGTCTCTTGCAGGTCAGTTTTGCCACAGAAATTATAAACCAGAACAGCTCCATCAAAAGAAAACTTGTGTAATTCTGCAGTTTGGCCAAGAAGCTGTTATGACAGCAGATTAAACAACTATTCTTAGCAAAACTCTCTTTTTCAGAAATAATAGGATAAGGCAAGGATCTTCCAATTCCTTAATCCCTTTTCAAATAAAAGATTACACAAAAGGACAGTAGATGGGAAGAAAAAACAAGGTAAAAGTTTTTTAAAAGGCTTAAAATATTCAGGTTTATGGCAGCGCATTATTTGTCGCTCCAATTTTTTTTTTTAACCATGTTCTTAAAATCCGAAATCAGTGACAACTCAGTGAAAGAAGACTTCAAAAACCTGTCCCATTTTAAGTACCCAATTCCGTTGTGTCAGAAATGCAATGCGGATGCACGCAGCTGGACCCAGAAAACAGGCTAAAAATCTCACTTCAACCATAATGTTGCCAAACGACCGGGACCAGTGCGCTCAGGGAAGACTATTCCATACTGCTTTATATACCTCCCTTTCGTGCACAATCGTGTATCACAGCCCATTCAACTTATTCAGGTACTTGAATAAGCTCAACCATAAATCTAGCCCGAAATTCACGTGAAGAGAACCCATTTTCAATCTCGGCACTGCACGGTTTCAGCTAATTACCTGCAGGATTGTTAATTCTAACCATAGCACAGAAATTCGCCTGGGTATGCCAGTCCTCTGCCCGCCCGACGGCCGCTGGCAAAGCGGGAATACAGAATAAACAGGCAAACCACCAGCAAAGTGATGGTTTCAATGGGATCTGCACAAGGTTAGAAGCAAAATCCCATTCCAGGATTACTCTGGGGCAGGAGGAAACGCTTGGTCTCTAACCTCTTATTGCAGAGGAAGGTAAAGCCCACGGCAGATAAATGTTTCAGCAGGAGAAACGGATCAAAAGATTCTCTAATTCTTTTAAGCAAACAAAAGATACCAGGTGACCTAAAATACTCACTAAGTATCAGTGATGAAGAGGACAACGGCAACAGAACATTAGAGGAAGCAAGGAGTTGTGTAACAGCTGGGAAAAAAAAGTTTTCAGAATGTTTTAAAACTATATTTAAGAATCCTATCACTAGTTCCACAGAAAATAAATATATCTTAAAACACTTTAACTTTAAATCCTAGTTACAAAATCTTAGAATCCAATTATGAATGTGCTACTTTCCCTAATTCATGCATTTATCTGTTCAGTACAAGCAGATTAATGTGCTATGAAATCCTGTCTAAAGTATTTGCCATAAAATACCTTAGTAGTAAGAGCTTTAGATTGGAACAAAACCCTCCAAAACATATTACAACTGAGGCACCGACAACTCCTTCACAGATGCCTCCTGGAACGCGGTACGGTACTTTGCACCACCATCTCCTGGGAGGGCGGTGGGAAGGAAGGCAAATTCAAAATAAAGGCTTTATTTTCTAGTTTGCTTGTAGGAAAGTAGACCAATTTACGGGACTCACTGCTAACAGCAATGGGGGCTGGTCTGTTGTCCCACTGCTCTTAGACTTTGGTAGAGCCTGATGCGCTGTCCTAGCCTGGCCATGAGGACCTGGCCCACACCTTCCTAAAAATAAGGCTTTTTAGGATACCATATTCCTACCCTTCCTACTCTGAAGATGACCAGGATGTTTCTCACCATCCAAAACAGTCACATAACAAACAATCAAAAATTTATCAAGATTTATGCTGATCAGCATGTTAACCACAGCATTCCCTTTAACTGGTTCCACAGCAAAATTTAAAATTAGGATGACAGATTTGAAACTACGTTTGTACTTTCATACTTAAGATCCTGTAGGTAAACATTGTATCTCTGGAGAGACCTTAGAGCTCCTTCCAGTCCCTAAAGGGGCTACAGGAGAGATGGGGAGGGACTCTGGATCAGGGAGGGGAGCCATAGGATGAAGGATAACGGGTTTAAACTGAAAGAGGGGAGATTTAGATTAGATACTGGGAAGAAATTCTTTGTGGTGAGACCCTGGAACAGGCTACCCGAAGAAGCTCTGGATGCCCCATCCCTGGAGGAGTTCAAGCCCAGGTTGGACAGCGCTTTGAGCAACCTGATCTGGTGGGAGGTGTCCCTGCCCAGGGCAGGGGGGTTGGAACTAGATGGTCTTTAAGGTCCTTTCCAACCCAAAGCATTCTACAATACTGTTAACCTTGCTCCAACACCAACATAGGTGTTAAGAGCATAGCTGTTAAAAGCTATTAAAGGACACATCTAGGGTTTGCAAGGATTCCCAACACCAGGTTTCCCCCACAACTCTACCTCAGAGTCCCACACAAGCTCCTGTATTCATGTATTTACCTACTGACAGGTTCAAACCCCAGGACAGCTGCTTTGCCAAGATACAAAAATCACCCTGGGTTGTACTTTCTATTCTGCTCACCTCCCTTCCCCAAAGGTTTCTGGTTAACTTTACTAAATGGACAAACACAAAGGAATTAGCAGGAACAAAAGAGCTACAGGATGCTGTCTTCTCAAGGAAGTCCTAAGAACAGCCCAGAAAGATGTATGGATTTGCCACCACTCTTTTTCCCTCTCCCAGCTGGTATTAGTCCTACCACCTCTCTGCAGTCAGGAACTGCTGTTGTGATCCATTGGAAATTGGAGCTGGTTTGCTCCCTGAAGCCACTTTCTGGAGTAACCACTCTCCAGTTGAGCGTAAGGAAACGTCACCCAACCGGCTGAAGACCAAAGCCTGCAGAAGGCAAGACCCAGCCAAGCTTCAGTTGGCTCCCAAGCTGCTGACCCCAAGCTGTTCCTTTGGAGATGGGTTTTTTTATGTTCATCGCAGAGATCACAGGCATGACAGGTACCATAACCTTTTTTTCTTGTCCTTTCCACCAGCCTGCAAGCACTGCTGGCCTAGTCAGCTGGAAAGTTCAATGCAGGGCAGAGAAATGCCAGTATCGCCACCAGCAGACTTGAACGAAGATGCTTATCACATCTCATGACTTTTTCCTCCAAACACAGTTCTTAGCAGCCTTGTTTATCTACATCACCCTGCCTTTGTTTTGCCAACTTCCTCAAGCTACGTAGAAAATAGAATTAAAAAAAATATATCTATAAATAGTAGAATATGGCTTGAAAGCAACCTCTGGAGATCATCTGCCTGCTCAGAACAGTAGAACTTAAAATCTGTATCAGGCTGCTCTGGGCCTTCAGCAGTCAAAAGTCTCCATGGATGTGGCCCCTCAAGCTCTTGGTGCAGCACTTACCCATCCCTGCGTGTCAAGACATTCCCTTCGTGTCCTACTGAAACTTCCATTCTTATGTCCCTGCCCACATCAGGGGGGTCAGAACTCAATCTTTAAGGTCTCAACCCAAACCATTCTATGATTCTGTCTTGTAACCACTGACTCATCTTGTCACTGTACCCTTCTGAGGCAAAAGTACCTCCATCATCTCTACAACCCCTTGCTTCAAAACAGTTAAATACAGCAGTTACACTCTCCATCAACCTTCTCTCCCTCAGGTTGCACACCCTGTCTGTTCTCCACCCTCGGGTGCTCCAGCCCCCAACCAAGGAAGCCAGTACTGGGTTCTACTGGGCAGGATACATGGGATCTACTGGGCAGCACTGCAGATGGAGCTCCAATTCCTTCCCTCTACCTGCTGGCCAGGCTCCTCCTAACGCAGCCCAGTATGTCACTAGCCTTAAGGGTTACAGAGGCTTCCTGCTGACTCCTGGCCACTTTCTCAGCCAGCAGAAGCCCCAGGTCCTCTTCTGCCGCTGCCCAGTCAGTACCTCCCAGCGATCCACAGTAGAAGAATCACTTCCATTTTATGTGCCTACATGCTCAGGGTCACACACACTTACAGAGCCGGGCATTTCCATGACTTTGAGAAATACAAAATCTGATGTTCATTCTTCTTATTGCACAGCCCATCAGGACAGCAGAGGGAGACAGTCCAGGTTCAAGGTCTGTTCAGCAGACTGAGGTACGAGGGAAATGTTTGAATGGACACAGACTACAATGGTGGGAACATGTTTCAACCATAGTTTGTATTTAAAAGAGTAACTAGTGAGTTAAGAGGATTTCCTGCATGCTTTAAAGGCCTATAGTTAAAAAAAAAAAAATAAATCTTGGTATAATGTCAATATAATTAAGTAATAGGAAGTTGCCAGACTTGTTTCTTTGGTTTGCCTTTTTTTTTTTTTAAATACTCAAAATCAATAATTGCAGTGAATAGGCTTTCCAGCAGCACTGGAGAATTAATGTTTGCCCTTTTTGTTTATTTTAGGTGTACAGACCTAAGAGTACATATACAGTATTTGCTTCGTTTGCAACACGAATGACCATTAAGTTAAAGTATATTTTCTGCTAGTCACCATTTTAGCATTAGCCTACAATATCCAACTGAGAACCATTAATAACTATTCCGTCTGTTCACATATCAATCAGCATTTACCCAACAATAAAAGTGACAACATGGGCAACAACTACGAGGTTTATTTTAGTACCAAGCTTACAGGCAATCAGTTTGGACAGAAAAAGAACCAAGGATTAGTTTTTAATCACTTAGAGGAAAAAAAACATCTAAAGTTAAGAGAAAATGTGTTGCTATCAATTATAAGCTTGATACACACCAAGATCATTATCTCTCCACACAAAAATCAAAGAAAAATGCAGGCCTTAGAAAACCTTATACAAATATTTTACAAAATAATAACAGTCAAGGTAGCAGTACTATACAAACAGCTGGCTGGGCAGTTCTCCACGCTGCTCTGATTCAGCACCAGGAATGGATCTCCTTCTCAGGGTCTGATGCAGTCTCTTGGAAAAGCTCTCACCCAAAGGCTTCATAACATCTAGAGCAGAAGCAAACTGCTATTCACGGTGGCTGTGCCATAAACTGGAGCCTTCTTTATTGCCACACAGGGTGGAAGAGTCTTCCAGCTTAGAGTGTTAGTGCGTTCCTTGAGCTAACACATCAAAGTCTACATCAAGGAAATCTTAAGTTACATTTTTAAAAGTATCTAGCAATTCTGGTTGGGTTTGATTTTACGTTCTGTGACTTAATTCTTCAAATTCAAGTATTAGTTTCCCTTAATTAAGGGTCAGATCATGCATAGCTACAACTAATTGCTATTTACTTCCCATGAATTTAAGTCAACGTATTGGCAACATATTCCACCCATCACCCAATTCCTCATGAATTTCTCGGCATCATCGACAAATTCTTCTAGGACAGCACATTTCTTAAAAATATCACCATTCATTAAGGAGGTTACAGTTTTGCCCCAGGACAAACTTGTACTAATAAAATTCTATTAAGTATTTGGTAAATACCAACTACTTGGGAAACTACTCAGTGACCTACATCTACAGCCCTGTATTTTGAATAAGAGTTGGGATAGGAAAAGAGTAGGGTATTTCAAGCTTTTTTCCCCTGAAGACTTCAAGTATTACTGAGATATAAATAAGCTGGGAAAAGCTACAGAAAAGGAAGTTTTGAACATCAAATTAAAAGCTGCCCCTACTAAGCAGAATATAACTTAGAAAATAACCTAAAAGATAAATGCTACATCATTTTGAAGTGCCCCCAAAAAATGAGTATTTGCATTGCTACGTATAAAATACAGTTCTAAAATAGTAAATATTTTCTTCTTCATAAACACAGCATTTAAAGAGGAAAACACAAAGTCATCAGCACTGCGAGGATGCATCTTCTGCCTCACAGTCTGAAAATTTCCAGATTGTTTAATTTAAGGGGCCTCTTTAATACTACACATACACTTTGGAACAGCTCACACAGGTTGGTGTGGAAGAGGTTGTCCATCCACAGAAGTTACTGACTCGTAACTTCTAGACCAACATTCATCACCAAACGGGTACTCATCCCCAATTCACTGTGGGCTCTACACTGCACGCAAGAAATTAAAATAAACATCTTGCTCGGGATGCTTTTCAGTAAAAGCAGCTGAAGACCGAGTCTGAAAACAGATCTTTAAACAAGCACTTCTCAAAATAAAAGAAGTTTTGCCCATTTCCAGGAACCACTGCCTGACCTGTGAATTCCTTTGTGCACACGCCTGACTGACAGCCATCCCCACCTAAGCACCTTCCTTGTCTTCCAACAGCATCGCTGTTAGTTCAGACACATCAGGGAATTAATCAGGCTGAAAAATAGTCCAAGAGGAAGATTTATTTTTTTTTTTTCAGCTGGATCAGTTCACTCCTTGATTTATTTTGCCACAGAGCAGCTGGCTAGAAGGAGCAGCAGGTAAGAGAAACTACTTAAGCAAGGTGGCCAATGAACATGAAACTACAGTGGGACGTTAAAGAAATATAAACACGATCCAAAAACTCAAGGACTTCATCAACCAAATACCTTTCACTGACACTACAGTCACCATTAAAAAGAATGCATGCAAATAAAAATGACTATTGCTGTATTTTCATACAAATTTCCCTTGTAACAGAGCAATGAATGCCTCTTTAAATATAGCTCATCTTTTTATGAGGATAGCCAGGAAGGGCTTTTATCAAATTTAATGGTGAATTTCCATCTTGATTTAAACAAGGAGGTTCTTGAAAGATTTCAAAACTAGATACTCAGATTCTTCAAAGTAAAAATTGTTTTTCAGAATTCATGTCCAAACCAGTGAATTTCACAACAAGCAAACAACATAAATAATCTCAACTGAATTTCTGAAGAGCTTTCAAACAGCAAGAGATCTTTCCATAACATAAATAGGAGCCTGTTTCTGCAACCTCTGAATTAAAGACCAAGGGCTTTTTTAAAGGAAACATTTACAGCAATAAAGTACATTCTGCTTTAAGATCAAAAGCAGATTAATCTTATTTCTAAACTGATATAGCAATGAATATGATATATATATTAAAAAATGTGTAGTGAAAATATACACACAAGATATTTTTTTTCTAAGGGGTGGTGGTTGGTGGGAAACGAAGTTTAAGCAAAATCACACACCATACTTTTCAGCAGACTATCAAGAAGGACATTTGTGTATGTCCAGAATATGGAATCTATCCTCAGAAATCAGGAGCTAAGCACGTACTTTCCATTCATCTTTGAAACAATAAGTATTCAAACAATTTAGGCAGTTGAGGAAGAATAAAAAAGGAACCCAAAACAAATACACAGTCAACAAATAACCAGGCAGTATTATGATCTCAAATACTATCCCATTAGCTTATGGTTAAGAAAAAATATAAACAAACAAAACACGAAATAAACACATCAGTTTCAGGTAAGTAGCAGGTGGGAAATAAATGCAGTTGTTAAAATCTCTAAACACTTGTTTATTCCCTAATATTTGCATAACAATTCAGCAATATAACAAGTTTACCTAAAGCCTTCCCAAAGGAGGTTACACCTGAACATCTATAATTCCAGCAAAGGCCTTGGTCCCTGAAGAAGGGGGTTAAAAGTTAGAACACTAAAAACACACACAAAAGGGAACCCTACTTCTGCCCAGAACAGGCCAAAATTATAGGACTCGGAACCATATTATACCATCTTACTCATGTTTCTGACCTAGAAGTCTCCATGAAGCACATGGTAGCCCACAAGATTACTCTGAACACTCACATGAGCCAAGAGCTGAAAAACCATGGCAACTTCTGCACTGCAAGACACTGTTAAAACTCCTTTTCAGAGGAATTTTTCCCTTCTCCTATCATGCTTTGGACCTGAAAGCCGTCAGGATGTGATGGGCAGCCAGCAATCTGTCTGGTCCCCACGTCCTGCAGAACTCCCACTCTGCATCCCACAGTCACACCAGTCTGTGTCACACGTCTCTGAATCCAAGTGGGGGAAAAGGACAAGACGTCTGTTCCCACAGACAGAGATCAAAGCAGGGGACTACCTGAAATACAACGTATTTTTCTTAACTGCTGCTAAATGAATTAAGACCTTCCCTTCAACAAGGGAAGGGAAACACAATACAAGGAACAAAATCCAAGGAACACTCATGTCAATCAGGGAACTCATTTTGACAGTGGCCCTGAACTAGGTTTGGCCCAGGTCCTCTTCATGTTACAGTTCACAGAATGGTTTGGGTTGAAAAGGACCTTAAAGATCACCCAGTTCCAACCCCCCCTGCCCTGGGCAGGGACACCTCCCACCAGACCAGGTTGCTCCAAGCCCCATCCAGCCTGGC
>JAOTQQ010000002.1:19322995-19380521 GCA_026546715.1 Gallinago undulata | reverse complement strand
CCCCGCCAGCCGCCGCCTCCTCCTCCTCCTCCTGCCTCGGCCGCTGAGTAATGAGCCGGGGCCGGGCCGCGCACACGCACCGCGCTCCCCCGCCGCGGCTGCGGCTGCCGCTGCCCGCCCCCACTCCGCTCGCTCCGCCCCGCACCGGCCTCCGCGGCCGAACGCCCCCCCCTCCCCTCCCCGCTCCTCCTTCCCCCGGCCCGCCCCTCCGCCGCCGCGGGGCCTGCCGCCCCCGGGGCCGGGATCACCTCACGGGGCAGCGCTGGTGCGGTGCGGCACCTCCCCGCACGCACCACCCCCTATTCTCCAGGCCTCCTTTCCTGCTTTGAGTGAAAAATGGGCATTTTTCAGGTCTTTGCCTTCGTGTCAGGCGCCGGCACCCGACCCTGGCGCTCTGGCAACCGCCTTCCTGCCGCCCCCGGGCACCTTTCGGGGCCTTGGCAGCTCCGGGCTCCCCGGGTCAGGCCTGTCAGGGCAGAACTTCACCCCTTTATCGGGGGGCTGGGGTCTTGGAACCTTTCCGTCTCCTTTATCTCTTTTGGCGCTGTATTTTTTTTTTCTCTAAAATCTTCAATGCCTCTTTGTGGGATTTTGAGTTACTCGCTACCATTGCCTGTGGTTCTTGGCACCTGACATCTCTCTCCTTGGGTTTTCGATACTTTCTTTGGTATATCATCGTCTTTTGTTTTTTTTTCTTTTGTTTTTTTTTTTTTCGGTTTTTTGTTTTTTTTTGTTTTTTTTTCCCCTCAGGAATGTCCCTGCTCAGAGACGAGGCCCCGCGGCCCCTCCAAGCCACGTCAATAGGGTTGAAGCGAGTCCTTTGTATGTTTTCACCACACAGCACACAGACCAAAAAAAAAAAAAAAATTTTTAAAAAAAGGCCCTACGAGCAGTATTTAAAAATATATACAAGCTGCCGGTTGGGCACAGGGCGCTGTGAAAATCGACAATTCACATTTCATTCACTGTCAAACGTCTGAGCAGCCAACACCAGGTTTTTGGAGATGCCAGAGATCCCACGGAGATTGTTGCTGTTAGAAGTGTTTATCCACCGGTAACGAGCACGCATTTCCACACCGGCACGGTGGTGCTTCAGAACATTCCGGGTTTGCCCGCTACCTTGGGTGTTAAAAGCTTCGCTTTCCATAAGCGTAATCAAATCCGCATTAAGATTCTATAGTTTACAGAGTTGATGCTTTTACACAGAGACGTGTTTCTAAGTGACTTTTAACGGCTGGTCCTCACGACCTTGCGCGCCGTCGGGCACGTAGAGCTGATGAGCAACAGAAATAACCATGCAAAAAATGCACAAAAATACCAGATTGGTGCTGTTGCAAAGCACGATGAAGGAGCTTTATCTATTTTAACAGGGGCTCCAAAATACATAGAGATTTTATGAAGGAAAACTGTCAAAGGAAGATAGGAGTGACATACCATAAGTTTGCTACTTACCGATATAATGGTTTAAAAAATAAAGATAATATGATAGGCTGAAAAGTTCCTGTGCGCTGTGCAAAACTGACAGAGACATTGAAATAATGCCTCTCTAAGGACAAAGGTTTCTTTGTTTGTGTGTATAATCAGATTTTCCAAAACCATGTCCCTATATAAGAACCCCACAGCATGGCTGCCTGCCAGGAGGCGAGGTCGTGGCAACGAGGGCTCTCAGATGACACAACCTGATGGGATTTTGGGCCACAGGTTGCCACTAAAGGTGCGTGGTGGCCCGGGAGAAAGGCTGACAGGTGATAAGGGTCTGTTTGGCAAACTAATGGAATCCGCAACCTCACAACTTGGAATTTCTCTTCCCAAAATAAACATGAAAACTTACGCATAAGGAGAATCTGAGGAGCGGTTTTACTTAATGACAGAAACTCTAAAATTAAGTTAATGAACAATCTGTAGCATGAAAATAATTGCCTGCGTACATGTAAATTGTTAATCATTCTCTTACCTCCTCAGGTTCAGGGTCCGTGTAGCATTAGGCTTGGATTTGGACAGCTGCTTCAAAATAAGCAGTTTTTGAGTATTTAATAAATAAGTTGATAAAAAAGTGCCAGTAAAATCTGAATTATGCCACAAATGCTGTAAGCTTTCTCACTCCCATACATTGGTATACTTTGAGTATATACGTTTATGCACACTATATTAAAACATCTGGATTCAGCTGTCCTGAAATTACAATAAAAATGTAGCTTTGTCCTTTTTTAACATTAAGTTCTTATCAATTACCACGCTCCTGGTAGTAAAAAAAAGGGTTTAACGTATCGATGTTTATAAACTGCAAACAGTTCATGCTGGAATCTGTGGAGTCAGAGCAACGCATCGGAGTATCAGACCCCAATTTTGATGTACAAAAAACGTCAAAAATTAAAATTAAAAATTTTAAAATTTTAAAATTAAAATTAAAAAAAAAATCAAAAAATAAAAGAATAGGCCCAAACGTTATATGGAGTTGTCACTTTTGCCCCCCCCCAAAATCCTTGGTAAAGAATAATGATTTAGTTTTGCATCAGAATGAATTAGCGTAATAGACACGGGAACTCCATAGGCTCCAGCTGAGCGGGACTGGAGCGAGCTTAAGCCAAAATAGGTGGTTTTCAAGTTAATATCTGATTGTGCCTACAGTCATTTTTAGACAAGCTGAAAATAGAAACGAGATATTCCAGGCATGTGTTGTAACTGCAAGGTACCAGCATTTAGACAGAGAAAGAACTGCGTGTATTGATTTTTTTTTAAAATAAATTCGTTATGTATTTAACAATATTTCTTTCCAAGAGCGGACCTTCTGACCTTTCTTTTTTTCTAAATGATCTGCAATAGATTGCGTTGCCAAAAAATGGAATTTCGTGGGACTTCCTGAGGCTGAGCCACCTGCGCAAACACGCAGCCACCATCAATCTCTCACTTATTTATTTTAGACGTTTCTGTATCATCATCACGTAGGTGCCCAGGTACCTTGCAGCGGTGACAGCCGCCTCCTGGAAATTAACCAAATTAACAAACCCTCTGCTCACCTCCCTAATTATTTCATCAAGAGGAGATCACGAGGAATGGTGGGGACTCAGGGGGGGCTGGTTTTTCCACGCATGAGGCTTGGTAGAGTCACAGCCAGGATCAACAGCCCTGTCCTCCTGGGAAAACAGGTTGACAAATATTGTTTGCTAAGTGAGATATTTATGGAAAGAAAACCCAGACTTTGAAACATTTTAGGAAATTCCAGAACTAATGCAAATGTTGGGTGAAATAAACAAAGCAGTTTGGTAATAATATTTTTTCTTAAACATTTTTTTTTTTTACCACTGGTAAAAAAGCTGTGGCACAGAAGCTGTATTTCACATAAGAAAGTGAAATGAAAATTTGTTAGGAACTAATGACAACCCAAAATTAATTGACACATTACAGGCTAAAATAGTGTACAAATAAAAATGAACCAAGAATCACACACTGATTATTGATAAACACGGCTGATGTTCAAATGTTTTATTTTAATAATGAATTAGATTAAAAAGAACCTAATAAAAGAAACATTGTAACAGCTAGATGTTTTTATTTAATTATGTCTTGAAAAGTAGTATGAAATCAGCTTCAGGTACCTACCTGGGGGGGGTCGTGGTCCCCCCCTGAATGGAACTGGAGACAGTCAGTAGTTGCCGAATGTTATTTTACAGCTGAAGCCTGACTATTAGCAAAATAATCATGAACTGGGGTATATTTTATTTTTTTTTTTAAATAGTAACCCAAGTGAATGGAGCACTGGCCGGCTGGAGCAGATGGAAGGGAAGGCAAGCAGCCACCGTGGGGCACCATGCGACAGGTTTTGTGAAGGTGAAGGGGACCAAAGGGCCAGGTTCATGGCCAAGGGATACCGGAGCCCGGTAAAAATGACATTTCTAGGCAGTAACCTGGGTTCTCTGAAATGCCATTAACGCTATTAACCCCTTCTTTGCTGATCCTGCAGAGATCTTTCTGAGCTGCCGTAATCCCACGTACAGCCAATTTGGATTCGTAGGTATTCCGAGGAAATAGGCGGCAAAGGATGTAGAAGCATTAGACATACTCAGCCAACGCAAAGTTGTGGAGAGAAGCCTATTTTAACTATTCAAAGATGGCATTTACAGTATCACATGCCTCATATTTCTATACAGTGATATTAACACAGCGTAGGCTGTTCTTTATTTATACTACTACTCCGTTGAAACTTTGCATGGGCAGATGTAGAGAATGTTCTTGGGGTTTGGCATTATCTGAGGAGACCACCAGGCAGTGGGGTCACTGGGCTGGATTGTGGGTATATTCTACCTAAGCCACAACCAAGCTGTTGTCATTTTTTTACTGGAGAGAGATTAATTTTAAATGTGTGCAGCTATTCCTTTGTGGGTTTTCATTCCGCAATCTGCCAAACATACTTCTAATTTATATCTCTGCCCCACTCTTGTCTTTCTACATTGCATATGGACATGCTCGATCTCTCTTCCTGCACCCTTATCAATGAAGACTTTGTTATTTGGTTTTCTAGGAAGAATTCCGGAACAAAAGACACTTCCAGGATTTAAAACAAGGCCATAAGGGACTTTTGTATCAGCTGTTTCTCCCTTGTTGATATAAGGTGACCAGAAAAGCCCGTGTACCATCCTCTGATCATGGCTTCTGCTACACGGGACCACTCAAAGTTGACCAAAACATAGTGACCTTACACTGAACATCATCACTGATGTCTGTGGCATTGAACTCAGGGAATACCCAAGGCAAAATTTCAGTTACCTTCTCTCCAACCAGCATTCAATGTTCTTCAGTCCTGAACTCGCTCAATGCATTGTTCTGGTGGAAAAAAAAAAAAGGAAAAAAAAACACAAAAATTTATCAGGAGTGCCCAATTCTTGTCAGAGTTTTTTAATTTCAACTCCTAAACGCTAACACCTCTCCGATGTTCGATGTCACTCATTATCTCTGAAAAGAGCTAGGAATTGACTGCATTTCAGCTGAAATTGGTCAACACCAATTGTCTGACCGCCTGTCGAATGCGAGCCGAGTCTACCATTCCTTATCATTATCCCAGTACAAAACCTACTAACTTCAGAATGTAGCTTTGAAAAACAACCAAATGTGGGGACTGTGAGCTAAATTCTGGCAGGAAGGGCAATATACACGACTTAGCTTTATCTCTTTCGACTTGGTATTTTCTTGTGAAGTGAGCAAAGCCTTTTGAAGGTAAGGGACAGGGTGTGTTACGCCTGAACTGCACAACACCCTGACTTATCTCTAAGGAAATGGCACCAGGAGGAATAAGGAGGAAAATTCCAATAGCAGCTGATTCCCCGTGGGGACACACTACCTCTCTGTGCTAGTTTGGTGCCTGCACACATCACTCTTTATTTCCTCAGCTTAATGGCCTGAACTTACAGTTCTTATTTAGAGAGTGGCTTCCTTACAGTCTGAGAGAATTTGGCATCAAACACTGCCAGTTTCTACTTCATCTCATGAATTACTTGCTTCAAACCCTCTCTTCCTGTATCCTAGCAAGATGCATCGGAAGATGTATCATGGGAATACTGAATTGAGTTGCTTCTGGGGTCAGCAGAGCTGCAATCAGGTAGCACAAACAGCAGCTGCTTCTTCCAATCCTGTTTTATTGCCTCACATCGGAACTCAAAAGCAATGCAAGAAGCAGAAGCAAATTAAACAGATCATATTGAAAGCGATATTTAATCAGGTCCCATCCATTCATAGAGCTTTCTAAAGATCCAGAAACTCCCAGAGGTTTGATCCAGCCTTTGCCAACTATTGTTCTTAAGGAAAACCAGTTACTGTCACCAGTGGCAGGTAGAAGTTACACTGTCTTCCTGCCCAAAACTTAAAAACAACCCCCCAAGCACATCGATTTTCAGGTTAGTGGGTTTTTTAATTAACCCAGGAATTATTTCTTAAACAGAAACAGGCTGTTCAGATATGTTTGTTCACCTATTAATTGGATATTTATTTCCTTACGTAGATCCTTTCTTTGCATCTTGCCTACACAGTGGCCTGTTCTCTTTTTCTTCAAAACTGAGACGGGGGCTACACAAATCAGACCCGATTCCCTGGAAGATGCTGCTGTGAGATCCCCCTGACAGCAAAGACCAGAGCAAGAGCATGGACTCACATCCCTCGGTTACTTTGCTAAGCTAAATATAGAGGACTGGACCAATTCCAATCTGCTTAGAAATCCTCATGGAAATAAAACTTTAATTTGTATGTATGCTGGGCATAGGGCTGAAGCTCGGAAGTTCACTGTCAGAAGAAGTGGTTAGGGCCTGTTACATGATTTGAGGATACCTAAAAAGGGAGATTCCCTGATTTTTCTGAAATTTCAAGTGATCTCCATTTAGCGCTGACAGCTCAAGCAGTTTATGATCCGCTCCATGGGACTCTGAACTAAAACCAGTTAAAACTTAACAGATGCATTATTGAGCCTTCTCTGTGTAACGTAACCCCCACACCTGACCTGTGCCTGTAGTTTTGACAGCCTGCTTCTACCACTGCCAGCTGAAAAGTAAATAATAATCCTCATCTTTATGTAAACTTTAAGAGCTTCCCACACTTCAGCTTCTGTGGGATGAAAAGGCATTAATGTCAGAGAATAATTGGATTCTAGCCCTTGCCGGTTCTCAGAAGGCTGGACAGAACATAAGGGGGATCCTAAGCCTCCATCCAGCAGTTCCTTCACTGGGATAAATAGTCTTTCATCTTGTTAACCTTCTTTCACAGCGGTCTAGTTACATAAACTTTGCCACGTCTCATCTGCCCACAGCACAGATCCCATAGGTGAACACGACGAACGCAATGAAGCTCTCACTGTCTGGTTTACGAGTCTGAAACACTGCTTTGGTTCAGACCAATAGGATGGGAATCATTTTCTAAAATGGCTATTTTCAGTGAATATTTGGAATAGAGAAGGAACCAGGGGTGAGAATTTGATTTCTCACATCTGGAACCATTGCTTACACCAGCAGAAATACAGGTTTGCAGGGCCTGTGTTTCCACATTTGAATCTTAAAGCAATGAATCATAAGGTATTTTAGGAACTTTGATTAGTTAATCAAAAAAACCCCATTTCTACCTGATTTAATGGGACCATGTTCCCACAACACATAATTTCTAGCAAAACGATGCAACAAGCCACACACCCCATTAACTCCACAAATGGCATTGTACACAAATAGAATCATAGAATTGCCAGGTTGGAAGGGACCTTTAAGAACATCAAGTCCAACCATCAACCTAATTCTGATAAAAACCATCACTAAACCACGTCTATAAGCACTACATCTACCCCTCTTTTAAATACCTCCAGGGATGGTGCTTCAATCGCTTCCCTGGGCAGCCCATTCCAAGGCTTAATAAACCTTTCAGTGTAAATTTTTTTCCTAATATCTGATCTGAACCTCCCCTGGTGCAACCTGAGGCCATTTCCTCTTGTCCCATCGCCTGTTCCTTGGGAGAAGAGACCGACCCCCTTCTTTCTACAACCTACCTAACTCTAACCTGGAAGCTACAAATGCACCACTATCAATTCCTTCCTTTCTCCTCCCCACTCGTTACCTGGGGAAGGAAAAGCCACCAAGGTTGGTGTTGCTTTTCCCCTGCTCGTACGACTGTATCGGACAATCCGGCTGAGCATCTCCCGAGGTGCATCAGTGCTCAGAGCTCCTGTTTACCATCAACTGATATCTGGTGGTATCCAAAAAAAATGAAGAGCAGCATCAGCCCAAATGATCACAGCAAAAGGGTCAACGAATAATCTTTGCTGCACAGTTGGTAAGATTTAGTAGTAAACGTCGGTTTGCCGATTCCAAAATGTTCTGTTTGAGACATCTCAGATGTGGGACTTTTCTACCACAAGTTTTATTCCTTCCTGCATTCCTGGCAGACTTCCCTTCAGATCAGATTTATGCCTTCTGGACCAAGACCAAGTTTTAAAAAAAAAAAGATCTATTTTGCTGCTGTAAAGAAAAGGGACCAGAGAAGGGATGGGTGATGTGCCCAGTGTGAGAATTCAGCAAAATGGATGGTTTTGGTGACATTTTGTATAAGGCAATATTGCATTCGTCAGTGTCAGGAGAGAGAGATTTGCAGCAATTGAGATGATGAAAGCCTGAATAAATTTTGTTTAAGGACAGATAAAGAAGACCATGGGTTGTAAATTTTATTCATCAGCACATGTCAAGATCCAGATACAGTGGAAAGGTTTAGCTAAGAAGAAGACCAACCTGAACGTGAAACCCAGGGCATGGGCTGGGGATAGCAGAGGTGTCATTCGCAGTGACTAAGAAAAGAAAAAGGACTGAGAAATATGGAAATAAGAGGGCCTTTTTTTGGCTGTGTTGAACTTAAATGACCAGTTGCGTGAAGTTAGGGAAAGGGAGACAATGCAAGGTTGTCATTTGGCCATGAAGAGAGAGCTCCACAGGGGAGTCACCTGTGAGGCATTGGCATAAACATTGTCGCTGAACTTGCATTTGCAAATCATATTGCTCAGGGACAAATTAAAGGGAGAAAGTGAAGGATCCTCCAGCTACTCCCCACAAGAGCATTTGTGGAGGAGGAGAATCAGGAGTGGAGACAGTCTCTCAGACCAAGGAAGGAAAAGACATAAATAAGAACATGGTTGAGAGTCAGCTGATAAATCAAACACAGTCGTGATTTAGGGGAATGATGATTTCAGCTTGTGATGGTAAAATAATCTCGTGTCTACCATAGACACAGACAGCAAAAGAGTTTGTTGGTTGCCTGATCAGAGTGTTTTCTTCTTGTACCTTCTGGTCTTTTCTATGATACTGTTGTGTCATCCAATTTTTGAGGGTCTTCTTTAAAAATAAATGCTATCTGCTCTATCTGAATACTAACATTATCATAAAAGTGGATATTTGCCATTGCAATACTTAATATACATTTTGATAATTTCTTCTGGGTTTGCTTTGGTTTGGGTGTTGTTTTTTTTTTTTAACACGAAATTAATTTGGTCTTTTTGGAGGCAGAGGGACTTCTGTTTAGCTTGAACCAGAAAACTGGTTTGAAGACAGAAGGAGTAAAATAGAATGCCAAGAGAAAAAGAGCTGGGAAGAATGACAGAACAATTAATGTGAAGAGCTCATTGAATAATTCCAGTAGAAATTTCCTTTGTTTTGCTAAAGTTGTTTTTTTTTCTTCACTTTCTTATGCCCAGCTCACAGTTTCCCCGCAGCATCCTATGGGCTCCCTTAGCCCTGCTCTGAGCTGTTCCCTGCAATAACGAACCAGAATTTTTCAGATTGAGCAATATTAAACAGACAGAAAACCAAATTCAATTCTTACAGTTGTTTTTTTCCTTTTTTTTTTTTTTTTTTTCTGCCAGACAGCCCCATCAAAATCTCATCCATATTGTTTATTGATTTTTATGGATTTTGCTGCTCATAAAAGGCACCCTCGTGCCCTCAGACCCTCAATCTCTGCTGGGGTGTGCTCCTTCCCTCTGCCTTGGCAGGGGCTGAAAGGGACATCAGCCCCCAGGGCTTTACATCTAATGCTCCCGTGTGCGTCAGGTAATCCAATTGAGTTCTTACATGTCCACGGACCCAGAGATTTATATTGAGCCACTTCCTAAAAGCTGACTCTTAGTACCTGGCGGGTGAACTACCTAAAAAAAAAAAAAAAAAAAAAAAAAAAGGAAAAAAAAAAAAAGAGAAGCGGAAGGAGTGTAAACAGCCCCAGCAGACATGACGTTGCCCTCAACTTCTAACCAGGAGCTGCCAGGCTTGGCTTGCAAGGAAGAGAAGGAACCTTCCCGTTTACTTGCGTAGCCACTTGCCAGACCACGCAGTGCTTAGTTACGAGATATAAACAAAGCCGCAGAAAGAGGGAAAGGAAGAAAAAGAAAGGAAGAAAGAGAGAAGGCAGAAGGAAAGAGAGAAAGAAAGAGAGAAAACCCAAGGAACAGAAGTCCAAGCAAGTCCTGAATTATGTTTAATGTGACATTTACAACTATCATGATCTAAACAAGCAGTATTGGGCAGAAATCTAGAAGATTTCAGACCTTTCTGGATGCAGCATCTGTCCAACTTAAACAGGTAGGTTCTTAAGTATTTCTCTTAATCTCATTATCAATTAAATAAGTATTACAGCATTCATCTTCTCGGCTTTGTACAGCAATATCTAATATTTACCCTGGGATTTTTTTCTTTACATTTAAGCTCATTTGATTTCTCATTTCATTAGAAGGCTGCTTGCTTGTATGAGAAATGAGTCGGTCAGGTTGTGGTCCAGAATTTCAGCCCTTCATCCCCTCTGCCTTCTTCTGGAGTTAGAAACATTCACCGAGGACAGAATTACCCTAAACCCTAAAAATTCAGGGTACCTCAGCCTATTTTTATTTTCTATTGAAGGCAAAGGAATAGAAGGCACTATGTTGTTACTACTCTTCTGGTAATAAGCCTTCACAGTATAACACAGTTCACATGATTCTGGAAAACCTGTTTATGTATTGTTATTTATTCATGGATTTACACTGAGAACTATTATTTAGGAAACGGCACTGAACCCCAAACACCAGAAAGACGTGTCTCTGGTGATTACAGCCTGGGACTAAAGACTCTCAATTAAGAAACTGGTTTCCTATTTCTTCTCTACTGCTCTCTAATGGGTTTTGGGGCAAGTCCCTGCATTACAGTTTGCAGTTTCTAAAATAAAAGCGGTCTTATTTTATGGAAGTTTTGGCACAGGCTTCGTAAACATTACCGATTTAGAAATTTTTAGATGGAAATTCCATACAAATAATGGTAATTTTCTATTTCCATTTAAGTGGCTCGGGTGACAGAGCCAGTCAGCATCAGAGTCTACATCAGAAGCTTGAGGTATCTCTCTGCTGCAAACAAAGGCATAACTGTGGCACCTTCAGGACTCAAAATCTAGCTTTAGAGAAGCTGTTTAACATACAAACAACACAGCAGCACTCACTACAGTAGGACGAGCTGCTGGAGAAGCTGTGGAGAGACTTTGGAAAGCCTGGACAGTATAGGCCAGTCTAGTACCATCCTACACAATAGCAGAACAGGACAGTCAAGGACAGGACAGCAATTTGGGACTTCATCTCTTGCACCTCAAGAAGCTCAAGTAAAGCCTGTTCAAGTTCTTTGTGATGTGGTGCTACCTTTTAAGTGCAACATCAGCACTTCCTTTGGCTCTTCATTCCCAGCTCCTGTGCCTGGGACGAGGCTGCCTCGTGGCAGAGAATTGCATAAAGCCTAAAAAAGGCCATAAGGAGATAAACAGAAAAGAGAAATAATACTGTGATGCTTGATTTCTACTGTCCTACTGTTTGTGGCACCGCAGGAGCAGACGGCACGCCTTTGAAGCTTCCATCTTTGAAGCACTACAATGTCCATGATGCATGAGATGTGTCACCTCTAGGCCACCAGTCTGCCATGCTCGCTTGTACAGTGAGCTTTTAGTGAAAGGTACATGAAAATAATGAAAGAGTGGCAGAAGCTGTCTGTCTTAGATATCTGTGAGGGCCTTGGGGTCTGACCTCAGCCAGGGAGGAGGTGACAGGGGACATAAGCTGAGCAAGAGCAAACATAGCACCACTTTCGGATGCACTTATCCAGTGAGGTGTTTTCATACGTTTCTATTGAAGGAATATCTATTTGCAAACTGACAGTGTAATACCCTCCTCTGAAATTCACAGGCAGGTTCCCTTTTTTAAAGAGGAAATGGCAATTTGGCCATTCTGTAAAGCTGATTCTGTAGGATGCTGAATTCCTCTACCTTTTCTTTTGGTGTCAACAACATTTTGTGTCTTTGAGGAACAACACCCTTAGAACTTGTAATAAAGCCACATCTTTTAACACCTTTACTACTCAGCTCAGGAAATGCACTACGGGGAGACACATCCACACCGTTCAGGAATCAGATTCCAACTCTCTCTCTCAAAGATTAGACATTTTAAAGACTGACCCAAGCCAGGAGAAGCTTATGATTTCCGAGCAATGACATTGGCTCCCTTCTGCAACGAAAACTTATTCCCCTTGAGTGGTGAATACTTCGCAATAGTCTGGTTAATTCTCCTATTCATATCCTATTCATGTTTCTAAAAAGGAAATAAAATAATTTACAGAAGAGGGTAAAAAAATATCGTATAATGAAGGCTGTATCATTACAGCTCTAATTTCTGTGGCACAATCTTTCTAAGGAAAAGTCATGCTTTACCAACAAGGCAACTCCCTTATTGACTCATCAGTGTTTACGGACTTGGCTCCGCCTGCCTACTTTATTTGAGCAGACCTTTTTAACCTCATTTTCAGTGTTTATTCAAATTATAAACCCATAAATTTCCACCCCACATTTCAGAGAATTGAATTTCATACTTAATGAGATTCATCTCTCTGGTATGAGCAATATAGTGTATTCTCTTCAAAATTATTCTCATAAGTGTGTCAGATTTAAATTAAAGTAGATCTTTTTAAAAATGTTCTATTTTCAGTCTCTTCCATCTTTTTCTGTAGCTAAAATGTATTGGTATTTTATGGACAAGCAGCATTGAAACGTAGTAAGTTGTACTTAAGCAAAGTAATTTGTAATTATCCAGCTTTTTACCCAGTTACGCTTATATTTCCAGGTAAAAACCATGTTGTCGTGAATGATACCATGTATCAAGAACTGACTTTAAATATATTAAAGGGTTACTTTATTGGGCCTTAAATGCCTTAAACACATGAGAAGCTCAGCGTTTAATGTAATTTAGATATTTAAAAAAGTCTAAAGTACACAGTGAGGGCATCTAATCTTCCCAGATTCTCTCCTTTCTTGCTTCTCTAAAATATTCATACAGTTACGATTAAGGTATTATATTCCATTTCTTTTCGATACAGTTTTTTCTGTATTTCCCCTAAGATTATCAGTAGTAGCCCTTAGTTTGGTGATTCTCACTGGCAGATTGTTTAGTCCCAGCTGTCAGGGGTTCGTCAGTATCTTCTACCCAACTAATCCTAGTTATTTTGGAGGGGAAATTCTCCATACAGTATTCAAAATTACACAGTTTGGATTTTTACTTTTTTTTAAAAGAAGCAAACAACATGCTGACTTGAGCAACAAAAGATTGTGATCCTCATGTGAAAAGTGCTTAGATTTACATTTAAGAATATGTAAATTTCGACACTCTGGAGTGGGGCACAATAATTTCACTGATCCCAAACTATAGAGACCCAGCATCAGTTTAATATGTATGCGTTATGCAATAATCTTGTGCCTCTCTAAAAAGGAAGCCCCATCTTCCCATTTCAATTCAGAAATAATTGTATACATCAAGTATTTAATCTGCATGCTTAATTTTCAATTTCAAAAATGTTTCTACATTCCCGTTTATAGCTCGGGGAAGTCAGAGGCAGTGAGACTTCTGGGGACTGCACCCGTTCCTTCTCCTCCTGTGACTCCAGAAAGTGTTCTGCCTTCCTCGTGTCGCATCAAGGCACTGCTAAACTCAGGGCAGACTATTCATAAATTCTGTAAATTTACTTTGGAATTATTGCTGATTATTTCAAAACGGTAGCTCAATCCAAATGTTAATATTGGCCCTACTTTTAATCCCCCTAATTTTGTATTCCAAGTTTGATTTATTGCCCAGCAAGTCCTGAGACAGGCTGCAGGAACTTTTCTTAGGGTGTTTGGATTATTTATTTATTAAAAAAGCATTTGTCTTGCCCTCAGTCAGATATTATTTGTGTTTTAATTTACTTCAAGTCTTCGATGAATTTTCAGTCCCTTTTGATGAAGTTTCTGAACTCTTGTGTCATCCAGATGTAAAGATACAAATTTGTCACTGGGCTACTCTTAAATATAAGGCATTTCAAAGCAACATGTTACCGTAAGTTATTAACCTTTGAGGGGTGGAACCACAGAGGAAAATCAAGAGGTAGGACAGACAGACTGATCCGATCCAGGGCAAAGTCCTCACCAGGGTGTGTTCAGAAATTACATTACTCAATACATTAATTAACCCATTATCCAGCACCTCATGTCAAGTAAAAGGATGCTGACTAACAATACATTTATCGAGCTGCTTTTCATTCTTAACCATCTTTCACAAAAAATCACAGAATGCTATGGGGTTGGAAGGGACCTCTGGAGATCATCTCCTCCAACCCCCTGCCAGAGCAGGGTCACCCAGAGCAGGTCCCACAGGAACATGTCCAGGTGGGTTTGGAATGTCTCCAGAGAAGGAGACTCCACCAACTCTCTGGTGAGGGCTCTGCCACCCTCAAAGGAAAGAAGGAAAGAAAGAAGTTCAGATGGAACTTCTTATGTTCAAGTTTGTGCCTGTTACTTCTTGTCCTGTCACTGGGCACCACTCAAGAGAGTCTGGCCCTATCCTCTTGCCGCCTGCCCTTTAGATACTTTTAAACATTGATGAGATCCCCTCTGTCTTCTTTTCTCCAGGCTGAACAGCCGCAGGTGTCTCAGCCTTTCCTCATCAGAGGTGCTCTAGTCCCCTTATCATCTTTGCTGGCTCATGGTCAACTTGTTGTCCACCAGGACTCCCAGGTCCTTCTCTGCAGAGCTTCCTTCCAGCTGGTCAATCCCTAACCTGTACTGGTGCATGAGGTTATCTCTCCCCAGGTTTAAGCCCTTACACTTGCCTTTATTGAACTTCATTGGGTGCTCATCCATGCAGGTTTCCTGACTCCATTGCTTGGTTTCTTATTCATAGGGTTGCACCAATCAGGTAGCACCTGAGGCCTAAAGGGGACTGCTAGACGTAGCTAAGAAATTGGAGTAAAACAGCTAAAAGGGATAGAAGGCTAAGAAAAATACTGAACGTAGAGAAAGTTGGCTAAAGACCATCTTTTTATAGACTGGTGTGTAGTTTTATTGGTGTGTCCTTCAATGCAGAGCAAAAGAAACAATTCCTGGTCTCTAAAGTCGCCCTTGGAAGTGACCAATGGAGATTCAGATCTTTCCCCAGAGCACAGTGGCTAAAGGAAGCAAAGTCAGTATTAGTCAACTTCATGTGTCTTCACGTGCGGTGGGTTTACACCAATTCACATGTACTGTTATGGGCAGACAACTTTATCTGGGTATAGTGGTGCAAGTGGAAGAGGTTGCACTTCAAGACCCCTCTCACTTGCGTGTCAGTACAAGGCTACGCTCGTACTCTCGGTGAGGTTAGAGCTGGGGTTAGAGGCTGAGGTTAGTGGCTGTAGTTAGTGGCCAGGGTTAGAAGATGAGGTTAGTAGCTGGGGTTAGAGGCTGAGGTCAGTGGCTGAGGTTAGTAACCTCTCTGATCTTCCCGAGGACCTACTTACATGGCCTCTCTCTGGCTCACGCATGTCGAAATCAATTAGTCACCTCTAGCAGAGGGGCTGTGATGGGTATTTATGTCCAAACCCTAAATAGGCAATGCGCCTTTCTTAGACACAACTGTTTACAAAATCTACGTCTGTTTACGCCCTTCAGCAGTTTAAAAGGTGGTTAAATTTCCAGCCAGGTATTTTGCAATGTAGAGATAGAGTAATGAAGCAGAACTGGATGTTCAGTCAGGAGAAAGACAAGACCTCTGCAAGAACAGCTTCCAGGCAGTAAAAATTGAAAGGCATTTCTGGTTTGACAGAAGCTTTTCCAGTTCACAGAATGCTTGGTTTCTCCCCAAGGTTAATCTTTTGGTTTTGTTTTTGTTATTGTTGCCGTTCTCATGTTTACACACAAACTTTTTGCCAAAGTTGTAACTTCTAGTTGTTCTTCAGGAGGCCCAAATGGGGCAAATCTGGTTTTGGTTTCGTGCCTTTAAAAGTAGACCAGAAACAAACTTAACCCCATATTTTAAAAAACCTAACATGATTTCTCCTTCCTTCGCCACCTTATTCACTGCTGTGTCCTATGAGCTCCCTTCTTCATCTGTTTTTTCACCATCATCCAGGTAACGGATTAAGACCTTCAGGCATTAGAAACTGATTCCAGCTGATAAAGGAAAGTCAGTTTCCCTACAAAAGTAATAGGTTTTTAGGTCTTTTGTTGTCTCTATACAGTCACCAAAGAAGCAAAAGTAAAGATAAAAGGTTGACAAAAGCCAAGTTGCTCCCTTGCACTTTACTAACTATGATTGCCAAATCTAATACAGGCTGATTGCACGTAAAGCTACCCTGGAATATAAAATTACTGATGTGTGATTGTTATTAAGTGTTAAACTCAGATGCAAAGCTATAGTTCATTATCTTTAATAATCAATTCAATTTCTTCCATTGACCCTAGATTTTAATGACTCTTTTGACGAAAGCTTACACAGATGATAAAATGTAAAACATAGAATAAAATCAGTTAAAAAGAAATGTGATCAATGATGGGGAGGATCTTTTAGGCTTCTCTTCCTCTGTGGAAGGCACTACCTTCTTGCATAGAAGTCAGCAGAAGATTTGTCTTTGACCTCAGAGCATGAACTGGCACTGAAAGCCCTTTGCTGCTTTTTCCAGGCACAAAACCATTAACCTCTATATTCTGGCCACGCTCCAAAGTGGGTGATTACATTCTGCTGCTCTAATTTTTCCCTGCAGGCTTAACTAGATCTGGCATCATTTCCTGATGTGCAGTGTCACCGCAAACAACCGAGTCCCTTTTTGCAAGGTTATTGTTAACTTTTTCCTCCTTGCCTCCTAATTTGTCTGCTTTTCCTGATCAGTTGTAGCTTGTTTGAAGGTCAGATTTGTTTGGTTCTGGATCACAGCTTTTATTAGATTGAGGGACCATGAATATGTGCAGTGCTATAATGATAACAATATCTTTATATCACTTTTACTCTGATATCATAAACATATCGTTGCCTGGTCACAGAAAAAACCGAAAGGTGTATTTTTCCCCAGGCACTCACACATTTATATTTTCGTCAAATATCACATCATGTGAATCTTGAAAATCAAAAGTCAAAAATACAGCCCGAAATCACAGGGCCTTCTGAATGCGTTTAAAAATTAATTGCCAATTTGCTTGTTAAATTACACATTGCTTAACTCTACAATAATTCATTACACTTTAAAGAGATTATCATTTCCATGGCCATACAACTGAGTAATTTTTGGGAGAAGACTGCACATCATTGCTAGCAGAATTCTTTTAATTCATGCTTAGTATTGATCTGAGGTGTTACCTTTAGGAAAAAAAACCATTCAATACAAAAGTGAGGCAGCTCTGGTGTAACTGCTGATAAATTCATTTTGGCTCTATAAAGCTCTAAAGCCTGAACCCCGGATAGTTGCTTATTGAGCAACTTAAGCTAGTTAGAAATATCAGCGCTGAAATCACGGGGTAGAAGCACTTCTATCTAAAATAGAGGATGCAGCGCTCCTTCCCCCGACACGGGCTCAAATAAACCAGCACTAGGTAGAGCCTGGTGGATTACCCATATGGAGAAGCCACACAGATTCCAGCTCTGGGGCCGTGAATTGATTGCTGAGCCCCAGTACCACAGGGTTAAGTGAAATGCTATCACAGTAATTTATTATTAAGAGAAACGGTGGTGGCTTAGATTAAGAAGATTTGTCTGTCTCTTCTAATTAAGGTTAGGTTCTTAAGAAGCTTTACTGCCCTTTGAAGCTACAGAGACTAAAATTAGGGCTCTGGTTCTGTTTAAAATGTCACTAGGTTGGTCCATAATCCCGAAGCGACGGCAGCAAGGGATCATTCTCCCAGTGTTGTGATGCCTTGTCTGGGAGCTAGTGAGCCAGGACAGACCCCGGGAATCAAAGTCTGAGTAGTCCATTAATCAGCAACCAGTTGGTCCTGCAGAACATCATCATGCTCTTGCAGCGACCCCTCGAAGGCTGCATAATAAGTGGGAAGGTGGCAAAGAAATCAGCTGTAAGACACGGTAAATTCTACTGGAGGAAGAGGGCAACCGGCAGCAGCACGTGGGCTGTGTACAGAGGGTGAAGAAACACTAAGGGCTGAAGATCTGCTTTTCAGGCTCTAAGTGAAGTCATTTTACGGCGGCGTTTATAATCCTATACATGACAACAGCATCCCAGGCTCTAGTGGCCTCACTTGGTGACCTACAGACAATGTCAAAACCTCAAAGCCATAGATGGATCACGTCCAACTTTTCTCGTTATGTCCCTGTTTACACCGCACGCAACGAACCTATGGAGCTCAGTGGTACAGGATAGTAACAGCAAAAGCGTAAATTAAGCTCAAAAATTTTTAAACAAATTCGAAGCTTGGATTCAGTCTTCCTTACAGATGTGTAGACCTAGAGCAGCTCTGCCTACACAGGTAAATCACAGAAATGTAAAACTGATGGAAATGGAAAAATCACACCTATTTATGAAGAACAAGGAACTCTTTATCAGGGAATGTAGCAATAGGACGAGGGGTAATGGTTTCAAGTTGAAAGAGGGGAGATTTAGATTTGATCTTAGGAAGAAATTCTTTCCTTGAGGGTGGTGAGATACTTGCTCAGGTTGCCCAGAGAAGCTGGCTGCTCAGAGGACCCTCCCTGGATGGGTTCAAGGCCAGGCTAGATGGGGCTGTGAGCAACCTGGTCTGGTGGGAGGTGTCCCTGCCCAGGGCAGGGGCGTTGGAAGTGGATGATCTTTAAGGTCTCTTCCAACTCTAACCACTCTATGATTCTAACAAAACCTTCTTTGGCAATATTTAGTATGATAAAACATTTGGCAATTCAGTCTACTTTATTGTGTCCAAACTCTGGTTTCTGTTGCAGCAGGCATGAGCAGTTCCAGTGTGACACTGGCCGAGGTCCTCTGGGCAAAAGGAAGCCCTTTGGAGGAAGAAGAAATATGGGCACTCTTGTACCTGGCCACAGTGCAGCTTCTGGAGGACCTTCACAAAGGTGAGGCGAAAAGTATCTTCTTACAGTTCTTACTGTTGGAAATTCATCCTCGAGTAACTTTAGCTCTTTTGAGGGTGTGGGTTGTTTTTTTCCCAAATTACACATCAGATATGAATTCATCTGAGTACAACTGTACATGGTGGAACAGGACAGAAGAGTCCTTCCTAAAGTCTGAATAACACACACACAGAAAGTGCAGTGCCAGCTAAGATCATGTCCTTCATGCACTGACAGAGGCAAAACCTCCTCATTCAGGTAGAAAGAAACTTTTATCCCTGATGATAATAATGTGACTTATCATAACGGCTGGCAAGTCCTGGTGATGAATGCTTGCCCACAAGCCAGCTGTACGAGAGAGCACAGCTGAGCAACCTCTTACATTTTGGGAACTGTTATGACAACGTATATTCCTTTTGAGGGGAGGATGGCCAAGATGGGCTCTTACCTCATGAGCAGGTAGAATCAAAATACCAAATACTGCGAACAAGTGATGTGTACCTTCTGCTATAGCTGGAGGGATGAACTTTTCTTACCAACTAGTTTTCAATGGACTGGAACACTACAGCAGGTTGACTACACCATCAGTTCTCTATTTTTTACTGAACAGCCCAGACAAGCCAGGCACCAGGAATGTGCAAAGGAGTGCAGCACAGAGATACCCACCTGGATAGATTCAGCTCGGGCTCATCACAGCTAATTAACCCTGTACCAGACATGAAGCTGACAGTATGCTCTCCTAATCTCTTGTTTTAAAAGAAGAAAAAAGAAAAAAACCCGATTTGTTGGATGTCCATTGAGTTGATATAATCAGCCTACATTCCTTATGCTGCACTGCATAAATTTAGGGTATTATGATCAGAAGATGAAGAGTAAAACAAGAGGAAGTAGGGATGTAAAACCAAGCTGGTCTGTAGGTTAAATGCAAGGCTGCTCAAATTAGAGAGCTCAAGGCCAGAAGTGATGCCAAGTTAGACTCATTCTGAAGCAGAATCCCCAGCGCTCCAGTTTCTTAGGGGCACTGGAGGTGAGCTGCCTCTGCACAGCATCCTCCCAGTTGACTAAGGCATATTTCTGGCTCCATATCTCTTAATCACAGCTATATTCCTTCTGGAATCAGCCTCTTCTCAGGGCTAGTTCTGATGTGTGCTTGATATAATAAATCCTGCCAGACCTGATGATGGTCAACACCACTTGCTAGAGGAGTATTTCCAGTGTGTTTGGGCACTGGCTGGTTGGGCAAGTACACTGACTAGTTGGTTGGCCAACATTACAGACGGCCAGGTAATCTTCATTGAGGCTAACATACAAGCTATCTGTCTGTTTCTAAAACAGACTAATTTTTCTGGCACGTGCTAGTTGTAGATAAACTACAATACCACAAAAAAATGGGGAAGAGCAAGAAAGAAGGCTAGCTGATTATTATAAGACCTTTAATTTTCTAAAGAAGTAAACCCCACAACTGTTGCAAATACCAGTGGTCCCTAAGTCTTGAATCTCTGGGTCCTCTGGCTATATGAATCCCCTAGGAGTATATGAATTCCCAGCTTAACATTTTACCCATTTTTACCATCCATTTTCCTGGTGTCATGCATTACAACTAAGTAGCAATTTTGCAGTATATAATTTTTAAATGCTAAAATGCCAGAGCATTTAGGGCATTTTTCTGAGTTCCTCTCCTGTGGAGATCTGAATGGTTTCTGCTCTCTCAGTCTAGACTGAAGAGAGTGGTTCAACAGCCAACATTTTTTTTTTAAATTACCTCCATTTCCAAGAACTCTAAATATTGCCATAGTTAATGCAGCTTTTCCTCTTTCTAAAGTATACAGATTTATCTTACATGCTTTTCATCATGCTTTTATAATGAATATTTTTAATGAAATCACTTGGATGTCTTTGGTCAAATCAACTTAACTTGTAAGTGTAAAAGATCTCCCAAAAATGTCAAGATCTCCAGAATCTGCACGTGGGATGTAATCCTGCCTTAGGTTTCAGAAACCCATTGAAATCAATATGTTGTTTATACGTGTGAAAAGATGCAAGAGAGAAGTCAAGCCTTTCACCATCACTGAATTCCAGCTGACAAAATCAGGCAGGCATAAACGAACATGATTCCACTGACCTTTGGGTACGTCTCCAGGAAACTGCAGTGACAGGTTTGGTCAGCAATATGACTTTCTGAGGGCAAGGAATTCAGCACTAAGAACTCCATTCTCTTCTTCACCTTTTTTTT
The DNA here is from genome assembly GCA_026546715.1 of Gallinago undulata. Classification (NCBI taxonomy): domain Eukaryota; kingdom Metazoa; phylum Chordata; class Aves; order Charadriiformes; family Scolopacidae; genus Gallinago; species Gallinago undulata. Next base: position 19,359,447 of record JAOTQQ010000002.1, on the reverse strand, counting down.
TCAGAGCCTGCCGTCTGTGTGATTTGCCCGTGGTCAGTGCTGCTGTCAGCTGAAGGAAACTTGTCCTTCCAAAACAACGCGTCTCAGACGGAAGCTGTCCCTTTCAGTGCACCAGAATGGCTCCATAGGCAGAGTAAAAACCAGCGCGTCGGAATAACAAAGGTGAGGTATATTACCAAATATATCCTGACAGTATCTCGTGAACACACGCTTGTGGGTTTTAATGCAACACCCCGGGTGTCTATTGTCAAACTCCATTTCTAATAACACTAAACGAATTAGGCTACAGTTAGAAAGATTTACATGTATCTTGCAGCTCGCCATTAGATTCGCATGTATGTCAACATCAAAAACGATTCTGAACATCAGTCCTCGAGGTCTGCAGAAATGTAAAAGCCCCCAGAAAGGAAGACTGTGTCTATGAACACGATGTTTGACAGATGTGGTAACTGCAATCCCAGAAGCAGCAGGACTGCAGTATCTATGCCATCCGAGAGTGGAAGCGCTCCCAGGACATCAGAAATATGTTTACCTTTGTTACCTTTCTTCTCCCTCCCAAAATGAGCGTCTCTGGCACGACAGTAAGATACAACACTCGGGTACCAAGATGTTTTAAATATCACCCAGACCTCACCGGTGCACCTGTCCTTCAGGCAGAACACACACTTTCAGACTCCCCCATCACACATCACTTAGACGCTACGCAGAAACGCCAAGTTTTGGAATAATTACTCCAGTAATCCTCTTCCTGGACGTGACTGGAAAAACTCCAAAACTAAGGAATTCTAATTTCTTTGCCTGCTCATGGCACCTCTGGATAGAGGGCTGCCTGGTTCAGCCCCTCACTGCCTGCCCTCCAGCCCAAAAGCTGAGTCTCTACTGGACTTTTCTATATGTTTTCTCTAGTAAAAGACACAAAACGATGGTTTCTCTACACTACAAGGCTTTTCTGTATTTAATGCTGACTTCATAAAGGGTTTCCTTCTCTGTTTTGACAGATGTTGGTGTATTCCTTAGGAATGACACTCTACTGGTCAGCAGACTACCAGGTTCCTCCAAACCAGGCCAGTAACAGAAATACGTTTCTCTTTTATTCTGTCTTGTATTGGTAGGTCCAAAGATTAAGAGGCATAATCTGAAGTCTCAGTAAGAGGGGCTTTATCTTTTGGACTTCTAGAAAGAAATGGAAAGCTTGTGTCAAGGTCCAGACTTCACCAAAAATACCCGTTCATCCAAATCAGGAATTTAGTTAGGCCTCATCTTTCCTTTCCTTCCCTCCTCCACCCCCCTTTTTCTTCAAAACCCAGAATTGTTCCAATTAAATGAGTTGTACCTTGATTTTAAGAGTGAAGATTATTTATTCCAAGACTGTAATAAGGAACAGGCTGCCCAGGGAAGTGGTTGAGTCCCCATCTCTCTGGAGGCATTTAAAAGCGTGTAGGTGGAGCTCTCGGGGACATGGGTTAGGGGTGGCCTTGGCACTGTTAGGTTTTCGGTTGGACTCAATGATCTTATAGGTCTTTTGCAACATAAATGATTCTATGATCCTAAGATAGGAAGGGCTAAAAAAAACCCCATCATGCCAGCGTGATTGTGGTGCTGTGCACATTTATGTGCTTTTACAAAGAATGGGATGTTAGAATAAAACGAAACAATTCTCCTGATTTCTGAGCAAATTCTACCAGCTTCTCTCCTAGTTTAAAATTTTGCATTTCTTGCTTACCCAGAATCCTGCCAAAGATTTGTAGCACCCATTTTGCTTCATTTCTATACCCGTGCTTTTGATTGCATGTTTTTGATTTGGAAAGCACAAGCTTTTAGTACATTTGACCTCCCCTTCATGGGTACTCATGGTCTAAAAGAAAAAGCACTGTAAGTTAATTACTATAAAATTTAAGTATCTGGTCCCTATGGCAACAGATTTGGCTGGTGTTAACTCCTCACCTTTTTGAAGTTAATGCTGCCACATGTCTTACTTGCATGAATCTTTAAGACTCCCAGTCTAATTAGCAAAGCTGAGGAGCAGGGTGAGCTGTTGTCTGTGACCAAGAAGCCCCTGCACAGGCTGATACCCCTCCTTGTAGATGCCAGTTCCCTCCAAGTCCATCCTGGATCCCATCAGAGGCTCCGTTTAGTGCCGTTATGCTGCCTGTCTGGAACTTTCCCAAAGCCTAAAGGAATTCGGTGCCTATTTCTCACCCAGGGTGAAAGGCTGACAGGAATTCCTGGTCCCAGTTTACACAGGATTTCAGACCCCTGGGAGATGTCATTTAACAGTATCTCCGTTTTACCTCAGTCCCTCCAGCTGAGTGACCAATTACACATGCTCTTGCTGACACTATGTGAAGATCTGCCACATAAAAGACTTTCTCCTGAGTCAATTCTGGAAGCATGTGAGGTACATCAGAGGGAATCTGCTTGCTTGCCAGCAAATGTCTACATCAAGAAGATGGTCCAGTTTGCTGTGGGAAGTGTGGATGAGGTAGGTACTACTCTCATTCTCTAATTATTTTCTTTTCTTTGGTGAGAGAGGTGAGCAGCAGCGTGGGATACAGGTAAGCAACTGCCTGAAATTAATGGTTTTATGACTTAAGGAAGTAAGATTTGGTTCTAAGCAGGAAACTGAGTGGACATGTGTACAAGAAAATGTGGCAATGAAGACATCTCTCACACCATTCTTGGGAAATGATACAAATCCAGCTTTTGTGTTTACAGTGTCTTCATTTCTTTGGTTAATACTGAAGCAATCATAACCTTTACAGAGACTTCGTGTTGGCCAAAGGAATGGACTTTACGCGAGAGAAAAGATTTCCCCATTGCTACCCTGGTTGCAGACTTTCTTTGTGAAATGCAAAGAAATCACATTTACATCATATTGAGAACGTTAGTCATCATCCTTGAGTGGAACTCAACATTTGCCGTGCAATCAAGCCTGATGATACGAAGTCTTTAATTGAGCACCTGAGTGTTTTTCCACACTCAAAATATCAACAAACACTTTTTGTTGACAAGCTGAACAAAACTGGAAGAAAACGCATTGCAAATATTTTTTTTTTTTTTTTGCTGTTTTCAACCAGTATTCACTAAAGTTCTGATATGACCTTTTCCCTTTCACTTTCTATTACTCTATTTCCCGCTGTACCAGAGGGTGTCCCCTCTTAAACACAGCTCGCACGAGCGCGTGAAGCCATCGAAACTCAACCCTGCTTTGAGTCTGAGAGGATGAAGTTGCTTATACCAAGCAAATCAGCGGAGGGCAAGGATCACCTCAGCATGAGAGTCTGAAGTCCACACATCGTATGACATTAACTTGCTGTACCTCTGTCTTCCAGGCAGAGCGAGTAGTCGCCGAGGACAGCGCAGCTTCTCAGCTCAACAGAAGCCATGTGATAAGGAAAAGGCTGCACGAGAAAATATCGGACACCTCGCCGCTCTCCTCCCAGATGAATTGTCACCAAGGTAAAGAAAGACTTACAATCTGAACCCTCATAAGGACACAGCCAGCCTTTCCTGAGTCTTTCCCAAGCTAGGTGAATTGTTTAATTTCATGCTGTAGTGATTACGTGTAGGGCTGGATGTGATATTTATTGCTTTACATATAAATGACTTCTTAATGGAAAGACTCTGAGGCAAGTCAGCAAGGTTTCTGTTCCTTATTTCCTCAAAGGATCGCAGACTGAGGGCTGTGAAGCAATGATAACAAACCAGCTTGCACAGATTTGACTCTTAAAGCACTTTGCATAAAAAAAACCTACTTCCAAAACTGCTTTTGTACTTTGTATGCTCCAGTGTATTTTCAAAGGTAAGGAGTGGGATTCTGTGAAGTTATCCTGTTGCCATTAAGGAATAAATATTCATCCTTCCTATTTGATTATTCACGCAAAGATTTGTGGTTTCTTTTTGATTTTAGTTGCATTTTTCTAGTCAAAAGATGTTTGATAAATTCACACATGGATTGCTGGAGTGATTTCAAGACACAAAGCCAAATCCTGCCCACTATATAAATAAACCAATTTCACATTTCATTTGACTATGATCAAAATTTTATTACCCCTCAGAGTAATTCTCTAACTACAACTAAATGTAGGCTTCACATTCAGATAGTTCTTTTTTCTAGTTTCCATATTGTACTGTTCACTTCAAAAGAAGTCTCCGATCTTGGGTGAAGGGGAAGGCTGGCCAGAGCTATGCAGGCTTTTCTTAGAGATGGTCAACATTAGGGATATAAAAATCCAATTCCAATTCAGCAAATCATATATACATTCCAGCTAGAACTAAACACACACTTAAATACCCGGGGAACATTTCTATTAGGTACTACTGTTCATAGGAAAAGGAGATTCCTTTGAAAACATACAGACAAACCATCCCTCAAATCATATTGTCTTACTCAGAAATAAGCTTATAAAAACTCCCTCAGAAACTGAGCTTATATACTGACAGTGGCATAAACTGGTGAAACTCTGCTGCTGCCAAAATGGGTGGTCCCATCTTCAACCACCTATTAGCCACAAATTCCTGCCGTTTCGTTTCTACTGGTTCTAGTGATTGTGTACCTGGGGTGATCTCTGTGGAAATTTGTACTTCCTAATGACTTCAGACAACCCCTTAATGGAATTTCTGCAGCCCATTGTGTCTGGGCACTGTCCATCCTGCACACAGCAAGAATACTTTCTAGCTGAAGGTTTTGGGCTTCAGAATATAAAGGAGAAAGTTGCAGGGCTCCCCAGTTCAAGAAGGACAGGGAACTGCTGGAGAAGGTACAGAAAAGGGCTACAAAGATGATGAAGGGCCTACAACATCCCTCTGATACGGAAAGGCTGAGGGAGTTGGGTCTTTTTAGGCTGGAGGAGAGAAGACTGAGGGGGGATCTGATCAATGCCTATAAATACTTGAAGGGTGGGTGTCAGGAGGATGGGGCCAGGCTTTTTTCAGTGGTGCCCAGACAGGACAAGAGGGCACAAACTGGAACATAGGAAGTTCCATCTGGACATGAGGAGGAACTTCTTTCCTGTGAGGGTGGCAGAGCCCTGGCAGAGGCTGCCGAGGGAGGTGGTGGAGTTTCCTTCTCTGGAGACGTTCAAAGCCCACCTGGACATGTTCCTGTGGGAACTGCTGTGGGTGGACCTGCTCTGGCAGGGGGTTGGACTAGATGATCTCCAGAGGTTCCTTCCAACCCCATAGCATTCTGTGATTCTGTGATCTGTACTTTGCAACCTTTCAGTTAAACATGTAGAACAGAGTTAAAATATTAGATTTGTTTTATTTGGAATGGCTGAGGAGAACTATGAGAACTATTTTGGATCAGAGTAAGAGTATGAAAGTAATAGAATGAAGTTACCATGAATTCCTTGGTCCCTAAGGAATTGAAGTCAGGGTAGGAAGACAGACATGGACTATATAATAATTAGTCAAGCCAAATGTTATGTACGTTATCATGCAGATACTATGATTTATAATTAAAGTATGTGATTCTCCATCTTTCCTTTCTGTTTCCAGACAAAGGGTCCAGATTAATGAATTATAGTCAGTCGACAGAAGATTACAGACAACTCTCTGTGGACTACAGTGACTCTAACAGTATTTCTGAGAGTACATCTTTGATCCTGTCTAACCGAGGTCACAGGAGAGGTAAGATTTTCCTGAAAGATTATGTTTATGAATTATGTGCTTAGCTCTTTTTTCCCCTGAGATGTGAGACCACCCCTGTATGGCCAGAGATGGGTACTCCAATGCACTTGTGGTTCCATGACTAGGGAGGTATATCTCTGCTAGAAAAGATCCTTTTATACTGGATTTCTTTCTACTTCTCTCCTACTGCAAAGCTATATATTCCCTGGTTACCCCGCAGCGCCACCTCCTCCCTCCTGCTTTGTGTCCCCTTAGCCAGTTGAAGCTCTTCAGCAGATCCCAGACAAAGCCTGGCCAGAGTGTTTCTGGGACAGGGGGTCTTGAAACGGATGAGAAATGGTGGAAGTACCCCACAAAAGCATCTCATGAGCAATGTCAGGATGGCAACACTGAAATCAGTCAAATTATGAATAATACCCAAGACTTGAATGGCGGGGATTAATGTTTCTTCAAGTCCATTCAAAACCAAAGGGATTAATTCTGAGATCTAGATGGGAAAAACCAACCAAACAACCTTTTTTTTTTTCCTCTTCATTTTTGTTCTAAAGCCATTGTGTATTTCCTACTCAGCATGTTGTTTTCACCTGCTGAATGCCAGGTTGCAATGTTGCTCTTAGAATTTACTTTCTCCAGAGATATTACACTGGGAATTTTAACTCCATTTTCAAACCTTTTATGGCAGGAACACCATGAAAGAAACGTTTTTGGGAGAGGATCCATTCAGTGGAGTGACTGAGGTAGAAATCAGTCAGGGTCCTTCCCAAGCCACTGAAATCACAAATTAGGAGGGTTCTATGAAGCAAAGGAGGAAGGGGAGTACTGCTCTACAAGTGTATCTTCACGTTTAAATTGGGAGCTAGGGACACCCAGAAAGGATGTTCATGCTGCCCCAAAAGCAGTAAGTTCCTGTTGCCAAATGTCATTAGTGTCTCCTAAAAAACAAGCTGACCATGCCAGCTCCCCATTCTCACACTCCTGCCCATTTCTATTCTCCATTCCACAGCTCTCTGTTATTTTTTTTTATCCCAGAAATTTCTTCCCTAAGGCAGAAACACTACTGTCCACTACATCAGTGACATTGCAATGAGGTACGCACCCCAACTGGTTAATTCGTTGATGCCTTAAATAACTGAGAACTGCTGAGTAGTCCTTGCTTTTTCCCACTAAGGAGTGTTAATTTGGGTTTATGATACCCAGCTGCTGATGGTCATGAAATTCATAGGAACATTTTCCCCACACTCTTCCAAATATGAAAGGTTTAAAATTTACTAGGCAAAAATAAAAGGCGTAGAGCATGATTTCCAGGGACTGATTTCCCTAGAACGGCGGTGAAGAGCCTGGGTGCCTCCTGCATTATCACAAGTCTGCCAGGAGATCATTCAGAGAGAAAAAGAATACATCCTGGGGAAAAAAAGCATCATGTAACAGTCTCTCAGCCCCAAGCCCTTGGCCCCAAGGATGGGGAAGGTGAGGTTACTCACACACCTGCTGTTGATATTCTCCTCCCGAAAGCTGCTCTTCTGGAGCTCCAGAATTGCAATCAGTATCAGCAGCAATAAAACCCTGAGTGTACAGCTGCTCCCTGCATGGGACACACAGAGTGAAGGGGAACTCAGGACCCTGTTTTGAATGTCCTTTATTAAAAACTTTGGGTTATAAACTCAACAAAGGCTTATTCCAGTGAACCTGTGTGCGTCAGACTCCACTGAAACTACTCAGGATCCTACTCCTACTCAGGATTTTGTAAGGCAAAACTCTAAAGATACAGGCAAAACCACAGAATGTGAGAGCTTGTTTGCTGCAGACATTCTTTCATTAGATAACGTATTAGAAAAATGCATTCTTCTCTGAAAAGAAATATTACCATCTAGCAGAGCGTGGAGATTGTCAAGGGGGATCAATATCTCTATCCAGACTGTACTTCAGAAGCTCTTTTACCATAAATTAATCATCTCCAGGATCATCTCCTTTGAGGGCCACATGTTACTTAAACATGAGGAACGTGTTGGATTTGCGATCGCAGCAAAACAGTCTGGCCCCTAAAACCAGCCAACTTGTTCCACTGCCACAACAGCTGAGACAGAACAATTAAGGGGAATTTTATGGGCTTGTCAAAGTATATTTATACAATTATATGAAACCTATAGTGCAAGCAGAGAATTTTGCAAGGCCTTCTCATTAAAAAGCGTGTCATTTCAGAACACAAGACCGAATCCTAGCTTTGGTAAATAGCCCTGAGTGTTTGGCTTATCTTAAATCTCACATTTTGTCACTACCATCTGCAGCTTGAAAAAAGACCCATGTTCATGCATATTTTAGCGATGGGACTGTAGATTTTCTAGTTTTTAAAAATGTTATTGCTGGTCAGTACACTAGAATTCAATGTCAGGTTTTCACAGCGGAATTCAGAGTGAGGTCTCAGGGTGTAGTTCATGGATATTTTATGGGGAGAAAAAGCTGACCTAAAAGATTACTTCCCCATAGCTCATCTTATCACCTCTATCATTCTGCGTATATTATAGTTTGAGATGCAATTCTTCAAACAAGATCAATGAAATGATCCCAGGGAAGAAAAACTCAACCTTCCCATCCTTCCCTAAAGGATTTAAAACATCTCTACTGCTAGAAGAAATGTTCATGGAACTACCAGCTGCATAATCCTTTTGGGTTCCACCTCTAAATTTCACTCTGCATGTATTTGGACAAAGCATCCTTTCCGTAGCAGCAGAGGTGACTGAAGGTGAAAAATTATACAAATCTTATTTGCTAACGACTCACAAACCATCCTATATTCCCACCAGGTTCTTATGATGTAAAAACAGTCACAATAGATTTAATGTGGCAAATAACCAGTGGGATATTTACAGTCTTCATTTCAGTGGTTTTATATCTTACTCTGATTAAGCCAAAGAAGTTTCATTGCTTTTTTTTTCCGCTCTGATTCTATGCCTGAAAATAGAAGAACAAAGAATACAGGGGGTAATTTCTGAAGAGCAAAAGCTATTTCATAAATTACCCCCGTACATATGAATAACAGCCATTGTACCCACACAGATATTTTCCAAATTACATCCACTTGAAGGGTTATGAAGAGGAAGTATCAATAACCGAAGAACTGGGAATCCTGCTGGTGGGGTATTTACTCAGCCTTATCAAGTAGCCATTTATCATGCCCAAGCAAGGACACAGGAAGTGACCAGTCTAAATTTCCCCCTTGTTGTAATTGTCCCCAGACCTGATGCTGAGTGCTGCTCCAATTGTGAAATGTCCTTTTATTTGTTCCAGGGAGAGTTCCACAGACACACAGGTCATGGGACCCCACCCTCAGCGGGTCAAGGACACAAAGCAGCTACAAGCTCTTCATAAACAGGTAATCAAAACTCCTCTTCCTGAAAGACAGGAGCTGGTTTATTATCACATGAAGCAGACACTCAGTGTGGTATCAGAAAATGCCTGGGGTTTTGAGAATAGATTGACCTAGACACAATTTGGCTCCAAGTAAAAGTCCAAAGGCTGTAGTGAAATGGAGCTCGGGCCCCTGATCAATCCATACAAAACAAGCCCATTGAAGTTTCCCACCTTTGCTCTTTCCTACCGTGTCCTGCTGGACGTCACTGGTCTCCCAGAGCTTGTCCCCAGTGTGTCTCTGTCAGCACCAGAGAGGTGGGTACCCACAGCTGGCTGCGACTGAAGCGGCTGGGAACCAGCTCCGCAGAGAGCGTGGAAGGGAAGAACTTGTTGAGAAGGTACAAAGAGTCTCTGCTGTCACTGGCAAGGCTTCCTGCAGAGTCTGCATTTGACTGCATGAACACTTTGGATCCAGTCCTGCCTTGCTGTCACTTTAGCAGAGGCCTGATGTGTCCTGGAGCGGTTATGACAGACCACGTACACGATCCATCATTTTCAGTCGTTATTTACATTTCCCTCTCAGTTCTTTGAATTGTCTCTCTTGTGTCAGCCACGTCCAGCACCTCACTGCGAGTTACAGGTAACCCATGGACACCAGAGACCCTGCTCTGCCATGGGGATTAGCCCCATTTCAGCCATGGCAGGTACAGCAGCCCTCTGGAGCTGAGAATTGCACAACTGATATAAACTCCTTTTCAAAAGCCAGGGAGACACCACTGTTGCCAAACAAGAGTTTTCTAGACTGGGTTTTAGTGTAGAGCAGCTGTCATCATGGCTGTTTCCACAGGAAGAAGAGGTGTAAGTACCGTTAGCCTCTAGGCACCACAGAGGCCAGAATCCCATCGTTAAGCACCGCGTAATCCCTCCAGACAGCCCATTTAAATTGAGTTCCTGACCCAGTTAAACAGGAGTTTCTTCTTTTAACCATGACATGAGTAATTCGGGCCCACAGGAAATGCTCCATTTAGATCAATTCCCAATTAAACGTATCCCAAGTAAACAGTTTGAACTTCCTGATAAATCAGGCACGATAATCTGAGCGATGTGAGATTCCCCAGTACACATCTAAACCTACAAGCAGGAGTGGCAGCTTTTGTGAAGAAAGAAGCCTCTGTCTACCTCCACACACATACATATATATCTGCGTATACAGACATCGATAGGTGCATCACACACCTGGCAACGATATCAGTAACAGAAGATTCATTTACTGAGTATTTTGGAGCAATTGCCATGCCTCTGACTACTAATCTGGGTATCATCTTGACATCCTTTATCTAAAATCATGGTGCCAAGAGAATATTCCTCTCCTCCGCTGAAAGATGAACTCTCTTCTCCAAATTTCCAGCAAGCCGTTTCCCATAGGAAACAGTTTCCCGGGGGCTCATGTGGAAAACACCATTACTGTAGAGACTAAAAGTATAGTATAAAGACAGCTTTCTGATCTTTGACACATCTTTCTCTTAATTAAATTAAAAATTCGCTCATGTCCCTGAGACATCAATTGATGCTAATGAATTTGCATTCAAATAATTCAATCCAATTCCTGGAAAATTCTGAATAATGGAACAACAAAGCTTTTTTTTTCTTCAGAAAAGAAGAAACAAGGAATTGACTTCATCCTGTAGAATTCCCAGAAAGGCAGGAGGCTACATTTTTTGCCTGTTGGCTTCCCAAGTCTTTAACCAGCTAGAGCTGTCTCACCAAATGAAAAAAAAACAACTAACCAAACAAAAAGCTGTTACTGAATTACAGCATAGTTTAGATTTACTTATAAAGGGCATCACTAATGTTATCCCTGATAAATTGTTCCTCTTCTTCTGTAAAGAAACATTTAACAACTTATAACTGATATTGCCTTGGATTTCCTAATGTCCTGCCAGACAATGTACATTAAGCTGTTTGTCCCGGGGTCCGTGTTGGTTTGATTGTACACTGTACATATTGCTCACTACGACATTTCTTTTGAAGGTCAGTCAGTGCTGTAGAAGAAATCCCTGGTGGGACTCAAAAGAACAGCAGACAGAACCTGCTAAACTTGGGTTCCACCTTCTCCGTGTCTACAAAGGACTACGCCACAGCCGCTGCATCGCAGAAATGCCTGTTCCACAGGAAGGAAAAGGTGACTAATGAAAAACCCAAGAGCTGATTTTGAAATGTAAATATCACTAAGGAAACCTCTCATCCAGTTGTCATTCACCAGTGATGCATATATTAGCTACTGAACCATCTCATTAGATGAGGATTCTAAATTGACAGACTCCAGAACAGGCATGACGTGGTTGTGATAACCCAGAACTGAAGGCAGTGAAAGCCTTGTCCATAAAGACTAAGCTAAAGCTTATAAACGAACCCACTCTGAGCTACAGGTGGGATTTCTGGAGGCATCAACCACCACATGGACTGTTCCCATCAACCACTTTGACAGGAGCTCCAGAACAGCTAAAATATTTAGAGAGGCACTGACCCCCAACACTTACTGGTCAATGCTACTCAAAGGACTGAAATATTTTGTATGGTGTCTGCCTGGCCAGAGAGCAAAGGCCAGCAGGGAGTGTGCCAGACCAGTACTTCACCTAAAGGTCCACTTCTAGTTCCTGGTTTGTTGTAGGAATCTCTTAAATGGGAAGGATAATGTTTGTTTGGCAGCTGGATAAGAAAAATGCAGAAATAACCGAATCACAGAAATCCTCACAGTGCTGCCGGCCATGGAGCCTTCTGCTGGGGGAGCAGAAGGGACAGGGTTCAGGCTGGTGAGTCCCTTCAGCTACTCCCAGTGGCAGAACTTCGATCAAGAGTTTCAGTTAGATAAGTTTGGAAAATTGCTTTTATATATAGACTTAGTTTGAAATTTTTTAATATGATCTTTGCTGAGATAATAATTGAGTTCCTCATAAGGAGCCCAGTAATTGTCACAACAAAGTGTTAGTCTCTCTCTGTATTTGATACAAAACCACATTGTCTTGGCAGGACAATACTAGTATTATGAAACAACCCTAAATTCTCTCCAAAAAATAAGATCTAAATGGCTCAAGGTCATGGATAATGGTTGGAAGGATCCATATCTTATCACTTGCAGACACTGAGTTATTTCTGTCTGCTTCAAGGATCAAAAACCATCCATGAACCTGAAAAAAACACAATATGCAAAATTCTTTGCATATTCTCAGCAGGAAAAAAAGCATCTCATGCTGTTAAAGTTTGTTGTAGTTAAAGCAAAACAATACAAGATCTGCTACTAAGAAATATCAGTCAACCCTCGTTACAAGGAAAGAAAGTAGCTCTGCATTTCAGTCCCCTATGGAAGCTAGAGGAGGTGCCTCGCAAAGGAAATGGATCTTGGTTAAGGGCCTTTAGAGAAGAAAAGGCTTCAGCATGAGCTGAGCCCAGAGAGTCCACACAGGAGAGACCCCAAACAGAGAGAAGTTCGTTAATAGACACTGAAGTAGACACTGAACACTATCTCATTAGACACTGAAGTCAATTAGCTACACCACACAGATCAACAGAAATGGGTTTCGCTGGTACTGGTGTTTAGGATCTTCAGTACATTAAGGAGACAGTCATTAAAATTTCTAAATTGTCTCCTTACAGTTTTCAGGTCCAGAATTTATTATTTTGTCTAGTGAACCGCCAGTGACCTTACAGCTGCCTGGATCCATTGTGGTAAGTGTCAACATTAAGAACGAAGAACGAATCTAGTGGCCTTTCAGCTGGGGCTCTTGGTGAGTCACACCGAGCCCCAACCCAGCGTCCCTGCCCTGTCCTCCTCCCAGACCAAGGCAGGGCTCCTGCAGAGGCACTGAGATTTGAAAGGAGGGCATTTAATTCTCAGTGCTGGGTAGTTATTTCAACTGGTCTGAAAACACCTCAATTTATCCTTCTCAGCTAAGAATGCTTGCTATAGCACAGGACTTTTGAGACAGAGATTGTACAGCAAACATGCACCCTGACATCTAGTGCCAATGTATTGGACTCCCCCAGTTTGCAGGCACAGCCTCTACGTTTAATTTAGATAAGGGAAAAGGCTGATGGCACACAGCAGGAAAAGTAAGGGCAAAGAAAATTTAGAATTACCCTCAAATCTAAAATAACCCTGGTGGTTGTAGAGTCTGAGTACGCTCAGCTGTTTTGTTGGGATTCCTGGGGTTTTATAAAATTAAAAATGTTTGGGATGTTAACTTAGGAGAAAGGAGGCAGGGAATAGCACAGTGTTGTGACCAAATCCTTCAGTTCATGCAGAGCCAGGAGACTATGGGGTGTCAGTAGTAAAACCCTGTGGGACATGCATGGCTTGTACCTGGCACTCATTCTTCGTTTTCTGTTACACGTTCTTAGACTAAAAAAGGGAAATCCTATTTGTCCCAAAGGGATCTCAATGTGATTCTACTCAACGGGCAGTGCCTTGAGGTGCAATGTGACATCAAGTCCAAGGCAAGAGATGTCTTCAACACCGTGGTGGCGTATGCAAACTTGGTGGAACATTTCTACTTTGGCTTGGCTTACCTGAAAGGTAACGAGACACAGCTAACTACACCGACAGTTCTCTCTCTCAACGCCTCTGTAGTTGCTTTATTAATGAATTCCAGTAAAATTCTTTTAGATCCTCAGATGAAAGCAGACCCAAAGCTTAAGGAAAAGCAAAGTCCATTGGTTTAAATACTACTGCACTCACGTAAAGCGTGTTTACCCTGGGACTGTGCCTCACCCTTACTGGATGATAGTCCTGCACAGAAAAGCCCAGCAGAATGCAAACCCCATCAGTTCCTGGGTGATTCCATAGATCTAGCAATCCATGGAATTCCAATCAATCCAGCATCTAACAACCGCAATCCCAAATTACACACTAAATTCTCCACCAAAGAACAAATACGTTAGCCCATGACACAGAGAAGTAAATCTCAACTGACATCCATGATCTATTTTATTTTTTATCGCTAGTGACGCACTGAATGAAGACAGCAGAACTTTGAGCTACTGAAGTATCTCCAGACTTATCACAGAACCACAAATTCTCATTTCAGGTAAAGAATTCTTCTTTTTGGATGAGGAGACCAAACTCTACAAAGTGGCCCCAGAGGGCTGGAACGACCAACCCAAGAAGAAAACCTCCATCATTAATTTCACACTCTTTCTAAGGATAAAATTCTTTGTCAACCACTTTAATGTTATCCAGTAAGTGCACGGTTTTGCTGACTCCAGGAAACATGGTAGCGTTTTGGGTGACTGTTCAAGGCCCCTCCTGTGTCCCTCAACCCTTTTGTGTTCCAGGCACGGCTTGACGAGGCATCAGTTTTACCTGCAGCTTCGCAAAGATATTTTGGAGGAGCGATTGTATTGCAATGACGAGACTGCCCTCAAACTCGGCGCTTTGGCTTTACAGGCAGAGCTTGGCAACTACGCCTCTGAGGTGTGGATAAATAATGCAACTTTTCTCACCGCTCGCTCTCAACAGCTTTTGTTTGTCACACAGAATTCAAAGAAGAAATGTGAATAGCACATCATTTCAGCTAAGTCCTTCAGTAATCCCATTTCAGATTTAATTTAAAAAAAAATCACAAAATTTGCCTGATTAAGAAGCAGCAATGAGCCAGGTGAATTTGGCAGGAAACATGGCAGAATGATGAAAGACTCTTGGTCCTTTGTAATTGCTAACATAGCCCAGAAACTCCAGAATATCTGTAGAAAATTTCCAACATGGGCAGAGCTTGGATGTGCAGAGGGGTTTAAAGAGATTAGAAAACATGGAAGAGAAAAATAAATAAACACTCCAGAATTTTGTGTGTAGACTCAGATCCACAAGCTACAAAGACAGGAAGGTGACTCGTGGTGTATCTGAATGAGTTACCCTAGTTTTGAAGTGTACAGAAAATACCCATTTGTGTTCTTGGCCATATCTTCAGCTACACAAATCAGTGCAGCTCTATTCATTGAACTCTGAGGGGTCTGATCCATCTGATCAGGTCCATCCGGACATTGGGTCTCCCATAGTCGGTTGTGCTGATGCAGCTGTAGCTGTCAGCTCCAAGTGCCTGTAGGGACCTCTGTTGTCCCCTTTGAGCAGAGAAGGAGGGTGTGCTTAGAGCAAGAGGCACATTTGGCTGTCGGGGCACTACCTGCTGTTCCCCATCTTCTTTTAGGACATGGCAACAGGGTGACTTCAACACATGGGTCACCCTGACAAATAAGGAAAAGCAAGAAAGAACAAAAGGTTCCTCTCATTTTTTTTCTTTTTTTTTTTTTCCCCCCCAAAGATGCACGGAAAGAGTTATTTTCGTGTTGAAGACTACATCCCAGCAAGCCGAATAGAGAAAATGACCCTGGCGTACGTACAGCGAGAGCTTGCGAAATTACATCGTATGAATCGTTCCCTATTCGAGGATGAGGCTGAACTGGAATTTTTAAAGGTAACTTGCCATACCCCAAATAGTTTTTATTAACCTTAAAATTGAAACCCCCTTTCTGTTTACATTGTCCATCATTTCCCTCTTGCCCGATACAGTGGATTTTAGATAATGTGAAGAGATTTGAATAGTCAACAAAACCCTCATAATTTTATTCTGCTGTAGATACTGTCACTAAACAACTTACATCACATTCACATGGTAGGTTTCCTTTCACTGATAGTTAATGCACATTTCAGGGCATTTTCAATATCCTAAAAGCCGATGCAAATTTTCAGCATGTTACCAACGTGTCTGGGTTCCAGATGATTATAAACACACCTACTGAATTTATTTGAGATGATTATGAAAATGGGAATAAGCACTTTCTTGCCTTCTGAAACTACAGCAGCTGTTTCAGCCACTTTCTAAACATCTAGTGATTATTTGTTTAAAAATGTCTGTGAGCCCTGGAAGTGAGGAAGGAGTTATCTGAAGTATTTTCTCACGTGACTATTTCTCTAGGGCTCGAGGATGTCACGATGATGTGGGATTTAATTTTTTTCCTCTAATTTCTCCTTCTCCACCAAACTTGTCTGCTTTCCATCAAATGGAAAATATGAGGGATTAGATAACGGATAAATATCAGTAGCTGCTTTGCTGCAGTGCCACATGCTTTTATTTATAGCATCATTTTAGTTCTGTTGCTGTTTAATTATGTTAGTTCCTCATCTAACACTGTCAGTGGAATTGAAGAAATGGATTGAAGCTTCGCCTTAATGACAGTCCCATCATGCGTGCCAAATCCAATGAAGAAAGCAGCTTTGTTCGTATCTGTTTCAATGAATAAGTCTCTAGAAGGAGCCAACTCATCATAGAAAGTGAAAAAGATAGCCCCCGTGGCAAGAACATGCAAATTCCAAATACGAAAGGGATTAAAAATTAAAACCCAGATTCAGCTAGTGATTATAGATGCCCCAGTTTTCAGGACCTGAACATTTGTGCTCTGGATAGTTTTTGAAAAACAGATCTTCTTAAAAGTGTTTTATTTTGGTCACAGAAAATCTCTATTCAAAATTTAAAAAGTTATTTGGGGATTCTACCTTAAATTCCCAGAAAATAAAACCAAAATATTTTAGAATAAACACATATTGATCTGCAGATCACAAAAGAAGATGAAAACCCCTCCTCATATTCCATAGTCCCGTAAAGGGTCTGAGTCACATTTTAACATTTTGTGGCCAAGTGCAGGAGGTAAAAAGAGAAGTAACACCACCCAGACCTTCTGGTGAGTTCCTCAGAGACCCCTCCACACAGCTAGAAGGCAGAGGCAGAAGTGGACTCCTCAGTCCCTTGAAGTATAATCTGATTTACCTTTTCACCCCTCAGAGAGCACCGTGCACCAAAGAGGTTACACTGAAGACTCGTAACTATAAAGTTTGGCACTGGAGGGAATTCTGGGGCAGTGAAATTCCCTCAAAAGTCTCCAGTATATTTAGGTGAGATACCTTGAGGTGCAATTTAGCAAACTGTATAACTCATGGTAAATGCACTTTTTCTCTCTAAGGTGACACAGCAACTTCCAGAATATGGAGTGTTGTTCTATCGCGTGGGCCAAGAGAAGAAGGGAGCAGGAGGGGACATCATCCTGGGAATCTGTGCCAAAGGCATCATTGTGTATGAGGTGAAAAATCACACAAGAATTGCCAGTTTAAGATTCCAGTGGCGTGAAACAGAGAGAATTTCAGCTCATGTGAGTTGGAACCAAGTGAACGTCTTCTTCACTCTATTACTTCACTCTCCTGCCTGTCACTTTGATAAATTTACTGTATTCAAGCCAGAATTAGACTCATTCCGTACAGGCAAGTCCTTCTTGCAAACAGTCCAAAGCGAAGGCTGGATCTGGATGTGGATACCAAGATATCCAGGTCTTAGTGAGGTTTAGTTCTGGAGGTTTTTGCCAATGCTGGAGTTGAATTACTATAAAACTGAATAATCTGGTGTTGGCCATTACAGGGACCATGTCAAATCTCTTTACGGCATATTTCATATTCATTCCCCTCATCTTTGCTTCTCTCTCTCCCTTTTCTTTGGTTTTCCTACCTACATCAGCTCATGGGATCATGTCTCCCTCTTTCCCGATCTCATTATTCCCATTCTCATCTCTTAGTATCTTAATGTCTGTTAACAAACCAGTATTGCTGACAAGATTGTCACCCCTTCCAACTGCTATTCTGCCATCAGAGATACACCAATCTGTCATCATACAGTGTAGGTGTCAACCTGTGTCACACAGTTCCCCGCCTCTTCGCTCTCCCAAAACGGCCCCTCTGCCCCTTGAAGATATTTTCATTTTCGCATTAAATTGGTTTAATCATTTTAAGATCTGTAGGGCCAAATTTCACCAGATCTGTGGATCTGCCCTCAGTGCAGTCAATGTCTGAGGGCTCTTAACGCAGGGCAGTTTGGATCCCAACGACAGACACCTCACTAACACCTGCTGAAGCTATGATGGACATTTATTGCACCCGCAAGGCAGACAGCTGGACAAACCAACAAGATTATACAAATGAACTTGCAGTGTCTCGGTGTAATAACTGATATATGAAGCAAGCTGTGCTTTGTTTCTCCCCTCCAACTTTAGAGAAAAAAATTCATGATTGAAAGCAGCTTCAGTGGCAAGAAACACACCTTCATCACCGACACAGCAAAGACGTGTAAATATCTCCTGGACCTCTGCTCTGCCCAGCACAAGTTCAATGCACAGATGAGTTCTAGGCAACTTCGACAAACTTCATCAGGTGAGGTATAAACACTCTTTCGTTTTTCAGGCCGCGGGACGAGGTCAGGTTTTAGAAAAGGTGCCTTCAGGCAGAACCTGCCATATCGCTTTCACCGGGCTTCGGTTTCTCATGTGCAGCCCAGGAGATAATGTCTCCGCTGGAAGTTAGAGGGGTGTAAGTCTCATTCAGCGTCTGCAATTGAGTGAGTGGGCAGGTGCAGGGGGTGGAGAGGGGGTCTCTGATGATAACAACCATGTTGCTAAAGTCAGATTTAAAAAAAAAAAGAAAAAAAAAGCATGGTAGCAATTCCCTTCAGGAAACCTGCTGAGAATTCTGAAGAAATGTATCAAACTTACCCCAAATGTAACCTGAGAAATGTTCCCCACAAAGAATAACTGTAGTAGTGCCCAGGTAGCCTGGAGCTGAATTTAATGAACTCATTAGCTTTGCATAAGACAGGGGAGGGGGTTCAACCCTGTGCTTCAGTCCCAGGACAAAAACCACAAAGCCGAAGGCACGTCAGTCAGAGCCTCCCAGCTCCGTAGCTGCTCTTCTCCTAGATTTTGCCACATCTGTGTAAGATATGACTAATAACTCCTTAGACTTCAGATATTCCGTAGTTTCTCAGACAAGGTTCTGCTCAACCCAGGGCAGCTACACAGCGCTTCTCACCCCCGGTCCTCAGTGGGCCCTGCAAAGGTGGGTGAGGATCACTATGGGGAAACTGAGCCACTTAAGATATAACAGCCCAAGCCAACAACTGCCACCACTCTTGACTTCAGTGGAGCAACGAGAGTTTTCAGTAGCTGAGGACTCATCCACTGCCTTGAAGAGAATCATGCTAATTTACAACCACTAAGTATTTGACCCAGAGAGTCACAGCAAGAGAATCAAGTGTCACATCCTCTGCTGGGATACTCCTTCTCTAGTAAAACTGTACGAGTCTTGGCAACAAATTATATCATGGGATATAACAAGTTGATTGATATATTGCTTCTTCCCCATTAAAATTATTTCATGAAAAGTAAAATTCCACCTGCGCAACCTTGTTACCATGGAAAAAGGTGCTAGGATGATATTTAGGTTCAAGGCACCTTTTGTTGCTTGGGCTCCTGTAGCTTCAAACCCAACTTAGTGGGATTGTGATTTGTAGCATCCAAACGAGTGCTGATGGTGAATCTTAAGGGTTCCTGTGTCAGTGTCACACCATTGCGTGTGGTAATACATCTTAATAAAAATTACTACATGCCATATATAAGAGAACAAAAGGATGGAGAGCTAAGAGAACGATAACTTAAATCCTGATTACAAACACCCCAAAGCACTGAAACCAGCCAGCCTCACACAAGCTGCGTGAACGCAGGTTCTTGCTGTCACAAGCAAAATTGCCTTCTTCACAAAGAAGGTGATGACAGTGGTTGACAGTGCTGCTGTTGTCCCCACAGTGGGGATGTGAGAGATGATAAGGCTCTTTCTGCACGAGGGAACCTCTTCCTTCTGCTGCGCTGTTTGGATGTATAAGTCACCATCTCTTCAAAACTTGCTAGCAACCCCCTACTTTGCAATCACCATGGCAACTCTCAGACTGCGCTAATCCTGCGGACATTTAAGCCTTCTGATGCCTTCACAAATGCTCCTGATCAAAGTCACCAAGGAAAGAGGCAGCTCAGGACTAACGCTGCAGAGTAGTGCTCTAGAAAGCTGCATTTGGGCTGATATTTGTTAGGAAAACACACAGGAGGTCAACTGTACACACAGAATTAAAGCCCATATTTGTGCCAACCTGTACCAAGCAGAGTTCTTCTTTTACCTTCCGACGTGTCTCCAATTGCCTGTTGCCCATCTCTCCTTCACATCCCCCTTCCATCCCACCAGCTGAACATCTATATAAATTCATATAAATTATCAATGCCTCCTCCAGCACTTGTTTCAGGGAAATAAAACCTTTTGAAAGGACAGATCCGTACACAGCACAGCCCAGGCATCATTAAGCAAGTGGCGGATTTCACTCAGAAGTGGAAAATTGGATCACAAGCATTGCCACCAAGAGGGTTCCCTGCTTAGCTTCATGTGGGCGAATGGCTCAGAGCCAAGAGGCAGCTCCTTGGCTCAGGAGATCTGTGTTAGCAGAGCTCCTGTCCTCTCGGACACACCTGGATCGCAATGGGGGGCACCTGAAGGATGGGAAACCACCCACCTGGCTATTGCACCCTCTGACAGACGGATGTTTCTCGTAGACTAAACATGGAGAGAATATACTTTACAAAGATATTCAAGTTTAAATTATACAGGGTTGGACTTTGCATCCGCCTTTGTGGAAAGTTTGCAGCGTAATTCATAGAAATGAAATCTAAAGACAATGTATACTTTCTGTGAAAGAAATGGACTGGAAAACTTTTCCACTCACACCAAAGCCTAGATATCATTAAGGATACCAGAATAAATACATGTCAGGGCTACAAAGATGATGAGGGGCCTAGAACATCCCTCTGATAAGGAAAGGGATTTGGGTCTTTTTAGGCTGGAGAAGACTGAGGGGGATCTGATCAATTCCTATAAATACTTGAAGGGTGGGTGTCAGGAGGATGGGGATGGTCTTTTTTCACTGGTGCCAATGACAGGACAAGAAGGAACGGGCCTAAACTTGAACGTAGGAAGTTCCATCTAAACATGAGGAGGAACTTCTTTGCTTTGAGGGTGGCAGAGCCCTGGAAGAGGCTGCCCAGAGAGGTGGTGGAGTCTCCTTCTCTGGAGACATTCCAAACCCACCTGGACACGTTCCTGTGGGACCTGCTCTGCGTGGCCCTGCTTTGCAGGGGGTTGGAGGAGATGATCTCCAGAGGTCCCTTCCAACCCCATAGCATTCTGTGATGCCAATCTTTTTTTCTGGCACATTCAAAAGCTTAGCAGAAATCACCTCAGAGCTGACAAAGATGGGCTAATATCAGTGGATTTACCTTCCTTTCCTCCCCCTCTCTCCCTTCTTATCCAGAGGAAGGTAAATTTGTGGAAGTAGACAAATCGAGTTGTGCGTACGCGGCTCAGCGGGAACACCTCGCCCTCATTCAGAGACTCTCTCGCTCGGAGAACGTGCTCTACGCAGCCAACCTGGAAAACCTTTCTGCCGGGATGATGAGCAAGTCTTGTGACAACCTCAGCGTGGAAACCAACACCAGGACTAGAGAGAAAAGCAACCTTGGCAGGTAGGTTTGCTTTTTCCTTTAAACACATGTAGGAATTCTCAGTCACAGACTAGATCGTTGCAAACCTCTGTGGCAAACTATAAGGCAGACCTGGATTTTTGGGAATCTTAGATTTGGGAATCTTTAACGTGGTCCCACCAAAAGGCCGGGGGCTCCCTGGTGCCAGCAGCAGTGCAAACACAGGCAGGAATATAACAGTCTAACAGATAAGAACCTGAAAAAGAGTGACATTTGAATTTGTACCAGACTCAGGGACGAACCACTGAACGGGTTATGGAGAAGGATAAAAATAAGGGAGAATAAAAGTAAAATTTTTCATGTCTGCGGATTTTCCCTGGACATGGCAGCGCGTGAAGCGAATGCACACAGGATGCTGGTTTTGAGCAGGTCTTACCGAATTGATTCCTCCATGTCTAAAGGTGGAAATCATGGAGAGCAGTGGGAGAGCTTCTCCCCTTCAATTCCCGTTGGTACATGCACCAGTGTAGGCGGTTACTATAGCTGCAATGGCCTTCGATGGATTCTAGTGCTTTTTGGAATAGTAAGGGTTAGAACAGAGCCAAGAAGGAAGTGAGCTACCAGGAAAACCTTCACACGTGGTTTTGTCTAAACGGGCAGCGGGGCTAAATGAATCACACTGAGGGTCCGCTGTGTCTCCCTACTGCCCCCACTCAGCTCAGACAAAAACCCGGGGGGCAATCGGTCGATGCGAGTGGGCTAAAGGCAGCTGTAATTTTGGAAGCAAACGCTGGCACAAGGATAAACTACCTCTCCTCCACAACGAAATACGGCCCAGAAATCAGCGTACTCCTTGAAAGGCTACAAACATGTGCATTCCCAACTTGGCTCTGGCAGCCTAACACCAATGAAGAGTGCTAATCACCAGCTAAATACCATTGCTGATTCGTTACTGTAACGGGGTCTTCATTTCCTGCCGGGCAGGTCCACATCAGGGCTATCCCAGTCGGAAACACACATCAATTTGAACGGAAAGCAAAGGAGCTATGACTACCTCTCCATCCACTCAACTCAGAACACCATCAGTGGTGAGTATAATAATCATAAAGAGAGGCAGCTCCCTTGCGTATTTATTGTTTCAATACCAGGAGACCAAAAGATATTCTGCTGACAGATTAAAGAATATCTTTTCACACTTCTGGTCCTGGGAATTAACCCAGAATTTAGCAGGACAAGCTGCGTTCTTCCCTTTCAGTCTCCAAAAGGATCGGTGCTAAGGAACTTGCACTGATCCTTTATTCTACCAGTGGTGCCTACTGCTCTTCAGAGATGCAGTTCAGACCACCCAGGAGCCTTGCACAGGGCAATATGCCTGTTCTCAGAGGTTATAATTTGATTTGCAATTGAGATCAACCCAATTAATAACACGTGAGACAACACAGGCTCCAGATCCTTCCTCTGTTCTCACCTTTGCATGACACTAACTGGAATAAGAACTGGACACCTGATTTTTTAACAGAATCCGTATTGCATGCAGACAGGGGGTGGAATACAAAGCTAGGATTATTTGGTTAATTCACTTTAAAGTTAGAACTGTGGCTTAAACACACCATGGCGATTGAGAATGTCCAATTAACAGAGTTAACATTACAAAATCAGCACTGATTGGATTGCACCTACAGAGTCAAAAAAGCCTACAGGACTGAAGTTAGAGTTTCCAAAGGAACCCACAGGAGATTTTGTGGCCACATCGCCTTTATGTTCAATGGGTGCTACATGACTTTCTCTTTAGATATCCTAATCTTAATGAAAACATTGCAGATAAATGCATAGTGTCCCAGAAAGGAACATTAAAAGAAGAGCTTACATAGCTACTGTACGTATACTTTTCTAAAGAAGGCAAATTTCCAAACACTTGTTTGAACTTCCTTCCTGAATTATATTGATTCAAAACTAACAGTAATGTTGAAAACAAGGACAAAATATATTTTTAATTTTTGAAGCCCCCGTTTTGCATACTAGATGAATCTACTGTCTCCCTGCATTAATCTGCATTTATTCTAGCTGCTTTGTTTCTGCAGCGCCTGGATCACCAGCCATCCAAAAGGCAGTTTCGCTAAGTGGTCTAGAGAGAGAAATCATTTGTGTCAGCCTCAAACGGGACCCGAAGAACGGATTTGGTAAGTGAGGAACATGAATGTTATGTTTGTTACTGGGGCTATGTGATCCTGGAGCTAACACTGATACTGGCTGACTCAAGCTGGGCAAGATTGTAACCTTCTTCACCTAATTTATTCTTCTTATAGAATGAGAATACTGATCTTTGTGAAAGACTTAGAATTTCCAAGACTGAAAAGCACTAAGGACATAAATCAAGGTCACGATTTTTCCCGAGGATTAACTAAGGCCACAGTGGTCAAGGGGACGTAGTGCTACGAGTAGAATGAACGGAACTGGGGTCTAGTTTTGTATCTGGAACACATGCACAGTGATTTCATTTATCTTAGACCTCACAAGGGAGATGATGTTCTGCAAACCTTTCAGGTATTGCCTGTAGGGGTGCAAAATACGTACACATGAGGGTTTCCCAACTTCTGGCTTCTTAATTGGATAACATTTTTGTTCTGTAATACACTATCACACTGTATCCTGTTCTTGTGGATGAGTTCAGAGGACTGTCAGGTTTCAGAGCTGACCATTAATACAATTAAACATCAAATTTCTAAATGGTGCAGGTCTGCGTGGAATATCCTGACCCCAAACCCAACTATTCTACCAGTGAGAGGAATATGTTCTGCAATAGACAAAACAGCCTGAGACAGGATAGTGAAATTGAACTACTTGACTGTAGATTTAATTTTCTTAGATCTCTCATCAGAAGGTTATAGCCCCCCCACACACACCTCAGGGGCCCTGGACTACATGATGTAGAACAATGTTTGAATTTATCTAATGAGCTTTTATACCATTTTTCTACCACAGGTGTTAAATACTAAGGTCCATGTAGTCTATGACTTTCATAAGAAAGTAGCTGGAATCTTTAAAAGTCCTAAGCCAGGAAAGCTTTCTTATTGAGAAAATATACTTGAATTGCCAAAGTCACCAGGACACTTTAATTATAGTGTGAGTTTAAATCTCTCCCTAATCAAGACCTTGATGCCACGTAAATCAGAGCTCCCCATTCTACAGACCATGTATAAAACTTGCACCACTGGAGTAAGAGCCTTTTGTGCTCCTGAAGTTCATCTTTTCTAATGCTGCCAGTGCTCTGCATTCTCACGCTATCTCATTTTTGCAGGTTTTGTAATTATTGGAGGAGAAAATGTAGGAAAATTAGACCTCGGTATCTTTATCGCTTCAATTATTCCTGGGGGACCCGCAGACAGAGCTGGAAATATCAAACCAGGTCACTGTCCTCACTTTTTAATTAGAATTAAAATACTTTCATGGTTTAAAGTTAGCTACTCTGGATTTATTTCCTTATTTAGATGTGCTTTGTCTTGTTTTTATCTTTTTCTTTTTTTAAGGAGGACGACTCATCTCTGTGAATAATATTAGTCTCGAGGGCGTTTCATTTAATACCGCAGTTAAAATCATACAGAATTCTCCTGACGAAGTGGAGCTCATCATCTCTCAACCCAAAGGTATGAAGACAAATGACTTTGGCTGTGGGATGCTAATAGTTAATTCTGGACACAGGTATTTATTAGGCAGTGGGACGTAGTAGTATTTTCTTGCTACTCAGTACCAGTTATTATAACCATAGGCCAATGACCGACTCATTTTATAGCTATGATTTCACAACCACTCCATGTAGGAAGTTACTTTGTCCTCCTGTGCTGAGCTATAATAATATTTGCCTTCAAGTTTAATTACTCTTTGCATGCAACAACGTTTTATTTTGGTACGGCTTGGCAGACGTGTGTGAAGAAGGATTAAATGAAGAAAAGAACCTATCAAGAGGAAACAGCACCAGTGGATCCGAGATCTCTCGTGTGGAGAGCGGGAGAACAAAGATTCAGGATTGTCATACGGCTCTGCCCAAGGAACAGGGCATGAACATAGATGAACTGGAGAAGGCTCTTTCCTGGAGTTTAGCACCAGAATTGGGCCCTAGGATTCCAGTTCCTTCAGCCGATAGCCTGGACGTGGAGGTAACTGAGATTTTGATATTGTCCAGTAATCTTACACCCAGCACTGCTCCTAACAACGTGCCAGCTGTATTAACAGTGGAAAGTAACCGAGAAATTTAAAAATATGAGGAAAGGAGTAAGAAAACCTTGGAAGATGTTGCTCGTTAAATTACATTGGAAATGTCAAACTGATAGACGTGTCTAGAATATATGAAAAAAATCGGGAAGCCTTTCCACAAAATATTATTAAAAGATCTTCTCCCTTTTCCAGCAGAGGTACAAAATTTTGATTATTTTCCTGCAGTCTCTTAAATTTTCAACTAGACACAGAACAGCAACTTTTTGTATCTAATTTCCTACTATTAAACAGCTTCCCCATCTATACTCAGCTTATGCACGTTTAGACGGATTATATTTCGAGTGACATTAGCGTCAGCCTGAAATAATGCCAGGGCTATAAATGGTACCGCTCCAGGGGGACAGTGACAGCAGGATCAAACCCTTTATATCTTCTGGTAACTCACTCTTCTTTTTTTTTTTTTTTCTTTTCTTCTTTTCCTGCCTTTTCCCTCCTTTTCTACTGAGATGCTGTAGTCTCATTAGTGTTTATATTTTTGAGACAGGAAGCTGATTCTTCACACTTACCATCTCCATCTGAAACCAACTCAAAGGAAATCTATACCGTGGAGCTCGTTAAAGAAGACGGAACTTTTGGAATCAGCGTGACTGCAAGTGTTTCTCTTAATCTTTCAGTGTGTCCATCAAACTATTGCATTGACCAAGAAACACATAGGGAAGTGCATTTATGTGGAACGAAGAGAGAAGACAGGCTGATAATAAAAACTGTTAGCCAGGTTTATTTCCTAATGTAGGGAAATGCAGTTCTCCGTATATTTGAAGGACCAGAGAAGGCAGCAGTGGAAATCATCTGCCTCATTTGAATAATAATTCCTTGTCCTGGCTATCAAAGCTGGCTTTACCCCTCCAGGCTGAGATGTCTTTACAGTCCTTGCTGAAATGGAGTGGGAAGCAACAGCTATTTCATTGCCTGCAGAAGAAATTGAGAGCTGCTTTTTCATCTGAACTTGGCCAGGGGATGTAGATGGACGGAATGGGATTCTTAGGTTAATCTGGAATTCCCTGGAGCTCTAGGCTCTCAAGTGGCTGCACGAGTTCAGGTCCACGCTTTACATATTGAAAGGTTAATGAGAGGTCTGAAAGGTTAATGATTGCTGAGTGGATATTGCACAGTTTGGAAGCTGGGCTAGAGGCTGACTGAAAGATGCAACCCCATCTTTATGTTAGCATAGGGAAAAATTTATGAACATTTAGGAAACGTTTTCATATAGCCACACAGAAACACATTACATTTTCCTGCAAAAACAAGATTACTGCCTAGGGGGGTATAATACAAGTAGATGGGCCTTTGGAGTAATATTCTCTTTCATTTTTTTCCTATATTAAAAAACAAGTAATTCCTGAAGCTGTTGCTTTGCACCACAGGTGTAAGTTGCTTTGATTTTTATCACAGGAAGAACATGTGGAGACTACAGTCTAATCTGTGGGCACATGTTTTGCAGGGTGGAATTAACACTAGCGTGCGCCACGGTGGGATATACGTCAAGTCAATTATTCCCAGGGGACCAGCAGATAAGGACGGACAAATAAAGATAGGTAACGTGTCTGGCAATAAAACTCTGGGCTGGAGAACTCAGTGTTAGTGTGGGATGTTTGCCATGGGGACAAATACATTTGGGATTGGAGGTCATGCAACTGTGGCTTGTCATTCTGACATCTGCAATGGTGGTAGCCTCAGGGTTTACACCCCTTGAACTTGGACATCAAAGCAACTTGACCCCCTTGTTTGGTTTTCTTTCGTCCCAGGTGATCGGCTGCTGGAAGTAGATGGCATCAGCCTCTGTGGCATCACCCACAAACAGGCTGTGGAACACCTGAAGAAATCTGGCCAGGTTTGTACCACAGCAGAGCTCAATAAGATACCCAGAAGGTGGGCCAGAAGAAACATCTCCCCCACCTTACCCCATCCAACCCTATTCTCCCAAAGAGAAAAGTAAAAAGACATAGGGCTTGCTTTGTAACTGGAACTTGTTCATCACCATTTTAGGTTGCCAAGCTGGTTCTAGAAAGGGGAAACTACCTACTGGCAGAGCCATGCCTGGCTGCTAAGGACAGAAAGGAGGACCAATGTGCAGTGGTTTCTGTGGCAACATCCTTCACAGATGGTACCAAGGACTGCTGCTTTTTGACAGATGGTGAGCGATAAAAAGAAGGAACTCAGGGTGACTTCTTACAGCCTGGAAGAAAGGAATGCAAGAAAGTAATTGACTCTGAGGAACATATTTCTGATGTGCTCAGAGTTACAGTGGCCAGATACAGCTGAATTTCTGGTAGTCATAAATCCTGTACCTCTCAGCCTTCCTGAGATGGGGCTCAAGGGGGGCCACCCTTGTCTGTACCCCATAGCACTCTTGGGCAGGAGGCAGCGGGGTTGATGTTCCTCAGAGAGCACCACCACCAGCACATCTCCTGGTGTGTCCTGGAAGCCAGGGGGAACCGCTGCCCAGGGCCAGCACTGGAGACTACCATCACCTCATGGCTTAAAAAACAGAATCATAGCATGATTCAGAGATCACTTTCACTGAATTTAGCCATCAAATAAATGCTGTATCTTTTACTGTAGGGCTGTCTCACAGACATCGAGTCTGAACCATGGGGTGGTTACTCCTCTGCATCGTCCCCGGCAGAACAGGGCTCAGCTGCAAGTATGATGTTTGGGAAAGGGCTGGTCTCTTGTTCTTGGCTGGAAGTCAGATTCTACCTTATGCTGGTTAGTGCAGGACCCAAACTAACATCAGGCAGCTAGAGAATAGTAAGATCTACCAAATACTTACAGATGAATGCCATAAAAGGATAGCATTTGAACCGTTTTATGTTGGTAAAACAGGCTGCTTCCTTCATGGGCTCGTAGCAGATGGTGTAAAGTCTGTGAGCACACAGTGGAATAGAATCTAGTTCTCCCCATTCTGCCTGTAAAATTTCAAGGGCTCACAGAAATTAAAGGAACACCAAACCCTTCTTTTGCCATCAGTATCAGTAGATCTGCCTCTGCAGCTCCCAGGGAAAAGGTCTGCTGAGGGTATCATTCACATCAGCTCCTACAGGGCTACATACGCCATAGCTCCCACTCTTTCCAATCCCTGCTTTGAACAGATAACACATTTGAAGTCAAATTGACAAAGAACTCTGGAGGCCTCGGCTTTAGTGTTCTGCAAATGGAAGGAGATGCTTGTGAACACTTTGGAGGAGCTATTGTGAGGATCAAAAGACTGTTTCCAGGGCAGCCAGCTGAAGAGAACGGCGAAATTGAGGTCGGAGACATCATTTTAGCTGTGAACGGGAAACCTATTCAAGGACTCCTGTACCAGGTACCACGCAGTACTATCACTGGGACCCGGGGGGGTAATGTGTTAATATAGACAATGGGATGAAACTGCTTATAAACTTAGTTATCACCAGAGGGAGTCAGAAATTGCATATAATGAATCTAATTTCTATGTAGGATTGTTCTCCGGAATTGTTATGGAGTATTTCCTTCCTAACAGAATTCTTTCAGAGAACTTATTCCGCTATTTAATGTATAACTTTCTACTATTGATGCACAAAGTCTATTGTTAGATGCACACCAGTTGTTAATTAGCTGGAATCTTTGTTGGTGTATAATTGGAACATTTTTTCCCTGTGGTCATTTTTGCTTTGAAATGTCATGCTAAATACCATGCCCCAGATTCAAACCTCTATCAGGTGAGGAAAATGAAGTGTAACTTTTTTTTACCTGGAATGAGAAATTCTATACTCACAGGAAGAAATTAAACAGTAAAAAAAGACTACATATGGATTTTTTTTTTTTATCATAATCTCTTTACCTTATGAAAAAATCCCTGAGCTTTGTATATGAATGCGCATTGAGTAGGTAAGATTAGTAACAATCAAAAATGGTGAAATCATGCAATTTTCCCACTGCCAGGTCATTCATATCATTAAATAGCTGGGGCAAAAGATGGGGTGCTGAAAGCTGAATGCCATCAAAGAGATTTAACGTCAAGGAGGGGCTTTGAGAAAGTCTCCCTTTGGTATGTCGATATGGGAGTGTGTAATCCACTGAAGATGTGTCCCTGCCACACACAGTTTGAATTAATTTGTCTGAAAAACCTGTTTTCTTCAAGAAAAGAGAATGAATTTAAACCTATGTGTCGGTGGGGAAACAAAAGTTTGTAAACAGAACTGTCATTCAGATAGACATTCACATGAAAACTATGGTGCACTTCTGTGACAATCATATAATACTGAATTTTGGCCCCCAGTCGCTGCCGAGACACAAATACTGGGAATTCGGCATTCACAATAAAAACCGTCTCTGTCCCAGTTGGTAAAATGACATGAACTATAGATTGCTCTGTAAGAAACCTAACATTCCCTCCTTATGCCTAGGATGTCCTGCACTTGTTGAGAGGAGCTCCTGCAGAAGTCACACTACTACTTTGCAGACCACCAAAAGGTGTTCTTCCAGAAATAGAGCTGAGCGCCCTGGTAAGGCAAAGCTTCTGCCAGAAAACTTGCTTCTGAAAACCTGAAAAAAGTCTGCTACTGCATTTTCTACCCAAGGCAACCTTCCCTTTTCTCCAAAGTCTTGTATTCCATTTCTTTCCTTTCCCGGCTTCCACTCAACCTCTAGAGTTCAACTGATCCTTCCTCAGTGACCGAAATAATAGAAATCTGACAGACATGAAACTTGTTCATCCCAGCCCAAGAACTTCTAAATTGCAGCACTGTCATTGGAGTGAAACAGCACATGCCCAAGCAGATCTTCTAGTGATACTTTTAAAAATGTTCTACTAGATCCCACCTGCAGCCATGCTCGCTCGCTTGGAGGTAGCTGTATTACTCCCTAAAGTGAGAGGAAAAAAAAACAAAACTTCCTATCCAGGCTACCTCTTAATAAACTTAAATAAATGAAATAATGGTTTCAATTGGTTATTCAGTTTCTTATTGATAGTTAGCAGAATCTGCAGGGGAGAACAAAATAAAGAAAAAACCAAACAGTAGAGACTGCAGAGACTAAACCAGCACCATTGGGTGTGCTAGGACTATTGCTCCTGCTTCTTGAACACAACTCATGGACATACACACACAAAGTGCCCTTATAATGAACGTGCATTGGCAATACTCTTGCTCCATGCGGAATGGCCCTCTCATGGCTCCTGTCCCACCAGGATTTATAAGAGCTGTCCCTGGGTAGACAGAAATGACTGTCAGGACCATCTCCAGAGAACAACCTGACTCCTGGTGCTCTCTTGCAACCTGCCCTTGGCTGATTTCTATGGTCAGTCGTACAGGAGACAAATCTGGACACCACTTCTACACAGTGAACAGAATAATATAGGCATAAAGTTGAGGCATAACATTAAAAAAAAAAAAGTAAAAGTAGCCACCTCTGGCAAAGAAATCATTGGGAAAAGTGAACTTGTGTAGTTGTTCCCTGGCTGGAACTCCTGAAGAATGTGAAAGACAAGCATAAAGACAAAACAGATGTTTAGGGAGAGAGTACCTCACTTTATTTTTTTTTCCCCCCCTCCCTTCCAGCCGCATTAGATATTTTCACATTCCAATGCTTATTGATAATTACCTCTTCAAATTATTTTATGGAAAGAAGCTGGGGGATAGCAAAGGAGTGACACTAACCTTTCTGTTATTTCAATAGACTCCAGCACCGTCTCCAATCAAGGAGTTTGTGGCAGAAATGCCAGGCAGTACCGAGGTGGGAAACAGTATGGATCAGTCTACCAGTGATGGAGGTAGCACCTCTCCGGACCTCGAAGACTGCCTGGATTCTCCAGCGGCAGCAGATTTCAGTGAGCCTCCCGAGGAGGACAGCTCAGCTCATGAAGACCAGGAAGCTGAGTTTCAAGAGAAGCCCGTACAGAAAGCGACGGCTCCCGGGGAAAGTTTCTACAAGCATCTTTGGAAGTTTCATCAAGAAGCTGCCGGATCTGAAGCCTTCCCCTGCCTAGAGGAAGAAGTGAAGCAGAACTGCTACTCACCACGAGAATTCGGATGGGCCAAAAGGTAGGGAACACCGAAATCCGCTCTGCAGCCTTTCCTCCAGCTCTTAGAATTTTGAAAGTGAATTGCTTAGGTTTAATTCTGGGGCTATCTGCTACTAATCACTGCTGATTACTGAAGATTTTGGGTTACCATCTGATTCCGACTGCCCTAATCCGCTGTCTCTATTTGCTCTCATCTTATTAGAGTTTTGCGTAAGTCTGTGCTGCGAGACGTTCATAGGAGCGCTGCACCGCTCCAATCACTGCTGCTCTGCTGAAGCTGGCTGCAGCTTGAAACCAGTGGAAAAACTCTCACTGATTCAAATAGGAACCAAAGACTTTCTGATTTATTATACCGTCTTTTCAATTTCAATTTTCATAGAGTTGACTTAAACAGGCACCAAAAATATCTTTCTTTTTGTACGATCTTTTCATTTCAAATTTTTTCAGAGAAAAAAAAAAAGCTAAACTCAGAAGACAAACCATGATCAAGGTGTGGGGGGGGTGGGGGTGGGAAGTTATTTTCCTGTCTTCAGAAGCCTATAGAAACCCTGAACCAGAGGGGTTATACAATATACAGGGGAGTTATACAATATAGAGTCAGTCAGAGATTCCAGACTACAAGTCGAGTGGGGCCATAATGGCTGTTCATTTTTTTAGCTCCTCTCTCTTGAGAGGAGAAGCTCCATTCTCACTGATTACTTCTTTATTTTTATAGTAACACAGGAGAACCCAGACAGCAGCTTAATACCATTAGTAGTACTTCACTTAAAATTAGATCATGTATAAGCAGGAGGCTTTCCAGTGGCCATCTAGTAAAGCATATGGAGGCAAAGCCCAGCACTACAATCTTTTTATTTTCCAGCCTCATACTTAATAAGAGTGATGCTGACCTATCAAACACAAAATGTATGCCTGAAACACTCTCTCTACCCCCTATTGATGAAGAGTATCTCACTGTCAGCTCAATGTCTGCCACCTCACTTTCACGGGGAGGAAGCTCCGAGACACTGTCCACAACCATGGTGACCCCACAACCACATCTCTGTGGTCTCTTCTCATCATCCCTTCCTGCTGGGGACACACGTGACAGTGACAATGAATGGGAAGACCTGGAGCAACTGGAGGAAGAGAAGGAAGAAAAGGAAGATTTCACTAGGGTACGTGGTAGACACCAGATTATTAACAGGTAGAATACGACAGAGGAAAAGAAACAACTTTCAGAATGCAACAGTCTTGAACATTAATTTTAAATCATTATCTGTGCAATTTCTGCATGGGTTTTTGTTGGGTTTTTATTTTTACTTTCCTGATTATCCACAATCTTCAAGTCAAGCAGACCTTCCGCTATGCCCAGATTTTCAGAATTCTTTACCATTTGCCTTAAGGCCATCTCCTTGCTCATGCCATCCTACTGTTTCTTCAGATTTCCAGCATTCTGCATTATTATTCCCAATTAGAGGCCGGAAAGCCCTCTAGTAGCCTCTAAACTTAATTGGAGTCAGCTACTTGGGGTTTTTCTGTCATATTTTAAACTCATGTGGAAAATCACTTTGCTACAGTGATCGTACTGTAATGTCCTGATAAGAAAGTACAATCCTTGTGCTAATTACTATTCAAAAATATATGGCTCAGTCCTGCCAAATGCTGAGCATCTTGCATTCCTTCTGACACTAATGAGCTCTGAATCCCTGCTAATTTGAGAGCACCGAGGACAAAATTTAGCTCCAGCCATTTCTTTCAGTGGGACATTGATAATCTCTGCACCCCACTATTGTAGTGCTTGTCAGCTCAGAGGACTCCAGGCCTCTCTTCACACATTTCAGATTCCAAAATTCCAGTCCCTGGGGGCATTCTCTGCCCTTTATTAGGCCCCATCAATCCATCAATCAATCACCATGCAGCTCCACCAGGTAAAAAAGAAGTAAAATTCATTCTGGAGCAAGGCAGTGACAGATCAGAGAAACCCCAGCTGTTTGTCCTTATTTGTACCATCTGAGGATCCGATTCCTATCTGCATATAGAACATAATGGAAGATGTTAATGAGGCAACAGAAAAGCCTCCATCAAACAGGTCTTGTGCTTATTTTAACAGGAAATGGAGATCTTTGTGACTTTAACAAAGTCAGAGAACAACGGTTATGGATTCTCTGTAGTCCTTAACAAAGTGGACAACTGCCTGTACGTTGATGAAATCTTGAATGAGCCTGCTCTGTCTGATGGAAGACTGAGAAGGGGAGACAGAATCATTATGGTACAGTAATTCTTTGAGTTTATACAGAGGAGAAAATATTTTCAGATCAGTGTTGTTTAGCTTCCTCATTCTTCCTTTCATAGGGTTGAGTTTATCAGATATTTAGGCATGCAAGTGAATCACATACTAATGTAATTCTGCTGACTTCAGTAGGACAAATTTCAGACTGAATAGATTCTATGACCAGGCAAATAACATCTAGCAGCAATGCAAGACAATCAAGATACTAAATGCTTTCCCAATTAAATAACAGAAACTGAATTAAGGTATTAAGATAG
This sequence comes from Gallinago undulata, assembly GCA_026546715.1. NCBI lineage: Eukaryota > Metazoa > Chordata > Aves > Charadriiformes > Scolopacidae > Gallinago > Gallinago undulata. Next base: position 19,325,294 of record JAOTQQ010000002.1, on the reverse strand, counting down.
GTGACATACAAAGGATGCAGGAGTTCTAGGCTTTGTTTGTACATCACAAAGGATATTTTCAGCCTGGTTCATCTTCAATTCATTGATTTAGATCATCTTCCTTGATTTTTGCTACAAGACCTTGAGTTTCGAGAAAAAAAAGAGCCATTTTTATGAAAGCTCTGCATTCAGAAGAATAGAAGTTGACAAAAGAAATCTTACTGCAATCTTAATAGTTGCATTCACTGACATTAATTACCACGGCAAAGCAGTTATGTGAAAGTGAAAACAAATCCAAGCTCATATGCAAAATTTAGAAGGGAGGGAGAAGTACCTAATGGTCAATGAGATCTGTGACATCGTTTTACCGTTTGTCATTTAGGTGAACGGAATTGATGTCACCTCTTTGCCGTGCAATGAAGCCCTGACTTTGCTGCAAAGCTCTCCTCCTGATCTGCACCTCGTGGTTGGTCGTGCTGACAGCGATCCATGTCCCTCTGTTAGGCCAGATGAAATTCCCGAAATTACTCTCACAAAAGGTGCCAATGGACAGCTAGGTGTGTAGTAAATACTATGCATCCTACTTTGGACAGGGATTACAGCCATTTTAAGGTAACCGTAAGCAATGGTGGTCTTGGATCAATAAGATCCTGAGTGACCTTGACACCTTTATGCTCTCCTGCATCACTCATGGCCAAGAAATGGAGAGCTTTATTTTGGGCAAGGCCTTAAAGGGAAAACTAATATTTCTTATTAGATCAATAAAGATAGTTGGAAAAATGATCTTTGTATTATCACCCTTTCAGCTGAAGTTTCTGGCAGATTTCCAGTCTCATATTTTCAAGTCACCGATACACAGAAGTTGTTGGTAGTTAGATAATAATGTCCACTATCTGCTAAGATAATTAAAGATCTATTTGGAGGGAAAGAAAAGAAAAAAAAAAAGGCAAAGTTTGAGAAGGATGAGTCACTGGTGAGGACAGTAGTTTGCTATTCAGAAAGTCTCTCCACTCAAGTCCCTGATTCACCACAGACACAAGGTTTTATCTCCATTGTGCAAAACAAGCGATAAAAGAAATCCCCACTGCGTATGTTGGTGTTTCTGAGGACGTGACGAGTACTGCTCACGGGTAAAACTGGAGCCTCAGGAAACAGAATATCTCTATTTGCTCAGGCACAGCAGCCTGTTTCCAGGTCAGAAAGTTGCTTGTTTGGAGATTGGTTAAATATCATTGCCCAATTCTGTTACGGGTATGTCCTTAGTCGTCGTGTGCCCCCATTCCCTATGGCACTCTAAAGGCCACAAGGCAATTAAGCACCCTGGTAACGAGGGAGACACCGCTATCCAGCTACGTGTCTTATTCAAATGACTACTCAACGTCAGGTGAAATCAAACAGTATGGAATAGCTGAAGCACAGAGATGGGCAACACCATTTAAGTTTTTCCCGTAATTTTTAAACATCCGATTGCATTTCACTCTCCCAGTCCAGCTCTTAAACCCCATCTCACCAGGGAAAGACTGCTATTTATAATGTCAGTGATTTGTTCAGCCTGTCTTTCAGTGACCCCCATCCATTCCATTAGGCTGGATGTCACCGACAGTGACAATCAAAATACGCTGCCACAAAAGATGCTTTCTCTGCGTTATTCTAGGCTTGAAGCTGACAGGAGGAGCTGGAAGCAAGTTGGAAGGTATTTATGTGCTAGAGATAGTGCCTGGCTCTCCTGCCAGCGTGGAAGGCAGTTTGCAGCCACGAGATCAGATTGTTTACATCTGTGGACTGTGGACTGAGGGCATTAGCCTGGATGATGCAGTGAGAGTGTGCGAAGCTGCCACCCAGAATGTCCAAATCAAAGCCACAAGGTAAAGCATCTGAGCCTACTCACTCCCAATCCCAGTGTTGAAGCAGGTTCCTAAATTTTACATCAACGAGCCAAATAGTAGAAACAAGACAAACCACAAGAAAAATGCTTTACCTCAAAGGTCTGAATGCTGCAGCCTGATACCTAACATCCATATGAAATCTTAACTTCTTGTAATTACAACTTACACAGTGAGCACAAGTAGACTCGTACAGCAAGAATGAGAACTCTCCCAACTCCATCTCCCAAACACAAATGTGAACCCTTTAGCTGTGAGGCTGGCTGCCTCAGGAAATATTTAGATATATATATATCCACCATGATATATTTCATAGAATCCCAGAATGGTTTGGGTTGGAAGGGACTTTTAAGACCATCCAGTTCCAAGCCCCTGCCCTGGGCAGGGACACCTCCCACCAGACCAGGTTGCTCCAAGCCCCATCCAGCCTGGCCTTG
>JAOTQQ010000002.1:19270733-19320611 GCA_026546715.1 Gallinago undulata | reverse complement strand
TTGGAGAGAGCCAGAAGGTCTCCCCTCAGCCTCCTTTTCTCCAGGCTGAACACCCCCAGCTCCCTCAGCCTCTCCTCCCAAGACTTGTTCTCCAGACCCCTCACCAGCTTTGTTGCCTTTCTCTGAACCCACTCCAGCCCCAAAATGTCTTTCTTGTAGTAAGGGCCCCAAAAACTGGACATGATACTCATCTGACTACTGGCATATGGCTACCTGAAAAAATTATCCCAGGCCAAGCTACCGATTTCACGCTCTACAACAAGCCATGGGCTTGTTTTTATAAGCTGAAGCAGCTTATTTCACTTACAGAAGAACTAAGTGCTTTGAATTTGCTACAGTTCACAGACAAAGGTATCTGTGCTCTCGGTGCCTGTGGTATCACTAAAGCACGGCAGATGCTGATACTGGTAGGACCTTGCTCACACATCCTTGCTCCACGAGCTCTACAGGCTCCAGGATTTCTCAGAACACCTCCAAAAGAGGTTAGCAGGTCTGAGCCACCTCCGACACAGACTGATGAACTCCACAACAGTACCTGCCTCTTATAAAACATGATTCTTCCCTAGGGTAATTTGGTATTTGGTGTTCTGCTTGCTACCATCTCTGATAGATTTATAAATAAACCTATAATAATTTGCTACAAAGGAAGCAAGCCTTCATTTTATAGAATCTCTTAGTTATAAAAATGCATACTAAAATTGCAAATACAATTGCAAATGCAAAATACAACAGTTCACGCATCATTTTCTATAACCTGGACATTAAGAGCACCTTGTGGAAGACAACTAAGCTCACCAGGATATGATAAAGCCAAACCCCAAACCAGAGGAGGGTGGGTGGAGGTGGGAGCATCAGGAAATGCACGTATTCTTTTCTTCCATGCCCATCTCTGTAGACACTCACACACTCTGCTTCTTCCTCCGCCTTGTCACTGCCACGCATCTAGGATGTCTCAGTCTGATCTCCAGTTGTTGTTACGACTTCAAAAATAGCAATGACCGAGATGCAACATCTCTGCAATTCATGAGAGAATTGTTTGTATCACTGGGCAAATTGGGAAACTGAATCATGCAGCAGAGGGTGTCTCAAACCGCCTCATAGGGTACCAATACTGGCTGTTGATGCTTCCTTTAATAATCCAAGCACAAAGTTTACATTCTCTCGTGTGTATGAGGGTGGCAGGAGGCCTGTCAGAACATACATGCACGTATGCTTTTAGGGCCACCTGCTGAGACAGAGAAAGCCAGCATTTCTTTCTCAAATGGAAACCTGAATTCCCCACAACAGCATCTGCTGCATCAACATGGTAAGAAACTCCACATTTTTCAATGAGGGTCTGTAAAACATGCCCTCTCTGAAAGAAAATAGTCTGTAGCTGGCACTGGCAGCACCTGGGAAAGATTAATTCTTCCTAAACAAAACTGCCTCCCTCAGAGTTTCAAAGAACGCTTCTACATCCATTACCCCTTGTCCATCTGGCGTCTCCGACCCTGTAACATCCAGCTTTTAAAGCTTATTTTGGACCTTGCTTGTTGGGAGGTAAAGAGTCTTCAGGGATCACCCACAGAAGGCTCAGTTCACAGGTCAAAGTTTAAGCCCACAGGAATTTTTTTGTGTTTTACATGGCAAATACGAAATGCGTTATTACGTCTCTGAATATGATTTGGGGTGTTTTACTATAGAACATTGTCCTGGTACAACCGGGTAAAAGTTGTTGCTGCTTTTTCACAGAGAAATATTTGGAGGAAACAAACTCTGATGCTCAGCAAAACACTCCCGATTCCCCAGAATGTAAGGTAAGAGAATTTTATTAAGTGTGAGATGGTCCATCATGAACTGGGATTTTTTTTCATTATTTAGTGTATTTGCTTCCTCTCCAGTGCCTTTGAAAATATGAATATAATGAATTTGGAGAATGACCTGTGAAGTGTTGAACTCCTTCAGCATTCATGGACTAGAATGTGCTGAGCAATTCCTGGGGTCAGACTCTTCCATTGCTGATTTTCAATGTATAATATCATTATTTTACCACCTTGGTAACATAAGCACAGCTCATATGATGCAGACTCTCCATTAGGTCTTCATAGTACTCTTGACAGGTGACAAGATTAATCCTTAGCTTAGAAAGCAGCACAGGAATAAGATACACTTATTTACTTATTTTCCCCAGAATCTGTGACATTCTGTAATTGTGAAGCATTTTCCATAACAATCTTTGAAACTTGAGATTAAGATGTTTCATTCTTAAATTCTTATTTGGGGCATTTTAAAAAAAAAAAAAAAAAAAAAAAAAAAGGAGGGTAAAATTACTCCAAACCTTTGTAGCATTATGCAGCATTGACATAAACAGCGTGAATTTGGCAAGAGCAATGCCATGTTTAAAAGGATTAATTCCTGAAATACACAGGTGTGTTCTTTGAAAAAAACAAGTCATTTTCATGCTAAACATATAATGCTTCAAAAATTCTTACAAGTGCAAACATCTCTTGTATTTGTGCAAACAGATGGAAAATAATGTTACTTGGAATTGAAATTACCCACTTTGGGATTGATATTTCACGGGAATGGATTTACTGGTTTTCTCTGGATTGTGCTTTGCACAGAAAGGCTGTCTCTCGTTAAAATCAGACCTCCAACCTGGCAGAAAAATTGGAACAATTTTCTCACTTTTGATTAAGTCATCACTATTACTGCTTCTTCCGCACCATTTAATCCATGATGGTTTGCCTGTTCAACCTGCTACAATAATTTCCGAGGAGGATATTTGCGACATTGGAACTAATCATGCTGCAAGTCATAAACATTTCTAGGCTGCTGCTATTTCTGACATAACACTTGACCCTAAGAAAGCAGCTGATTTTGAAACGGAATGAAGTGCTAAAGCCAAAGAGCTGGGTCTGCTGGGGTTGTAAGGTTAGGATTTTCATTACAGAACAGTAAAAGAACGGGGCGGGTACTGCGTTGCTGTCACACTGGAGATAAGAGTGACTTGTTTGTCCGTGAGGGCAATGTATTTGATATATTATAAAAGGTCTATAAAAGTACGTGTTTCCTTGCTTTTAAGAGGCTATTTTCCCCTGCAGCAGCTATTTTAAAAGATTATGGAAATAAGTATGTACTATTTTCATTCTGATACATACATGCAGTTGTTATGTTAATCACTGGAAGCTCTATACACCTATTCACGAGAAGGATATACCCTACAATCTACATCAGCCAACGGGGGACTGCAAAGCATAACGTGATTCTTTGTTATTGAAAATAAAAAAATAAATAAAAAAAAGCAACACAAAACCAAAACCTCAAGCCCTGAATAAACTCCCCTTTGACTGCATCCTTTTCTATTGTAGGACTTCATTCTTCAGATTGAGCTGGAAAAAGCAGAAAACGGAAGCCTAGGGTTCGCCCTGGTAGGTGGGCGGAACGGCAGGGCTATCCTCATAAAAGCCATCAGCCCCGACAGCATCGCACAGCTCGACGGGAGGCTCCAAGTTGGGGACGTTCTACTTAAGGTAACACTTGTTCTTCTTCGGTTTGGGCCCTATGTTACTTTATAAGGAGCATTCTGTTCAGTATTTATGTATCCAACTCCCTCCCCATCTCTCCTGTAGGTCTCCTTTAGGGACTGGAAGGGTCTCTAAGGTCTCCCCAGAGCCTTCTTTTCTCCAGACCCCAACGTTCTCAGCCTCTCCTCACAGCAGAAGGGTTCCTGCCCTCAGAGTATTTTCATGGCCTCCTCTGGACCCATTTCAACAGGTCCATGTCCTTTTTGTGCTGAGGTCCCAGAGCTGGACACAGTGCTCCAAGTGGGGTCTCACCAGAGCAGATCAGAGGGGCAGAATCACCTCCCTTGAGCTGCTGGTCAGTTATATAAAGATTGCTCAGTGCTGGGACATGCAACTACAAAAAAGCTTTCTGGTACAGGAATCTGGAAGCCCATATGATTGTATTTTTCAGGTGAATGAGACTTCTGTGTCTGGTCTACCACGCCAAACCGTTATAGATTTGCTGCGCAAAGCCCGAGGCACCGTCCAACTCACCGTCTGCCGAAGCCTGGCTTTGCACCGGGCTCATTCAGGCAACCAGAGCAACAGCATCCCTTCCCCTAAAAACACAAACCCAGAGCTGGGTAAGCAGCTACCTCCGCTCAGGACGCGATAAGAGTGGGATCGTGTGTTGTGAGTTCAAATTTCCCATTCACAAACCGACTCGATATTACCAACGTACAGTTAGTCCTGATTCATAGCTGTGGGACATATTTTAAGAACATATTCTTAGTTCAGGCTAAGCTAGTCAAGACTAGCTTGGGACCCTGGGACCACAGGGAAGAAATACTCAAGCGCAATTTTAAGTTTAGGAATAGGAAGCAAAGCTACAAGACCCTCAAAAACGCTTCAACTCAGCTCATGTTTTCAAGTCGTGAAGGTTCCTGATCCGATTTTACCTCTCTGATGGAATCACAGCCAACAACTCTCTGATGGAATCACACCCAATTATTGACCCAGCTGCTAAAATACATTTCCCACAAATTTCACGTCCCAGCACTCCTACCTTGTCCCAGAGAAGTGCCACAGCTCCCATTCTGCCTGGCAGATGGCTCCTCTCTTTTCTGTGCTGGCTCATGGTCAGACCCAGAAGCCCCCACCCCCTGATTGCTAGGAATCTGAGAGCACACCCACCTGTGTGGGGCAGTAATTAGAGAGCTGACTGCTCTAATTGAAAACATGTGTGCTGATGGCTCTGCTCTACTGAATACTCAAAATTTAAATACTAATTAAAGCTGGGAGTGGAAGCAAGGGTATATTATTACTAATAGATTATGGGGTTATATTCCTTAGCTTTCTATTTTTTTGAACATTTAAAAGATGCAAACTTATCTGCGCAGGTATTTCAGGCAATTCTGCTGTTAGGCAGCAGCTGCTTCTAGGGTTCAAGGATCCCAATTTTTTCAGTATCTCTTAGACTAAACCTAATCCTCTCTAACTCCTTGCCTGTGCCATAAGCACTGGATGCTTCTTCACTTACTGGAAGCTGCCCTAGGTGTTTCAAGAGCAAAGCTTTTCCATAAGGATGAGAAAGCTACGTTCAGCATCAGCCTGGAAGGAGGATGTTCACTGCCCCATCCCTACTCCAGTTTAATTTTGGGGGTTAATGATGCAAAAAAAAAAAAAAAATAAAAGGGCAGCCAGTTATAAAAAGGTTGATTGAAGCTCTTGCTCTTTCAGGGGCTGTGGAAATATTCCCATTCCCCTCAGTAAGAAAAGCCTTTTCTTCTCTGCAAATTCAAGGAACTGGGTGTGGGGACATTTATTTGCATCTCATATGCCACTGGGGAGTCACACAGTTGCTGGGAAGTTTAAGCTGTGTTCCTGGACCAGCAAAACCCAACGGTGTTACTGAAGCACTAGCATCAAAGTTTATCTGTGCTATTTTTCCCTTAACACTGCAAAGTAATGGGCTGGGTTAGGGAAGGCATTTCAATTCTATTTCAGGTTTTTTATAGCTGCTATTGATACAGGGGTCTGATCCAGTGGATCTTCTGGAAACCTACATTCTCCAGTGGAGATATATGGCATTTGTGCAGTACTAACCCTCTCGGAGCATCCATGAGAGGGACATTCCATGCCCATTTCTGGCTCTGCATCTCAGTGCCTCTTCCAAGATGAAAGTCCCCTGGTGTGGGTGGAACAAAAGAAATGAATCTATATTTTCATGCTTTATAGGCATTTCACTTTGATTTTGTGTTCTGGTATTCAGAGAGTGCTGCAGGAAGCCTGCAAGCTCAGCCCGTTTTCACTTTCAAGGAAGAAGAAGAATCCAAGCAGATGTGTGCCAAGGTAAAACCGGGATCATGCTTCTGGAGGGTATCACCAATGTACTCCTATGGTTATTTACCAAATGGTTTTGCTGCAGTGCGGGAGAGAACCACCCCTCCTTAACAAAAAAAAAAAAGATTAATATGAGGGAAGTGTGCTGCAGTGACTGGAACTGCTCACGTTGGGATGAATCAGGGGATTCCGCTGAGATAAGAGCGTATGATGAGTGTAATATTTATGCTAAAAGGGTGGGGGGAAAGAATTTTGCTTATGCAAGCCTAGTTCTGCTGCTTTATGATATTGGAATTAATGATTTATGAATTTTTCCATTCTTTCAGTATTTTAAAACAATATACTTTAGAAGATTTCTGTTCAACTGTATCCATTAATATTCATAACTTCAAGGCAACCAAACTTCTTCAACGTGGTTATTAAATCTCAATAAGTCCTTGAAGGCATTCCACAGCAAATTTACAGCATCTATTATTTCTGAGTTTACAACTGTAAAACCTCTCCTCAGCAAATGTAAGAAATACAGGTCTTCTTATCCTCCAGAACAAATAAAAAACCCCAAGCCCTGCTTCAACCAATATGATCAAACTAGAAGAAGAAAAGATTTCATGGAAGAAATCCTTGACATGAATAAGCCGAGAAAACTTTGAAGAGGAATTTGTTTGAGGAAGTTTTAAGTACACTGTTGGAACTAAACTGTTAGAGATTGGTGACATGTAGTATCAAAACAAGGTCATATCTATGATCAGATAAAGGAAATTATATCAGTGAGAAGCAGGAGAACTAAGGGTACATGTTCCTTATGAGATCCCTGAGTTAACAAGGTATAAGGCACAAATAGATTTAAGGATTTGGTTAAGTCTATCTAGTCCAGCACATGCCTAACTTTAAGCACATGCTAAAGTTTTTGCTGAATTAGTGCCCTTAATTCTCTCTTCTTCATTATTTCCAGATTGCCTTTAGCTGTCTCCTATGAATAGAAAGTGTTTATGCTTTACTTTATAGGGCACAGCTGCTACCTGCTCCAAAGAGGTAGACTTTGAAAATGACAAGCTGTGAAAGAAAAGAAAAAAAAAAAGATGAAAAAAAGCATCAGTAAAATACCTTTCCTTGGCAAATAGGAAACAAAAATCCATATAGCATTCTCCAATCAGTGCAGTCAGTAAGGGCAGAAACTGGGTAAATGAATTCATGGTTAAATAGGCAGCCATGAATCCTCCGGTTCTGATGGGGAAATATAACCGCAAAAGTAAGAAAATAGGGTATAAGGGTACGAGATTTTGTGGGCCCTTCAAGAGTTTATACTGTTTAACATGCCAGGGTGGTTTCTGAGTGCATCTGCAATGTTAAGCAGGGAAGGAAGAAGAAACACCACTCTGGACTAAAATTTAAATCATTATCTATCAAGTGTTACAGCTGAGAAGGAGCTGCTTCCACCCACTAATGGCAGATGTCCTGCATTGGTATTTCAGGACCCAGTTATCATTCTCTGGGATGGAAAACCAACCACCAAGACTTCTGCTTCATATGTAGGGTGATCAAACATCTGCCTTCTCTGTTAGTCAAGTGCTTCCTCAGCAGAGCAGCTGCCCCCTGCTTCCACCAGCTGCCATCACTGTGCCTGAGATAAAAAAAAAAAGGAAATTACCATCAATTCCATCTCAGACTCTAGTGGTTCTGCTGCCAAGAGCTGGGAGGTGAAGAGTCTGACTCATGATTCTTGGGACTGCGTTTTCTTTATGAGATCAGAGAGGATGTAACTAACATGAACCTTTTCAAAGCTTAGTCACGCAGGTGAAGATGTAGAGATGTCCAAAGACTGAATTGTTATGAAGCTCACAAATAGAGCTGATGTGGCTTTTAACTCCTAGAAGGTACTGCAACGCTCAATCAAGGTTACTTCTTTCTTCTGAAAGTGGAAACTATTCTATTTTCCCTTTCCTTCTTGAGTCAAGGACACATTTTTGCCAGATACAAGAAAGAATTTTGATGAAAGTATATTCTTGATGTTTCTCAGTACTGATTCTTCATGGCTTTTTCTCATTTTAAACCTGCAGGATCCAGAAAGTACACACAATTCCCCTCTGCAAGGTCAGAGGCCTGGGCAAGGCTATAAGGATATCATCAGTAACATTTCAGACATGTAAGTCTTTCAAAAGCAGTAAAACTATGAAAATCAATAGTATGGATAATTTATTTTTATATTTTCAGAGCTGTCTTAATATATGCATATACACTCATGTTCTATTGGAACGCTGCTCCATCTCTGGTAAGAGCTGCTAAACAGCTTCCACATAACTAAGAGAAATGAAATGGAAGTTTCTAGATGTGACAGCTCATGCAGTGGTGCCTCAGCTCCAGCCTTTCCAGCCGAGGAGGAGAGAGACCATTGGTTGGTGTGGGCAGGGTCCCCATGGTTTTTACTACATGATCCAAGCAGGTCTTGCTTGGTCCAGCCTGGGCTGGAACCTGTGCTACTGCAGCTGTAGTGACACAGATGTTGAACTCCACACATCTGGGAATCAAGAGAATTTGAAGATGTCACTCCAAAGAAAGTATATAGGATGAGAAAAGAAGGATTTTACTTCAAATTTTAAATCTACAGTAAAATGGGAAATCAAAGAATGATGGAGTGTTGATAAGATATGGGAACTTTTTTCTAATACAATGATGTAGAATATATGAAATATGATTATTTTCTTACAACCCACATAAATGGAAAAAAGAACTAAATATTTACAATTAAAGTTTTGTAAGAACAGTATTTGGCCAATCAACTAGGGATGAAAATCTTCCCTAACTTCCCTGTTGGCAGAGATAAAGTTTGAAAGAAGCTTTGATAGCATCAGCAAGTGAGAACATCCATGTGAACATAGGCTCAGTGCCACTTGCCATTATCCCATTGCTAATACAACACTATCTTGTCATAGACCAGGTAATCAGGTGTGATTATTATTAAATTATCTTGCTCTGTGTGCAAGATAGAATCATAGAATGGTTCAAGTTGGATCTTAAAGATCATCCAGTTCCAACCCCCTGCCCTGGGCAGGGACACCTCCCACCAGACCAGGTTGCTTCAAGTCCCCTCCAGCCTGGCCTTGAACCCCTCCAGGGATGGGGCAGCCACAGCTTCTCTGGGCAACATGATGCATAATATGTCTATGGCTAATAAAAAGTTATCATATATGGGGATAAAAGGTATCTTTTATGGTTTCTTTTTTTTTTTTTCCAAATAGGATGGTTTTCTGGCCCCTGTCCTGTAATCTGGATATTTTTTACTACCAGTATTTTCTGGTATTTCTATTTTCTACTTGCAAAAGCGTTGTGTAACGAACGTGCACAGCCTGCAATGGTTACTGATAGTTGCAAAGCAGCTATTTATTATCTTAACTGTACCTTCTACTATTTCTAACATTATGTATTATGATCATACCCAGGACAGGATGAGGTAAAACCGTGGTCTGCTTATGCCTGCTGACATAGTTAAGTGTTAGGTCTGAGGGTACCAGAGTTAGCCAGCAGAGGAATATTTGACCCATCCTGCACACATTACACATGTATTCTGGATTCCAGACATATCTTCTACCTAAAACATATTTAAGAAGTGCTCTAAAATTTTCTAAATGCTTTAGGAAACAGTAACAAGCAAAGCCTATTTCGCTATGATTGCCTAACAACTGACAACTGTCATACAGGAAAAATTGTCTATAACTGACACAAATCTTACTTCCAATATTTTTTGGGCAGCTTTTTACACAAAGTATGTTCTCATCTCTGAAAAAAATAACATACCACATACAGATTATAGTGTTTTTCACTAGCTATATTCACAAACACTACTCCAGGCAAAATGCTATTATTACTCCTTGAACGTATGCTGCTCAGTGTTCACACGAATTCTTGCTTCAGAAAGTTAGAAGTGATCCAAAATGGATGAAAGCCAAAACTTTTGTGCGGTTGAGATTATGAAAGCTGCTGCCACTTCCACAAGACCATTCACCTAACCCTGTTTTACAGGTCCCAGCAATGTGTGGGATGCGAAGGCTGCAGGAGGGAGAGTCAGCAATCTGAGTCAGGCAGCTGGAACGACGGGGAGGATGATGTGCCCCACGGGATTCCTCTTCTACCTCGAAGTAACCATGCCAAAACTCTTGTTTCTTTACCATTATAGGCTAGTTCCTCCGTTACAGTCCCAGTGAGAACACCACTAATCCCCTGTACACAAGCTAAGAACTTGTTCGTTGTGTCTCAAAGCCCAGGGCACTCGGGACACAATTTTTACTGTTGATACATTTGAGGGCCATCAAACCTTTGCAGCATCCCTGAGAGGGTGGCCTACATCAGGAGGTCTCCAACTCTTCTGGAGAACTACTAGAAGGAAGGAACACGAGTCTGAATGTAGTTAACTCAACCCAGGGAGGGCAGCTCTGCTGGCCATCACCCACTCGCCACGGCTCTGAGCACCTCTGCTTTAGAACTCCAGTGTCAAAAGGATGAGCAACTCTTTATTTTTATTTTTTTTAATTTATTTTTATTTGTATTTTTGAGGAGTTTTTGTGTCTTTTGTTTTGGTTTTTGTTGGGATTTATTTTTTTAACATGATAATTTTATATATCATGTCCTTTCTTAAAGGAAAATCTCTAAATTTAAAAACCTCTTGATTATACTTAATTAGGAGTAAAAACTTCAATTATTCTCAATTAGGAGTACAAAATTTCTCAGTACAAACTGAGAAATAAGAGGAAAAGTTGTTGAATTAATTAGAGCAACATCATGGCATTTGTTCTAATCATGCACTATTGCATAGAGCAAAGAAGTGACACATTGGCTCAGTGGCTGAACAACGAAAGAAGAACGCTGTAATTTGGGTTAGAAGCAATTTTGTGGGAGCTTCCCAGTGCATAATTACAAAATTGAAATTCTTAGTTTGTCCCAAAGTGAATAAAATAAAAGCAGATGGATTATTTTACAAGAGATACAGTGAACAGAGTGGATGTAGTAGAAGGTCTTTTTCACATGTGAAAGGCAATGACAAAGGAGGACAGAAGGCTTTGAGAATTAATGGAACAAATTCCAGGAACATGCTACAAAACGTTCTTGTTATCACTGGATGCAATAGGTCTTTTGAAATCATTCTCCTCTCTTTTACTGCTCCCATACAACTCCTCAAAAAAGTAAATCAAACGCTTACACAAAAAAGTAAAAAGAAGCTTCAAATTCCATCCCAAGACTTTAGAGCCAGAATCCCCAAATTTAACTCCATATAATAACCTCATTAACACTTCTAGAACTGATGTGCCTAAACACAAACCGAAGCAGTTTCTCAGCTCAGGACCTAAAGTCCCTCTTATATCAGAAGACACTTTACAGAAAGAAGCTGCCTGGTTGCTCCTATAGGAAATTAAGCCACTTCTGCCCCAAACAAGACTAATCTCTGCAAGGAATAATACTGGGGACGCTGTAGTATCCCATAGATTCTCTGAAATACAGGATTCTCCCTGCTGCTCCTTGCCCCATGGAAGGAGTGAATTGCTGATGGCTCTTCCCAGAAGAGCACCGAGCTGTGAAAATTATAACCAATCTATCCTCTAGGACCTGATCAAAGTTTGGGGGGTTTTATTCCACTTGATCTGGAAGGAAAGAGAGGTGTCTGGGCAATAGTGGGCTCTGTCTGGAGCAGAGGACCTGTCTTCACTGGTGCTCTCAAAGAGTTGGTAGAAATACCATGGGTTAAAGAACAGAAAGCATCTGGAAAGCTTCAGGCAAGGCAGGTGCAAGCTGTAGCCAGCTTTTCATTTACTCCAATAGAGCAGTGATATTTCTGGACATGGAAATATTTATCCATCTTCTCAATCTGCAAGTTTTGGGTCAGAACACATACTTCAGGGTGAGCTGTTTATTAAAACCGAACCCTGATTTTGGTGCATCAAAGTCATTTCACATCTTGTTCTTGAAGGGGAGTGTGAGGCAGGATGAAAAGAGCAGAAGATATTTTCTTACTTCAAGGAGTAAAGATTTACAGTGATTATTCCTAACAGTAGCACGTGGCAATATTAATTTTCAGGAAGCTGTTGGAAACATGAAAATGATCCCCGGTGAAGACATGGCCAGAGTCTCCTATTCCAATATAAACTAGGATTAAATTTTACAGTTCTGCAAGAACAGTTTAGTCAGAACAGACTGGATTTAGAAACTGTATGAGGCCATAAGTTGCAATCGTTGGATCTGCTTCCAAATTGCATGAAATGTGGCGTTGGTTGTATCCATGGTGCTGCCTTATTCTTCTTTCTGCTCTGAACATAAATAAGCCAAAAATATTTTTTCACATTTCACTTCTACAGTATGAGCACCAAAATGTACTTCAGTACCCCACCCCTCTAGTATTTAACACCAAGATTTTGCACTGTGAACAATAATAATTAAAAACTACTTTGTTGTTGTTGTTGATATGTAGGCAGAACCTTTGCTTCTGGAGATGAACTGACCCAATTAATTAACTTTAAACCATCACTGACTGGAGTAGGTGCCAGGACCGGCATCACAGGGCTTATTCGAGGCCTTCAGCTGCGGATGGAGAACCAAGAGGTGTTAAAGGAGTTTATGGTAAAGTGTGATCCCTTTTTAAGATCTGAATGTTTAGCAGAGCTAAGAAAGTGACTTCCAGCAGCCGTCTGCACGCGGGCTGGGAGATCCCCTTGTATATCTTTACTGACTCAGCTTTCTCAGAGAATTATTCCAGCCAGAACGGGGCTCCTACTCTGCTCTTTGGGTGACACCACAGTATTTGGATCTCTCTCTTTCCACACAGGTCAAGGTCATACTGTTCTCTGTCCAAAGATACTGCCCACATGGAGTGAAAAATAAATAATTGACAAAAATAGAGTATGAATCACTTTTTCCTAGACTGACTTCTTCCTATTACCCCCTCAGCTCTGCTGAACATCTGCCTGAGAACTACCCTAAAGCCACATTAGAGCAAGAAATCCACGCTGCTAGAGATTTGCTAGTGTTTAAACAGTTCGTTAATGAAAGGAAAATGTTTAATATAATACTCTAATGATCCACGGAACTCATTGCCACAAGATGCTATTAAGGTCAGGAACTTTGTGAAATTAAAAAGAAAAAGCAACATACCTCCATGGATAATGAAAACACATAATTACATTTGATGGAATATAACTCATGAAAAGGCGTCAAATTAGGAAAGCATATAAAATACCTTCTTTCAGGATATAAATAGAGTATTCAGTTATCAGCAAATTCCCAAAGAACAGATTATTTTATAAGTCTTCAACACAGTACTGGAATTTCCTTTAAAGGATGTACTCCTCACCAGTGCTGGCACTTTTCCATAGTAATTACAATGTTATCAGTTTCTTTCACTTGCCTTTCTATCGCTGACTTTCTGGGTACAAAATCCCACAGGCTCAAGTGTACAGGATTTGCTGACTTTCCCCGAAAGCTCGAGGGCATGTATTCATTTCCATTCATTCCACTCCCTTACTGATGTAGCTCACGAGACTCACATCTGCGCAGGAAATGGAAAGATCTAATAGGGAGAGCACTGATTACCTGAGTAAAAGCTGGAGGAACTGATGTTAAAGAACTGTCACATGTATTTCTGTCCACACACACTCTACAGTGGCATGTGATGGCTGAGCATTGGGCAATACATACCAAAGAGGTAAAGGAATCAAGAAAAGTGAAGGTGACTCAAAATGTAAATGAAATTAATTTATACATTCCCGCTTCCAGCTATACTGCATTCTGTTCCCCTAAAGCTGCTGTGAAGTACTTAATGACATATAATTTGCACTTCACATCACTGACGCTGTTTCCCGTATCCATCAAATTCTCCGTCACTGAAAAGCACTCCCTGACGTTCCCTACCTGTCAAGAGTGCAGTGGGTGCTGCTTCAGTCAGCCTGTTATCAATTACGAATGCCGACATCTGGCCAAAATTCCAAACATCTATTTTACAGCGATTTACAACAGGGATTTGTAATGACAAGAGCTGAGGATACGGGTTGGAAATCTCACTCGAAAACCCCAGAAATTCTGTGCAGGCTGAAGAAAATACAAAGCAATTTGAGTTCCTTGGCTAGAAGTTTAGAGAATGATGTACTGACTCTCAGCTGTAAGAAATCTATTTGGGTCACACAGAGCTCAGTTTGCTCACGCTGACTCGGTAAAGGTTGTCTATAAAGGATGGGAACAACATGGATTGACTGTTTCTCTTTGATCTAGGCTTTAGAACATGTGAGACCGATAGATGACTGCAGAACTGGCAAAGCACCAGAAAACCAGGATAAAAACAGATACCCAGATGTTCTTCCATGTAAGTATGCACACTGTTGAGAAGATGCATTCAGTGAACAAAGACATCGGAAAACAGAAAAACGGGTATAACAGTGAGATGCAGGAGGTGTCAATCCCACCACATCCTTCATCACAGAGAGCTCCACTAAGAATGAAATGTGTTGAGTGTTCAAGGCCAGGCTGGATGGGGCTTTGAGCAACCTGGTCTGGTGGGAGGTGTCCCTGCCCAGGGCAGGGGGTTGGAACCGGATGATCTTGAAGGTCCCTTCCAACCCAAACCATTCTGTGATTTTTTCCAAAAGAGGTAGAGTTCACATAAGGATGTCTGCACTGCACAACATGCAATTTTCTGAAGCATCATCTCCCACAAGATGATACTTTCTGAGTCAGAAACAAGTTTCATCGCTGATGAGAATTCATTTCAGAAGAGAGATTTGAGTCCAAGAGCTGAATGACTGTTGTTATAAAGATTTCCAAAAAATAATGTACTGCCCAAGGATTCCTCAAGAGCTATCACGACAGAGGGAGGACACTTTCTGGACCCTTGACATCTTTCTGAAGTGCAGCAGCAGGACAACACATGCAAAATGTGTAGCACAGTTACCTCTCTCTGTGAATGATACAGTAGACGTTCTCAGAAGTTTCCTGTTTTATAACACCAACATGTGACAGTGTTCCCATGCCATTCACTAGAAGCAGTGTTGGATACACTATTTTAAATCACTGGCAAACAATTCTAAGGTAATTAGAAGGCTTGTCAGAGCGTTACACAAGTATCTTAAGAGAAATAAAGCTGGAGTGAACCATACAATCTATCTGTGGGAATTCCTATTAGCAGTGATTAATATTAGCGCTACTGGCCAAATGGATTGTAAAATCCAGAATTTGAAGCTAGAGGCTGAAGTTCCCCATCTCCTGAGTGCTAGAGATGGCAGAACTCTGTTTCAGACCTACAGCTGGTTCACACCTTTCTGTTTCTGCACAGATGACAAGACACGAGTTCCTCTGGGAGAAAAAAAAGGCTACATTAATGCCAGTTACGTCAGGATGGATGTTGGAGAAGAGGAACATTTCTACATCATAACCCAAGGGCCTCTGCCATCCACCACAGCTGATTTCTGGCAAATGGTCTGGGAGAGTGAATCGGACACAATTGTCATGATGACAGAAGAAGTGGAGCTGGGGCAAGTCAAATGTCATCGATACTGGCCTGAACCTCCCTGTGACTCTCTAGACCTGGATAATTTCCATCTCAGGCTGGACAATTCCCAGATTCTGGAATACTTCATAATTAGAACTATAGATATAATCAACAAGCAGGTGAGTTGACTAAACTTTAATACTTTCCTATATGATGAAAGTGATGAGATATTTTACATGAGTAAACATCTGTATTAATGTTTGCTGCTTCTGTAACATTTGCTCAGCATTTTTTAGGAATGTAAAAATCTGAATTACAGACATGGAATTAGGGTTAATGAGATGCTTCTTCTTTGCTCAATGCAAAAGCAATAGATGCAATATTAAATATATTTGGACGAGGATGTCCAAAAATTAGTCCTTTAATAGTCCCAGAACTGTTGTGTTCAGTGTTTTGCAGAATTGTTCACTGTTCTCATCAAATCAAATCAGGAAGGGCTGCCAGAACAGATTTGTGTTCTGTAATGGGGAAGAAGATGGCTTAAATCCTAGAATTTAGAAGAAATGATACTTCTTTCGTTCATGAAACTACATGCACATGAAACTACAGATCTAGCAGCAGATTTCTAGAAAAATAACAAATACAGAATCCAGGTATAAGAACATGGAAATCAGGGCAACTACAAGTCCATCAGTTTTGCCTCAATATGAAGGAAAGCTTTGCAAAGATTTTTGCGGGACATATTAATTAATGGAATAATTAAAGGATTCATACTTGTGCCAGACTAACTTGGTACCTTTTTCCATCAAGAAAAGAACTTCCTTATATGAAGAAAACACAATTCACCTTATGTTCTGTCACAAATTGTTCTAATATATCTGATAGCCAGAACAGCATTGACAACGTTAGTGTCGTGGCTACACATTAATACTCTTCTATGTGCTAATTTAATAAGTAGGTTTGGTTTTCTTTTCTAATCAGCAAATGAGATAACTACAGCCTTTTGGGGCAACAGAGTAACTTCAGTGTCTCATCAAAATGATGAGAAGTGAATATCCCGGGCCCTTGTCTCCTGTGTACATTTCTGAAAACCTAAAAGAAACCTTAATAGGGTCAAGTATGAAAATCTGAAGAATTGTAGGGTTCTTGGACATTCTTAGTCAGTTGTAGGAAAAACAGATGACTAAGAATGAGGCCGAAGGAAAATTTATCGATGGAATTCCTTGAAAATCGGTCCTAGGACTGATCATTTTTAATATTTCTGGTCTCTCTGTTCCAGACAGAAGACAAGCGCGTTATAAGCCATTTGCAGTTTACTTCTTGGCCAGACCCCGATACTCCCACACTGGCTGAGCAGCTGTTAAAATTCATTCATCACGTGAGAAAAGCCCACAGCACAGGACCTATTGTGGCTCACTGCAGCGCCGGCACTGGAAGGACTGGAGTTTTGCTGTGTGTTGACATTGTCCTCAGCTATATAGAAAAAGATCTACGTGTAAGTATCAAACAGATCACCATTAACCATTACAAACTGGTAACAATGTGGGGTTATCTCAGACCAGAGTAATTCCTGGTAGAATTCACCCTAACAAAATAGAATAAACCCAAGTTTTGTTGTTTTAAACGAAGATAATAAGTACGAATATACCATTTGTAAAAGAACTTCCCTGTCTGAATGTGCTTAAATCTTTCTTTATAACCTGCACACCAACAAAATAAAAACTGTTCTCTTCTGATAGTTCAACATCAAGCAGATAGTGAGAGACCTGAGAGATCAGCGTTTTGGCATGATCCAAACTAAGGTAAGTTCTCAACATTCAACCCAATTATGATTTTTAAAAGCTTCCATTAGTGGTACATATACACATGCTTTGATAAATCTGGGGCTTAAAGCATAATTTTAGCCCTCTCATTTGAGGAAAGTAACAGCCTTCCAGGCCAGTGGTGTCTAGATTTAAATATGAAAGTGCTGGTCCTTATTAAAACTCAATGAAATAAAAGCAAAACACCAACAGAGTACAGATACCAGCCGTGTGTCATGTGTTGGGTCATTCATTGTCCATCTGATCTCCTGCCCCCTTGTTTTTAAGCAAAATGAAAAGCAGGGATCCACAACAAAACTAGTGAGATACCATAAATTTAGAGGAAACAGGTGGTGGGAAGAAAGGCAAGACAAGACAAGGATAAATTCTTCCTATTGGTAAATATTTTATCACATGCTGTGATGCATTTTTCTTCACTAAAATGATTGAGCGTGTGATTAAAATTAAGCAAACAGATAAGCTTCACTGACCTAGAGATTGAGCACACACTTAGAGGTACTGCATTGAATTAGAAAGTGTTCCTGAATTTTTACAAGTGATGGAACAAAAAGAACTAGGATGCTTTTAGATATCTAAGTTTTTCTATCCATGTCACAAAGATGCTGATGTTATAGCCAGCACTTCAGCCAGTCCATCCTTCTTTGTCTAGAATTGATGTTGAATGTAACCAGGTGTTTCACAGCGCTGTCTCTGCACACAGGATGAGTATTTATTCTGTTATGAAATTGTGCTGGAAGTCCTTCAGAACCTTCAAGCAACGGATTCCTACTGACTCTTCCCTGTTGCTGTTTCCCTTGGGCTCCAGGGACCCCTCAGCAATTTTAGAGAGACACCAAGGCAGCCCAGGCCAGTGTTATGTGACATGCTTTGTTAGATTATTCTGCTCTCTAAGGCATTTCCAAACCTTGCTTAACGTGTCCTGGGGAAGTGGTTTAAATCTTGGTTCCCAGTTTGGAAAAATGGCCAGCCAGTGCTGCAACACCGCCGTTAAATTGCCATGGATAATTCACACCTTCTGTATAATAACACATTAATTGTTAGGAAAAGATTTTGGGACTGTGACAAGAAGAGAGCAGCCTTTGGAGTTAGCTTTACTTTCCAGAGGGCAACTACAAAGATCTAGGATTCTGCTGGTGTTGGTGGAAGATGAGCTGTCCTTTACATTTAATTGTGCGCCATAGGCTTCTGGACCACGAACCAATATTCTCTACAGTAGTTATGTTTTTGTGTGGAAGGACTCAATTTGTCTTCCTTTGGTTGCTTGAAGAATGTTTAACCATTTCCAGTCATCACTCCAGCCCAGGAATTTACACTACCATCACTAGACAGCTTAAATCAAGAAACTCACAGAAAAATAGGATGCCTTTCAACCCTGGCTGGTTCTCTTCAAAACAGGAAGAACATTCTAATAATTGGATGGAATATTACTGTTTCCCAGCAATATGAACAGCTCTAGATAGCATCAGTATTCTTTCATGCTGCATCCATGTTAAAAGGAATGCAAAATTAAGGAAGATGAAATGACTGTCTGCATTTGTGGCATGTATATCTATTTCATCTTCCCCTGATTCTTTCCAGTGATTAACTATCTTATAATTCTTATCTACACACAAACGTAATTCTTATCTATCTTACCTTGATATTCTTATCTGTCTTCTGAAACAATCTATGGGAAGTCTCACTGGTTCCAGAAAGGGCTGAATCAGATCTTTAAATTAAAATAACTCTGTACAGTTTATTTCTCTTGTAAAAAGTGGTTCCTCTTAGCGTGAGTTTGAGTGGATTTGAGCAAAAATCTGCTGTTCAAGTTTGTACCTGTTTCTCTAGTACTACATCTAAGTCCTTTATCTAGAAGGTGATATATATGGAAGTGAGGTTATTAGATTGGAAGAGTAACTTTTAAACATAAGCAATTATAACAGCATTTATTTAACTAAATTGTACATATATTTAAAGCATCTTTGATTTCAGAAAAGGAGAGAATATTCAGAGGCATTTGCATATAAAGCTACAGTAGAAACCCGACAATAAAATAGCTGTTTATTTTCATTGCGAATGAGAGGTTTATGGTTCAGAAAGAATGAGGGATTAAATACAAATTAAAAAGTATGACTTTTAGAAAAAGCCACTGTAATGCAATTGTAATTAAGGCCAAGGGCCATTATTTCTTTCTGCCCTCAGACAGTCTGCTGGAAGTCAGGAAAAGATAGAAATGAAATTTATGGTGTGAGCCAGATGCTAATTTCAAACATATGGATCCATAGAGATCCAGAGTAACGCTAAATTAGCGCAGTAACCCTGGACTTATATTGGTATAAGCTTCAAGAGAATTCAATGTTTTGTCTTAAATTTGTTGAATTCGAACCTTCCCGAAAGCATTACTCTCCATACATTCTGCATTTACTATCTTTATGTTGCATAGAAAGGACTATTTGCACAGTTTTCTCAAGAGTCATCAGCCAAATTTGTGTTCATAACTTTGTTACCTTCATTTGGTATTTGGCCTTTCACTTTGATTTTAATTCCTGCACATGCACTGCTGGGCAATGAACACACTGCACACGAATGCACAGCTCGCTTTTTGTACCACAACAGCTTTTAAAAGCTTCTCTGTGAAAATCCTCCTGTACTTTACACAAAGGTGGGGGTTTCTCTGTCATTTTGAAGAAGCGTTCTGGATTTGAACAAGCATTTGTTATTTGTTCCTCCACATTTGGGCATCGTTTTTGCAGATGTTCGACAGAAGTGTTTGCTGTTTGACAGAAGTTTTTCCTGTTTTACAGGGATATTAAAAAAGATTTCTGAAAACAGTGAATTGTGTTTCATTTCAATTTCATTTTAAATACTTAACTACTAAGCAGTAAGAGCTGTAGGGACAATTAACTTCTATTAATTGGGGCTTATATTTAAACTTCCTCTAAAGGCAGATTTTGTGGTGATGGTACCTTTTGTGCATTTCCCTAATGCAGGTATTAGTGTATCAGTATGTTCTTATCCTTTAGAAATGTGATAATTTTATGTTTTTAAACAGATACTATGGTTATGATCCCCATAACATCCCCACATGCCAATAAATCCCCACACATGCCAAAACGGGTGCTATTGGCTAAAAGAACACTGTCAGGTGTGAAAAAATTGTCTTTTAAAAGTACCAACTTGTATTTTTACAACTTGTACTAATGTAATCACGCTTCCTTTTCAGTTTCTTAGAAAGCCTGAGAGATGAGTCAGTTAATTTTCCATCTTTTCGGTTGGAGTTTATGGGCCTACTGAAACAACAGAGTCTTCTGTGATGGAAAAAATACAGAAAATGCAAATACTGCTCGTACTGCAAAAGAACTGCAAATATCGCCATCTATGGGCAAATCAGGACTGCGACAGCATTAATGGCAATTAGTGACTGCCATTGGCACAGAACCAGTCCCTGAACTTTCACTGAGTTTGACTCCAAAGTGTAACCAAGAGGGGCTGGGCAGGATGCTCTGCTCTCACTCCAGTCCCTCTGGCCAGGCAGGAGCTGCTGACCACTATATACCAGTACTGCTGCTGGTCCTGAAATCATGGTTATGGAGTTTTCAGTTGGCCTCAGGAAAGGGTATCCAGAAATCAGACAGGATCTGTCCAAATCTGAAGAGAGCCAAACTTATGAATAAACTTGCTTTTGAGTGTAAAGCAGGGCCGCTTTTGGAATGAAGCAGTCTTCCCTCATTTACCAAAAATTATGAGTAATGGGGAATCCTCTGCATCCTTCCTGCACGTCTGAGGAACAGTGAACTTTGGAGATCCTGCTCTGAATTTCACAGCTATTTAGCTTGATCGTTAAACCATTCAAAACCAAAAAACAAAAACCCAGCTAAAATGCCCGGGAGCAGTACACCCCCAACCAAGCCACAGGCACAACGGGGTCTATACAGTAGCTGTTTGGCACCCCAGCTCATTACACAACCCAGCAATTAACTGAAGTTGCCCGTGCTCCCTCCCCTCCCTGCGTTTGTTCTCTTGAGAGATGACAATTCCTTCTTTCCTTCCTGTTCAGCCCCCTTGGAAAGTCCCACCAGTGATTGGAGGCTTTCCCTTCCCATCACGCTGCTGGGAAACAGCCCCTAACTATTTCCCTGAGCTCTTCCTTCGGGGCTGAAGTAGATTTAGCCCAGGCAAAGCACCAGCTGCAGCAACATTAGTATTCACAAAGCAAATCCCCACCATGAATGCAAGAAAATTCTTGTTATGTTATCTGTAAAAATGCTGATAAAGCAGGGACTTGGACTAAAACACCAGGAGAGAGCACCCCTGGTGGGCTCTCTTGCCACAACCAGTAACAGACACAAAAGCACACCGACAGCAGACAGAAACCTGGCTCACATGCTTTGGGACCTGTTATTTCATCCAACATTTCCAAAACTATTGAGTCTTTGCAAGGAAATCCCGAACCTCACTCAACCAGCTCCGTATTTCCCTGCAAGTTTAGCACCATCTCATCAAAGTAACCATCTACTGATAACAATGTGGTGGTGGTCGCAGAGTTGCTGGTTCCAGAGGGCAGCAACTGAACCTCGGGCTCTTGCTAAACTATCCTGCCTCCATCTCACACCTATTTTATCCACAAAAACCAGGCAAAACTTGTAGCTGTGTATTCATCAGGAACACAGACAGTGCTTTCTGACTTTTGTTTTTAATCCTAAGGTGAAATAACTGAATGACTCCTGGGGAACTTCAACTTTCAGTAGATAAAAGAAATAAAAAGTTAGTTTATTTAATTTGGAATGGCATTACACGTATTCCTCCAGAACTCCTGGGTTCCTCTCTTCATCTTAACTATAATTCACTGTAAGACAAGTTCCTTAACAGCATCATCCCTCATTGTCCTTCTCTACTGCTTTGCCATCTTAGAGGAGATGCATGAGCCATGGGTAACGCTTACAAAGTGTCATGGAAGATGATACAAAGCATAAAATATTCTTCATGCTTGCACTTTTCAGTTACCCCACATTCCCCTCCACCACCGTGTGCGAGTTAGGTTATGTGTGGCAAGCATCTGTCTCTATTATTAGGAAATTTGTGCTGCTTCATTAAGGGAAACATTTTCCATGACTGTGAGCTATTTCCATTGCACACATTTGTCCCCTGGAAAGAGGGCTAATGTGTCATTTGAGTGGGAAGGAGGAACAAAGTGGTTATTTCACAGCTAGGAACTCCATTAGTATCACCTAACTTGAGCCACTTAGCACCGACTGAGCATCATTGCTTTTTCTTGACAGTAATTTCACATCAAAAGACCTCAAACTGTTCCCATAGTCAATATGTGGCCAAAGCCTGTGGTGGGGTGACTCTTGGCTCAGTACAAATGCTCAGCTCCTTCAGAGCAACATTGCTCCAGGCAACAGCAGCTCCTTCCAGAGTACTCCCTGCCAGCTCCTGCTGAGATCTTCAATCTCATGAAGACTTCTCCACCTACTCCCCTTCTCACCAACGTTCACTTAGATCCCCAGCTAAAAGTGTGGCTGGCTGCTGGGTTATGTTCTTCTGCTAGACTTAGTGGCTCAGAAGGTCAGGTTCAATTATGGAAAGAGTCCTCCTGGGGACTTAAGTAACACTGGTGTGACCTCTATCAAAGCATCTGGTGCAGCTCAGTTACCTCCTTGGAGTTCTGAGAAGAACACAGAACAAGCTGGGAGCACCACCAACTAAATATGTTAAAAATATCCATTAAATAAAGCTTTTTCCATCCCCTTTGTCACCAGTTCTCCCTCTTAGTTGTTAAGTGGGCAATGGATTTGCACACCCCACTTCTGACTGTGCACCTTGACTCCCAGTTTTTGGTGAAGTCCTTGAGGAATCAAAGGTGCAGCTTGGCTACCTCCAGGTGGTCAGGACTGTACTGCCCAATGGCTGAAGTGATTATAGCTTTATGTGTGGGAACTTTATGAAAGCTGCTGCTCTCTGTAGTTTCAGTCCCAGATACCTCAAAATCATTACCCAGGTCATCTCCCTGAGAAGTCCTCAAAAAGCAATCTACACAGAGAACTCAGAACAGACAATAACATTTCTTGCCATAGTCTAGGTCACCACTGACCTCTTCTAGGCCCTGCACCACACTGCTGCTGCTGAGGCTGATTCTTAATCACAGCACGTTTGGTCCCATTCACTCGGCCACTCCTCAGCAGTGTAAGGTCGGTAAAGTTGAATCACACCCTCATCCCACTTTCCCCACCATTTACCCAAAAATAATCCATCACTAGTGTGCTTGTGAGATGTGTTCTGGCGGCTCCTCTCCCTGCCCACAAAAGGGAGGACACCCTGTCCTCTCCACAGCTTTCAGGCACAGAGTTGACACATGTTCAATTCCCTTTGAGGTTTCCCTCCAAAACTCCAGCATTTCTCTTCCTTTCGGGCTGTTCTTTGAACACTGACTGGGATGAGACCAATTTGCTTTTAATTCTCAATTAATTCTTCAACAGCTAGAGGTGCCAAAGACTCCACACAGTCTGCTGTGTTTAAGGTCTATCCAAGTAGCTCTAGGCTCAGGCTCCGTGCTCACTATGCCTATGAAAATACCAACTAGATGAACTTTTGATATGGGCCCCATCTGGGTGTAGTTTTGTGTTTCCATGAACGCAAGACCTGGGTTAGCAGAGGACTAGCAGGAGGGATGGTGACAGTGGCCCGTCAGAGAGGAAAATCACCCTGTGAGGATACATGTGATGGACCCACTGGAGTGAACCAGGTCACCTAGTGCTGTCATAAACAACGGGAGTGATACTACGTGTCACGACATCCCAGCAAAGACAAGCTGCCGTGGGAAAGGAGGCAGAAGTCTGAGGAGCTCAAGGCAGGCAACTGATTCCTTACAGTGAAAGATCTTTCTCCTAAGTAGCAAAGAGGATATCCACTTTGGACTTGATGGATTTCACCCTGAAAATTCACCCTGCTTTGTCCTCTAACCTGACTCTTTCTTGCTAAAGGGTGAAAGGATAAATAGGCTGCAGCAACAGGCTGTGATTGTTTAAACTTACCACTGACTTCAAGGTCTCAGTTGAGTGTTCCTCAAGGAGGGTTGAATTTCAGGAAGAGCTGCGTATCCACCTTCTGGGGTCTCAGCAGTAGCTGGAGCTGTGGTGTAGCCTTCACAATCACCCCTGAAAAGTTTGACCATCGTTTTACTGATTTCCTCTTCTATATCCATTCTTTCCTATTACAAATCCTAAAAAGGGATGAAGGAGAAAAGAAGATTGATTGGTAACATTTCAGACTCTTCCCCCATTATCAAAGGCCTCACAAACCCCTTGGCAAATGCAAGGAATCCTGGCTTTCAGGGGACTTAAAAGACACTGGGAGAAAATGTGGTTTGTTATTGGTTGCTCCTCCTTGTGAAGCTGGCACAAATACTGGACACAGCTAGATCCAAACAGGGCACTTGCAAAAAGGAGAGCAAAGGCAACAGAGCTTAAGTTTATAGGATTAAAAAGATCTAGAAAAAAATGGAAATACTCATTCACATGCATCTGCATGTGGATCAAGTGGAAACATTAATTTGAACCCCAGGCAACCCATTTCCACTTTCCTTACTGGAATTAGCCTGATTAGCTTCACTACCTTTCCCTTAACTAAAGTTTTGTGCCCATGGTCACACCCACACCTAATCCAAGCCCTGGACACACACCTCCAACTGCTCACCAGTGAGCTCCTGAACATTCCCCAAACGGTACCTTCCAGCCTAAAGCCTTTATATGCTTTAGGCAAAGTTTAAACATGACAGACTGGTTGTATCACAAGGGCCTGGCACTGCACGATGAGCAAATGCTACCTGCATCATTTGCTTTTTATACTGATATTCTGACCAGGCTGATAAAAAGATGGCATTTACACCCCTGCAAAAATCTATTGCCAAATTCCTCGTATTTCAGCTCAGTCATGTCCCATCAGCAACCAGAGCCCTTTGATCTCCCAACTAGACAGTGTTCCCTACGCATCACCATAGCATCACGGTTTGATGTTGTACTCTTGTGATTCTGAGCATAAAATCAATAGAAATTGTTGTGGCTTGGTTTTGGGGGGAGTATTTTTAAAATTTGTTTTTATAAATTACTTGGGAGCAATTATCACAAAAAGTTTGTGATCCTTCCAGTTGCCACCAGGTGTCACCAAGCTCTCAGGGATCTCTGGAGCGAGGGCAGCAGACGCCAGCCCCATACAGTGTATTTCCCTTTTAGAGGGGAAAAAAGTAAACCAGCAGATGTAAGGAGCTGAGGAGAGAGCTTTTCCTTGTGTCAGTGGATGAAACGCTGCTGAATCAGCACTGAGCCCAAGCTGCCATGATTTCACTGCTGATGGATAGTTTAACCAGAAAGGAGTCAACCTCCCTTTACCCACTATGAGGGAATGCTCCCATCACGGTTCTTCTGCTCTCCTCCACCTGAAGTACCGGGCAGAGCAGGTGGGAGACATGAAAACACGCACAAGAAGGAAGTTTGTGGTGCTGCTTTACAGGCTCCGAGACCAAGCAGCCTGTCTGAAACTGCACTGGTCCCAGTTCTGCTTCCTGAGGAGAAGAGGGGAACTACAACCTCAGCCTGGGCTTTCCACTGTTTTTCCCTAGATCAACAAAAGTGATCTATACAGTTACCACAAACTCCTCTTCTTCTGGAAACTCCTCTTTTCCCTCAGCTGGGCCAGTGACTAAATACAGTATCATAGCATTTCCAATGCTCCATTTTCTGACTGCATAATAGTTTCTCTTTCTGCCATAAACATCTTGCTTTGACAGGTACATAGAAATAAGCAGCATTTAAAAGGCAAGGTGGACGCTGTAACCCTTCCCCTTCTGGTACAGAATCCAATTACCCTTTTTTCCCCCCCCTCCCACCAGCATCCATCACCTTGCATGGCCCCGACAAGCCCTCCTTGTACACAGATGGAGAGGAGGTGACTGGGGGATTGGAAGCACAAACCTCTGCTGCTTCCCTCCTCCAGCACAGACAGACAGACAGAGTGATCACAACTGACACAGGGTGTTGTCTCACACGCCAGCCAGCCTTGTTCAGTTTGTGGTGCAGCCCGGGCTCCTGGTACCCAGCTTTTCGGTTCGGTGATGCTAACAGCTCTTCTGCAGCTACCTGACCTCGATCAAACCCATGAGCACCTCGCTGCTCTCCACTTGAAAGGCCATCTGCACATTTTGCCTGCTAATTGTTTTGTAACTAGTGGGAAATTGTCCACCTTCGGGGCTACTGGAAGGAATTCAAGCCATAAAGCAGGAGGGTAGCAGGACTCTGATCAGCAGAATGCTAACTTCTGATCTAAAAGGCCTGTATTTTACTTCTCTTTTCTTGATGCATTTAGATTGTTCTAGTTCTCATCTGTTAATTAGAGCTCGTAATTTTTTTCCCAATAATAAAAAAAACAGATTAAGGGAAAAGAATAATAAAAAAAAAAATAACAATGAATTTCAAAATATATCTGAAAAGCCAAAACCTCTTTGGTTTCCTAAAATCTAGGCAAAACTGCAGAGGCCCCCAGGAAGAATTCTTGTTTCCAAGCAGTTCAATAAGCAATTTGAACCAGGGATTATTTTAATTCTTCTCTAAAAAAGATTCCTTAGAGGGCAACTAATCTTGAATGGTCCTGCTGTAATAAAATATTAATGGAAAGAAATCAATTTCCAACATCACTTGCCACGTCATGCTCCCAGAAATAGCTGCACCTACAGGTTCAATAACTTTGGTGCTGCTGATGCCTGGCCCTACTGCAAAGGAAAACAGCTCGTGTCAGCCTGGAGGAAGCACAAGCTGATCACAGAAATCTCCCCAGAGCAAAGGCTTGTGGTTCTTCCCAGTCCTTGAGTCCCTACAGGCATAGCTGCATTCCAGCCTGTGTTTAAAAAGCTGCTAATGGAAAATACTTCCACACCCAGTGGCTAATTAATTTCGCTGTCAGAAGTAAAATCTTGGGTCTGTTATGAATGCACTACCTGTTAACTGTTAGTTTTAAGGGATAGCAGAAAGACCTAGAGATCTTGTAGGACTGCTCTTATTACCCTTTAGTCTCTTAGGCCCTGCTTTTAAGTGACTGATAATTAGGGTTTATAACCCAGTTTGGTTTCCTATTGACTCACACCTGAAAATCTAGAATAAGCCAAAAGTATTAGTGATAATTCACAGAACTTCCTATAACTCTTTATATTCCCTACAAGGTTCAGTGTTTCTGGCATCAAATCCTGTAAATAAGAGAGACCTTTCTTCAAAACTGTAAAAATCATTAAAAAAAAGTTATTTCTTTTTCCATGAGGTGTGGGGTTGGTGTTGTAGTTGTTTTGGATAAACGTGTTCAGATTTTCTCCTCAGCCACAAACATTTTTTAATTTCTTGAACACACAACTCCAGGAGCTGGGTTTTAAAGTAAAAAAACACCCACATATGTTGTAAGACTTCCCTTTGAAGCACATGACTTTGTGATGCTGACAACTCCTACATGGTTCCAACCAACACTTGTCATGGTTTGGGCTGGGTTGGCCAATGACAAGGCAACAAATGCTCTCCCCAACCTCTCAATCCAAGGAAAGGAAAAAGAGAGATAAAGAGATTTATGAGTTTAGGAAAAAACTAAACTACTTCAGTGAAATAACAATAAAATAAAATTTAAGGAAAGATACAGTATATATAAATATATACAAAACTGTACCAAGTTCCTAGGGAGGTGTCACCTGCAGGCAGTAGGAAAGCTCCAGACTGGACTCAGGGATGAATGAGAACTGGATTCCAGAACACTCTGATGGGGATCAAAGGCAGACAAACTCACAGGATCCTCCCCACTGAAGAAAGACCCTCAAAGAGGAGCCAACCTGACCCCTTTGCTCCTTCAGCTTTTATCCTGAGCAGGGCAGATGGGATGGAACACCCCATTGGTCAGTTTGGGTCACCTGAGCTGTCCACACCTCCCCACAGGTGGGACCTCTCCATGGGGTAAACAACCAAGTCAACTGACCTTGGTGGCCAAGGCCACGGGTATAAGCAAGAGCCTCTCTCACTGAACAGAACATTGGCTCAGCTCAATCCCAAACCAGGGTAGGTCACGGGCTGTAGCAAGTTTCTTTCTGGCACCCAAAAATTCAGAGGATCTTGTCTCCTCCTTGCC
Source organism: Gallinago undulata (assembly GCA_026546715.1). Taxonomy (NCBI): domain Eukaryota; kingdom Metazoa; phylum Chordata; class Aves; order Charadriiformes; family Scolopacidae; genus Gallinago; species Gallinago undulata. The sequence goes on along the minus strand of JAOTQQ010000002.1, from coordinate 19,292,370 downwards.
CCATCACCACCAAAAAGGAAAAAAGATATAAATATAAAAATGAACTGTGATGATGTCCAAAGGAAACATAACGGGTTAGAGGGTAGGAAAGGGGCCACGGTGCTCTTCAGAAAGCTCCTCAGTTGGGATTATGAGAGGCATTGTGGGTCGTACATACTCCAACACAGGAGTTCTGATCATCTAAAAAGACCTACCTGGAGAGTCAAATCCCCTCATTCAGATCCGAGGTTTAGGGGTGAACAATCATACACATTTTAGGGAAACATTCTCTGTTCCTTCTCCCACCATCCCTGGACTTTGAGACGCTTAAAAGCCAGAATCTCATGGACCACATCTCAACTGCCTCTTCCAGCCCCAAAATAAAGCATACTGAGCTCTGACAGTCCCTCGGTTGCCTGTCTTATGTGAGAGAGGCTGACTCCAACTGGGACATCTGGCAAGCTCAAAGTAGCGGCGCAGTGTCGGGAGTGAGAAAGGCAACGCTGAGAAATTAAGTCGTTTGGATGCTGAGCACAGCTGGCTGCCTTCACGTCCCCGAGAGGGCCAGAGCTTGGGGGAGGGGGAGAAATTGCTTGTTTCAAACTGTCCGTATTAACTAGACATTTCATTTAAATTGTACTTAGCACCTGCCTCCAATTACCTGACTTCAAGGTCCGTGCGTGACCTGATTAAATCCATGCTTCGTCTTAGCGAGCCATTAAACCGAATCAAGGCTCGCCGCTCCTTTGAAGGAGATCGTTTGTCTTCATTAAAAGTGGCCATCCTTGATTGCCCTGACAGTAGCTTCTCCCTGCAAGATAATAAGGTCTGTTATTGTTGAGAGGTAAAATAATGTATTGCAGTCCCCCCAGAGAGTGATTTGTATTTATTAATGTTCTCACAAATTACTGTAGCCTGATTAACATGTGAGTGTGACAGGCGGCGGGCTGTGCTGCTCATCACGGCGCTCCACGCCACCCACTGCCCCTCCGCGGATCCCGATGGTCACAGAACCTAAGGAAGCTGCCCCCTGCCCTTTTAATGATTCCTACTAATTCTATCTCTGATCAGGTCCTAACTTTCAGTCCAGATACAGAAGACTTACACAAAAGTCACCTTCTTTGCTAATAATATAACGATAATATTCCATATTCCCAACACTGCAAACCGGTACCTTTTGTTTCTCATCTACAGATTGTGAAGTGTTTTACAAAGGAGATCCAACTTCAGTGGTGGGGGAAGAGTAAAAGAGGAGATTCATAAACTGACTTTTTCATGGATCAGTTCAGGTCCTATGAACCAGTAGCCCCACCATTTGGCACATTGAAAACCATATGAATCCCAGTGAACTTCCCTTTTGTGACAGTCCAAATCAAACTCGAGTTAGTGTAACATCATCTTCCACAGTGATATCATAGGTAAACCATCCCCAGAGGCCCTGCGCATGGGTGCTAGGACATTTAGAAGTAGATAAATAGCTGCTATACCTACTGCAGTGGGACTGTTTGCAAGCCTGTCTCTGGGTACCAGCCTTGGATCTCTTTTGTCCACCCCCCCTTGAAATTCAGAGGTTCTAGTTTGGGACAGTCGCCAGTTCTGGTTAAAAGAAGCTCATTCTGTATCCTGGCCTGAAGGTAATTTTCAGGATGCCACCGTGCCAGTTCGCTTTTTGAAGGCAAAACAGCGTCAAAGACTTCTTAGTGCCCAGCTCAGAAAACAGAACTGTGTCTGAAGAGCTGCTATCAAACCATCATCAGTTCAGCGGAGCTCAAATAGGGCTGTTTGACTCAGACCGTTGTCAATAAAGGAGATACAGCTCGGGGAGAAACTGAAAGAAGGCAGAACTTTAGAGCAGACTCAAAAAGGAGTTTTCATTGAAGCTTTAGGGTGTAGCCAGTTCCAGTTGTTTCAACTGTATTTCCAAGCCAGAGGAGCCTATGATCGTGTTACCAGTTCTCCTTAAGTCCATCACCAAACCAAGCTGTTGATACAGTGACAGCAGCTTGCAAAAGCCCTGCATGGATTTATGTTCTGAGTGCTCTGAAGCTGAGATGGGAACTTTCCAAGCAGACAAGCTCCAAGTCTGTCGGGAAACTGCAACCATGTCCATGGAGTGAGCAGAGGTCGGTGTCCTCGAGCACCAAACGAGCAGCACCAGTGCCATGGCAGAGATGGGAGAACTCTGGTCATGCAATACGGGTCCCCAGTCCCCAGCAGAGGACTTGCCCCATCATTGGACATGACTTTCATGGGGACCCACTGCACGCCCTTCTGTAAGATGGTCTTTTAGTCTGTAATAGAAGAATAGAATTCTTGGCTGCCAGAAGTCTCAGCACTACCTCTACAGCTGAGAGATGCCCAGGAATAAAGAAGTCACTGAAGCCTGCAGGCTGGCTAGACTGCGACTACGAGCTGAAGCTCCAGCCTGTTCTAAACTTCGGGTCTCTTGGATTTTGGCAAGTTTTCTCAATTCTTTAAATAGACACTTAACCAGCCATTTGTTTAGAATTGATTTGCTAGTGACATTAGCCAGATGAAGCAGCGGAGCATGTGACCTTAAAATTCTTCAAATGTCTCTTTAAAACTCTCTTCCATAAAGACCTCCACAAAACACTGGGCAATGTTTAGACAGCTGAAACCTCCTCACACTTGGTTTAAGTATCCCACTGTCAGTTCACAAAGAGTCTGAGTTCGCTGCAGCCATTCCTTCTGAGTATGACTTTAATTCATTAAGCCTCGCAGCTCAGAAGGTTTTATTTCTGATGATCAAATTGTCACACTGGCCACGAAAGCAGCCAACGCTCTGTCACTACTGTTTATTGCACAGAGCCTTAGTGTTTAACTCTCACCTTGTACATCTTCCCTTGCGTTTCACTTAACTCTCGCTTCACAAGTGATGTTTAGATGCTATACACAACTACTCGCAGCATTCCCAGTGGAGACTTTCATTGTTATCTCCTGACTTCAGCAAAGTAGGGAACATCTGAGAAGTATTCAAGGGGGGAGATCTTCTTCTGCAATTCCAACCTTTAAATTAATGAGTTTTGACAATAATTTGTATAAATCGCAGCCATCTTATGCAGAATATATTCTTGTCTGGATGAGCAGATATATGAAATATTTTAAAAGCATTGTCTTATAAGGTATGTTTATTGCTATGCAGTGAAATTTGCTAGAATACTCTTTCTCTGGGAGTTTTTGAAGAGAAACCTAAGTACCACCCAGGGATGTAGACCACTGAGCTCAGTTCTGTCACAAATCACATAAGGGAATGTTCTTCATTCTACATATTGGCTGTAGAAGTGATATGGGAAGCGATATCTGAAAGCACGTACTGAAAAGAACACAGACTGCACCTTCATACCATGTTTTTATTCCACCATCAGAGCTCTTTCACCCAAGATGGTCAACCAACTGGCAGGGCAGCAAGAAGACAGCAAAGTCTGACTCAGTGCCTGGCTGAGAAGATCTCTGCTCTCACAAGCTGCCTGGCTCCCTCGTAATTCCTCACGTGGAAAATAAAGCCTGTCATCCCTCTTAATGCCTGGCTGAGAACATCAGTCGCTTCTCAGAAGCTGGGTGATCTGGCAGAGGCATGTTCCCCGGGATGTAACGATCAGGTGGCTCTGATTGTGCCTCTGCCATTAAAAACGGGGTTGTGCTGTGTATCCGGGGAGTCCTGTGTATCCTGGGAGCCTCCCCACACCACAGAATTCTAGATTTCTCTAGGCTGACCTTGAAGTCTTTAATTAGCCCATTACACCAACCCTCTGTCATTTCCTCTCGGCCCAGGAATCCTTTGGTATCCTGCCCTGTTATCTCCAAGGCAAATATGAATAAGGGTCTTGATGATTAGATAAATACTGCAGAAAACAGATGTGAGGGGCTGCAAAGTGTATACATTATGAATAGTATTGCAATAACATCTTTAATCCCTTAATGAGGGCACTTTGTCAGGGTAAGAGAAGATAGACAGAGAGAGGGATTTTGCCGCTGTATACAGAAGCCCAAAGAATGCTCTTAAACTAACAAACGTAACCAACATCATCACACGTTCTTACTTCTTATCTTCCTACTCCATGAAACTTACACTGATTTGCAGAAATACCCTTTTTATTTTCAGGCAAGGATCCTCCTTATTATATGAATGTATTTGCCCATGGCTTTAACAACAACATATAGGGAGAGCTGTAAATCAGAAGGCAGCTGAGAACAGCCAAGACCTACACACCTTAATGGAGCATTTGGGCAATACCTTTCATAATTTGCTCATAGAATTTGCCACGAGCTGGCCCGGTTCTGTGTTTGGGAAGCCCTCATGTGCTGCATGGATTTGCTTGGGAAAGTTTGCGCGTGGCCAGTAACCAAGAAAGTTGAGTTTAAAGACACTGTGTTACTTCCCAGAGCTCTGGGGGATGCCTGCTAATCCTCTAACACATCGAAGCCCTTCTGGGGGGCAGGCCAGATTCCTGTCCGGGATCAGAAGTAGCATGCAAGAGGCTTGTCTTGTGGTCTTCTGGCATTTCTGCCTCCAGACCCAGATGGAAACCAGACATGAAACAACATCTTCTTCCAATAGCTAAGGCCCCCTTATAGTTTGGGTTATGTTTGGTACTAAAAGAGTGGGAGGAAAGTGGGGAGAGAGGAGGAGGGTTGGCACAATTTTTTCCCATTCCCAGCTAGGTCTGGATTACGGTAAGATGTTTGCTTTCTTTTTTTCCTCTCTCCTCGAAGATGTCCATCTAACATGCCTAACAGAATTTAGCACTGCTGCTGTCTATGGTTGTCAGCCCATAATCACTCGTCCCTGGTGTTATCTCACAAATCAGCAGTTGCACTCTTTTCACTTTCCAGGTGGCAGCAGCCTGACATGGGACACGTTCCTGAATAAATAAGGCAAAAAATGTTGGAGTGAAGAAATAAGATTAGCATTTTGTATATCGAGCTAATACGACAAGCCAGCATACAGATCTGTGCAATTGTCCAGAGGAAGGGGGTAAATAAAACACTGAAAGCTCCCTGAACTCTCACCACAGAGTTATCATTAGTCCCCTCCTTACAATTGTTAAAAGCCAGGCATGGAAAAGGTGAAGAGTTCTGCCTCCTCCGTACACCCATGGGCATAAAGGATCTGGCACAAGAAGAAGCTATCCAGAAAAATAAATGGTTGGTAAAGTTTAATACGATTTTGGCATAAAAGAGAAGAATTCAAGAGCCACTCTTTCCCCTTCAAGCGACAATCTGCTTCCAGCCCTGGCCTTTAAAGCTTTGTGCCATACCCTTCTCAAGATACACTGTGACCTGCCAGTCCTGATCTTAGGGGGAGAGGGCAGGGTAAAAACTGGGGAAGTGTCGAAAAAAGTTGTCTTTCTGTCTCTCTAGATCACAACCAAACCATCTTTATCCAAACGGGTGGACACGGGGCTGGTAGGGGGCATGAAGACCATCAAAGTCCTCCAGTTCTCCACAGCTGTAGACAACCGCGCAACAACGGAGCTGGCAGATATATCAGGCTCTTTTGCAAGATTTCCAGGACTCCCAGCATCTGGCTGGGCTGGAAACCCCCAGCCTGTGCTGTGGAGCATTAACACAGTACTTCCATCTCAGGCTCCAGCTGGAACCAGGGGCCACAGAGAAAGCCATGAAGAATCACTATTAATGCAAAAAGGGACCCTTTGAACCAAGCTTTTCCAGGCTGCCAGGAGGAGACACAGGAACCATTTGAGCAGCCACTGTTTCAAGCAGAAGAGAACTGGAATGACTGGAGTCTGCATCCATCTGGGTGAGATGCAGGCAGGTGGTGTACTGCTGTGTCATGGCACTATCAAATAGGAAAAGGTGCCGGTATCTTCTTAGAATGAAAAGGTTTCTGGAATCTCTGCTGTGTGTATTATTCTGGCTACTATCAGAATTGTCTCCCCTCAGGGTTGGGACTCCATTGCAATGGGTGCTGTGCTGCCCCTGCCAGACCCAGAAATAGGAATGAAATATGAAACACCATGAGAGATCTGATTTTATGGATGTTTGCACTGGAGATATATCCAAAACCAAAACCCTGGTTCCAAACATTTATAAAGCTTACAGTAAAATTATCTCCTGCTTTCTTTGATTTGAAGAACAACCAAAACCAAAACAGAATTGGGAAAAACCATGAACATTTAACTCACATTTGAGGAGGTGGCTTCACTCAGCATAACCCATCTTATTGCTAACAGAGAGGTTGGGGTTAGTGATCTGAGTGACGCTCCAACCCTTGCCTGTGAAGGTTTCAATTTCTCCAATTCCTATTCTCCAGGACAGATAGTCTTCAAAGGTGAATTACTATAAATCTCAAACCTTGTAAGTTCAAACCAGAGATTTCAACCTTGCCTTTCAACCCTGCTGATATCCCATTAGCACCTTAGGGAACTCAAGGGACATTGCAAGTCCTTAGCACTGTCCTGAGCAGAAAGAGAAGGAAAAACTATTCAGCATATCATGAGAAATAATCAACTTCAAAGGATTTCCCACGTTTCATACGATAAGGGGCTGTATCATATAGTGCCTGATTGTATATTATTATACCCCAGGTTTGGGTTTGGTGGGTATTTTTTGCTGTTCTGAATCCATACATCAAGTGAGTCCAAAATGTAATTGCAAGAAAGTCGCCTTTTATTTCAGTGAAAAGAGGGTTTACAAATCTCAGAGTGGGAGCCCTTTCTCACCTGCGGTATTAAAAAATCTTCACCCTTTGGTCTTCCTCCAATTTGTTTCACTTGGCATGAGGGAATGAATAGGCATTAACCGCTCAGCCCCATGCCACAGCTTTGATCAGTTTGTAAATGAACTTCGAGACAGCTCTAATCATTGTCCAAAGGGGGAAGCTCAGCCTCAGCAGTGATGAACGCCTCTATTTTGTGACAAGGTCCATTTCCATCTGTGCTGAGACTTCCTAACAGCCCAACCCACACGTGGCAACTTGGGCACCGCTGCATAATGAGTTGGGCTGGAGAAATTGAGAAGCTTTTCCCTCCTCCTATAGAGGGAGCGGGCACAACGCCAGGGCTGGGGTAAGGAAAGGTGCCAAGTTTCCAGTTGTCATGAGGCAATACCACTAAAAAAGAAAATGGGCATACTGGTACAGAGATGTGTATGTGTGCACGTGTATAAAACCTCCTCTGCACTTTCTCACTTTTATTCAAAGCAGCCAAATTCAGGATAGTTAACCGCCGTCTGAATTTTTTGGGGGGAGAAGGGGAAATTCTCTCCCTTCTCATCCGGATTTGTACGACACAGAAGTGAGTCACTAACACCTGCTTCCAAATCCTACAAAGCAGCCAGGAAATAATGCACATCGTCTGCAAATTCACGGGACTCATCTGATAAAATTACACCTGATGCATTTAATAAAATTAATGGAAAGCAATGATTAAAAATAGATGTAAACTTGATTCAAATCACACTCGGTTTTGCCTTTTTAGATAGACATGGACAATTTCCTGTATTAAATTCACTTCCTATTCAAAGTGTCTGGGTAGCCTGTAGGAGGAACTCTATGGTGAGGGAGCAAATTTAGCACAACCCAAATCCTCAGCACGGGCTCAAGTCCGTAAGAAGAGGGTTAGTCGCTACGTTCTGCCCAGAAAAGCATCCTCCAGTGAAGGGATAACGGAGCAGGGAGGCAGCCTGGGCTCGACATGCTTTGTGTCTGTGTCCCACTGAACTCAGCTACAATTCTGAGTTCCACATCTGTAAAGCAATCACATTCTTTGTTCGGGATGTTAGATGTTAATAAGTGATTAATTTAATGCAGATTTACGTGCTGTAGTGGAACTCAGAATTCAAATATCACGTTCAGTTGTAGAAATATTAGGCCCTCGATAATGATAACCACAGCAAGCTCAGGGGAGTTCCACCTGATTTACCCCATTGTGTGACGAGCGTTAATTAAACTGCATGCAGATGTGGCAGTGTCATCCAGCAGCTACCTGGAAAACGTGACAGCAATCTCATTGATAGCTACTTAAAAATAGTGTGTCTCTCTGAATGTTTTGACCCAGCAGCAGGACAAGGATTCCATCAGACGAAATGTAATAAATATTTTCCTTTATTTCCAGCTGATAATGTCTCCTGATGAACTGCAGTAAAATGAAACTTGAAAACTATGTGACAAAATAGAAGGTGATTACTGAGCAAAGAAAGCTGCACGTCCAAAGGGAAGCAACCAGCGATTTTCAGCAACCTACAGAGCTCTTGGAGCTGCAAAGCATCAACATAAACAAATAAATCCTGTGCTCTGTGAATTCAGAACGGAGGTTTAATTACACCACACCAGTGAGGTCCATGACATTGCTGGAAACACAGAGCAAAGAGACAAAATATTTTGCAGTAATTTTTTATACACTGTAACCTTTGCTGTGAAAAAAAAAAAACAAACAAAAAACCCAAACCAAACCAAACAAACAAACAAAAACAATAAAAAAAGAAGAAAGAAAAAAAGGAAAAAAAATGCTTCTAAGTAGGGTGAGAAGATGAGAAGGAGGAGGTGGGGGTGGATGGGTGGGACCCCAGACCAAGTGTCTCTTCCCTTTAGAATTTGTTGCACATGTCAGCGTTCGACCAGCCAGGGGTATTGTTTGGGGCAGACCTTATTCATTACTGTTCAGTAGGCGGCAGATGATAGCGCCCACAACTGCAATTGTCACTGTGCCACCAAGCATAGAATGGTTTGGGTTGGAAGGGACCTTAAAGATCATCTCATTCCAACCCCCTGCCCTGGGCAGGGACACCTCCCGCAAGACCAGGTTGCTCAAAGCCCCATGGCCTTGAACCCCTCCAGGGATGGGGCAACCATCCCACCACCTTGTGATTTTCAATGCTCTGAAAAGAGCAGCCTCTTCTACCCTACTTTGCTCTTTAAACTCTGGGATCTTGTTCTCATCAGGGGCTGCCACCCTCTGCTGACTGGTTGGACTGGCACGATAAGCTTTCGTTCACATAATCCTGTACCGGTCATATAGAAGATATTCTTCCACAGCACCGGAATCTAAAGGAGCAAGCCAAAGCAAATGGAAAATCGAAATACTATTGTTGAGTGAAGGCTTCCAATTCTTTGGCTGTGTAACCGGGATGTTTATTTTTAGAAATTAAAATATCAGCTCCATCCTGTCCCCCTCCCCCAAACAGATGGAAAAACTAGTCGTTCCAACCTATATTGATGAAAAGCATGTTCCAATACTTTGGGAAAAAAGCTCAGGAACAGTTTATACAAAGGAAAATATTAGTCTTGTGTGTTTTCTGGCCAAGTCAGTGGCAGCTTGGGTTATCTGCGGCAAACATGCCAGTTAGACATGCCCAGAGAAATGTCAGGCTTTTCCACCCTGTTAACTCATAAACATAATTCTGGTCAGTAATAGTGATTTATTATTTTTTTTTACTTGTTTACGCCAGGATCTCTTTGCTTAGCCCTTCCACCTTCCACACAGCAGACGGCTTCTGCCAGTGATGCATCCTGATATCATTCCAGGGTCAAGCCTTAATGCCATACCTGCTCCAAGCCAGTATTCCAAGCTGGAACGGAGGCCAACCTTGAGGAAATGCTCAAAGACAACCTGGAGACTGTGGCAGATGGTGATAACTGTTTTTTTGGTGGTAATTGTTGCCCTTCTAGTTTGAGGAATGAATCTAATACAATATATTATTGAGGGCTCTGCTGCTCGGGTTTTGTGTTTTGGAGATAAAGCACTGTCATATGATTGTGACTGCAGGGAGATTCCAGCTTTTGGAATTCTTAACCAAACTCTGGTTATTTGGAGGTTCACCCATTACTTAGGAACCAGACGGGATGAGGAATTAATTTGCACTGCCTGAAAGCTCATACCCCAGGAACTATTTGTTGCATTCACCTTTTTTATTGCTAAGTTGTTCTTCCAGTTCTCAGCATGCTTTTCTGCTGTGTTCCAGGAACAATAAGAAAGTTCTCCCATTGCATGCTCAACGCGTGAAAGTTTCCATGCTTGAAACCTAACCCCAAAAAGCCTAGAAAAAGTCAAACTGGTGTGGCCACTGATTTCCTTGAAATTTTCCAGCGTGCTGCTTAGGTTCTGGTAAGCAGTTTCTTAACACCAAATTTCTTGTTTACTGATAATGAGGATCATCATCTTCAAGTATGTTCTTTGTCAGAAGACACTCACGTGCTACTGCTCAAGCCTGCTTTTACTCTCCCCAGCACACCAACCACAGCCAGAATCTTCTATTGCTGAAACAGGACTGTGGGCTACATTTTTTTCCCCAAGTAATACTGTTTTATGCAACACAATCTCATAGTGACGGGTGACAAGAGGGCAAAGGGTGAGAGAACAGCCTGCCAGTGCTGTTCCACTACAGCCCACACCCCAAATATAATCCAATTCACACTTCCCCAACTCTTCACTTCACTTTTAATTTGAAAAGAATGAAGTTAAACTTCCAACTGGAACTGACTTTTCTTTCAGGACCTTCTTTGAGCAACCTGGTCTGGTGGGAGGTGTCCCTGCCCAGGGCAGGTGGTTGGAACTCCATGATCTTTAAGGTCCCTTCCAACTTGAACCATTCTGTGATTCTGTGACCCTTTTGTATTTGCTTCTGAAGGACACACAACCCCTTTTACATACATTCAGGGGGACAGTAACAGGACCCACCTGCTGTAGCTGTCTAGATAAATTTAAAAAAGAGCTTTGCATCTCCTTAGTATTTACTAATTAGCCCCTCTGTATATGGACTTGAGCATTACACTGAGGTCGATATGTAAAATAGTTTAAATACATAGATGATCTCCAGAGGTCCCTTCCAACCCCATGTGATTTTGTGATTTCACTAGTCACCATAGAAAAGGAGGACTGATCCATTTAAAAACATTCCCTTCTCTTCCTTTGTGTTGAAAAGTGTTTTGGGAAATCTGCGCGTAGGAAAAAAGCAGACCATGAGCAAGGCATCCAAGCGGATGGTCTAGAAATAGTTTTGGCTTGTGAGCGTAAGACGACACATCACCCATCTTGGGGATATTGTGTCAAGAGAAACATGTTGAAAACCACAGCAGAGTCACTGGACTTCTACGGAGACAGACCTAACAAGCACAACCTGTAACATCCCTGAGGATTGCAGACCCCACAGTGAAACAATGAAGGAGAGATTGTGTTATTCCTCTGAAGAGAGAATTATTACTTATCTCAGAAACATATAAAGAAAAGGAGCAGCAAGGAAACAGATGGACACTGGCTGCCCTGTATGCTAGCGGTGCCTCGCTCCAGTTCACACCGGGCTGTTTAATTCTCTTTAGAATGCACAGTTTTGACCTTTCTCCTCTCTCTGTGTAACAGGTTCTGCTGAGTATCTGACAGGAGAACAGAAAACACATTTTTAGACCCAATTCAGGACTGCAATTCCATTTGATGACCTGGCATCTAAGTTAGACACTGAGAATTACCTGCATCACGCCTGGGATGCAGCTCAATGTGTGTCCGTTCTCCATGCAATGGGAATTTGTAGAGTATTCCATAGCATTGTAGCAACTTCATGTGAAAGAACACAAGCATTAAAACCCGCGAGATAGCTGTGCTGCAGGGGAACGGAGCTCTACAAACCCCTTCAAAAGGTGACAACCGTATTGAAAAACGATGGCTGATTTGCCAGCATGTAAGCTAGAGGGAATTATTTTTCCAGTGTCCCTACTTTTCATTTCTTCCAATCTCCCAGCACTTCCATTCCCTGCTGTCAGTACAAAGTTCCTTAAAGTCTGCCTGGGAATCTTGTTGTTGTTTTGCTGCTGTTCAAAAGCACCTTCCACTCTTGTCCAACAGCTGACTTAATTGAAGGCAGCCGGATATTCAAGTGGCAGAATATCATAGAATCATGGAATTGTCAGTTGGAAGGGACCTCTAGAGACCATCCAGTCCAACTCCCCTGCCAAAGCAGGGTTGCCCAGAGCACATCACTCAGGACGGCATCCAGCCGGGGCTTGAAGATCTTCAGAGAAGGGAGATCTCCCTGGGCAGCCTGTTCCAGGGCCCTGCCACCCTCACCTGAAAGAAATTCTTCCTCACATTTGAGTGGAATTCCCCATGTTCCAGCTTGTGCCCGTTGCCCCTCGTCCTGTCACTGGGAACCACTGAAAAGAGTCCGGCTCCAACATCTTTCAACCCACCCTTTAGATACTTGTCAGCATTGAGAAGGTCTCCCCTCAGCCTTCTCTTCTCCAGGCTAAAGAGACCCAGCTCTCTCAGCCTTTCCTCATCAGGGAGATGCTCCAGTCCCTCAGTCATCTTTGTTGCCCTACGCTGGACTAAAGATGTCCAGTAGTTCCCTGTCTCTCTTGAACTGGGGAGCCCAGAACTGGACGCACTATTCCAGTTGTGGCCTCACCAGCACAGAGCAGAGGGGAGAGAATGATCTCCCTCGACCTAAAATATAACACACTCCTGGCAAGGCTTCCTTTTCCAATTCTCCTTCCTTTGTTTTGCAAGCGCTGATCTGCTCCGCTGGCATCTGGGATTCCTTTCTCTGAAAGCCGTGGCTAACACATGTTCTCCTCCGACTGGGAACTGGACGTGTCTTCGCTAATGTCACTCAGATGCTGACTTACTCCTGCATGAAGTTCTCTTGGAGCTTTGCCAAAGCAGCGTGGCTATCATCGTCTCACGTTGCCGTCCACGAAGTCCCAGGGAAGTCCTCTGTTAGTCAAGGCTAAACAGCCCCACGGACCTCAGCGAGCTGATAGATACTCAGCTAGAGGAATCCCGTAGCCGTTTTCCCATGCCCCACTCGCCTTCTCACTTCTCCCCGTGTGATGCTGTTTGCTAAATCCAGTCCATACATGGGATGACAACTGAAAAAACATGGTTCTGCTTATTTATTCTAGAAAAGGGGAGCGTTATGCTAAAAAAAAATAAAATCAAAGTTACAGAGGAGAAGAAAATTAACCTGCCATCCTTTCACCCCGTTCCATGCGGTGTGAAGCGGGGCTGTCAGTGAAGTTCAATGGCCTGTGACGTAGATGTGAAGAGGGATTATTGTCCCCAGCGCGTGGTCAGACAGCAGCGCTCGCTGCCGCAGGGGGCACGGAGCTACCCCTGAGACAGGGGCTTTGAGCAGGCAGACATAACCGGGGCCATGTGCTCCGAGAAAAGCAGGATAATCACATTTCATGCTTCAGGACATGAGCTGATGGCTTTCAGAGCCCTTCAGGCTACCACACCCTCTGCAGCACCCAGCCTTCTGCAGGAGACTTCACGTAGGCTTCGGGATGATTTTCCAGGGCCATGGCCTCTGAGAAGACGCTGATGGTCAAAAGAGAAGGAGAATATGCTGTGATTAACCTTGGCATCCTCTTCCAGTGCCGAGGACAAAACAGGTATGATGTTCTAAAGGTTGTTATACTTTCTTCATGAAGTGACTTTGCTGGAAAACAACAGCGCTTGGAGGGGGCAAACCTCAAAAAATGTGCAAGTGTGAATAACTTTTTTTCTAATTTTATTTTTCCTCTCAACGTGAAATCTTGTTTTGAAATTTAATTTCTATGTACAAAGTGCAAACATTTTAAAAGATCAAAGTGAAGCAATGCTTTTAAACTACTGAAACAGCATTTCAAGAAACTAAATATTTTTTTTTTTATTTCCACTAAATTTTCTAGATTTCACTTTTTCATTCCAGTAAGATGAGAAAATAATCAGAAAACCCCAGTTCTCTTGTGGAATAAAAGACCAAAATTTCCTGTTATTTCTGTACTTGGGAGAACACAAGTACAGCTACTCCCCGTTACCTACTGAGGTGTGAGTAAAGAAGACCAAAGATTCAGCCTCAGGTTCTCAGTGCCCAGCAGATCAGTGTCATGCAGGGAGATGGAATTAAAACAAGCGTAACACATTCTGCATCGATAGGGAAAATGCTGCTCTTGGACATCAGTGGGATTCTTGAAATCCAATATTTTTGTGAAAGAACTGAGTAAAAAGTATCAAAATCAGATACAGACTGAAAAATATTGACTTTCAATCAGCCCTAGAAAGATGGGAGCATTTCTGCTGATGGTTGTGACTCTCAAACATACAGAGAGAATCAAATAAGAGCCAGAGTTGTCCAACTTACTTGCTTCTCAGATATAGGTACTAAGGCTGAGGGACCTGGGTCTTTTTAGTCTGGAGAAGAGAAGACTGAGGGGGATCTGATCAATGCCTATAAATACATAAAGGGTGGGTGTCAGGAGGATGGGGCCAGTCTTTTTTTTTCACTGGTGCCCAGTGACAGGACAAGAGGAGACAGGCACAAACTTGAACATCGGCAGTTCCATCTGAACATGAGGAGGAACTTCTTTCCTGTGAGGGTGGCAGAGCCCTGGCAGAGGCTGCCCAGGGAAGTGATGGAGTCTCCTTCTCTGGAGACATTCAAACCCACCTGGACACGTTCCTGTGGGAGCTGCTCTGGGTGACCCTGCTCTGGCAGGGGGTTGGAGGAGATGATCTCCAGAGGTCCCTTCCAACTCCATAGTATTCTGTGAGAGAAATGAGCATCCTGCCTCATAGAGATGAGTCAGAACACCAGGTACTTTCCTATAGGTCAGTGAGAAGGAAGGTCTGGTAGACCTATGATACAAAATCTGCTCTTCTGGCTACCAACTCGTTACTTTAAAGAGCCGATTTCTTTGTTTTGACCTTAAAATACAAGTATTGTCCAAACTGTCCCTCTCATTTCCCATGGACAAAACCCCACGAAACAGCAAAAAAACTAAAAAAAACCAAACTACAACAGAAACAAATCTCTCTAAGTCCACGTAACTGCTGAGGGCGATAAGAGTAATTACGTGATATTTTTATAAGAAGTGGCTGTCACAAAGCTGCCGGCTGCTGACATCCAATGTCAGAGTAAGGCTTGCGGGCTTTTCCATGGCGAACATTAATGAGCACCAGAGAAACAAAAGGAGGTTGTTTTTAATATTTGGAATATTTCTCAGGTTCTGTTCTGAATCACTTTGAACTCCAGAGGCAGCAACCTCTTGCTAGGTTTCAACCATGATCAAAACAAGTTAAATGGGACATTGTGAGAAGTTTCCATTTCAAAGCATTTGAAGGATTTGCACCATGAATTTGATTCTGCTTAAGTAAATCTAGTAAAACACTAGAACATCTTGTAAAAGTTGCAGAGAAGTTGCCTGTCATTCAGTCTCACATTCCTCCTCCACTGCCCTCCAAGTCCTTAATTGTCTTCTGTCCCCACAGTCTGCCACAAACAATGTCCCCGCAACCTCCCAGCCTCTGCAGGAACGAGGAGCTCAAGTCCAACTCTCAGGGACTCCAGCAGAGGTTGGAGAGGTTCAAATATGGGTCTAGCTGTCAGTAAGTTCTATTTCACATAAATAAAACTTTTATTGACATTTAATCACTGTTGAGGTGAACAGAGCTAATTTGTTTCCCTTAAAGCCTCTGCTGGGTAAAGTCAGAATTTCCACAATTTTTGTTGTTTGGACAAGAGAAGTGGCAAATTGCATGATCCTTCTCATCTTGAAGTGCCAGGAAAGGATCTTGGTGAGAGAAAGGAAAGGAGACATCTGTGGCAAACATGGTTTGGAACAAGCTTCCGCTTAGAGCCTCTGGCAACAGATGAGAGCCTCCCACCACAATATCATTATTTCCAGTTAGCAAATTCAGATTTCATGACTGCTCTCAGGAGACCACTGTCCTCCTACCATGAATCACCAGCATCACTGAATGACCTTCTGCAAGTCCAACAGCAAGTCTGGTCCTTGTATTCAAGCAGAAAATAAGGCTTCATTAGCCACCCTCCATGTCAAAACCAGTAGCACAAGCAGCTCAAGGCTTATTACGCATTTATTTGCTGCAAGGACTGCAAAAGCAGAACGTCATTCCTCCCCCCTCTCTAACATTAATTTTTCTCCTTTAAATATTATCTTCATTAGGAGATATACTCCATTAGGAGCTCAGTTGAGATCACTGTCACGTTGCTGTGACTAGTCCGTAAATGCAGCCAGTAAATCCTCCGTGTAGACTTAGACTTACCCACCATTGCCCCACACTGGACTCCATTCCATATGCACAGAGCTCTTTCTGTAAGGAATCCCATTTTTTATCGCTCTTCCTCCTTCCACACTCTGCACTTGAGGGGCCATTTCCCCCAAATCTGATTTAGAACTATTTGTAAATAGAGGTATATGCAATACTTTTCACCTACAGAGACTAGAAGGTGAGGAACACAAGATGTCCCAGCTTGTAGACACATGCCTGACACAAGGAGCTGGCCTCGTGCTTAGTTCTCAGTTCTCATAGAACCTCTGCCGATGGAAAGGGGACGTAGCAAAGCAGCCACATGGTTTGTGTTTATTTCTCTTCTATCAGTCTCTGTCATGAACCTCTCCCACCCCACAAACAACCCAAGTCACAGAATTTCATCTAAGGCTTTCCATCCCTTTGTTCCAAAGGCTCTGCTCTCCCAACACACTCCGACACATCCGTGGACAGCTGCCATCCTCCAGAAGTACAAACCCATCCTAACCCCAGCATTAGAACTGGTTGAGGTGGGGCAGGATCACAAGAAGAGAGTGACCTGGCTTCTCTCTTTGCTAGAGACCCAGACAAGGTCTGCTCCACAACGATATTTTGGAAAGTTTTTAAAAAGCTATCAGCTTTAAGCTTTTTTTTTTTTTTACTTTGTTCAACAAAAACTACAGACTATTTCATCTATTGAACTGCCTCAAAACACTGCAGAGCACTTATCTGCCACCATATGGTTATAAGTATCTTTGTATTCCAGATCTCATTTTCTGTGTCATTTTAACACAGTTTTTCAGATAAAATCAGGCAGAGAAAAACATGAAATGTTTTCATTTCTGAATGCTGAAATGTTTTGATTGAAATGATGACAGTTCCAAATATTTTTTTTCCAGAATTATCATAACGCAGTGTATTTTTTTCCAGCTTTTTATTTCGCTTTGCAATTAAATTAAATGATAACCTTTTCAGCCAGTTTTTATAACATAGCATTGTGACTAAAGGGAGGGAATAATCAGACACGGGACACATTTCCTCTCTCTTTTGTTTTTAAGTCCTTCTATAAATTTTACCAAGGAGATTCTCATTATGGGTTAAAGACAGCTTGAAAATGAATGTCTATTTTTATATTGCAGAGAATTAGCTGATGAGGTGAAGTGTAAATTTCTGTATGCATACTTTTTCAGTGATTGCTCTTGAAAATCCAATCCTATTAAAGCAACAGTAGGGTCAGGGCTTGGGGTTTTTAATGGACTAAGCCAATACTTGTCATCAGCGTTTTAATGCCAAGGCACCAGAATGGGTTGTTGTGGGCCTGCTTTTTCTCAAAATCACATTCACAAATGCTTCCGAGCACTCTACATTCATTAGGACTCATTCTCATACTGTCCCCTTTTGCCAAGGGAATGCTGAACCCATCCCCGAGACATGAGGCAATCAGCCTACGGTCAGAAATTGAATTTCTGTTCTCTGGAATGCAAGGCCAGACTCCACTCATAATCCATTCCTTGCTGTTTTGAACAGGTCTCAGCTTCTACGATTTTTCTCTCACATATTTTACCTACATTTAAAACTAAAATTTAGAAATCTCTTCAGTATGTAGCTGAAAACACTTGTTTGCTCTTTGTTAACTATTTTGATCAAAGCCCTGAGATACCGAGAATTTCTTGTATAAGAGAATGATCACAGTAACTTGTGCCACCAGTGTCAAAAGCTGGGCTATGGTGCAAGTGGAAAGACAAAACGTTCTCCCCTTACCCGTTCACCATCTCACCTGGCCTTGAAAACACCTATTTTGCTCTTTGAAAGTAGCTCATAAAGATGCTCTTGGCATAGAACCTGAAGCACAGGTTGTTACAGAGGAGATTTCTGACACAGCTGCAGTAGAGGGAGCTGTTTTACTGGCTAAGGAGGGGAGAGAGGTTTGGATTCCTCTCTTGGTAGGTACAAAGGAGCATTTTGAGAATAATTACATAAATTATTCCCTTTGACAGCTACATCACCCTGTAGTTCTAGGCTATGTGGACTATCAGGATCCACAGCCTGTAATTAAGCACTGATTTTGTTGAAAATCAACTCCTTACTCTTTCACCAGTACACATACAGTGAGATGATGAGTAAGAAAAAGTGTTTTTCTCTCTTCATGCTCTACCCTGAATCCTGTAACATCCAAGTGCCTGGTAACCTAGATCCCAGCTGTCAGATATCATTCTAGAGGTGCTCATCACCATCTCTAAAAGACGGAACAGCTTCCCAATGGGACTTGGTTCTGCAGGTGTTTTCTTGCCCACGGGATGTCTTTCTGCACACAAGGACTTGGGCTTTGTGGAAAGCTGCAAAGAAATCTAAATACACTGCAGGCACAAACATTTTATAGTTCTAAAGGAAGGGAGGTTTTGTAACCAACAATTGCACAGAGGCAGCTCAGAGATCACAGCTACCATCACAGCAAACTTCTTCAGCTCATCACCTTTAACTCCACACACTTGGCCAAACGAGATCTGTTTTGCCCTTAGGACTGAGATCTACCACCACCCCTTGCAACGTGAGAAAGCAGAAAGACAAGGACACAGAAAGGGCTTGCAAGGAGCTCCTCCTTGGGGCACTGTGTTTGATCCACAGAAGCAATAAGGTGAGTAAACTTCAATATATAAAAGAGAGGAGACACTTCTGGTGTCAAAGTTCTACATGGGATCCTTTATCTTTTGTTTCTCCCATGTACTAATTTTATTTGGATTCCTTACTTCAGCTGGAGAAATAAACGAAGTGGAAAAGTCTCTCGTGGAAACTGACAAAATATCTTGTCATTCCTTTCAAAGAATGTTTTAAAACTTATCTTCAGTACTGGGACAGTGAGTTTGCAGTGAGATTCCACAGCCCACCTGTACCCTGGTCTTCCAAAAATGGGATGCTGGAGACATGAGAAGCCACTCTCCTTTCCTTATAGGACAATTCCAGGAGCTGAGCTCTGAAGGGTGGCACTCAGCCTGATGAATATGTAGGTACTCAGAACACTGTATGGACACAGAGATCCACAGAAATGTGTCATTCTGTACCTTTGGGAAGGCATGACCTGAGTGTCTAGAGAGGTGGTATCTGTTCATGTCAGATACGGTGAAAGAAAAATAACACCATGGGAATCGATGCTTCCATTGATAAACTGCAGGACAAGGTGTTTGGGTCCATACCTACTGCCCATGATTGTTTGGGCACTGGAAACTGGAAATTGCTTTCAGAGATGACACCAAGTCTGCAATTTATAGCGCTGCATCTGGTTCTTGACCCAGCCTCAGATGGTTCCAGCTCAGATGCCTTTTGAAAGAGTTTGAGGACCTCAATTTAGCAAGGCTTTTTAAGTAGGACTGTGATGAAAACCTGAAATGTGGTAGTGGTGGGGGCTTCTGCAGTGAATTAGAGTAGATCAGGTACCAGAAAAGCAAAGAGTATAATGTTCCTTACTCACTAGACAGGTGGGGACTGGCCTTAAGCCACCAACCACATATATTCAATACATAAAATCAGAGGCCAGTGGATTTTGTTGCAAGCAAAGAACAAGAATAGCCCTATCCTGGTCCATTCATACGTAGCACATCTGATGCTATTAAACTGTGATATCACCAATTGATAAAAATCAACTCATAGACAAAAAGCAGTGGGATCAAGCTGGGATAGAAGCAAAATAGAAAAAGACTTGTGGAACAGCTGGAGAGACATTCCTCTTTTTTTGAAGTCTTGCCACTTCAGCATCCTCTTGGTCTGCTCTCCCATTTCTGGGTGCCAAAACAGTACCAATGGCCAAGAATACTTTTAATATATATCGCGAGCTGGTTGGAAGGATATACCTTTCTTCCTGGAACCAGTCAGAGCACAATAATCCAGGATTTTGTCTGCACTGCTGCAATACATCTACCTGTGACCGACTGCACATGGGCCACCCAGGAGCTCCAGCTGAATCAACAACACCCAGCAACTTCCCTTTTTTATGGGCAGGGAAAGACAGATGACAACGAATTGAGCTGGGGCTTCTTGCTGTATATTGGTACAACATGGACCCACTTAAGGGCCCTGACATTAATCTTAAAGGGTTCAATAAGTAAATTATTTACTGACAGCTAATGATAATCGGTATCAGTGAAAATGCCTAGGCTCAGCAGAGGAAAGAGAGCTAAATCAGGAATCTAGTGTTTGTGGGGTTTTCTTAGGGGTCAAGAGCATCCAAAGATGTTACGCCCTGCTCTGTGATGAACTGAAATCACATGAAAATTGTAGGTCAGGGATCCTATTAACTCTTACAAAGAGATACGTGAAGGGGCTTCTGTTAACAAGACCAAATTTGACAATTTCGATTAAATTCAGCAATATGTTTAGTGTGAAACAGGTATAAATGAAAAAAAAATAATCAAGACATTTGAAACATTTTGGATTTGACTTTAAAAAAAATATTTTCCTTATTTTTCACTTTTGAAAATGTTACTTTTCAAAATGACCTTAAGGGTTACATACTTTCAGCCAAATTAAGACATTTCAAACAAACAAATATTTGCACCACTTTACTTCATGGCCTCTGGGCAGTGGCAGAACATGGTTTGCTCTTCTCCCCACCCTTCCTGACCTGCTCCCTCCTCCTATGGCATTTCCCTCCCCTGATGGGAACATGGTGCCAGAAATCCCTGTGCTTCCTTCTTCTTGCCACCTGCAAAAAAGGTGAACCACAAAAACCTCCACATGCATAGAATTAATAGAAAAGAAAAATATGCAATCGACCAAATTTATAATAGCTTTTTGGCTTAGTTGCTTTGGGTAGAATTATGAAACAAAAAGGACAGAGCCAAGCTGAAATGACTAATTGCTGGGCTGTCCAGCCCGATTCCCAGCTCGGGCTGGTGTAAACTGGAGGGACTCTAGTGGAGTCCAAGAACCAGTTTCAGAGACACTCCACGTACGCAGCAGGTGAAGAACAAGGATGCACTGATGGCTTTGGGCAGCCTGAGTCCTCCTCTCCTGCAGCTAAAAGCAAACAGAGAAGCTGGGCAGGCTGCGCACAGTTTCCCAGCAGTCACCTACATTACTAAGATGCTGTTCAAAGATAACAAATCAGTAGCCAGACAGGTTCCAGTTCGACAAACACCAGAGAACTCAGGAGATGAAGATGACGCACTGGATACTTCATTTAGGTTCTGCTGTAAAACCCCTGAAGAAGCCTCACACAGTGACATCTCCCTGGCCTTTTTCAAAGAACTCCTGTAGAGAAAAATAGCTCTTCCTTTCCAATCCAAGTGTGCGCTCTCGTTTGCCAGCTGGCGTTCTACTGATGGTTAGAGACCAGTAATCCCAACCCGCACTTTGTTTTTAAGATATCTACACAATTACATGGTATAGTAATTCCTCTCCAGCTCAGTGAGCATTTCTACCTTCAGGTGCCCTTCTCTCACGCTACACAATATTCCTTGAAGCCAGATTTTCAGTATATATTTTAAAATCGTTGTTATTTTGATCATGTGCAGCCTGAACAGAGACTCAAGTTTCACAGAACATTTACATCATATGTAAATGTTTGGGTTGGAAGGGACATTAAAGATCATCCAGTTCCAACCCCCCTGCCCTGGGCAGGGACACCTCCCACCAGACCAGGTTGCTCAAAGCCCCAT
>JAOTQQ010000002.1:19227306-19242361 GCA_026546715.1 Gallinago undulata | reverse complement strand
AACAGTGACAGATTTATACTCCGAGATACTTAACTGCCAAATACTTAACTGCTATCAAAGTTATGTTCAGATGACCAAAAATCTTCTCATACTTAGTTAGCAAGCAGTATGTGAGTTGGATTCCCACCCAAAAAAAGCTTTTTTGCTTAGTCCCAGGAATCACAGGCAGCTTTAAGATGTTACAGACAAGCAGCATTGGATGTTGTTGGGATGAAATACCTGCCCATATACAGGAGGAAAGTGGCTGACTTTATTGGGCTGAGTAGCATAGAGGTGAGACTGGCAGAGTATGTGGAGCAGGAAGCACCATGCTTCCCCTCAAGAAGTCCAGCCTTCCATAAGGAACATTCCATATCAAATCTTTCTAGAGAGAAATAAAGGAGAAAGGATCGTAAAGACATATTATCCTTCCTGACATAAAAGGAAACCTCCAAAACAAGACAAGGCACAGAGGAAAGTTGGAACTTTCTCACTCTCTGCTCTCGCTCTTTGCTTACAGGGGAACACTCAGAAAATTGCTAAGGTTGCTACAGCAGGACTGAAGCTATAGTCAAGCCCAAATTTGTCTTAAATCCTCTGTGAGAACAAATGTTTTCTGGCAGAGAGAACTCAGGCCTACGCAGCCTCACCTGCAGCAGGGAGGAGGCCTGGTAACCCCATTCCAGAACTGTTCTGACTGCTCAGCCACCATGAGCAGATAAGGTGTCACCGTATCCTTCCTAAAGGACCTTAAAACTGTCTTTCCCAAAATATCAAATGGTCTGTGCTCCTGTGGGAATGCTGGAAAATCCACACAAGCACAGGCCCTCCCTATCTAGGGAGTGTGGAATGGGGGGGCTGTTGAGCCCTGGTCCAGCTGACTGCAATGTCCTGCAGACATAACTCAGCTCCTGTGCAGGAGACAACCAAAATCTTATGTATCATATACGTACATGCCATTTCCCATTTCTTCTCTGTAATGAGATGCACTATTAAATTATTAATTTTGGCTATAAACCACCCCAAAACCTTCTCTTTTACATTGATGACATTTTCTATCTGAAGGCCTCAAGCAGAGGCCTCTTCTCCATGTTCAGGCCTCTTCTACATGCTCAGCTTCCTGACACACCAAGAACAGTAAGATTTTCCCAGAAAATTTGCTGGCGCAACAGGGAGTGTGGAAGCAAGGAAGTAAGGACAGAAAGAAGAATCAATTTTTAGGTACGGTTTTAGAAAATAGCTGTTTCTTACTGCTGAAGACCAGACAGGGATGCAAATCATCCAGCTAACTCTCTAGCAACGACATACTCCAGTTGGGGCAAGCGTCCGTACATTTTCAGCAAAGCCTTGATAAGCTGAAATATCTGTTGCATAGAACAAAGTAGGCTTTTGGCTCGCGTTCAGCGAGCTCGGAATGATGCTTTTGCCACCTGTGTTTTAAGGAAAGCGCTTTCTGTTCTGTTTTATTCCACCTGACACCGATCCCCACATGGGCCTGTTCTCCGTGAGGCAGAACAGCTGTTTGATGTCAGGAAGGGGCCTTCCTCAGCCGTTATTTGGGCTCAGTGCGTGCCAACACTTCCAGCTGATACTGCTTTTAACTCCCATTTTAGCTTTCCAACTATTCATTTTATTCCCACTGTCTTCTACTGTTTGTTGTTGTTTTTTTTGCTTTAGAGATCTCCGCATTTAAGGGCCTGGAGCCTTTATATTTTTCCTCTCACCTGGAAATTATTCCAGCTATATACTTTTCAATACTGAGGTTTGAACAGGTAGATGCCCATAAGATTAGAAATTAAGGGTGCTCTTATCTGGGTTTCTTTCTTCTACAGGGTGCAGTGCCTTTCAAGTCCAATGTCTTTGTTGATCTAGCTTGCAACTACTCGAATTTGTTGGAATTTTGCTCAGTTGTACGTGTAGTTCCTTTAGGCCAAGTACAGCAACCACCAAAAATCAACAGCACTTCCCTCTGACTCTTAGTCTGAGGTTTTTACACTTTAAAGAGACAATATTCTGTGTCATGGCTGTCTTAAGTAATATAAGATACCTGTAAAGCTGATCTAAAGAATCCACCCAGACCAAGAAAGCTTTGATTGAAATCACTGAGATGGACACTGAAGGTATTTTGCTGTTGTTCCCTGGGGCTGTCTCAGCCTCCTCAATACAGAGGTCCATCTGGCCTCCAGTGGAAAATGACCCAATTCAAAGTCCCTTTGCATTTTGCTGGTGGAACCCCATTAATATAATGCAAGTCTTTGGCCCTTTCTTAGTGCTCAGCCCACGTGGAACCGCTCTTAAATGCCATTTCTTCAAAGGAATAAAAGTACCCCTCACCTAAAGAATAGACACACATATTTGGGTGGCCAGGTCCTCATTTAATTTCCTTGAAATAACTATGGGTTTCATTTTGGATCTGCCAGAAGACACATCATCTTGCTCTTCTGTTTCTAAGTTAAAAGTGACACACTTAGCACATTTATTTCCTGGAGTCAGTAAGGGACCCCGCAGCAGACACATACGGATTAAACCGCCTTTATATTGGAAATGTTTCTATTTAAAATGCAGTTTTTTTGGTTAGAGTGTTCTCACATGTGCCATTGCTTCCTCCACATAAAAGAGGGAGCTTTGATATTCCCGTTTGTGAAACACATCACCATGCACTTTAATAATCCCGGCACAAAACTGCTAAAGTTAAACCAGACCCCTGGCCTCTATATTTTTTGATTATTGACACATGCAGTGATTCAGAAATCTGCTTGTGACTTTATCTGGATGGGATGAAGAACAGATTTGCTTAAATTCTTGGTGACAGAAGTATAAGAAGGATAAAGAAGAGGTTATTTTCCATCACAACTGTTACTTGCTTAAAAAAATTTTCCCCAAAGCAAAGTTATAATGTGATATCTTAGAAGAACACTACTCCATTCTTTGTTCAAACACCACTTTTTGTGGTGTTTAACTCCACACCAGCAAGATAGAATCATATTAGCTAGCTAAGGACTCTAAAGATACTGATCACATCGTTTTAAATTTCACTGGGAAAGGTTAAGATGCACTTCACTGCAAGAAAAGTAGAACCAGTTTGCTGCCAGGGCGGCCGAAAAAGCTACCCATAATGTTGATAACGCCTTATTGATTCAAACAGCTGCTTTGATGAAGCCACTTCTTTTTTTTCCTGCAATCCTTCTGCTGCGGGCTGGAAAGGTAATGCCAAAGGAACACATTTGGCAGTTGGAAAAATATTCCATGAACACAGGAACATTCAGCAGAGAGAGAGAGAGATTGAGAGAAGCGGGTGATTGAAACCAGATGAAGCCAGCTCATGATCACGGCTTCCACTGCTGAATAACTAAATCCATGTAAAATTGCCAGGCATTCCCTCCACCATGTGAGAAACCCCAGGGAAGACCAAGCCTTTGTCTTCTTCTGACACATGAAGCGGTGAGGATATTGTCGACTGATAGAAGGTCCACAATACCCATCACTCTTTGCGGTTCTGGGGAATATTAGTACATCTTCCCACTCCCAGACATGGGCCAATTATCAGGAAATCATTACGCTGGAAGCCTGTGGGTTGCAGATCAACAACTCCCCCAGTGCTATTCATGTCTACCTACTGGGATTTTCTACTCTTTGGATGCTATGTAGGAGAAATAACCCTGGAAAAAAGCTGTAGTAAAAATCAAATGCAGTTGGGGTTAGGTGTTTATCACTGAAGCATCTGACCCTAGAAATAGCAGACAGCCTGTATGCAGCCTGGTAGGCAGAGCATTAGACAGAAATTCAGCACTTTGGGGTTTTTCCCTAGACTGTAGGGCTTTAAATAATCTTGGAGACATCACTTCCTCTCCTTGTGCTTCAGCTACTGCAGTAAGAGCTACACAGATACCAAACTATCTGGTGAAAGACACCCTACCTGTGTTCATGCAAGTTGCTGTCACACCTTTGACTACAAGCGGGCATGCTCAGAGGGTTGAAGCTCTTGGAGCTGAAATCTTGTTGTCCTGTACAGTACTGCCCACTGGTTCACCATGGAGAGCTCTAAGTGTCACTGCAGAACAGATGATAATTAGAACAGTGATCATCTGGCAGCAGTTATTTAGAGAAAACAAAGCAGCTTGTGCCCCTCATCGAGAGCATCAAGACCATGGTCTTGAGGGTCAAACTGAGATGACACTTTCACACTTCACCACACAGCCTGGTAGAAGCGAGAAAATCAGGCATCCAGCTGATTCAGAAGAATACACAATCATACCCACAAAAATCACCACTTGAAACATTATTCACTAATGGCATGAATATCTGGGACAAAGGAAGGAGGTTCTCCCAATACTGGCCTCTTAAAATGACACTAGAAAGAACATGAAAAGGAGAGACAAAATGTGATACTTGTCACAGATGTCCAGAAGAGCATTACTTATGACATTTCCATCAGTGAACAGTACTCTACAAAGATTTAGTACTTTTAGCACTTTGAAAAAGAAAAGCAATAATGGCTGGAATGTTCCTCTGTGTCTTCCCCTGTAGGAAAGTCAGCTAAGAACATTCCAAACCGTGTTGACTTAACTTCCCACTGCAGCTTTATAGAAGCAGAGAGGGTATCTTCACAGTTGTCATGCTGATCATTTGGTAATTAACATATGATTATAAGTACATTAGATCCCGTTGTTATGCAATGCTGGTCAGGAGGTGCCGCATAACCCAACCCACGAGTGACATGTCATCAACACAGCAATTCCAGGGACTGTGAAACAAGGTGAGAGCATCTTCTCAGCTAAAGACAACTTCAACATTCAGTATTCCAAAGCAAAACTATTGATTAGGCTGTATCGAGATACTTCAAAATACCTGTTAAATTATATTCAGAGGAGCTGAACAGCCTGTAAATGCAATTCATAATGTAGACCACTCGAGGGAGCGTATGAGTGGCAGATGAAAAGGTCAAGATAGATGATAACGTACTTTGAACTACAATGATTTCCTTATTCAACAAAATAAAACAACAGTACAATTACCAACATGCTATGTTCTGAGAAGGTCAGAGAGGACCTTGTTTCATCAAATGATCTTGCAAAAGCTGCTTCTACTGATTAAATATTGTTTGAGAAATTATTATGCAGACCAAGGCACTGGGTAATCACGTTGCCCTCAGTTGGATGACTGCTGGGAAGGGGAATGTGCTGCAAAGCCCAGCTGACACATTTGGCTTCAAAGTTTTTACTGATGGAAAATTACTTCAATTGAATATATATTTTCTCCATGGAACTCAAGTTGTGGTCAACACTTTTAATTTAATGTTTTCAGATTTTCTTGCTTACATTTCTCCCATTGAAAGAGGGGGAAAAGAGCAATTATTTCATTCTAACACATACTTGCTTAGTTTTTTTTTTTAAGAATACAAATGTCAGCTATTTGAAAATGAAACAGATGCATTTTTCTCACGTTAAGGTTCTCACACAAAATGAACTTGACTTTTTCAGCTGACTCTGCTAGCAAGAGAAGTTACAGTTGGGACATATCTTGGAAGGTAAACACTTATGATACAGGTGGTCCTGAAAATACTTGAGAAGAGCTTGAAACATGAAAAGGGCAAGAGGAAGAGGAAAGCAAGAGAGACAGGGAGATAGATCCTATTCCTACATCTCCTATTGGAAGGCAAGGCCAGTGCCTGGAACTGACTGAGCTCAGTGCTGATTTTACCTTTGCACACCTGGAGATTCTCATCTTTCAGAAGAAGGAAAGAGATTGAGATCCTCTATCCCTCCTTTCTGGCTACAAGAGGAGGAAAAGCCATGTTGTCCAAGGAAGCAATATCTTACATAATCCTTTCACCAACTGCCACCCCCAACAGCACACACCACAAAGGACCACAGGCTCCTGCAGAAGGTGACCCTGCCAGCAAATATGACAGATGAAACAAAGGAAGAAGGTGAGGAAGTGTTCAGGGAGATGTTGATGGAAGTTACAGGGCTAAAAATGCCTGGTCCTTCTGAACTCTGATATTCTGGTCTTTTTTTTGTCTTCACTAACCGCCGTGGGGGTCAACAGAAACTCCTCATCTCAGACTCCACTACAAATCTCCTCTTCAGTCTCAAAAACATCTGGCTTGTAGGCAGCAAGAACAAACTCACTTTTAAATTATTTATTTATTTAAAATAGACAGGATATTGAACCAGCATGAGCAGGGAAAAGAGACGCAACTAAGATCTTCAAGATAAATCCCATGAGACAAAAGTACTGAACTGATGCAATCAGGGCAAAGTCCACACTTAGTTAGATTTTACATCTGCAGTTTCCAACAGGAAAGACAGAAGATGGTAAACCAGTGTTGGGAGTCATCAAAGAGAAAGAGAGAGAGAAAATCAGACTTTTTTTGGTAAACTTATGCTGCAACTTTTGTATCAACAGCAATTTACTATCTCAAAGTAGTTTTGGGTATGTCACAAGAAAACCAGAGAGACACAAAGATGGTTTCTCCTTCTGAAAACCAAGGACATAGAATTTTCCCTGGGCTCAAATAAGAAGGACATCTTCCAGCACTGTTACAGAATTTCTGGGAACAAAAAGTAGGAATTTGAGATAGGAAAACTTACCGAATGATCTACCTCACCTCGGTCCTAACATAAAACTACACAAACCTCTAATAGAGTCTCCAAGGTGTGAACTTCCTTGACTGGGATGTGTATGGCATTTGTCTATACTTGTATTATTACAACAATTATTTGCTACAACGTCGGCAAAAGGCAATAAGATCCATATTGAGAGTTCTGGGAGCATTTTCTGTTTGGGTTAGAAAGAATCTGCAACTTCCTCACTACCACTACAAAGAATACACAAATCCCAATTTGTGTACATACAAACAGACGCCCCAAAGACCTCTTCCAAAAGCCTCCACCTTAGTTTCTCTGAGGAAACCTGTGTAGGTTGTTTGTTATAGTAACACACTTTTTGCTGCACCAGTGTATTTGATACCTGTGCCCCATTCACGTGACTCAGGGTTCTACCACCAGGTCAGGTCAGATCACAGGTGCCACCTTCTCCATCCCCTGTTCTCCTGTGACAACAACTATTTGCACACGAGGAGCAGTGATGATGGATTCTGCTTTGTTCTATGTCACAGCTAAAACAGGAAAGAGGAAATCCCTGCCCCATCCTTTTTTTCCTCTTACCTCATTTCCCCCTCTCTCCTGTTAGGAAAACAGTCCAGCTGTCTATAAAAGCTAATTTCTTCCTGCTGGTGACAAGCAATGGAATAATTTCTGCTGGCATTAAAAATTGGAGAAAGTAGATAGTGAGAAGCTTACTCATTTACAACCAGGTATCACCAACATCAATGGCAACGCTGTCCTTGAATTCCAGTGATGTGGGTCCCAGCTGGTGAGGCAAACATCCCCTTTCATCCGCTCTACAGACAGTAAGATCCATGGGAAGGAAAAGCAGCATCTTGCAAAAGTGGGAAGATTAATGAAGGCAGCACAAGGAGAGATTTTTCCAAAAGTGACTGATGTTCCAAAGAGAAAGTGACAGATGTCAAGTCAAGAATAGTATTGCAAAAGTAGAGCTGACCAGAAGGACCCCAACAAAGCATTTTTTCCTCAGAACTCGCTGATTTAGTAAAATTAAAATATTCTGTATAAACAGCTTTGTTCCTAATCTCTGAAAGTTTCCTGTTACTTTGGGACAACATTTTCTGAAGACTCAAAATTATTTCCCAGAATTAAAATTCAGTTTCAGAGCCAGCTTTATTGCTGGCAAATCAAGCCTGCTAAAATCATGAGTCAGGAACTTATAACCCTAAAACTGAATTCTGGGAGTCTTAAAAAATGAGCTTATATGCAAAAAACATTCTTCATTAATTTGGTCTTGAGCTTTGAGCTATCAGGGATCAATGGTATCAAGCTGTGTTATACATTGTTTTGCACCCAGAAAAGCAGGATGTTATTTAAAATAACTAGAGATGAAATTTCATACGACTGTGGGAGCTAAAGAAAGACACCTTGACAAACATGAAAAGAAATAATGAAGCTATTCAATTCCACAGAAATAAGATGCAATAGAAAGCTGTGCAAGGTCAGCCCACATAAGCTTTGTTTTATATTAATTATACAAAAAAGCTGTAAAGAACAAAAATAATGTCCTTCAAAAAAAAAAAAAAAAGCAGGGCATCCTTACTTTAAACCGAGAGCACATTCATTTTTTTTTACTAGAAGAATTGACCCATCTAGATACCTATCTCTCTTAAAACCTGTGGTGTTTTTAACACATATTCATCCATGGCAGCACATGGGAAGAGAATTTCATCCAAGATCTGGCCTCATCCTGACTTGACAATGCTTTCCTGGAACAGCTTCTTAGTCAAGATTATAAAATAACATTGAAAGTATGGTCTTGTTATTGATCTGTGTCATCATTTGACACAGAAATTAATTTAGGTGACCTTAAAATTAAAGATGAGGGTTCCAACCATCAGGGAAGTCAGCACACACTCCTGGAGTAACAAGGGCAAAACGCAAGGCTGGGTTTAAAAGATATTGATGCCAGGCACCATGGGAGCTGTGTCCACCATGGGAGCTGTGTCCACCATGGGAACCAGTTAATCCATCTGGAGCAAGAGATTCTGACACCTCACACGGGTCAGGAATTTGTCACAGGGGTCAAAATATTATCTGACTTGAACCAGCAGGATTGTAATTGTATTCCGTTCCCTGCCCTGAACTAGATCTTAAAAAGGATCACAGATTGCTGTAGTAGGGCCTACAACTGTTCAGAGCCCACAGTTTCTCCCATGGGTTTGGGCCTGATCTGCCATACGTGGGGGTGATGGTTCTCAAAGGAGATCCTTCCTGAGGCTCAGCCCTGGAGCTCTCTCTGCTGAGGTCTCTCTCAGACTCTCATAGACTGGGCAGAGATCTGCCACCTTCCTGCCACTGGTTTGAAATGTTCTCTGGAAGGCCAGAACTAGGATTATTTTGGAAACAGAATTATCCTGGAAAGGACAGACCAAGTCCTGTGTATTTCATAAACTATCGCCAAAATCTTCTGAAACTTATCCATCAAAAGCTGGTTGGGTTTTTTTTTTTTTCAGCTGCAACCATCGGAACCTCCTCACCATGAGGAGGAGGTGAGTAAGTAAGAGGGAGGGAGAAGCCCTCATTTCCTTGAGTCTCAGCTCAAGCACAAACCACAAAAAATAATCAGCCATTGGGTTTAAAGGCAACACAGCCCAATGCAAATATTGATATTTTGCAGTACAAGTAGCTATTGAGAGATGAATAGCAAGGGGAACTAATTCAGAGGCCAAGCAAGTTAGCAGACACTGAAGGGGCCTGATTTAACCCTCCCTGATATTGTTACAAGCTCCCTTAATTTCATGGGACTCATTCCTAATTCCTAACAGACAGAGCAGGATCAGAACAGTGCTCTCAGCCTGAACTAATACTGTAGATGCCTCCCAGCCCGTCTCCTCGGCAGGTGTACACCAGTACAACCCACCAAAGCGAGGGGGAACGTTCCCAGCTGCTGTAAATCAGCGCAGCAGCACTGACATCACCGCTGATTTACTCTGGAATAGGGGACCTGTATGGACATATTTCAAATTCCTGATGTTTTCCTTTTGCTGAAATGCAATCTGTAGGGTTGCAGGCTCATGGAGGAGAGAGATGGAGGAAAGCATTTTAAGCTTTCCCTTTTGTTCTGATGCTTTGTAGAGAAGTGTTTCTACTCGTTTTATTGCTCTCTAAGGACTTCTCTTTTTTCCTTTTTCTTTTCTTTTTTTTTTTTCTTTTTTAGAACAGCAGGCAAGTGTTGGGAGAAGGGATATGTAATTAAAGTAAAACATTAAAATGTCACGTAGCAATTAAAAAATAAAGAGCTGCTGTGCTGTTTGACAGTGTTTTTCCACATATGCAAGCCAGGCAATCGCTGGCATATCCAAGCCCAAACTTTGGAAAAATCAAATCCCCCTCATCTCCTGTGCTGCCTGCAGCCTTGCTAGAAAAAAAAAATTTAAAAAAATTTAAAAACCTAAAAAAGAATCAAACCAAAATAAAACAAAGAACATGCTACCACCTGCCTATGGAAGCAGAGATACCAATCATTCCGAATGCAAAGACATGCATCTTTTTGTTGTGAAAAATTCGGGGGGGGAGAAAGAAAAATATTTTATTAGCTTAGTAATGAGGAGTTTCCACAGCGAATGTAATACATGATAATATGGACTGAACAGCAGCCCATTGTTTGAGAGCAGAATGGAGCCCTGTATGGGATCACTGCTGGGTTCTGTACGCCACGGATGGAAGGGGGGAATTACACCCTGGATTTGGGGAGGGCGGAGGGAGGGGTATGCATTTCTTTTACGGTTTTATTGGCTTTGGGTACAGGTCAGTGAGTCCCACACTCCAACATGCGCGTACAAACGTGCTCACGCACAGTCTGTCAGAGCTGGGAGGCAGCCTCTGTAAGTTGAAAGTTTAATGAGTGCCCGACACTGAGCTAACAAGGTTTTCAAACAGTGGCTAACAAAAACCAGGGATCAGGGAGACGGCGTTTGGTGCCAAGATATTTGTTTTAATATTAACAAGGGCTGAATTCAGGCAATAAAAGACAAGGAGGAAAATAATATCTTCTGAAAGTGCTGAAAGCCAAGCGGCTCAATATATTTGAAACAACATATGTGTTTAAACGAGAGAGAGATTTTTTTCTGGATAAGAAAGAAAAGGCATGAATATGAAGCAGAAGCAAGTGGTTAGCAACACAAAAATTTCAGCAAATATGCACATAGCTAAATTCATTTTCTACGCTACATATCTTTAAAACTTGACACGATATTAGCTGTGGAGTCTTTTTTAGTACAACAACTCAGATTCCCCAGGGAGAGTGATGCTACATTCCCCCAAAGGTCAGGGTAAGATAGTTTAAGAAAAATGCCCATTTTAATACTACTGAGGATCTGGCTCTCTGATAATAACCCATTCCCTTGTTAAGTAAAAAAAGGTTGTTAAGTCCCACACGACCCTTCCAAGGCTCTTTCTGAGGGTTTTAGAATCTAGGTTTAGGACTTTAAGACATGCCAATGGTGGGTGACCTAGAAAGGGATCGGAGGAGAGAGAGTACACCAGTAACAGGCACAGAGAGGATGAGGAGGATGGTGAGAGGTATCATACCCCTTCCACAGGAGAAGAGAATAAATAGATCAGGACTCCTCAGGGTTGAAAAGTTATGACTGAGGGGCGATATGCTAGAAGCCTGTATAATTATGAATAATGTGGAAAAGGCAAACAGGGGATTCATATTCTTCTATAGCGTAAAAGTCAGAGCCCCCTCAATTAAATTATAAGTCTTTTCAGGACTTACCTATGGCCATGCCTAAGGACATACAAAGTACATACATAATGCTACATACTACATGATTCAGTAGCGCAACGTACCCGTGGAGGACAAGAGCACTACTGAGGCTGAAAAAAATATATATACATTAATGGAAGAGAAATGACATATCAGGCCATAAACATGTCAGCCTGGGTGCAATCTTTCACTCCGGAGATCCATAAACTCCCGATGCCTGGAAGCTGGGATGATCGAAAAAGGTAATGTTTACCTCAGGCCAGCTCTGCTTTTTTTACACTTGTAAAAACAAAACTCCTGCCCCTGCACCTCACTGATGCAATGATTAGGAAGAGAAGCAGCAGTGATTCCTCCCATTCCACTCCCAACTCTAGCCCCTGCAAGTAAATTTGACACCACCGTGTAACCCAATGAGTTAATTTTGATTAACATCAGAAAGGGAAGAGCAATTTCAAGCTCTGCATTTTGCTTTCTCAAGCAGTAGGCAAGATCTCCTGAGTTTATTTTTAAAAGCTAAAACATTCAGAAATATACTGAACAAACTAGAATTTGTCATTTGAAGAGTTATTAAGCAAAGTATAAAGAATGGCTCCCATCCCACCCACAAACAGTATAAACTTCCAAAAGTACCATTATCAGAAACCAGATGAAAAACCAAGAGATCTTCAGGCAGGCACAGGCAGAAGCACAGAGTGACCTCCTCATCCTGAGGCTGCTCTGATGGTTTTGTTTATATTACAATACCACAAATTAGGGAAAACTGAAGGAAAACATGAAAGTCACAAATTCAATGCCCTACTTTACATTTTATTTTAATTTTGCCAGCTGAAACACATTTCAGACTGAAATTTGAACCAACATGACCTGTAACCCTAAATTCATTTGAAGTTCAGTATTGCATTTCTCATACACTCAAACTCTACTTAATTTCACTTCGGCATCTAATCTGCAATATACAGTTTCAGATTCCCAAGTGATTCAAATCCTCACAGCGACGTGAGTTACAGTAGTTAAGGATCTGGTCAGCGTATAATCAGAGAATGATCTTTATTTCTTCATTCCTTTCCTGCTCCTCCACTCAAAGGTGGATAAACAGGTAAGCGTATGGAACCTGGGAAAGGCGCTGCCAGTCGTCTTACTGGTTTATTGCTTTGCATAAGGGATGTCTGATTTCTACAGGGTGCCCAGGGAAGTGGTGGAATCACTGGGTATTGTGGGGTATTTCAAAGCTGGGCAGACGTGGTGCTGAGGGACGTGGCTCAGTGGTGGTTTTGTCAGTTAGGTTGATGGTTGGACTCGATGATCTGAAAGGTCCCTGCAAACTTAGACGAATCTATGCTTCTATTATTAAATTTGCAAACATTTTCTGACATGATCAGAAAGCACGTAATTTTGCTGCAAGCCTAGTCAACTTTATCAGTTAATGGGATTAAAATATATCCGTTTCCACAACCGATGGTTCACAAAGAAATAATGTAGCTGGGCGTCTGTCTGAATCATTAGCCTCAAATGACCAGGTACCAGTTTGCAGTCTGGTCACTTGAGGATGAGACCATTGTCTAAATTATTGACCAATATTGATTGTCTCATTGATTCCCTCTGACCCTCTGCACTTCCGTACAATGTACAATACATTTCTGGTAATTGCCATCAGCTGCTTTTCTTCAGCTTCCCTTAAACCATATAATGGGAAGAATACACGCTAGCTCTTCTGACTGTATAGAAAATCAGAGATTTGGGAGGAATTATTGACAAAAGCTATTTTGAAAATATGTTGAGTGTTTTATGGACACGCACAGCCATTTCAAATAATTTTTAGAGACAAAGGCTTCCTGGGTTCTTCAGCAAGGGAAGGAGAAGATAGAAAAAGAGAAGAGTCAGTTAACATGCACTGGCAGTAACACTCAAGCCATGAAATACCTCTAAAAGATTAAAGTCAAAGCTGACAAGGCAGCAACTTCATCCATAATTTAAAGAAAATTTGGTTATCCCAAATCTATAATTCAATCACAAAACTATGTAATTTCTATCTTCTTACAGGGATGTAACAGCTGGAAGCTACTAAAAGTACTGACAGATGTCTAAATGCCTTTGAAAATAAATGCCCTAGGAAAGTACCAGGGATTAAATAGAATGCATTTAAATCAAATTTTTAGATCACTCTGAGTTCAACAACCTTTTATTTCTAAAGTTATGCCACAAAGAAAATGGAAATATCTAGGATGTGTTGTAAATGAAGCCAGAACATTTGCAACAGCTGACGTGCCATCAGGCCACTGAAAAAAATATGTAAAAGGAGATGTCTGGAAGAGTCACTGAACAAGTGGAGAAAGAGAAAACTTCTGTGATCAACTGATGTGAGCAGCAGGGTAGAGAAAAGGAAAATAGCTGGGACTTTTTGCTGCCCATCTGATAACATAGTAAGAATCAAATTTATAAGAATGATCTATCTGCACTCAGAAAAAGCAATTCCACAGAGAAATTTTTCTGCAGTAGCTGCTGAACTTTAAATTTACATTTTATTCAGAAATGATTCCATGTCAAATTTAAACTATCAATTTTAAGAAAGAGACACTGTCCTTTTTTGTGATTTTACTGCTCTTGGCACAAGGGAGGCCTGATCTAGGATGGACACATATGGACACTGTAACAGTGAATAGCCATTAATTCAGTGTATCTATCTCCTTTCCAATTTTTACAAGACAGAAAGTTGTTCTTCATTTCCTGCCTTAAGCTGTTATACAATGTCATTCTTCGGCTGCACTAGATCATCAAAAGTGATTTCCAATTGTAAAGAGTTTTGAAAACTGACAACATAAGTTACTGATTTTGTCTGCCATTCTTAGAAAGTCTAGCAGTAAAATACAGAGTTCAAAATAACATAACTATTTTACAGTCTAATTT
Source organism: Gallinago undulata (assembly GCA_026546715.1). Classification (NCBI taxonomy): domain Eukaryota; kingdom Metazoa; phylum Chordata; class Aves; order Charadriiformes; family Scolopacidae; genus Gallinago; species Gallinago undulata. The sequence goes on along the minus strand of JAOTQQ010000002.1, from coordinate 19,228,135 downwards.
TATGTTTACAGGTTCTTCAGATCCCAAATGTCTAAGAACTGTGTGATAAATGGCAATAGGCAACACTGGAGTAACTTAGAGAAGACAGTCACAGGGATAAATTCTACTCCTGCGGGGACTTCCAAGAGAAGTCTATAAGCAAGGGCTTCCCACCTTCCTTCCCTCCCATGTGCCAACCTACACAAGGGCCTGGTGGCAGGACACATCCCATTTTTTCTTATACTGGTTTCTAGAGGGGACAGGGCCAGTGAACCTGAGGAAAGTTGTGCTTCATATGTGAAATGGTATACACGGCTGCAGGGGCTCTGTCCCTTCAGTGCCATATACAGAAGCTGATAAAGAATGTTTGGAAAGATCTGGGTCTTTCATCTCAGCCAAGCTCTTAGGATTTTTTAGTACTAAAATTTCAAGGTCAGTCACTGCTGCTAACAAATATCACCATAAATGTGGTGTTATATACATTCTCAGACAATTCAATTCCAGTTTGCCTTGGTTTACAGGCTAAATAGTTTCTACAGTCATGCCTGACGTCCCACTTCTCTCTCTAGTTAAAAATGCAGTGAATATATTAGACAGCTGATCCCTACCACTGAAAACGCATACTACATGAACAGATAGATGAAGTTGTAGAAGAATATCATTAAAGAACGTTTTTATCATCTGTTTTTTTGTCCAAATGAAAGAAAAACTAAGTATTTTTTTCAGAAAATAGAAGCACTAAGGAAAAATACAGTCTCTAAGAAGACAGTATGTCACCTTTGAAACACACTGCCTTGGCTCTTTGAACAAAGCAGCAACTTAATAAACTTAAATGTGCAGTACCTAGAAA
>JAOTQQ010000002.1:19183420-19211276 GCA_026546715.1 Gallinago undulata | reverse complement strand
TGGAGACATTCCAACCCCACCTGGACACGTTCCTGTGGGACCTGCTCTGGGTGACCCTGCTCTGGCAGGGGGTTGGACTAGATGATCTCCAGAGGTTCCTTCCAAACACATAACATTCTGTGATTCTGTAATGTGCTCCTTTGTATCTAGAACAGCAAATGTAGCAATTTCAAATCACTTTTCAAATCTATTTTCTGGTATGAAGCAGGCCAAAAACTGCTAAATGACAATATGAGCCACAGTCCAGCTGGAAATTATCCAAATATGTAATTGATCTTAACTTTTCCTTGATCCCCATCCCTAGTAATTCAGTGCTTCAATTGTGAGCTGCTCCTCTAGATAAGATCTACAGCTGATCACATCTCCACAGAACCTGTCCAGGAAAGGTTCAGGTTCTTTCAAGTGTCTTTGTGTTCACATGCTATTAATAGTAAGCAAAATAAAGATTCCAAGAACCCTTGTGTCTCTGACCATCAGACATCATCATGTATCAAGTGATTTTTGTGTCTACAGCTCTGTTCAGTCCAGTAAATTATCCAAGTGCATATAAAAGAAATAAAAGGAAAAAAACTCAACAAAATCCACTTCACAAGAGAAAATCTGAATCTCCAGCAAATAATAATTTGCTAGAGTTTGTTCCTTTGAGGAGTGGCAGTTGAATTCCTTTGCTCTCAAAAGTCTTTCATTATTTGCCCTCACAGGCATTCATTTCAGAGAAAGAGAAAAATAATAAATTTCACTTTGTTTTTAAGCTATCTGTGACAAATGCACTGTGACATTTGATTCTCCTTGTCTTTTTGATGCCGCTTCTAAATAAATATTGATGGCCTGACATAGCATGGTTACAGTCAGAAATGTTTTAATCCAAAAATTTGGATTTTCAAACAAAATGTGATGGGCAATAGAAAAGACATATTTTCCCAGTGGCTTTTAGTTTTCACAAATGCTTACATCTTTTGATTCTACAGTTGTTACAGATGGGACAAGCTGGAGCTGAGGACAGAAGGGGGTCATGCTTTTATTTTCTGTTAAGGAAGTAAATTGGAAATGATAATGGAAAACATGCAGAGAAGTCGACTGTGTTCTCGCGCTCCAGTAGAAACAAGATCAGATCAGATCATCTTATGGCCCGAACACATGCTCAAACTGGGGAAGTTCTGGTCCTTCAACCAAGTCTGAACTACATGGATTTCTGTTAAAGCTTGGATTTTTGTAGTAGCCTGAGGTTGAATCCCACTGATTCAGTATAAACCAACAAAACTAAATTCATTGGCTTTTGTTAGAATGCAACTCAAATTAGATGGTACCTTCAGGCCTCACAATTTCTGAAGCTATGATTTTATGGATCTTTCCAAAAGTCTTGACTTTCTCTATAGTGATCCCAGACAATGAAATTTTGAAAAAAAATTGATTTCAATTTAAATCTTGCATTTTGTGTATACCTCTGGAGTCACATGTTTGTCATGTTCCACTCTCTAAAATGTAGAGTACAGACAGGGAAGAATCTAAGTGTGTGTAGGGAGAGAAATGGGAAATATTTAGCAGAGGAAATTCTGCTTGACAGTTGAGGATATTATGTGTTTTGGAGACTCCTACGGCACATCTTCAGGGCAGAACGTATACAAGCCAGCCCAGATCCCATGTACAACAAAGCACTGGACTAATTAAACCATCTTGGAGAGAGTCATGTTATTCAGACAGAGTTTGGGTACATCTTCACAGTGCTTTATTATGCTGTGAAGATAGATCCCCTTTTCCAGCTCCAGCATCTAACAAAATGAGGTCCCAAATCCATTTGTAAGCAGCAGGAGACACCATACAGTGATTTGTCAAATCCTGCTTCTCAGTCATTACCAGTATTTTTCCTTTTTTCACTGAGAATGTCTTCATTATCCTGTTTATTTGGCAAAATCTCAAATGAGAGTGACGAAACATGTATCCTTTAACAGCTCCAGTGACACCGGTTCGGGTTTGTGATCTATCTGGGTGATATCTCTCCAAACAGTCACCAGTGGCTGCAGGAAAAGAGATCACAGAAGCTGTGACAGCTGAGCAGTTAGTGAGTGACAACAGTAGAGTTTCACAAGAGAAATTCCGGTCCTGACAGTGTGTGGTCACTGAAAATTCGTGTTGTGTTGTACCAGAGAAAAGGTTATTTGGGTTGAGTTTAATTCTGCACAATAATGGAACTCCAGCAGGGTCATTAACAGGCTCCCAGAAGTCAAAATAATTCTTTCTTTCTTTATGGCAAATGAGGAAATGTCCTAAAATTATTATTTTGGGTGTTCTGGTTTAGGGGGGTGTTGGTCAGTGTGGCCCTATGACCTGATTGGGGCCAAAGCTCCTTTCTATTCTCAGTCAGATAATTGCCTGCAGGGTGACCATGGATAATTCTTGAAAACTCCTTCTGCCTCAGTTTCCCCTCCTGTAATGTAGGGATAATGTTACCATAACATGGCTCATCATTTGGTCTATTAGACTGTTAAGACATCAACTCTCTAACAATACATTATTCATTCCATATATATGGTATATTCCCTTTTTTGATTCTAACACACTCTTTAGTTAGAAAGTCCCTGGAGTTGAAGTTTTCTCTAACACCACCTCAGTGGGAACGGACCCCTCTTCAACCCTGAATAGAAACTGCACGTCCTGCTGTTTAAGTGTTTAAACACAAACTGAAGTATCAATAGCTGGCCATTCTGAGCGCAGTGTTTGAATCTACATCCTTGCTGGAGGTTAGTCTTGTTAATGATTGGAACATAGAAACTTCAGCCTAAGCGAAGGTGTTCCTGATAGATCTCTGCAGAGATGTGTTCACATCACCTCTGACAAAAAAGCAGTTTTCTTCCCTGATGTACCAGATTGGCAGCGATGCTTCAGTTGATGAGGATGCAGTAACACGGCCACCAGCTGTTCATAGTTTACTTATTCAGGTTCCAAATTCACCTCAATAATTTACACTTAAAAAACTGTTTAAAACATGATCACCTGCCCTGTGCATAAAATACAATACCAGTACCAGGGCTTGATCTCCAGAGCAGAAGGCTGAGCACAGGCGAGAAAGTGTCCCCTGGCACATGTGAATGGACACAAAAACTTAACAAAGAACAAGAAATAACGTCTTCCAGAAATATAGATCTTGAAAAATGCCATTTCAAATGTTCACCGACCACTTAAGCTGAGGTGAAATGAGCAAATTAAGTCGATCTCAGCGTTGGCTGGCACTGAGAGGGACGCCTGTGCGGTTGCACGGTAATTTGGGTCAGGGAACTCATCCAACTGAAAATCCAACCCCCTCCTTCTGCAAAAGGAAGTTTTCATCCCGTTCCCTGATTCAGCTCCCGGTGCAGCCACATAAGCACAAGTGTCAGCACAAAGGCAAGTCCAGCAATTTGGGTGCCAACTGCTTGGTGTTTTAAAAATCCTCCCCTCTAATGAATTGTTCCTATTATGAAACGAGCCGTTTTATTCTGGCTGCTTTGCCAGTTTCTTCACTGATACAGTTCCTGAGGAGAGAATGACAGGTATTGAACTACCCAGATCCAACTCCACACAATCTGCTGGCTGCTGTTCAGGGTGAAGTCATCTATGTGCAAGAAGGGGGAAAAACAACCTAAAAGATTCAACTGGGAAAGGTATAAACCCCTGAACTAACAGTTGAGAGATGCACTCCGAAAGACCCAAATGGGTACAAAGGGTTGCATTAGCTTTAGCAAGGCCTATTAGCATTAACCATGTAGGAAGCCAGTATTGGTGATATTAAATCATTAGGAATCTAATGCTTCTATATTCAGATTATTGCCATATTTCGAAAAATATCATCTTTTTCAATCAAAATATTTGCAGCTGTATAGTTCGATGGAGAAATAAATTTATTTTTCATAAGAATATCTGGGAAAAAATATTTCTTTTCAACAGACCATATCACCATTTTCCCAGTAGTTATAACAATGAACACCAGCCAGGGAGAAGCTGGCTGGAAGAGCAATGAGAGGGTTTGTAGCATATTATTGATACCCTAAGCCTCCACTCTCCCGACTGGAATATTTATTCATTTTCACTCATGGGAATTAACCAGTGTTTGGAATTTGTCAGGAAAACATGACTCCGTGAGCACGGCACTGAAGAAGGAGGCAGAGGAGAGAATTTTTACCACTTTACCATCAGATGGCAAAACAGTATTGAATTCCGTGAGGTTCACACACTGCTCTGGATTATGATTTCAGCTCCACAATTGTTTGCCTTATGACAGTGGATAAATTTCCTTTTTTTATGCCTCTCAGCCTCCTAATGTACTTATCCGGTCTGTTGGTACTGTGAACTCAGGAGGTCTAAGGCTATTTCTTATGACGAATTTAACAGTTACTGTCATATGTGGTAGTGATTTAAGATGAGTTCTCTAAACACTGCTTCAATATAAGCAGAGGTGACCATATATTACTCTTTGATAACAAGTTCTTCTAAGTTTTTCCAATTTTGTGTGTAACTGGAGCTTGCTTGCGTGCTCTTCATGTTTTCACCACACACCAGCATCTTGGGTTTTGTACAAAAATTTTTTTTTTATTGCTGGCATGGACACAAGATGAATGTTTACATTGGCAGCAATGGACGACACTTCCTAAGAAGGTTTTCATTAGAGGAAAAGAATTTTTCAAAAGCTTAATCCTCCTACTGTGCTGACAATGTGCTGCTGCACACACAGGCTCTAGCCCAGCACTAGAATGAGAACTTCCAGGATCATCTGAGCAAAAAGGAAATTTCCCAAAAAACTGATGATTCAAAACCAAATTCCTAATCATAAGCCTTGAAATCTGACATTTCGAAGCAGCTCTCACGGTCCATGTTACACGCTGTGCTTATGCTCCTGGAAAGCATGTTTTCGAATTGAGGGCTATTGCAAAAGCTGATGAACATCATAGAATTTTACATCTGAAATACAAGAGAAAAAGTATGGGCTGATGTGTACAGGAAAGGACAGGAGACTAGAACTACAGTTGCATTATTATTTTGGTGGTGGTGGTATTTCTAAAATATCAAGCTCAAAAACAAATTAGTCTTAGGTCAATCACAAACCAACATTTTCAGCACCAAACAACTTTGATCCAAACCAAAATGTTGCAGTTGGATTTGACAAACAGTAATTGTTTTCTCCATTTAAAAATAAAATTATGGGGTATTCCAAAGTTTAAAGGAATTGTATTCTGAAAAATGGAAAGTTCATTTTAGGGAAATGAACATTTAATGTTCATTTAAAAGAACATTTAATTTTTTTTAAAGCCAGAGAGCAGCTTCATAAATAAGTAGAGAGATGAATCTGAGGCGAGGTTTTTTCAGATCTGCCTGGTATTCAGCTGAAAAATGTTGTCAAACTCTGAAGCAATGTAAGTTTGGGTTGTCACTGACAGAGCTGACAATACCGAGTTCTGAGACTCAATCTGAGTTCTACAACTCGGGAGAGTCAGCCTTTCACACTTTTGTGGGTGGCCTTCACATACTTTGAGCCTGCAGGACTCCCAGTTACTGGCCACTCTGTGCTGTGCTGGAGGAAAAGGGGAGCAGGGACAGCTGTAGTGATTTTCTGTGCAATGAGCTTAAATCCTTTAAAGACTCTGAGTAGCTAGACATAAACTTACCAACATGGTAAAAGAGGGCACTTCCTACTATCTCTTTCATAAGCTACATTTTGTCACAGTTCAGAGATAATTTTTATAATCTATGCCCTAATTTACACATTCAATAACACTTTATTTACTTTATTGATTTACTTAAGTTATTTACTGCACTTATTTGTGTCAACTGTCTCATTACATACCCGATATTACAACCTAGAGTAGCATAAGCTTAATATTTCTGAGAAGCTTTGAGATCCTTAAGTAAAAATACATTCATAAACTTTGGTAGTATTTGCTTTAAAACATTACAGTTTATGTCACATCGCAACACCAAAATGCATCTAATCCATGTCTGCTCTGTGTAGGGATGTCACTCTTTGCAGGAGTCTGAAAATGGCAACCAGTCATGGAAATTAGGACATAACAAAGTTATTTGTTTCTCAGGTTACCCTTAGATTCAGAATGGAGTCTTCCCATGAAATAGCCTTAACTTGGATGGATTCAATTCTGGGCCGATGAATCAGAGTAAATGCTTTGACACAGGAACAATCAAAAGTTCCTATGGTGTTCCTATGACTACTTTGTGTGAACGCCAAGCAATGTAGGCATTCCAGTTTGGAGCAATTAGAATTTGCCTAGGAAGTATCAAATGTAAACTGTGAGTACAACTGACACTATCAGCGACCCCAGTAGTGTGCTCGCTAGAAATGGTGGAAAAAGTATCTGGAGGCTACTCCACCAAGTTTCATCCATAACCTGGACTACTGGCAAACACACATTTACTTCTCTAAGGGAAGCTTTGTGATGCAACCCCTTTCACAGGCCATAAAGTCTATTGAACTGGATCCAGGAGCTGTACAAGAAATGTCCAGGCAAAACGGTGTCTTAGTTTCATCTGTGATAATGTTGATTTTCTTTCCAGTGGCTGCTGTGGTTTCAATTTAGTGTGAGAATAATGCTGATAACACACGCTGGTTTAGTTGTTGCTAAGTGATGTTTATATTAGTCAAGGACTTCTTCAGCTTCTTATAGAAGCTGAGAGGGAGCACACACAGGACAAGTTGGCCAAAGGAATGTCACATACCATAAACATCACGCTCAGGATAGAAATGGGGGTTGACCAAGGGGCAGGGATCCACAGTCACCGCTCAGGATGGGATGGGCAACCAATCACTGGGTGGTGAGAGTGACATGTGTTGTACCACTTTATATTTTATACTCATTTACCATCTTTAGTATTACTGGTGTTGTTATTTTCTTCTTCTGTTACTGATTAAACAGTCGTAATCTCAACCCATGAGTTTTTTAAGTTAAGTCAGAAATAAGTTAAAAGCCACACACCTAAACACGCTGTCACCGAGCACCCAACTCGGTATTCCTCTGCAAGCAACATCTCATCATGATCCAATAGCAAGGAGATACACAACGTGATACCATCTATCACCTGCATTCCTCTTGAAGAAAACAGAATTCTTCCATTATTTTATATACCGAGACATGTTCTATGTTTTTTGGTCACAGAAAATCTCTTTCTCATATATACCCTAGAACACTGAATAAGAAAACACACTGTTGGCCCAGCCTTTTTTGTGCTAATTTGGTTTGCCGTTACATGGTCTCTCTATATTCTTTAAAATTGTTCACAAAAAATCTATTGGTAATAAACTGTAATCATGGGAATGAAACACATCCATGCACAGTAGTCAGCCAGCTAATTAGAAAACAGTTGATATGGAATCATGTTTAAAATCACATGCTGACCCACTTTAATTTGGTTTGTTTCTGGTTTTGCTCATAGTAATAGCCTAGTTCCTAACTAGCTTTGTTCTGAGCACATTCCTCATCTATACACAATATGTCTAAAAAGGGATCTATCTGTCAACATGGACAAAACCAGATCTATCTTCAAGCAACCTGGGTTTTCCTGGGCTTGTACAAATTTGTCTCATGATAGATGGGCCATTACTGCTTTGCTGTCAAGATAGGTTTCTTTAATTATTCCTGTGTTATCCAGCATCACAGAATTACGTGTTACAGACACCCTAAAACATGTTAGAGATGCTCTTTATTCATGCCTTCTTGTTATGCTGAGTCCAACACCTGGAGGATAAATGACACGGCTCAAGTTCTACCACACATCAGCTGCAGAACTGTGACAAGCAGCCCTGCCCACCCCCTGAACCCTCCTACCAATGCACAAAGCATGGACAATTCCACTTCCAAACTCGTTAACGAGAACATAACTGTGTTACAGACACATGGTGAATATGTGGAAAGGGCTTTTGTTCTCTTAAGATCTGGGGTCCAGCTGTGGGGGCGGAGATTTCAGCTGGTACAATGGCTGTAGGGTTTGCAGCCTGTTTCCAAGATCTTTATAACATCCCACATTCTGAGTATTGGCATGTGACAAACAGGACAGTAAAATAAAGGCTACGTGTCATGTTTCTGGTGGGGACCGCTGTATAGTTCCCTCTGCCCTCCTTGGATCTTATTTAAAAGAAAAGGCACAATGCGGAGAAGTCTCCTTTTCCTTTATGAAGCTGTCGGCCTTGATGCCTTTGTTAGAAGCTTCTAGGACTGAGATCATTAAAAAAAAAACAAAACACTAACAAAAAACACCCCATGAATTTGATCAGTAACAAGAACCAAAGTTATGTGAGTTACATCATGGAGATATTATTCTTAGCTGAGACAAACTGGAGGGATAATGTAGCCTACTGCCTGGATACCTAATATTCTGTATGCTTTTGCTAGAGATGTGTGGTTTTGACAGCTGCAGAAGTTAAAAAGGCTATTACCACTAATTATCAGGTATTTAACAAGATTATGCTTGTAAAATAATACTGGCGAAGTTGAGGGTGAACAAAGAACTTAGATGTTTTGTCTGTTTGTTTTAAGGGACCCAGGGTAAGTGGGTGGTCCAGTGTTGGAAAGACTATACAGCAAGATTCAATTCAATCATTCACCTTGAAAATTCAAACAGAGGCGAGTGGTCACTGATCAAGTGAAATGAGCATATGAGCAAAAATGAGCATAGGTGGAGAGGCAACTCTTGGCAACACTGGGTAGAATACAATGAGCACAACTGGATTTTCAGAATTCATAAGAACTACAGGAGGTGTGAACAAAGGCAAGCTTCAGACTGAATTAGTCAACTCACATTCTCGGGCTCCCTATAGCCACTGGAAGAATAAAGCTCCCAACAGAGAGAAAGTGATCACGTAAGTTAGAGCACTAAGCAAAACAATATCGTCCATCTACGAGCTGTTCAGAAGGACAGATTACAATTTTATTACTCTGGCATCCAGAAACTCATGGTGTATTTGCTGCTCAATGGAAACTATCGCTACTCTCCAGAGTTTGTAATCTCAGTGAACAAAGAAAAGATTTGATGCCTGGAGAACAGAAGGATGAAGAGATTAAATGACTTCCCTGAGGTGACACATCCAGTATGTGGCAGAACTTGAAACAATACAGCCTTGTCTAACGTCCTTATCAGGGATGGATCCAACACACCATGAACATGGGGGGGACTGAGCAGCCTTCTCCCCAAAACTGCATTCACTCATGGCTTGTTTGCACGATGCTCAGCCCTTTCTGCCTTTCAAATTCACGGCTATCATGGTTACAACAATCTGGAACTGATCTGAGTTTTGTGAAGAGAACAGTTTTCAGCCTTCTGTCACCATGAGGGGTGTTCTGCACAATCCTCACAAGGAGTGGGAAGGAGATTCAAGATGAATTGTTGATAGCTTAGTTAAAATTCCTCCATAGATACTGCTGAACCAACTACTCTGGTACTCAGACACCTATTATTTGTACCGTAGTGTGTGTAAGGGCCCCAGTGACTTGCCCAGGCTGTATTTCCAGGTACCATATTTCTGTTTCCCCTTTCTCTCTTCCCAACAAACTCCCTATGCCCGCTCTGGGAAGAAGATGGGAGGCACTAAACTAGCCTTTTAAATCTTATTTTGTATACTCAGGCCAAGCTGATTGATGGGAGATGCCTCCAGCTGGGAAGCAGCCACGTCTGAAAGTCAGAAGCAGAACTGAGCCTACAACGTTTACTTCCAAAGTAAAACTGGCAACTCGCCCGCTGTCTGCCAGTTCCACTCACATACAAGTATTTCTGGCTTTTTCTGCAGGAAGCAGCTTTGATGAGTGATTGGAACTGCCTTTCCCACCTGGCAGGACAGCTTTGGCGACCTGGAGCCTTTGGGAAATACGCTGCAGGACTTGATCTTTAGCTCCTGGGCAGCACAGTTTTGTACAGAAATGTAATACAGGCTCCACCAGTCACCAGTGATACAGCCTCATTGCTACATACTGCATTTCTAGCATCATTTGCCTTTCATTGAACAAGTACTAAGTTCCTTAACTTCAGAAGTAGAAGGTTATGTCCAAAGGGAGTCTGAAAGTGCCTCCTGCAAAAAGTTCTTTGTGGTAGGTTCTTTCATCCAGGAGAAAATGTTTTGACTTCAGAGGGACAAACCATGATGAGTAAAAATCTTAGTGTTAAACACAATGATACAGATCCCAGATCATCCCACTCAGCTTCCATGAAAAACTGATAGATGTACTGAGATGTTTCTAACATAAGAACAAAAGCAAATTGTGGATAAAGCAGACCTAGTTCATATCTTAAGCAGTACCCTTTCTTCCAGGCACAAATGCCTTAGAAGTCATGCTGATATTCTTGGATTTAAAGCAGTTTACAATGCTTAACTTCAGTCCAGCTTAACACATTCTCCTGAAATGGACCCAAATATTATAAGCCGATTAAGAGACAAAATTTTTAAGTTCATAGTAATCTGCAACTTCTCCAAGCATTTTCTGTCTAAAATATTATTTTAGTGATCAAGGTTTGCCCAGCAACAATTTAGAGATTTTTTTTTCCCTTTGGGCATTTTATTTACTTTGCTGAAAATCCATGTTGAAAAATATGCATATTTTTATATATATAAATATAGAGTTAAATCAGACATCCAAGCTTTTCCAGAAAAGAGAGCTTTCTCCTGAACAACTATTTTGGAGGGTGTTACAGTTTTTGGTTTATGACTCTTCCCTTAAATTCTTTTCTAAGCAAACCAGCATTCTTTCACGAATATTCTCAACTGGACTTAAAGCCAGGTTTTATTCTGAGAATTTAGTGAAAGAATCCCAAGCAGCTGTACAGTTTTTATTTATTTGCACAGCGGCTTAGGTTCGTTAATGACCAGCATGAGATGAACATTGTAGCCATGAAGATACTGTGAAAATGCAGATGTAACCTGCAAATACACAAGTCAGAAGTGAAACTGAGAAAAGATGAAGGAAGTTGACTAAGCAGTGAATTACAACTTGTTTCTCTAACCAGATGTTGGGGATGTCCGGATGAAGAGGTGCAGACAGTGGGGATTTTACTCTACCATGCTTCACACGAGCCAGATGGCAGCCAGCTCCATCCAAAAGCCACGTAACCATACGAACATGGCACCAAGCCTGAGCTAATATATCTTGCTTTTCAGCACGTGGCTTCTGAATTGGCATTCTCCTGTCTGGTGGGCTCAGAACATGGGCAAAGCAGATGCACGACCTCCTTCGCTCACCCAGTGAAGCACCTCCTCAGGAGAATCGTTCCCATTCAGTTTCCAAACAGGTTGTGATACACCACAATGAAATACCGTATGAAGACAAAAAATTCAAGACAAAATACATTTCAGTACCAAATCCGGTCATGCCAAACAACATGCCGCCCCGCTAAAGTGCCTCATCTTTGTTTTCTTAAATGCATATTGTCAAAATCAACAACAAACCAACCTGCCTGTATTTAGTTTTCTGGACGACACTCATTGATGAGAAAACATCTTACAGAGAAATTCTGAGTAGTTTTACATTTAGTCCATGAAGTCAATTCCCATGGTAAGAAACTGGTATATTGCTGGTCTGGAACTTATTGATGAAATGGTTTTTTTTGTTAAAAGTACGTGAATGTCTTAGAAAGAAAACTTACTGTGCTTACTATTTCAACAGATATTTATCTGGGTTCTTAGATCCTGGATTGAATTTCTGGCCAAAACCACACTCACAGGTGGATGGGTGGGTGGGTGGATGGATGGATGGATAAGTCACTTGATCAACTCAAAGCAAGGTCTTATGACAGAAGAGAAGCCAAGGCCTGGCACCACCAAAAGGATTCCCATGATGGTGGCTTGTAACAGTTCCTTAGGAGCTGAGAGGGAAGGCAACACAGCATTAAATCAAGTTATTGCAAAAACTCCTACTACCTAAAATAAGAACAGATGATCAGATGAGCTCCCCCATTTATAGCTTATCCCCTGGGGAGGAAAACAAAAGCAGTTAACTTATTGGATGACTTTTCTTAGGATTTAGGCTTATAAAGAAAAGTGTTCAGAATGCAATAGATAAGAAGAATACAGCAAAAATAGCTATTAGCTATTTGAAAATACTGAAATTAATAAGATCACATTTGTTTTTTTTCAATTATGTGAGAGTTTTTAGAAGTAAAGTTCAGGTGTAGAAATGCCATACAGTAACAGTATGACACTGGGAAAAAAATTACTGTATCATACTGAAAACTATCCTAACATAATACAGGAGATACAGATGTGGAATCAGCATGAAAATGCTGGTGTGACTCAAATCTATCCTGCAATACTGCGTCTGACTCAGGGACAGATTTCAGGAATTTCATTTGCAATTCAGCTTTCCTCTACTTGATATCTTCCATGAATCTTAAGGAGTTTTATATCCATTCTTTCGATCTTCCTGCACCCCTAAGAGGTACAGAAGCATTATCAGCCTTATTTTATGCACAGCAGACTTAGACACAAAGAACATGAATGCGTCACCCAAGATCACGCAGCACTTCAGGGAGAGAGCCTAGAAGACCAGGCAGGAGACCTGACTGAGCATCCCATTCTCACCACTTGACCAAATTTCTTCTTGTTGTAGGAACTGAAAGGATGGAAGCCAATTAGCCACCTGGTTCATTGTGTGGCATTTTCAAGACATCTGATGTGTGCTAAGTGGAGCAATGTGTTTCACACATACAGGACCTCCCGCTACTCAAGAACGCTGAAGTTTCACACATGAGCAGGACCTTTCACTGTGTAAAACATAAATTGCACACATTCCAGACTTCTGTTTCTATTAAACAAATGTTTTGACTGGGAGCCCTGATTCCATTTCACCTCTGTTGTTTCTGATTTCCTATTGCTGTTTCCTTTCTTTCCACTCCTCTTCCTCTTCCAACACCGGTGCCAACACAGTGGCCACACACACACACGGGTCATGGTTGCTAGTAGCCAGTTGGCAGGTGGTGGATATTTTTCTTGCAGCATATGTATGTGTGGATGACTGCTCTCGCTGTGTGACTGACTTGGTTGCTGGCAGTGCTTTTGGCTGGGGTGTACTCTCTGGCATTATTTTAGTTCCAGACGTTTGATGGGTTGACTCTCCTGTTTTGTTCTCCCAGACAGTATTTTTCAGTATTCTTTTTTTTTTTTTTTTTTTTCAGCCTGAGACAGTCATGGCTGTGTGGGTGTCTTTGAATGATCCTTGCCTTTCTGTCACTTTATAGAGCTGTGAAGGGAACTGTGGTGTGTAGGTGTCTATGTGTGTACTCATGCAATGCTGGTCACGGTTATCTGCCTCCCACTTCTTGTATGTGAATTTACTTCTGTATGTGCACACGTAGTCTCATGCCCTCCTGATTTTGTGAGTATGTTTGTGCCTATGGACATACACCTCTATTGGAGTGTCCGTTTGTATAGTCTGTGTATACCCCAATATGTGTATTTGTCAATGGGAATGGATATGTTTTCTCTGTACCCAATCCTTTTAGTATATGCAGAAAAAAAATATTTCAAAAGTATTATTCAAGTTGCAAAGTCAAACAGCAGACATGTGAAAATACTGTAATTCAGCTTGCTTGAACTTCTCTGATTTAGAAGCTCAGAAGTAGTAAAAAGGACTCCAGAGAGTATATGAAAAGCAATGGCCTAACTATATGGTGGTATATTCAAACAGTAATGAATGTTTATGAAGTGGTATAGGACACAGAACAGCAAGGTATATTCCTAAAATATTTTGTTACAAAATGAAGTATTATTTTCCAACTCCTAAGCTCTTTAATTCTTGCTGGCAACAGATTTTCATTGAATGATGAAAATTAAATATATGTGGCGCTGGTGCTATCAGTCAGCAAGCAATGCTAATGGATGCCGTGCCCACAGTGTCGTACCTGATGGAAGACAAAAGAGGAAAGGAATCCTCAGTTCTGTAACTACAACCAGAATATTCAGGAAAACATCCTGAAGAGACCACTAGAGCTTCACCTCCCAGACATAGTGAAAAGACAAGAAAGCACAACAGGTAGGAGCAAAGTAGCCCATGAATCTTATCTACAGAAGCAAGCTCAAATGCCAAAATAAGAACACATAAATACAATCCATTATTTATCATACACACACAGCTGGGTGCTGACCTCCGAGTGCTGTCAGCGACTGTAAGCACAAAGCCCAACCCGATATTTGGTGAAAATAAATTAAAATACTCCTAAAGAGTCTCAAAGGTATCGGATAAGTGCCGAAACGTTTCTTTAATGAATACACTTTATGGGCTAGTCTGAGACTTCAGTACTTTTTGAACAACCAGGAATTTTTCAATATTGGTGTCAGAGTATGTCAGACCAAGAGCTTGGAGCTCTGAGAACACACTTAGACACCTGATAACAAGTTTTTTCCAGAAGTTTCCCACTCCTCGGTCTCACTGGAGGAACGGGGATGTACGCAATGCATTATAACTCACAATACAATTACAGCCAACCAGTACAGTAACACTGGCGAGCAACTGGCAGTGCTGCAGATGTGGTTCAATGGAGAAAGTGTTACAGACTAAGCTGCCCCAATGACATTTAAAGAAACATTCAGGCTATTCTACGAGGGGCTTTCAAAAGGGAAATTACTTCTGTTTACTCTGGAACATTTTTTTAAAACTTTTCCTGCTCATATACTACTATTAAACCGTACAGGTTTTCCTACTACTCCATAGCCATTTTTCTTTACCCTTGAAAGTTTACTGGAAATAGAATTGTTCAGAATGTAATAAAATTTTGTTTTCAGCAATAGATTTCACTTTCTACCAAAGACCTGTCATTGCAATTCATGCTGCACTACTTACATTCCAGTTGTTTAAAAACACAGATTTCAGGCATCACAGATGGGACTGACCACCCCAAATTCAAAATTAGAAGCTGAATGCATGTAAAGTAACTATTTTGGAGTCACTTTTTGATTTGTGAATATTCTTTCCAGTAGCTCAATTGCTAGAAATCCTAACAAAAGACAAACACCAAAAAAACCCCACAGACTAAGCCTTAATTCTCAGCTCTAAAACTTAAAAGTGTTTCTGGAATTTCCACCATTGTCTGTTGGCTGCAATAGATATGCATCTGTGTATTAGAATGGTTAATTAATTCATATTGTTGAAATAATTTATGATCCTAGTACTAAAATATTTCTATATGATTTTCTTTTTAAAGAGAAAGTCCTTCTCTTTAGTTTGATAGAGCAATAAAGCATGGATTGTCTCCAACTTAAAATCATATAGATTCATTCTGAATTACTTTCAAAACAAAAATTATTGTAATGTATAAAACATTTGCAAAATTTTAAAAGTCCAATAGAAAAACACTGCAATTATTTCAAAGTATTAGTTTATAAATAAAATTAATTATAATACCTTGAAATTGAAAACTCAGCTCTGCATTGCTCTCTGTTTGAGTAGCTCTATAAAAACATCAAGAGATTAAGTCCAAAATTAAGTT
This sequence comes from Gallinago undulata, assembly GCA_026546715.1. Lineage (NCBI taxonomy): Eukaryota > Metazoa > Chordata > Aves > Charadriiformes > Scolopacidae > Gallinago > Gallinago undulata. The sequence continues at coordinate 19,195,832 of JAOTQQ010000002.1, read as the reverse complement.
ATTTGCTGAAATGAAGCCTTGTGATGTAAAGCTAACTGGAATCATAGAATGGTGAGAGTTGGAAGGGACCTTGAAGATCATCTAGTTCCTACCCCCTACCATGGGCAGGGACACCTCCCACTAGACCCTTTGACAGATATGAGGGTGGTTGAGGTCCCCCATGAGGACCAGGGCTTGTCAACGTGAGGCTGCTCCTATTTGTCTAGACAGGGCCTTGTCCTCTCAGTTTTCGTAGTCGGGTGGCAAGTAGCAGACCCCTGCTGTACCATCATCTGTCCCTGCTCCCCCCATTTAATTCTGACTCATAAGCTCTTGGTCAGCTCCTCATCCAAACCACAGCAGAGCTCCATCAGTCCTGCTGGTCATTGACATCATCTAGAAGTTTTCATGCAAATGATGTTGAAATGCATCTTTTTGCAAAACAAAGTGCAGGTAGAGAACAAAAAGTTGTATACAGTACATATTATAGACTACATACATATGCTGAGATAGAAAAAAACACAGCAAAAGAAGAACTATAAAACTTATTGCACAGGCTACAATATTTCATATAGAATATTTTTTAAAAGAATGGTGAAACACTGAAGCAACACACTGGATAAAAAGATAATTTATCCCAAGGGCAAGAACTGTAGTGATCGATTACCTCTTGAATTGCAGGAACAAAATTAACTAACTTGATGGAAAGCACCACATTGCAATAAAAGATATTATATACAGATGAACAGGAATTGAGAATGCTATTTATTTGAACCAGCAGGTATAATATACTGTACCTCTATACCTTCTGATGGAATATTTCTAAATGGGCTACCCATATTTTGCAGCACGACTGCACTTTGATTTATGGAGCCAAAGTAAATGATATGCTTCGCCAATAAAAATTCCTTGCAAAGGCAGCTTTTTCCATTTCATTTTAAAGTGAATATGAAAAGAAACACATACAGAAACTATTTTTTTTTAACAAACATCACTATGCAAAATGTATGATACAAGTATGAAAGTCTGTTTGTACATGTGTGCAAGGGTGTTTTCTGTACTGAAAGAGTTTCATAGGTTTTGATGGTTGAAAAGGGAAAGATGGGAAATTATCCCACCACGGGACTATATTATATTACATGTCACAATTCCCGATACATCGATGGTACCTGCATTGTCAGCATATGAGTTTCATCACGTTTAGCTTCAATTTCACTTTCAGTGCTGCCATTTAGCCAGTGAAAATAGAAGAGGAACGCTCACCAACACACTGAGTTTAGGCAGCTGTAGTTCCCCTTCCTTAGGGATATTCACGGGATTCAGTTTCAGTCATTGATCTTAGTTATCTGTGTGCTGGAAGCCACCTCACATAACTCTGGGTGTGTATAAGCCAGATGATGCCTCATCGTTCCAGAGAACTGCAGCTTTAATCTGGAGGGGGGCTGTCCATGACAGGGTCACCACCAGCCACATCCACATTTTGCAGGAATGAATCTTACTAAAATAATTCCTTGGCAGGAACAGTATAACAATAAGAGGAATTAAGCCATTTGTTGTTAGGCATATGAAATAAACCCTACCAATTTGACTGTGATAAAAGCAGTTTATGTTGCATGGATAATGTAGTAATGAAAGGAAAAGATGAAAACTTTTCATGCTAAAAATAAGCAGAAGCTCAACCAAAAACTTTATCCAAATCTAACAGAAACCACCAAATCTTCACAGATTCTGGTGGAAAAGTTAAAGAGAAAAGTTAGAAAGAATATTTCAGGAACTAAATGTCAATGAAACTTCAAACCTCTTCTTACTGTGACAATTCAGGTATTTCCAAGGGGACTTTGAAACCTTTTGGGGAAGTGTTTGAGGCCAAGAGCTTCACTTGTGACATCACAGTATACATACTTTCTAACCCCCTCATTTGCAGTTAGATGTAATTATCATATTCCCTCCAAGCTGCATCAGACTCCCTGCATTGGGCTAATCTCACATTGCATCACTGCTTTCATCATTCAGTCCCATGGCACCCTCTGCCTCACTCCTTCCTACCTCTCCTTAGCTCAGCTCCTGCTCCTGGAAAATGCTTGCTCTGACAAATCAACTTTTGGTGACATCAGAAGGGGCAACTTCACTTTTTTCTTATTCACACCTCACCCACTGCCACGTGAAGGCTTCCCATACAAAGCTACAGAGTCATCAGAATTACATGATAACGTTTCTGTAAGATTTTTCTTTACCTCTTTTGGTGTCTATTCAGTTTTGCCACTTGCCCATCACACACATTTAAGTAGATCATAACTCCTATTAGGGATGACAAAGTAGTATCATTGCTCTGGTGTGAAATCTGAGAGTCAATCTCTTATTTGTTGTTAATCAAAAGAAGAGGCTACTTTCTCCTCCTCCCCATCGAGCAGGGACATTTTCCTTTGAGAAAACCCCTGTATAATTGGTCCCTCTCCTTCCTTCCCAAGCTGGAAGCTTTCAAAGTCTGCCAGCTGGGATCCTTGTCACCAGTGCTTACTTGTCTTCCCATGGAAGGTCAGCTATCATTCTACAACCTTAAAAAGACCTGTCCTTAAAAAGACTTGTCCTGTCACTAGGAGGGTTTTCTTCCACGTTCATCATTGTCCCATTGAATCACTTTTCACTTCAATAAAGCAGGGATTACTTAACAGTGATCTGCAATGCATTTTCAGTGACATTTATTATAACTCCCTTCTGCTGTAAAAGATCCTGTTACACGTGGGTCATGAAGCAGAATCCCTGAATTTACCAGTTCCCTTTGGAATAGTTTGCTAGAATCCTCATTTCTTTTCTGGGAATAAGAAGAAAAGAATGAGTGGGTTTCTTTGGCAATAACAAGTAACCCCATGATGAACTTGTGTTCTCTGAGTCATGAGTGCAAGTGGTATTAAATGCAGACTGTGAGCAGGAAGATGAATGTAGCAACAAACCATCTTTGGGGACTGGGCACCACTGGCAAGCACTGGAATTCCTGGTGGTAAATACATCTCTTCTGAATGTATCACCATCGGTGGGTTTGTTCCAGGTCTGGATCATGTTGCCATAACTTTGCAATGACTTTCAAGAGCTCATAAAACATATGAGCAAATTAAGTGAAGACAGTAAATAATAATAAAATACTTTACATTTCCAAAGCACTTTGATCCTAAAGCTCACAAGGAACCCGGTTATAATCATATTTAGGCATGAAAATATGTCGATTGTCGATTAACACCTAGTAAGATTTTCCAAAATTCCTAATATAGATACCAGGTTCCTTCTGGAAATGCCATTAGGTACATGCACTTCTGCATCTTAAGGCACCTACATACCTTTTTAAGAAACAATACAAGTACCTCAGTGCTCCACTACATTTAAGTCACTTTATAGGTTTCAGTTCAATAGAAAACTTAAAACTCTATTTTGCAAAGCTCCTATCGAAATAACAAACCAAAATCAAATATAAGCGCTAAGTTTTTTGTTTGTCTATTTCCTGAAGCTGCTTGCTAGAAATATAAGACATCTAAAATTCCCCCTGCAAGATTTTAACTGAATTATCATACTGTCTAACTTTTCTTTATAAATGTAGAAAGAGATGCAAAGAAACATCCCCACAGAGCCCTCTGCCATCCACAGACACCAAAAATCAGTGTTGCCCCTCGCCCACCCTAAGGAACTGCTCTTCAGATTCTGCACTGTATTTTTCATTGTCCTTCATGCAGTTGGTCTTCTGTCGAGCTCCAGTCCTGGAATCCCTGCCTGAACACCTCAGTGCCCTGCCATATTCTCTGCAGCACTCCCATCCTAGGCAGTAGTGTCTATCTCAACTTAACACTCTTTAGAGATTTATCAACTTCATGGGCTGTAGCTAGAGCGAATTCTGAATTGCTGCTACACTAAAAACCTCCCTTGGACTGAAGCCTGGATCCACCTCCATGTTCCTGTAAGTTAAGATGCCAGCACCACTGTTTAACACACCATTCTCCATTCTGTCCAACTTTTAGCGTTGGCAACTACTCATAGTTGCTTTCTTTTCTTTACTGAAACTCCTCACCCTGTTCTTTAATCCAGGGCTCCTTAATTTCTGTGACAGTGCATTTCAAAACTTGTCTTCTACTGATCTCTCTGCAGCCTTTATACAAACTACCATCCTTTTTTCTGGAGAAGTCAACCCTTAGGTGTGAATTCCAGACCTGGACACCTGAGACCTTTGAAGATGAATAAAACACACCTCAAATCAAGACTGTGTTTAAATTGAAAGGGACTGAGATGATTAAAGTGGAGAAGGAAGATGTGAAAAGCATTGTATTAAGTTGGCCTTTTTTATTTATTATTTCCCAGAGACCCAAGCTACACATAGCAAGGACTTGCTACCGAGCGCGGAAATGAGCCGTGGCAAGTTTTTACCGTGCTTTGTTATGCTTTAATAGTCAAACTCATTAAACTATAAAAATGTAACGATGCTCATAAAAACTTGACACTCCTCACTAAAGACAGGGCCGCTGGAAGCTGCCTCTGCTCCAGCACAACCCTGCTGAGCCACTTTACTAGCTCTCTGACTCCCAGCTCTGGGACACGGCGGCACCGTGGCTGCTTTCAGCTCCTGTGGAAGGAGCCTGACCCACCAAAAACACAAAGTAGAGGCTCAGAGCTTTGTTTGACTACAGACTTTTACTGCCAGCTGCAGCCTGTTCCAATTTCAGAACACATTGCTCGTTGCTTCACAGCTGTCTCACTGAGAAGAACCATGGTGGTTAGACCTTGCTGGAGCCAGAAGTCTGACATGGAAGCTTTGCCCACCTCGCTTGGGCTACTTTATTCCACTGCTTTGTTCTCTCGTTGGGCTCTGGGAGGTACTAAGATGCTGAAAACAAAGGTCTGGAATATCTGTTCTAACTTATGCTACATCATCTTGGTATCAGAATGCCATCCAATGGTATGCTGAGCAAGAGTTCAGATGTATTCTGTTTCTTTTTACAATATTTCCTCCAGAAAAGAAGCATGAAAGAAGAAATTATATTATTTCTCTAGGTATGGAAGTTTCAACCACTACTGGACATTATTCATGCATACAAGTAGTTTCAACCTAGTTTGCCCTTCTAAAGAGTCATCATTTCAAGTAAAATAGCTTGTTTTCTGCATTCCTTATTTTCTGACATTAGGAATTAAAAATAAACATTTACTAGGTTTATGCTTATATACGCTAGGAATGTAGGGTTCATGCCTATATCTGAGTCATTCTGACAGCCTACTGTATTCTAATCACAAGCTGATTATCCATAATTCTGAATTTTCCTGTCCTACCCATCCCCAGCAGGAATGCACTACAGCCAGCCCCGGGAATTGACGTTAGCTTGCAGAAACCTACCAGTGCCGGTGCATAAAGGGGAAATAGCTATTTGATGTGGAAATCACCAACATGTAAAAAACCATGAACATACAAAGCTGTTACGGGTGCATAAAGGGATTGCCGTGCCATTAGATCAACGGTCCTTTTAATCCAACAGTGACTAACTCATCAATTAATGATGTTTGTTTCTTTTGTTCCACTGATGTGTTGATAATCTAAAAAGTTGTATTAGAAGAACAAGTTTTCAGAGCAGAAATGTATTGAAGTTACATGGAATTATACCTCTAAGTACTGAAAAACAACTTCATGATTCTTCTGCTCCAATATTTATCTACAAGTTTTTTTCATTTCTTTGCTATAAAGCAATTCTAAGTTCTTACGGAATTTCTGCTATTTCTGTGGAAAAAATCCCTCTGCATGGAGTCTGGGAGAAGGAGCTGGGAAATTGTTCATGTTGTGTCATTCAGACAGATGATGAGTGGTTTTGAATTCATAAAATAAATATGTTAAGGATAGGCCTTAGTTTACTTACATCTATGTACATCTGGGGTAAATGGGGGTGGAGGGCAATTATAATACATTGTCTGAAAGTATCAGAGATAAAATGCCACACGATGCCAAGAACTAGTACAATACCTCATTTAGAATTATGTTCCTATTTTTCTCCACTCAAATACTTCAATCCATTCTGGCTTAATTGGCAGCTTCCTAATAGCTTGAGAGTTATATAATGTTAATGAAAAGTTAGTGTGAGATTGAAGAACAAAGCGTTTTATTTCAAAGCTCAATATATCAATTTACAGGGAATGAGAATTTTGGTGGAGTTTCAACTGATGATTTCTGTGGTCGCTAGTCTGGCACGATCCCCTTCTGAGCAAGCTGAGACCAATCATAGCAAGAATTTAACAACTAACAGGGCCAAATTCATCTTGGGTGCAACTCCAAAGTTCATGTAGTGACGTTACATTTTGGCCCACAACTCAGTACAACAGAAAAACAGAAATCATCCCCTTAGTATTCTTTTACAACAAGCAAAATACCCGCATGGACCCAAACTACACAACAGTGATCTGTGGAGTCAGTTTATACACAATGTGTGAATTAACATTTATTATCAGGGATTCCGTCTATGGAAATCAGAATAAAAACTCCACTTTGAGCTCTGGTCACCTTCTGTGTTGGTTGTTGGTTTTTTTAAGCATATTGAACATAATATGGGATGACAAACTGAATGACTCTTTCCAATTATACTGCTGAATGGTGAAATCTTCAGGAAAACTAGTGTTTTCTAGTCACTCACTCATGGACATTTCTGCTGAAGGCTGGAGGACAGAATAGGATTTTCCTCAGAAAGAGGTGAGAGATGTTGGTATCTCTCTTCAAAAATGCTGAACCTGAGAAAATGAGAGACATATGGAAATATGGAAAAGGGAATATATCTGGAGAAAGAGCTTCTGTTGAATTGTTGAAATGCTTGAAGAGGGAGGTAAGTGCTTACACAGAATAAGAATCATGAAAAGAGGCTTCATGGATTCAGAAGGAAGGGAGGTAGAGGCAATAGCTCTCATCAGACCAACAAGGATGGCTGAAAAATTCAGAAAAACTTCCAGCCTTCTTATTCTAGTTATCTAAAAAAAATATGTTTACCTCTACCCTCAAATCTTAACTTGACTCAGGCCATCATGGCCACTAGATGATTGTCACTGATCCAGAAAAAGCCACAAAAGGATCCTGTACTCCTAAAAGCATTCTGATCTACTAAAAATAAATAAATAAATAAAAATCCAAGGTGGGTAAGGAATCATGGTCAAAATAACTTGAACATGTATTTTTTGCCTGGAACTACATGTTTTCTGTAGAAGTTTAATTATTTTACTTTTAAAAGTGTGCTTAGATGCTTGGAAACCTGCTAAAACCTCTCATTCTCTTTGCTTTCATTCATCCTGAAGACACCTTCACATCCAGAAACACCTGCCTGGGAAAAGAATGTATCTAAAAGTATGCATTTTGCAGTATTTGGAGGGTTGAAGGAAGGATGTCAGCATGGATCCACACAATCGCAATGGTAAGAACACGCACTGTCATGTCTCTTGTGGTAGATCAAAGAGCACGTGCTCCAAAAAGATGACAAAGAGACCTTGGCAAAAAAAAATGCTTATAAAAATAACATGTAAATCTTAAATACTAATGGAAATATAATTCTTGTTGTGAGTTCTCTATCACTTGCAATTAAGAAACCATGGATCCTTAATACAGCCGCTCTAGCTCAGGGGATTGCTGTGAGGACCAAGCGTACCTCATTGGGCCAGGTTCTCCCACAAGCACTGTGCAGGAGGTCAGCCAAAGCCTCCTTAGAAGGCTATGAATATGCAAGCTGGAAACATTGAGGCTACGTGACAGAGCTGCTCGCTAGGAAAATGCTACGGGACCATAAGTGATCCCAACTGTCACCCTAAGGACACGAGAGTGTCCCATACGCAAGTGAGCAATGGGTTAGCCTTGACTTAGGGGCACGCTTGCCACCTACTGGTCAGCAGCTGCTGCTGAAATACTTCCCCAAGATTCGCCTAATCTAGTCCACCATGTGCAGAAACCTTTCTGTCCTATCAGCACGATACATCCTCCCCTCGTCTGCAGCATTACTCAGACCAAGAAAATCCTGGAGACATCCCAACCCAATTTGCGAGAAGATCTCTGCAAAACCAGCTGTGGTCGTGGATGGTTCCCAGCTGCTGCTGCCTCTCCCCAACCCTCTCTCCGCAGCCTTCAAATTCCAGTTGTAAACAGGAGCCTGAAGATGCGTATTACAGCTGGCCACCTCAGCACCCGTGCAGGGTGTGTGATGGTGCCCTGCAGCCTCATCGAGCTCTTCTAACCCATCTCCCATCCCCTCTCATCCTCTTGAAAAGCACCCTGGCAGCTGCTGCTCAGCAGGTATCCATCTGGCCTGTGAAGTGCGTGAGGCTGAGCTCGGGACTTGTACTGAACGCTGACCCCAGTAAGAGCCTTTGCTGCCTGGGAAACAAACTGAGTAAAAGGACAGGAAATTCAAAGCCGCATAGGTTGCTGGCTGGAACTTAAAGACTGGTGCCTAGGGCTGCTGGAAATATTTCCTTAAGATTGCTTTTGAACAGGAGATTGGATTTACACACACCCCCCCCCAAGCCCCGCGCCTTTCTAAAGCTGTCTGCTTTTGCTTCAGCCTCACTCTGAGTGGTTTGGTGGCCTTGTGCTCTCGTTCTCCTGTGTGGTGGGCAGCTCCCCTCTCCCTCAGAAGAGAAGTGTATGTATCCCAGGAAGCGCAATGGCCAGACACATCCTCCCACCATAGAGATGTCTCTCAAACATTGACAGGAGCTACTGCAGTTCAGGTGAGTTCCAAGGCAGCGTTATCAACCTGGATGAACCAGGTTTTCAACAAATATGAGTTACCACTGGAATTTCTACTGGAAAAATTTGCTTCCCTTTCTTAACGGGAAAAAAACATCTATATTTTTTTTCTTCCTAAATGACTCTATGTGGTGGTGCATGGGTCACTGAAAAGTTGAAAGTGCCTGCTGTAAAAAAAAAAGTAAAATAAAACACGGTCTTCATTTCAGACCAGTGAAGACTTTGTAACATCACAGAATTACTACCTCTGCTAATATCAGCTGACATCTCTGCCCTTACCAACCTATGCATGGAGAAAAACCTCCAGCAGAGGCTGGCAGCTTCTGGGTATCACCAGAATGGGAGACGCTTGACTATTTTCTATGCCATCCTCATTCCAAGTATAAACGGTGGACCTCAAGGTAGAAACCCAAGTCTCTGCCTCCAAATAGACAGACCTGTCATAAACACGTTCTGAAAGTCTTCAAATCTAGAAAAATAAATTCTGAAGTCTCAGTGTGATAAAACTGGAAAAGAAATACTCATTCCTAGTCCCTCACTTTCTGTACTTACACCCCAGTGATAGTGCAGTAGGATGTGGGCAGAGGCAGTTCTTGCTTCTTAGCAAGATAGATAAAATAAACTTTTGTTACTAAAGATGAAGGATGGGGAGCCTGGCAGGGGAAAGGCTATTCTTGCCACAGACTGGAATATGAGAGTGTGGATCCAGAACAGAAATCCAAGGTGAGAGCTTGTTCTTGAGCTGATGGGATGGAGTGGGACAGTGAATCCTGCTTTTCAAGAGGCAAAGCTTTCCCTCTCAATAATCCCGTCCTGATATGCCCAAACTCTTCTCTAGATGCTGAGAGCCTTCCAGGGCTCTGGAGAGCCCTGACCATTCTGCTTGCTCTAACAACTACACATGATTATGTCTCTTTGTTCTTTATTGAGTATTAAGATAATTTCACTGTTGTTCAGAAAAACCGACCAAAACACAAAAGCCTTTTATTTTTTGCTGACTGTATATCATTCTTGTCACACCACATGATTTTGGATGAAATGTGAAAAGGGTTTTTAGAGTTCTGCTATCAGTTTCTGTTAGAACCTGCAGCCCACTGCATTTCATGCCATTAATTTCTAATTATTAAGTTATATACTTAATGAGTGGTTTTGTATGGTGTATGGTCCTATCTAACTCTGTAGTATTATAACATAGCAGAATATTTTTGTGAGTGAAAAATGAATGAGCTGTCCTACAATATGTAGTAACCAGAAATTTGGACTGAAGCCCAAATTCAGTAATAATTTATGTTTCATTAACTTCCCTGGAGTTTTGACTTTCATTATCCCTGCTACTGACTTTACTATTAAAATAAAGTCAGCCAAAATTATTTTAATATAGATAGATCTAACCCTAAAGAAAGTTAGTAAGTTCTTTTACTGTAGAACAAAAAGGATAGCCCTCCTAGTGCCCTATATCCCCTCTTATATATTTCCTATGCATTTCCTACATTATGTTGTACAACAAAACACAAGCACAGATCATAATAATTCTTTGTACAGATATCTCTAATTTCATAAGAAAATATTATTTGGGTTTTTTTGATATATATATGTTGTTATTAAGGGTGTGTAACACTATTTATATCACAATTATTTTAGCAGGAAGCTTAGATCTGCACTTTAAAATCTTGAAAGCATTGCTCTAACTATAGGGAGACTTTCTCCAAGTCTTGGCTTGCAAAGCTTTGACTTGAGCTATTTAAGAAGAAGGGAAAAAAAGAAGAAAAAAAAAGACTCTACTTGGCAAGAGCTTTAATTAGCAGAAATTTCCACGCTAGGAATATTATTCTGCATGAGCAGAAATTGCATAGCTCTTGCCTCTAGATGCCTTAGAGATGCCATTGATTGGCCATATTCAGAACAGGGGAATTATGTGACCCAGTGCTAATTTGAATTCCTTTACCAAACACATTTTTATTTCATCATCTCAGCTGCATAAAAGAGTCAAAGTACCAGAGCTTTAAAGACTTTGAATTCCTGCTGTTCTGCAATAAAATAAGGCAAGAAATACTAGCCATCCCTGGTTGATTCTTTAATTCTTTCCCAACAATGTCAAAGTATCAGTGTCCTACAGGTTTTAGTGCAGGTTAAAGACTGATACAAAGTGTATGCCTGAATAGGAGTTTGGAGTGAGTTAAGGAGAGAGAGAACATTTTAATGGGACATTGGTCCAAAATAGCCCAGCTTGTTCCTACCTCCTGCTGCCTCTTCCTCCTTTTCACAGGACCTTGATTGTATAGAAACAGTACAGACAAAAACCACAAACAACAAAAGGTTCGCTCACACCCCCAGTGGAGGTCATGAGCACGCTACCATGGAGAAAATAAAAAAAAAAAAGCATCAAAGGATGGTTTGGCTTATTTATAAGCAAAGATTAATTAATAGGAGGTTTGATACTTTAGCAACGTACATTTGGGCAAATTTGTATTTGCAAATTGTTCGTTTCATACATTCAAGGGGCACAGAGCAATGTGGCCTGGTGCTAATTTTAAAAATGAATCAAACCTTTCTTTGCCCTGATCCAAAAACTACAAACTTGTGGTTCAGAGGCTTTCAATAGTATCTGCTCAGAATTGACACTTCAAGGTTAAAAAATCACAAAAGAGTTGTGTTATACACAGCAACAGTAGCTTTTTCCAACAATTTTTCAATTATTGCATTGTATACTCTCCAAGAAAAGTAACTGTCTTGGCTACTGGAGGACAAGCTTTTAAAAAAGGAGGCAGAATGAACAAAGTCCCTTCAAATATACCACTCTCCTTATAGGTTGTCTTTAAAACTGCTATTCATTATAGCAGCATTTATACCCGCTGGGTGACTATAAACTATGATTCAGAACTACCTGTGTCACATGATGAATAAGCGCAACATGCACCATTCACTTTTAAATCAACCCCCTCCGACCTAAGCCATGTAAATCCTTCAGAAATTCACGCCAGTATTCTCCTCCTTCAGATCACACATAGAAATAGCCCAATGACGAAAGTTTACCCGTGCACAGCCCCTTTAACCCCTACTATTTAAGTATCTGCTTGGAATTATCAGTGACCCTTGCTGCACTCTTGGCTAGTTCACACTGGGTCTTCCAGAGTGTGGACCCAGCGGCGACTTCTTTTTTCTCCAGGATCCTTGAAACAAACACTATTTGCGGCGTTGCCTCTCCAAGACAACACCGTCAGCTCAGTCGATCGAAAGAAAAAAGACCCTTCCAAGTCTTTCTACACCCTTTCCTTCTCATGCTGTCCCTGCCATCCCTCCATCCATCCATCCATCCATCCATCCACCCACCCACCCACCCACCCTCCCGTCCCTTCCCACCGTCCTCCTGCCCGCTGGTTATCTATTCACTTCTATCATCTAGAAATGATCTTCCAGCCCCTCCTCGCTGGCGCAGGCAGCCAAGGTGCCGTCCTGCCACAGTGACATATGTCTCTAATCAGCGGCTGTGCGCTAATTAATTTAGCTCCTTTCCCCGCTACGCTTTAAAGAGCGGGGAAGCCTCACGTTGGAGGAATGCAGCGTCCCCTCCCGCAACTTCCCCCCGCACCGGGACTCCTGGTGCTGCCCCCGCTCCCCGCCGCAGCCCCGCTCCGCCGCCCCCGGGGCCGCGGCTCCTCACCCCCCGGGCCCGGGGAGTGGCCCGGCGGAGGC
>JAOTQQ010000002.1:19157083-19183320 GCA_026546715.1 Gallinago undulata | reverse complement strand
CTCACCCCCCGGGCCCGGGGATTGGCCCGGCGGAGGCGGCATCAGGGGCGGCGGCGGGGGGGGGGGACGGGGGGGGACTGGGGGGCCGCCCCCACCCTCCCTCCTCCCTCCCCCGGCCCCGCCGCCCCCTCGCCCCGGTGCGGCAGGGCCAACCGGGAGACCCAGACGCAGGCAGCGACCGAGCCGCCGCCGCCGCCGCCCCGCGCCCGGCCGCCCCGCAGCATCCCCCCCGATGGCCGGCCGCCTGACCTGCTGCCTCCTGCTGTGGGCCCTGGGCCACGGGGGCTGCCGTTCGCCCGCGGGGGAGGGAACCGGCAGCCAACCCGCCTGCCCCGTCCGGCCGCCGGCCGCCCGGGACTCGCCCTCCCCCGACCGCCGCCCCCGCGGTGTCTCCCCGCCGCCCCCCGCGCTGGGCGGCATGGCTCAGGACATGGTAGCTGTCCACATGCTTAAGCTCTACGAGAAGTACAACCGGGAGGGGAGCCGGCCCGGCGACGGCAACACGGTCCGCAGCTTCAAAGGCAGGCCAGGTAAGAGCAGGACCGGGGGCGGCGGGCAGCGCCGGAGCCCCCCCTCCTTTCCCCCTCGCTCCTCTTTCCCGTTAAGGTGAGGGGGTTGCGCCGAAGCTGTCGGTGGCTGCGGGGTGTGTGTGTGTGTGTGTGTGTGTGTGTCACGCTGGGTGTCACAGGGAGGGGTCCTTGGTAACTCCACGGAAAAGGTGTCTCCCCTGGGCTCTGGGGGCGCCTTCCCCCCTCCCCGAGAGCATCTGCAAGAAGGTATCTCCCTCCGGAAAGACTGGGATGCGAACCGCCGGCGAAAGAAGCGCTGTTTCCCGGGACACGTCGCACCGGGGGCGAAAGATCTTTTCCAGGGATAACTTGGAGCATAAAACCCAGTAGCGAGCGCTCCAGGCGAGATGCCCTCAGCTCTCCCCGCAACTCGGCGGGCGGCGGGGGGAAGAGTGCCGCCTGCGGGACCGCCGGGAACTGCGCGGCACCGCCGCCTCCTTCCACCGCCCGGACCCCAGGGGACACCCATGTCCCACCTCCCTCCCTCTCTCCCCACGGCTTCTCCTGCCCCGAGGCTGGGAGAGCACAAACCCTGCGACAAAACGACACTGCCATTACCCCAGTCCCGCTTCCAAATAAGAAAGAGGAGGTTTGCATAGTTAAGACTCCAAATGTGTTACTATTTGCCAAGGAAACCCCAAAATGTCTTTCCTGGAAAACGCCTTCCTCCTTTGGTTAACTCTTACAGAGTGTGGTTAAGATCTTAAAATAAGAATTATATCAGCTTCTAGAATATATATATAATTTTTTTACATTGTTTAAGACACATCTGAAAGATTGAAACTTTTGAATTAATCTATTTCCCCTACATTTAACGATCTCACGTATAGGAGAAAATGCACCATACAGTGTTTCAGGGAAGGGTTACTATAATATCACACAATAATCCATATCCTGTAGGGTACCCCAACTTCATTTTTAGCCTATGTCAAATGTAACATTAAAAAGTAATCACTCAAGGAGGAGGAGATCCTGTGGAAGGGCCAGTGGCTGATGGCAATGGCTAGGAATCTAGGAGTTAGGATGTAAAGCGGGCGTTTGGGAGAGAAACAAATCACTGGGCTCTGGATCATGGGGCAGCTGCTAACTGACGGGCTTAGGGAGGAACTTCCACTGTGGATGGTTATTCATGACCTCCTGCTACCACTCCTGTTTTTCTGTGAACGGAGAGCTCTCGCAGGCTGCTACCCAAGCAGGGGCCCTGGACCACAAGAACAATTTGGGAAGAATGCAAGAATTGCATTCTATTCTTTTTGCTTCGTTTTTCAATTAATCTGCTGAACAAGTCACTTGCATCTAAGTGGTTTAAATCCTGGTGCAGAACACTCAAATAGCAGCATTTTCTACCCACAGCTACTCATCTGTCAGATCATGAAACCAAGGCAGAGATGCTTGGAGGTAACTTGTCTGTCCATGAGATAGAAATAAAGCACAACTGTGTCCAAAACTCCGACCTTCTGTGTCCCACCCATGTACCTTCTCTACTGGACCCCATCTCTCCCCAGTAACACGGCACAAAAGCAGAAGCTCCTCTGCAACGTTCCTTTGTTATGACAATAAATTGTATTTCTTTGTAATTCATCAACCTAGTGGTAAACAGTCTGAAATAAACCATAGAAAGACACAAGATGAGGGAGGAGAGAAGAACTATATCTGGCAGTGTGTTTTTCTTCATCTCCTCCAAGAAATTCTAATTTTCCTCTGAAAGAAGAAATGGGCATGTTCTTCTAACAAGACACATGGAACATCCGTTCTATACAAAATACAGATGATAATTCTGATCCTATTGAGATAAGCAAAGCTGACTACACCCAATAATGTCCTTTTTATTATCCCAAGCAATTGACTTACTACTTCTTTTTTTTTTTAATCATGTACCTTTTCAGGAACAATCTGTAACCTGTTCCTATGCTGCAGCTTAAAGTTGTTTTTAGGGGGACACTCGAGCATCATTGTTAGTTACAGTTGTCAAGAGTAGGGCTCCAGAGGTGCAAAATGTGGGTCCAGACTTAGTTTGCTGATTTATCATCCACATTATTGATGTCACCTCAACTACTGTATTGCCATCCTCCATATCCCTCACAGGGTATAGATGCTGTTGACTGGGTTATTGGATATATAATATTTCTCCGTGTTGAATTTGAGGCACTTGCTACACATATGCATATGCTATTTGCACGTGTTCCAAATACAACTTCATTTTTTTTCTAGCAGTAGTTATCACTTCAGGAAGAGTGTTTCACAAACATCTGCTCACCCCCTCTCAGCTCACCTCCACACGTGTTCACACAAGGATTCATTATTTCTCTGACAGGAGCTGAGAGAGTCTATAAACTAATTTCTCAAGTTCTTTTTTTTTTCTCTTTAAGTTCTTTCCAGTTTTCAGGGAACTCTGTAGCTTAGAAAACAGCACCAAGGGACTGAAATTAGTTAACACAGTGAAGTTCTAATTTGTTTGTGACCAAATGTGAAATAAGTTATTGCCTAACTTCTCCTAGGTTTCTAAGATTGAGGGGAATTAGTTGTTATGGCAGCAATCTTCTACCTAAGCCATGAAACTGCCCCATAAATTGATTCTTGATGATTCCCTGAACACCATCCATCCTCTGTGCGAAATGAAGCAAAGGTCTTCCTGAACAATAGAAATCGTCAGCCATTTAATTAAGACTATGCATACGTGCAAGAAAACCAAATCAATATTACCCAGGGAACTGTAATTCTGGTCTCTAGATCCTTGCTTTAACATAATTTCAACGCTTAAATGAGGTTCTCTGCAGATTTCTGTCTCACAAATGTGTTAGCAGAAAGACCATGAGATCTGTTGCTTATCCTCACTTACTGCAATGCAACGTTCTCCTACGTGGATTACCTACTAAGGCTAGTATTTTCTTTCCTTGGCCACTTGCCTTTTTTTTCCCTCTACCAACCTCTTGTGTATACCCTCCACACATCTTGCCTCTGTTCCCAACTTGAACCTGTCTACAGTGATCGGAGGTAGATACAATCAGTAAAATTTTAACAGCTTTACTGTATACAGCTTTACAGCACAGTACAACTCTGAGCAGACCTGGAAAATGTAACAGTTCTTGCTTGACAGGTTGGAAAAGCCTGAGCAATTTGATGCAATAGGATAAATATGACCATGTTCCATCAAGTCTCCTCAGTTCCTAAAAAGCCTGCTTCTGGCTTTTCAGTAGCTGGACACTCACAGATTCTTACTCTGTTCTACAAATAATTTTTACTTCCAAAGGGTTTGCTTCACTTCAGAATGCAGGATTAATTTAGATGAGTTAAAATTCCCTTTCCCTGAGCTGTCATTACAAGTTACTTTCCCATCTGAAACCCTGGGATTCTGGTGTTTGAGACGCCTTTATCCCAGGAATGCGTATGCTTCATGGTCATATCTACAGAATGGAGCATTCTAGTACTAAAAAAATATTATAATAACTCCTTGTGAAATTTCTATGCTTCAAAGACTTGAATAGAATCTAAACTTTTATGTTTTTTCATAGTATGAGTATGTGTGTAAGCCTAGTGTTGATTAAAAAAGTTTGCTGAGAGTAATCCTGTCCTGAACTGACAGGAATAAATTGCCTCTCATCATAGAATATGATTCCTGTTTGCCTTTCTGCCACCTCTGAAACCATCGTGTGGGCATCAGTACAGGCTGTTCCACTTCACCGCATCAGGAAAAAAACCAGATGGTGTAGATGGAAACTTGAACATTTGTACTTTCAGACTGTCTATGTGGGCCTGGAATTAATGAACATCCTAATCTGCTGTGGTTTAGTCCAAATGACAGCTCTATCCAGCATGAACTGGAAGCCAGCAAGCAGCAATTTAGTGACATACAGCACTATTGATTCCCATCTTTCAAATAAAACTGTGCTTAAAAGGAAGACCATTCTGCCAGGTGGCAGTTACCAGTGGCTGCCTTTCTGGTGGTGTCGAAATTCCTGTGGCTCATCATCCACAGTGCATTGAAAAAGAAACCTAAGGGTTTCTGGAAGGCTGGCCTGGTGGGTTCAACGAGTTTGGGGTTGGTTTGGGGGGGGGCTTAGTTTTGTTGTCTTTTTTCTCCCTGCTGCCAGAGAATTTCCAGGTATGTCAAGAAGGGCTGACAGAGAGCTTGGCACTTGGGTTAACTAAAGGTTGCAGACTTACCCACCATAGTCCCTTGATGCATTCTTGGTACCAGTTCGAGCTTGGGAGAACAGGAATCAGTTCTTGGTTCTGCCAGCACTTTCCTGTATAAAAACAAAATTAAAAAAACCTGCTAGACTGAGAGGGAATGGTGTTTTGTTTCTGGGATTCCATTTAAGCACACTAAGAGGGGTTTCTATTGTTTAAACAAACATGGTATAAATAGTTGTAAGTGTAAAATTGCTCATCTTCCTTGAGAGGAGGGTAGAGATGTAACCTGAGCACAAATTGTTCAACAAGCTAAAAACAAGCTGCATCAAATAGAGTTCAAATTTAAAAGTCAGCTCCTATTCAACAGTAGTTGCCACTAACTCCAAGCAGATCAAAGCACAAGTCTTAGAAACCAGCTAGTGCTTTAAACACAGTTCCCACATGATGTATACTGGAAAGAAGGATTGCTTCTAAGAATAACAGGCCCCAAAATATTTTTCACACTGACTTCTACCCCCTTTGTGAAATGTCTCTTGTGGGCTATTTAGGGATGATGAACTTCATATGCTGTTGCCCACAGGGTTAGCACCCAGAGATCTTTCAGGAATCTTTGCAGTCGGCTTTAGATTAGACCGTCTTAAATATTAACTGTAAGCCAGGTTTCCAGGTAGTGTACTGAGTACGGCACCATCCTGAGCTCAGCTGTGGTCTCTGACTGACTTTGTTATAACGCAATAGAAGCAAGGATTGCTTTTCTGGCCTGCCTGGAATAAAAGACAATCTGAAACTGAGAATCTCTGGCAAGAGATTTATCCCTTGTGTAAAAAAGAGTGTTGGACACTCACAATGTTATTGTAATATTTGTATATATATTTGTAATATTTAATACAATATTGTAACGTGGTGTTAAATACTGTTAGGATTTTTTCCTCTTATTCACCATAGTTTTATGCTGAAGTGACAAGCTCACCATACTAACTGATTTGAAGCGGGTAAGCGAAAAGCAATATTTGTTAATCCAGTTATGTAGGAATAAGGGTTTGGCTACCAGTTTTGGTCTCAGATATTTATCCCTATTTTTTGTCCTCTCTTGCAGAGTTCTTGGCCCAGAAGCCCTTGTACTGCTTCAATCTGACATCCATGCAGGATTCCGAGATGATCCTTGCTGCCACTTTTCACTTCTATGCTGACAAACGCCCTCGGCAGCGGGAAGTGTTCTGTAAGCGGTCCAAAAACTCCTCCTGCCGCCTCCTTCACCTGCCTCCGATCCTGCGGCTCAACCTGATTTTCCAAAGTATTCACCAGAATTCTGCCTATGGGCTAGTGAAAGGGAACATCACCGTGTCTCTTCAAAGGCGAGGGACTTGGCACGCAAAGGACATTTCACACATCATAAAAGAATCCAAACGGGCTGGAGAGCTCATTCTCTGTGCTGAGCTTGATTCTGGGGAGAAACACCAGGGCTTCCCTGAACAGGTCACCAGTCATTTACCTTATATATTAGTTTATGCCAATGATCTTGCAATCTCTGAACCTAACAGTGTGGCAGTCACCCTGCAGCGTTATGACCCATTCCCTTCCAATGATGGGGACCCGAATCTGTCTCCTAATGCTTCTACCGATACCCGAGTGCGGAGGGATACGTACATCTCTAGCTCTATTCAGAACAATGAGTTGCCAGAAGTAGATTATAACAACAATAAATACAACAAACATGACATATGGGAGAATGCCTACAAGTCCTTGAAACCAAAAGCCTCACGCAAAGACCGAAGGAGAAAAGGGCAAGAAAATACAGAAACGCTTACAAAGTCTCAGGTGCTAAATTTCGATGAGAAAACAATGAAGAAAGCAAGGCGAAAACAATGGAATGAGCCAAGGATTTGTTCAAGAAGATACATGAAAGTTGACTTTGCTGATATTGGCTGGAATGAATGGATCATATCTCCCAAATCATTTGATGCCTACTACTGTGCAGGGGCATGTGAATTCCCAATGCCCAAGGTAGTATGTCTTTTTGTTGTTGTTAGCTCGCAAGCAGTAGATCTACCATTAAGCCTATCCAACTACTTTGTTGGTTAGAATTTCCTTTAGATTTTTACCATTTTCACTGTGTTCTGTTGCCTTGTTCAGCCTAATTAATTTTAGCAATATCGTTTCTATCAACTGTGATCATTTCCCACAGAGTGCAAAAAGATTCCAAGTTATCTTTAAATGTAATTGAAGAATAAGGTCTCCAGTTTACCTTATATATCTCATCTTACATCTTGAAACCACACCATAAAGACTTATGTAGCTTATTAAAATACGGTTACACACACTAAATCACCAAACTACGCTGTTGTTGTAGCAGAAGTATGAAGTATTATATGCTAATAATAAACTGTATCAGAGTATTTCTGAATTCCACCTTAGGAGAAAAAAGCAGAGTAGTGACACTGAGGTATTTTTTAACTTTAAGAAACTGCTTGTCACTTTGAAAATAAGAGTTCTGGTTAAGCTTAGATTTGTGTCTCAAAATTCTCCGGTGCTTTTTTAATTTACCAAATTCTTAAAATTATGATAATCCTCCTGAAACAAAAAAGTTGATTTTCTTTCTGTGACTGGAAGTGCCAAATAGGGTCTGTAACACTCTAAAGCTGGCATACTGAATTCCTCCTAGACAAGCAGTGTGAAATTTGGTACTGAGAGGCAAACATGAACTCCTGCTCCAACGGAATTTTGATTTGGCCCACTCCCACTCACTTGCTCTGTGGTAAAAAGCAGAAATTTTGGCAATCCTATTTAGCACAAAAATTATCAGCATTTTATAGGACTGTCAAGTAATGAGGAGGGGAGGATTTGAAGCATTGCATAACCTGTATATTTAGACACTGTCGGTATTTTGCAGTTCTACCTACAAATGGCCTGATTTTTTATTCTACTGCTATTTTCACATGTGGTCACTCAGCAGAGTTTTAGAGCAGAGAACTTCAAAGCTCTGAGACAGGAATCTGCCCTGCTTTACATATAGGGAGACTGATGTATGTTTGCATTGAAATAAGCAGTATGATTTCAGGAAGAGCAGATATTCAGGCTGGTTTAAGTCCAGGAACAGTGGAAATCCAGACACCAGGGTACGGTGTACAAACCTGACCACATGTTCCTGTGTTTCTGGATGATGCTAAACCGTGTATATTTAAATCGATACACAGTCTGGTAACAATTAAAGCTTGCACTGGCTCACATACAGCTTCACTTTTTTGTTGTAGTATAAAGAAATCATGCAACACCATCATCGTTTAACTTATTCAAACCAAAACACAGCCTCAGATACAGGTCTCTGACATAGACCTACAGTGTAATTACACCATTCACACAGACCAAAACAGGGAAAAGAAAAAGAAAAAAAAAAAAGAGAGAAGATACATGTAACAACACATCTGGCTTCTTGTGATCAACACAGCATGACACAACAGCTGACAGAACCAAAAGACAGGGGATCTTTTTCTAGCTGGAATATTGCCAACTTACTTAATATCTTACCTGGAAATATTACTTCCTATATTAAAGATTCCCTTGTAAATCAAAACCAGTTATTTTAGTTCTCATTTTGATACTTGTGTTCTAGAGAAATTAATGTGGCTGTACTACCATCTTGGTGCCAAAAAAACCAAAACAAATAAAAATAAAACCCAGAGAAAGTTAAAACTAAATCACAGATACATAGATTTAAGGATTTTTGGTTGGGTTTGATTTGGAAGAGGTCTACTTTTTGCTCCCTTTGTATTTTTAAGAGGGGAAAAAACAGAGGCAAGTTCACAGCCGTAACTTTTTTAAATGACTGTTTCCAAATGAACAGAGGTAACTAGAAGTTAAGGATGAAAGAAGCTTCAGGTCAGAGAACTGCTAAATAGGAGGGAGAAATAACGTTTTTTCTTACATATATACCCTAAGTCAGGAAAGCATGCATATGATCTTGGCACTCCTAAATCTAAACCCAGATTAAGGCTATTCATGAAGACTTGGTCTACACAGTCTTGGTCTACGTCAGCTGTGATGGACAACAGATAACTTATTTCCAAGGTACTCTTTCAGAACTATGGAGGTAGAATTATATTTAAGTACCTGGCATGTATTGCCAGGAGTCATCACATTGTATGATTATTTTTTTTTTTAAAGTATTGATACATTACTCTGCACATTTACTGTAATAACTTCAATTCTTGATCTAGTTACAAATCAGCTCTGGTACAAATCTTGCTATAGCAAGTTTACCTACCTTACTGCTAAAATTCTTATTCCCTGAACCGTGAGGAGGAAGACTGACTTCAATGGTTAATAACAGCTGACTGCACTGCTGTGTTTGCCAAATAAATGCTAGTCCTACATGTGGTAGAAGTAGGTGCTAACATACTCTTTCCCTTGCCTACAGTAATTAGAATGAATTGTCTTGATTTCATCCTTGTAAGCAAATCAGTTCAGGAGTTTCACTTTGAGAGCTGAATTCAAACCTGAAACCAAAACTTTCCTGAAGCTAAGAAGTATTGCTTATTACTGCTCTGAGGGGAAAACTGATGATAAAACAGACTTGAAAAGGGGTGTATGCCAGGCAAAGGGGCAGGTCTAAAGTATTTTGAACCTGCAGTTAATTGCTTTTCAGCTACATCGCCATCATTCTATTTTTTGAGGCCCAAAATGTTCCTAAAATACTATTGTCCTAGAGATTAAGCAAGAGCAGAACCTGCCTTGCTGTATATAACTTAGTAGCCAGCATTTAAAACATTAGCGTTTCCTCAGTGCCATCACTACTGGGCACTCAACTCGTTATTTCAAGCTTTCCGCTTTAGCACATCGGTACAAAGGCTAATGGGAAGCCTTGCCCATGATCACCGAACACTTGTGCCAGGTTTCCAGAAGGGCTGGAAAATTTGGAGCCTGGCTGGATGTGGGATGGGTGTGCTCTCTGGCTCTGCTGTGGGTGTAGGGCTCAGGGAGCCAGCTTCTGTACAGAGCAATGGTCCATAATAGCCTTTTTTCTCTATAAGCATTTTTATGCGTATTGTATACACTTGCAGGCATTAGAAACCTAATTAGCGCTTTTGCTTTGGCAGACAGCTGCTCCCACTAGACTTTGCTCACATCTATGTGTTCCTTGAAGACATTAGAGACAGCATAGATGGAGAAGATCCTGGTAGGATCTTCTGCAGATTCAAACTGAGGATTCCTGTGAGTCAATAACTGGCATAGAGGGTAATGATGGCTTTCCACTGCTTGAGGTCAACAAATTCTGCTTTGGTAGTACATTAGGATCTGGGACTGTTTCAACTAACAATATGAAATAACAAAAGTGCCAGGAACACTTCAGGAGGTTTTGCATAAACATTAAAGTAAGAACTTGATTCTAGAAGCTGAAGTTCTTTGAATTTCTAAACTCTCCAGTTGCCTAAACTACTTCTGTCACTCTCTTGCTGTCCAGATTTGCTGACATGGTTAATGCGAGTAGATTATTTCAACTTCACACAGTAGCTGTGACACTAATTCACTGCTGCTTGTTTGTACTTTGAAATCTAAAGATAAAGGGTGGCATGAGAGAGCAAGCTGTTGCTAATTATGCCAACATGTGCTAATTACAGAAAGGCACTTTCCAGAATTGGTCACTTGTTGGGACTTTGCTATAGAATGCTGTCTTGAAGGTCCATAGGATCAAGGACGAATTTCACAGTTTCTCCTTGTAATGGCTCAAATGAGGTCACTTGAGGAACATCTGAAAGCCTTAACATCAATTAAGGTTTGGATCCGATTTGCTGATACGTTACACTTAAAGTAAACGTATCAAAAATGAATTATCCTAAGAACTAGCTCCTTTGTTATACCCATGATTTACATAACGTTTTGTGTTGAAATGAAAAATCATGTTTTGTATCTATTCAATTACTATTTAAAAAACAGAGAAGATAGAGGAGACATTAATTCTTCTCCATTGAAGTATCTGCTTCCATGTGGAGGTGTGCAAAGTCCCCATTTGCTGTCCCACAGATGTCATTTTCCACCCGATAGACAGCCTCATACCAAGAGTGATGAAAGATTTCATGCACCCCAAGACCAGGTCTGTGCAGAAAACTTGTGAAACTGTAGCAAAATGCCTGATATGACAAGTTCACTACTGTTACTGGAGTCATTTGCTGGGACATTATTCAAGCACGACAACTCATGAGGAGTCACTGAAGCTTCATGCTTTACTGCATCCAAAAATTAATAGTAGAAATAAATAGAAATAGTAGAAATAAGACTGTGGCTCAGTAAAGCTGCTGTGAAGCCTCACTTCACACTTCTCCCGCCCTACCAGCCTTTTGTTTTCTTCTCCCGCTTCAAGGATAGCTCAGGGGTGGGAAAAAGCCTCCTGAGGAAGGCAGAGGGAAGCAGGCAAAGACTACAGGTATGAAGTACTTGTTTGTAATGGGGTTATGAAGAGAAAGGCTCTGTCAGTTCGTTTGACTATTTCAAACTATCTCCCCCCAGTGGACACTACTTCTGGAGCACTCTGCTCTTTTAAAAGAGTAATTGCTCCAGGAAAAAGTAACTAATTCCAAGTTAGCATATACGAGGAGAAATCCTGATGGAACACAGGAAAAGCTATTTTAGAAATAATTACAGTAGCCAATTTTCCAAGTCCGACAAGAGGTTAAGAAAACAAAAGATAAGATCTTATGGCTGAGAAGTGTGCCCCAGTTGAGTCCTTGTCTCCTGAGTGCCTGCCTCCAGCATCCTGTAGGTGCAGCCCATTCTTTCTTTGGGCTCCTGACTGCTGGCTGTGCCACCAGTGCCCTCCTCTGGTATTTGTGAAGGCAGCATAAGGAACACAAAATATCTATTGGATACACCCTGCGCAGGAAAGCTGGACGTGTGAGGGAGTGACTACATTGCATGGCCCTCTCACTCAATCACATACAGTCACTTTTTCTCAGAAACAAAAAAACCCACAACTGTTGTCATTGTCCAAATCCAGCTGGGAAAGTGACTGCTCATAAATGAAGCAATAACTATTTCCCTCTCTGTTCCAGGTTGTTCGGCCATCAAATCATGCCACAATCCAGAGCATCGTAAAAGCAGTGGGAATCATTCCCGGCATCCCAGAACCCTGCTGCGTTCCTGACAAAATGAGCTCACTCAGCGTCCTGTTCTTAGATGAGAACAAAAACGTTGTTTTAAAGGTCTATCCCAATATGTCGGTTGAAACTTGCGCCTGCCGATAAATTTATACAAACACATCTTGAAGGAGACGTACACATCCTGCCCGCCTACACTGGGAAACTGTGAATGGGAGATGAATCCACTTGTGTGGATGAATGAATGCAAGTCTACAATTCCTCGACAGAAAACGTGCGGAGAGACTAAAACCATACACGTTCCCACCTGGAAGGATATGGCTCGCTGTCATCGTTTGTCTTTCATATTCTTCTTCCAGGAATTCAAGGCTTTTACAAATACTTTCCTAACCCACCTAGCCAAGACACCTGGTGTTTAGTGAGAAATTTAAGTTTAAAGTTTTCCATAATCAAAGGACTAAAATATGTTTTTATACACTATTTTTCTGACTGTATTTTTCTGGCTATTTTATCTCTTCAGTTAACCAAGAAGTTGGGAAGTGAACTTGCAAAGGCAGCCTTATTTTAGAATATCACTTTTGTACACAAATCAAAACTTTTTTGCCTAAAACACCCATACTCTTAATCTGCATATTTATACTGAAAAAATGCTGTAATAAAGGGCTTAAAATGTATATTTTCTTCAGGATGCAAGTATAGTGCACTGCATAAGCTTTCATATAAACAGTATGTTAATATACCCTTCCCTAATATATAATTTGTACTACAAAAGACATATGTAATATCCCACACTTTTGGTTTGCTGGATAATTTCAGGTTGTTAAATATATCCTCTGAGTAACACATACTATATAGTAATATGTTGAAATACTAAAAATAAAATAACCAAGATTTATATTTTTGTAAATTATACTTTATATCCTCTAGATTGTTACATGCTTTTAACAAAAGCTAATAAATTAAAGGTACAGTAGTATCTAAAAATAGTTGAATTGTCTTTCTCTGAATGCAGTCTGTTACATTCTGTTAATTAGATGGAAACATGTAAATACATGTTAAGCTTGTCATAATGCACCTCAATAGATTAAAGTCAGAGGGAATACTGTGATCATCTAGACCGACCTCCTGCACAGCACAGATCAAAGAACCTTGCCCAGTAGTTTCTGTTTGGAGCTTGGGAGTATCTTTGAAAAACATGCATAAATTTGGCTTTAAAGATTTCATGTGATAGAATATCTCTACTGGACTATAAGTAGTTGTTCCAAAAGTTAGTGCTCTTTGTTCAACCACAGTGGCTTAATCCTAGTCTGAATTTGCTGAGCTTTAGCTTCAATTCACTGGATCTTACTGTAACCTATTTTATTAGATCCCTTTCATCTATTATCCAGAATACTTTCATTGTGTATTTTTAGTATATAGAGCAGGGTCAAAATATATTTTGGCTAAGATTTAAACAGGTACTTTGATTTCTTATTCTAAGCCTCAAAAAAATTTCTCACAGCTCTTTTCCAACAATGGACATCAAAAAGGGACACAATATTTGGCAGTGGTTCTGTCAGAAGTCTTCACAGAAATAAAGTCTCTGCAACCCTTTAACTTCTGTACAATCCTCTGTTGATACATTCATGGTAGCCCTTGTAACTGCAGCACTCCTTTAAGAGCTAATGGTCCATTGTTGTGCCTGTCAATCCTCTTTCTCAGTATCTCTTTGTGCCAGGACACACTTGCCATATATTCCGTTTTCCGCCACCTCCTTATACAAAAGCACAGGCAGACCAGGAGCAGGACAAACTTCTGAAGTCTGTGAGGTAGCACAGAGTGCAAGATAAGAAGTGTTTCCTCCTCAAGAGACAGTCTAACCTCCTGTGCTATCTTATCCATTACGAGTCGTATTGTTTAGGGGAAGGACACTACACACATTGCCTCCTGATGAATGACCAACTGGAAGGCTCCGATCCTGCTAAGGTGCTAGGCGACTTCTGCCACCAATATTCCATACTCATATTGTCAGATTCTCAGATTCTCATGTAAATGTGATACATGCTAACCTATATAAAAGCCAGATTCAGTGCCTATAGGAGTTTCTGCAATGTTTTTCTCGTAGCAGTTCTTGCTAGTTCCTCCTGAATATCTCTCAATAAGATGTAAATTGTTCTAAGGCACTTTGCAGTGACTGCCAGTACTACAGTGATTCACGCTGGAAATACTGGGACAAACCCCTGTATACTGTTGCTGTTAAATATCTGCCTTAAAACTGTAAGGTCTTATAATGATGAGAAACTCAATTACAGTTGACAAAGTAATGCTAAAAGCTAATGCATAAAGCAAAATTAAAAAGTTCTCAGAAATTCATCATTTATTGCCACAGAACAGTGATAAGCATAAAACTTCAAAATATCTTCAGTTGTTGTCATTTTTGTTCCCTGTGAAAAGCTACCCTCTTCTGTAGGTCTAGTTTTGCTCACATTTAGCACCAGCTCTGAGCAGAATGACATATTAGCCTAGTGTGCTTCTGTTCTCATCATTCACTGCATTTTATCCTTAAGGAACATTTTCTCTATCTTGGATTAGTCCTTGGGTACAAACTTTCCTTCCAAGATCAGTAATTAGGAAAGAGGTGCCATCCTATGAGCTGTTATAAGGTCTATAGGACATCCTGGAAAATGCTACTCCTATACTCGTTAGGATACCTATAAACCCCTGAAAGGTTTAGTCTGCATTGAAAGGTTTGATGGCATAACTATGTTATTTAGCATGGGCAAAACAAAATTATACCTGTAAATGGCATAGCTCTCAAGGCTCACAAGCAATACAATTCTCCTATTAGTAAAGTTTATTTCATTTGGAGTTTAGCTGTACCAGTCCAATTCTCTAATGCAAACAAGATCTTAAAACACTATACATTTAGCAGTGGCTACTACCTTCTGGGTCTTTGGCACATGGATCTCTAATCTTCCTCCAGAAAATGAAACTTTGCATTTGAAATAGCACAATTGCAGTCAGCTGCTGCTGGAAGACACTGATAACCTTACTCTCTTGGTTCCAGCAGATCTTCTGATTTCCATGAACAACCAGTAAACCATTCCACTCAACGTTAAAACTTCTAGATAAAGTTACTATTGGCAAACACTTAGAATAGCAGGTCAAAATAATTCCACTAACTAATGCTAAAAAACTTGATGATATATTAATATAGGTTAATTACAACCAGATAAACCAGGAAAACAGTTGATACTAGCCAACAAAGTGTTAAGGACATTTTTTTTCTAAAACAAATCCAACTCATACTTTGAGGCCACAGTTTGATCGCCAGAGGCAAGAGCAACAGCTAGAATGTACTTAGGTTTTTGTGGACTATTTTAATTCACTCACACAAGGCTGCATAATTAACAGAAATCACTGGACAATATTAATATATTTGTGTATCACATGAATTAATGACTGTCTCACTGCCAAACCTCAAAGAGCAGCTTTCAAAAGGAATTGCCACCGAATGAAACTGTTCATTGTAAAGTTTCCACAAAGCTGACGCTTGGCCTGACACTATTTGACATCTTCATATATGAACTGGAAGTCTATATATAACAACCCCCACAGCATTTGCAGAAGACAGTCTTTAGGAGTGAGGTATTTATATAGATGACTTGATGTAGCTGTGCTTTATGTAATCAAAATTCATTTTAAGGTGGGCAGATGCAGAACTTAGTACCTAGGCACGAGGAATGGAGGCTGTTCCCACTGAGTAAAAGATTGCACCCATAACTATTAAAGCCATAATACTTAAAACAATTTTGGTGGATAACAGGAACTTACAGTATAGTATGAGCATTCAAGGTAATGCTATGTAAAGAGAGCTAATGAAAGCTTTCAAAAGATACACACGGGAGTAGTGAACCACACAAGGAAAGCAGATTTTATTTCTGCAGGTGGCACTGGTGGACTCCCACAGAACATTATGCAGAGCCCCAGTGTTCACCTATTCAAAAAGACACTCAAATTCTGAAAAAAAGCACTAAAAAGAAACAAAAACAGTTAGAGAAAATGTCTCCTAATACAACTAAAAAGCACAATCTGTGTATTTTATCAGAAAGTAAACTGAGAAGTAACTTGATTATACTCTACAAGTACTTTGACAGAGAGAAAATGCCAGCGCTATGGGGCTCCGTAAGCCTGGCAGGAAGGGATGAGGACTCCTGTCTAGAAGGTGAAGCCAGGCACAATGAAATAAAACCCCCACATTATTACGTGTGAAAATATCTTAGTCTAAGTACTACAGAAATCAAAGAAATCTTTGATTCTTTGACATCTTCAGATAAATTCTGGAGACCTTTAAAAAGTTCTGGTTTAGCCAGTCACACAAGCAGGTAGGAAACACAAAGTCCTTGAGTAAAACAGTCTTGCTCTGCAGGAGACCAGGACCCTCTCTGACTTTACATCATAGGAACATAATTAACCAGAATCCTGGATCCCAGATGTCACTCAAACAGACACAAAAGTGAGTATTTGAGAAGTCTGGGCTCACTTTAAACACTGTGTATGGACTGCGAGAAAACAGGAGAAGAATGGCCAGAAAGGACAAGATCTCCTCATTTCTGCAGTGATTTTTTTTTTTAATGTTAAAGTTGATAATGCTATTCAGACTTTATGGCATGTGTACAGAATGGATTGAGTTGGCTTAAGAAATATGAAACATTATTGGTATGGATAAAAAACTTATACATCATTAGATTAAATCATAATGCATTCATTAAGATAAATAGCAAGTGATATTTTTGTCTATAAATAAACTAGGTTTTTTCCTTCTGTACCATGAGAAATTCTATCATCAATCTTGTATTTTTGCCTAGGCTTATTTTTCTAATGTATAACTGTATCTTCATAGATAATCTTCTGTATCTTCATGGAGACCTTTTTATGTTCCATGTGGCCTTAGAAGGATTGGTTCTGTCTTCATTTTGAGGTCACTGCAATAATGACTGGTTGCTCTTAGACTGACCGTCAAGAATCTAAGAAATATATTACATAAGATACAATAAAAACAAGACTAAATTCCCATACAGCAAAGGAATCAAACTGAAAATGGACAAGCCTCCAAACAACATGAAGCAAACTTGACACAAAACAGATATTCCACTGTGTACAAACAATAGCTCTTGGCTGATAAACAGAAAGAAGTTTTAAGGTTGTTTGTGCTGTCATGAGATCAGGTCTTGCAGAATCACAGGTCTCCGTCAAATGATGGGGGATTTTCTGATGGCAAGTGAACCGACTGTAATAAAGATTTGTGAGTTATTATTTACTAATAGCTAATAGAGTAATTTTGTTCTAGATCTCTATTTTCTAGTCCTGATGAAAACAGTGTAATCATCTTCTACGTCCCTAAGAAAGCTCCTCTCTGTGTTGGCAAGGAAATGATAAAAGAGTATAATTAAGCAATGATGACCCTAAAGCGAAATGTGGATTCTTTACAATATACAGTGTCCTTCCCACCAGCCACATGTGTTTGTCAGATGTTTATAGAATCTTCATTAACTAAGAGCTTTGCTAGATAACAGAAGCTGAAGCATGGCATCAATGACTCTGATAAGGGCAAGTGTACAACCAATCTGCTTGACAACTGACAAGAGGCTGGGGTTTGAAGCAGGCTGCAAAAAGAACATAAGAAAGTGATTTGCAAAGGGCATTCCAGTTGTTTGCCTTCCATCTCCTTTCCTCTGTCTGTAATTAAACAAGATTTTTAAGCAGTTAAAATACCCTTGTCCTCTTGTCGCTCCACCAGAAAGTAAATATAGAAGAAATGCATTATTTTGGAGTATTAGCTGCACTCTCTGTTTTCAACATCATTGCCTGCTTGACAAGAGGCAAGCCTTTGGAAGACTGGGAGAAGTTCTCGGCTATTAGAAAGTCTGATGCACACTTTCATGATCCTGGGGAAGTGGAAGATGAGACTCATTTCGACTTTAAATCTTTCCTGGAGAACATGAAGACGGATTTACTGAGGAGTTTGAACTTATCAAGAGTCCCCTCACAAGTGAAGACCAAAGAAGAACCACCCCAGTTCATGATTGACTTATACAACAGATATACTGCAGACAAGTCCTCCATCCCCGCATCCAATATTGTACGGAGCTTCAGTACTGAAGGTAGGAGAAGCCCTAAATAGGTGGACTAGAATTTTTAAAGATGTACATGGACAGTAGGTACTCAGATTCTTTTGAAATTCAGAGAGAACTGAGTGCCTAACTTCCACAGATTCTTTAGAAAAGAAACAGATTACAATTTTGGATTGTAGTCTTGCTCTGCAGTTTCTTTCAATCTTTGAAAAAATGCAATTACCTTTAGTTTTCTTCTTTTGCATTTTTACTGTACAATACTGTCTTCTCAAACCCATCTGCTGAGATGATGCACTGAATAACAGGGTTTACATGAATCGTGTTTCTCAAAGCTAGAGATTTGGAACAGAGTTTTAATGTTATAATACAAACTTTTGATCATCTATAATTGAGACATGCATGCTAGAGAGCTCATCTTTCAGGTGGACTCTTCTCATACTTAAAACTGCAGCAGCCAACTGAGAAATGTGTCTCTGGATCCAAGCAAGTAACAGCACTGCTCCCCCCAAATTCTGGTTTAGATGGAAGGATTTATATGGATAGGGATAGTCAGGCTTTTCTCAACTAAAAAAAAAATACAAAATCCCTGCCTGTGTAACGTTTAATAGAGATTTAAAAGCTCTATCAAAAGAAAAAGTAAAAAAGTTCAAAGTAAATGCAATCTTTATGATAAAAATGAGACAGGGAGAACCAAAGCTTCTGTTTATACAAAAAAAACAGACAGACACAGGTAACAGCACTATGGGGAGCTCCAGATTCCCAAATTAGTGCTCCTAGTCCTGAAATGGAAAGAAACCTTAACAGTATGAGCTAGATAATAGTTTCCGTATCTGACTCTCCAACTGCTTTAGTGGGGAAACACTCTGACGAAGTATCAACATTAGCCAACTAAAATTGCCCTAAAACCCAATCACAAATG
Source organism: Gallinago undulata (assembly GCA_026546715.1). Taxonomy (NCBI): domain Eukaryota; kingdom Metazoa; phylum Chordata; class Aves; order Charadriiformes; family Scolopacidae; genus Gallinago; species Gallinago undulata. The sequence goes on along the minus strand of JAOTQQ010000002.1, from coordinate 19,164,497 downwards.
AGTAATTATCTTACGTTGACTATCAGACATCAGACAGTGATGACTTTTAAACATCACCAATTTGATTTTCCAGACAAACATCTGCCCCTCTCAAGGCAGAGTTGTCCTTTGCAGACAAAAAAGAAACCAAACAAAACCCACACAAGTTCAGTGAGTCCAAACTGGAATGGACTGGGACTGGGGCATGAAAGACTCTTTCCCAGCAAGTCCCAATTTAGACAGAACCTGAAGCTTCAGTTCCGGATTTTCAAAAACATTTCTATTTCACCAAACTCCCAGTATTTCAAGCTGCTTTCAAAGTTATCTGAAGACAACAAAAGCCTCAGCACAGCTAGTTCTTAGAGACACTTAAATATGTAGGATACTTCCTAAGAGTAGGAAATTCATAGGGTTTTTTTAAGTATTCTTTGTGGTAAAATCTCTTTAGAAATTGCTAAATCTGAACACTTCCCAGAGGCCTTATTTATGTCCTTAATACTGACCAGCATCATCCACAGCTTGTTCTGGGCAGACTATGCTCCCTTCCAAGTATTCATCTGACCACACAATCTTGGTGAAAATACTACCAACATCAGGGACCTGCATTTCCACTTTTCACTCCCTGCCCTTGAAACTTGGCCAGAAGATGGTATTTTTTACTTATTTTTTTAATTCTGAGTGATCTGAGTCTTTTCAAAGCAACTTACTTGGACAGTCAGAAGCACTGTAACCACGTGTTTTAATTTCCTATTGCAGATGTTGTTTCTTTAACTTCACCAGAAGAAAACCCATTTCAGAAACACATCTTGCTCTTCAACATCTCTATTCCACGATATGAGGAGATCACCAGAGCTGAACTGAGAATTTATATCTCCTGTCACAGGGAAGTTGGGTCTCTCTCTAGGCTGGAAGGCAACATGGTCATTTATGATGTTCTAGATGATGACCACTGGGAAAACTCAGAAAGTACCAAATCTTTCCTTGTCTCCCACAATATACACAAGTGCGGCTGGGAGATGTTTGAAGTGTCAAGCGCTGTGAAAAGATGGGTCAGGGCAGATAAACTGAAGACTAAAAACAAGCTGGAGGTTGTTATAGAGAGTAAGGTTCTGGGTGGTTTCACTTGTGGGAAGCTGGATATCAGTGTTACCCCTGACACTAAAAATCTGCCCCTGTTAATAGTGTTCTCCAATGACCGCAGCAATGGGACCAAAGAGACCAAAGTGGAGCTCCGGGAGATGATTGTTCATGAACAAGAAAGTGTGCTAAAGAAATTAGGGAAGAACAACACTTCGTCTGAAGAGGAGGAACTGGGAGAGGAAAAGGCCATCACTGGCCCCCACCAGCACTCCTCCAGAAGCAAGAGAAGCATCGGAGCCAACCACTGCCGGAGAACTTCCCTCCATGTGAACTTTGAAGAGATTGGCTGGGATTCCTGGATCATTGCACCGAAAGATTATGAGGCTTTTGAGTGTAAAGGAGGTTGCTTCTTCCCTCTGACAGATAACGTTACCCCAACAAAACATGCTATTGTCCAAACTCTGGTGCATCTCCAAAACCCCAAGAAAGCCTCCAAGGCCTGTTGTGTTCCAACCAAATTGGATTCAATCTCCATTCTTTATAAGGATGATGCTGGTGTGCCCACTTTGATATATAACTATGAAGGCATGAAAGTAGCAGAATGCGGCTGCAGGTAGTATACAAGGCAGAATCACTAAAAATGAGAATACCCCTTTTTTCTGCTCTGTGTAAATCTGTACATTAGTGATGCACATCGAAATTCTTGCAAACAAGGTTTGGAGCAGGTATGGGGCTGGTTGTTGCTACTTGTTTTAAAGGAAGACTGGCATTTATAGAATGGCAATCATTGTAAATAGCCTGCATTATATACCATGGCAAAGTGAATACTGGATTAAAATATTGTGAGATTGAATGAACTATTCATTATTGGGCAATGGGGATACGATTTGAATACCTTATTTCAGCTTTTCTGTTTAATGGATTCTGTTCAGGTCACAAACTAAAGGATTTTCAATAAGGATTTAGGATGCCCTTTAAATGTTTAACAGGTATTGAGATCTAATTCTCCAGCCAACTCTGCTAAAACTCAGTAAACAGAATTTAGTCTGCACAGTAAAGTCAGGAATCTAAGTCCCACAAGCCTTTTCTCATATCAGGAATCTGAGAGGCTTTTACAGGCAAATTATTTACTCCTGTAAGTGAAGATTTGCAGTAATCAAAACAGAAGAAACTCACAGTCTTATTTCATACCCAAGTTTCCTTCTGTGGGTAGCAGGTGCCTTGGTTTCAGCTTTCTTATCCTTAACGTCCCTATTTTTACCCCTTTATGGCACATACTTGAATGATAAGAAGTGCAGCCTTCCGCTTCTAAGACGCTGTTTCCTAGGAGGAACGGCAGCCCTTATCTCCGCACAAAGATAAGGAGCCACTTTGACCTACTGCATATTCTTAGTATTTCTTTGCAAGAACATGCAGTCAAATGACATCCAGCCTTAGAAGCTGTGCCCTAAGAGCAGTGGGGGTTGGCAGAGCTCAGCACTTGTGAAAAGCCCAGGCTATTTATTCAGAGGCCTAGATATGTTCCTTGGAGTCTGGCATTAGGCTCCAATTTTTTAAAATTTTCTTTTTAGGAGGAACTCTGTTTTACATACAGAATTCTTTCAACCCTTAGAAGTCTGGGAAAAACTGAAAACTTTTATCTGTGTTCTAAGAGACTTACAATATACTATCATACAATAATTCTAACTTCAGTTCTATTTCCACTGAACAAGTATCCCATCTTTCCTGCAATTAAAGCAAACTTCCTTTGATTCTAATGAAAGTTTTTCCTGTACAAGAACAGACAAAGTATCTTCTGTTGGCTTCAGGTGATAGGTGTAAGTGCAGTACAATGCCACCACAGTCCACCTAACTTCTACTCCTCCACCACCTTACACATACACAGAAAAATAAAAATCTATTAGAGAACACTTTTGATCCAAACCCAGGGAAAACTACACATCTGTTCAAAATGGTGAAGAATATTGATGAGGCAAAAATCTAAACAGTAGCTTTATGTATGGAAGCACCAGGATTTAAATGGATACATATGTTTCAAATTAGGGCAGCCTGTGGGCAAGACGAATTCATTCGCCATGAACGGGTCAGCTTGAAATCTAATACACAGTTTATTTACTATTGTTAACTTAATACAGAGCAAATAGCAGGTGAGTGTGTGCAGGGTGGCTGTAATTCTATCAAGAACTACTGGTTACATCACAAACCATGAGCACAAAGCACGATTCACCAGAATCCTGGACTGATTTATAGCCTTTTCCTTTAGAACTGGGCTGCAACTGGATCAGATCCGAGATGTGGATCCTTGCAAGCTCCATCCATCCATCGCTGCGTGTCATTAACCTCTTAAGCTTCCTGTCCTCTCATTTTACCACTCCCCACTGTCTCCTGTCATTTTATAATCATGGTTATGTCTTCCTTCTTTCAGAACCCCCTGTATTGTCTCCCTGTTTTGTTCACATCTCCTAAGCTCATGACATTTTGCACAACTTCTCTTCATCAAGGAAAAGAAACCACCGAACAAGCACTTGATGTGATCCCATTAGAAAAGTTATTCACCCGCGTGTCAAGGTAATTGTAGCTGTGTGCCCTTAAGTCATCAAAACACAAGGTCCTAGTTATATTTTGACTTCACTGAATACAGGACTTTGTCCGTAATTAAATGAAAAAGTGGGGAAGAGGTAAGAACATTCCCCACACGCTCAAAGAGAGAAATTCTCAAGAATTAATTTTCCTCCCCCCCCATTCTCAAGTCAAATGTTGATCTTTGTTCCCAAGCTTATTTGGAGGAAAAAAAGAAACAACACAAAAACCAACAAAAACCAAACCCAAAGCCATTTCTGGCTCAAAAACTCAGATCCTAGCTATGCTATCAGAATTCCAGAGAAGCTCTACCTATCCTGTCCCAAAACTGGACTACAAGTCGCTTTTGTATTTCAACCAAAAAAATCAATTGCTCTTCCACCCAGCTTTAACGATCACATTCCCATAGGCTTAAGATTTTGGTTAGTACGGTAGTAAAATGAAATATGAATCTTTCCATAGGGTGACACCAGGGTGAAGAAGAACTGAGAACCCAGTAGTGACTACAGATGCTACCTACAGCATGGCTGAAGTGTGTGTCAAATTGATGTTTGGTTTTACATTGTAAATTTAGCAGCTTGATTTATGTAGTTTTGAACATTTCATTTTAAACAACTGCTCGAGTTCCGTCACTTTTCAACTGTTTTGGGATGCAACGAATCAGCCAGGTGGCCAAGATGTGCTAGAGAATATACAGGGTGCAAAGAGCAGGCAAAGCATCTTGCCCCTTGTTTCAAGCTGGGCACCATCAGATACTGAGAAAACCCTCTCTCATCACTGGATTCTGAACATTGACCTCAGCTTCTGAGGTGCAAGTAGGGGCATGTGCACTGTTCAGCAGATGCACAGTTAAAATTGAAACTTACTTGTTTAACAAAAACTGCCTGGAGCATGCCCTCCTCAGGCCCATTAGCTATCTGTGTAACAGCCCTGTAACATCAGAATCACCAGTCGACTCCACAGCCGATTTTAAGGCTACCCTATAGCACTATAATAGATAAACATGGTGGAAGCTGGTCAGGAGATATAGATGTGGCTGTTTTTACATAGCTTCCCTCCTTGTCTGTGTATACAGGAGGCACAATGCCTTCTGATCTCACACACTCCTCTGTGACACGTCCCAACAGAGAAGGAGAGCAGATGCAGCTTCCCACTTCACAACACAGCACCAGTGATCACTAAAAGTCAAAAAGATCTCCGTTTCTTTTCCATAGATGAAGAGTCAATGGCCTCACGGGAATCTGGAGATGTTCAGCTGGTATCTGCCCAGACACCTTTATACTGGAAACATCCTGACAATACAGAAACGCTGAGATAGAACTGCCAATTCCTGATATTAAGCTTTTAGGCTGCCTCTCAAGAAGGCTTATCATTTTGGACACAATTGAGCTCTAACACAAGGAATGTTGCTCCCAGACGACAGCTGATTCTTCTTTCCAGCCTCCTCAGAGCCTGGCCATCACCAGGCAGGTAATGTAGCTTGGGTGATGGCCACGTACCATGCAGGCCAACAGAGGCACACACCATGAGCTCCAGGAGGTACCAGTACTTTGCTGTAGCACCTCATACACAGCACTACATCTAAGTTTGTTACTGCAAAGAAGAGCTGAAGGGTATAGGGGGAAAACACTGAACAAGCTGGCAAAGCCAACAAATGGTAATAGAATTGGGGGGGGGGTGGGGGGGGCACAACCCCACCCTCCATCAGCGTGAGGGCAGCTCCAGGTCCCCTGTGGCTGCTCGAAACAGCTCACAGGGCACCACATCTGACCGCATCTTTCCTCCCCGTGTTAATTCTCCAACGTACCATTTGTTGTGTGTTTAGCACGGACAGAAACTGGGCGGGTACCTGCGCAGTCTCTGGAGAGGAGGGGAACCCAGAGAGCTCCGCCCGCCCACCAGCTGGGCGGGACCCTCCAACTCCAGGTGCCTGAGGTGCAGATCTCCTCAGTGCCACACCGGGGCTGACTGAGGCCGACAAGCCGCCTCAGAGCCATCTTCGGCCTCTCTTCAGCCTTCAGTATTATTTTCTCTAAGCCTCGGTGCTTCCTTCTTGCTGCCTCGGTGGCGTTGCCGGGCCGTGAGGGAGGGGCCTCCGGGCCGTTCCCGCCGCACCGTCTCTGGGCTGTGAGGGGTCTCGTGCTGCCTCGGCGCCATCTTAAGGCTGCCTGGCGCTTCTGCGGCAGCTCTGTTCCTTACTCCCCAGCCGTCTTTCTCCACTCATTTTCTTACTCTCCCTCACAGCGTACCTTAAAATCCCTCGGTGTAAAGATGCCTCTCCTTCTGGGCACAGCCTTTTTTGCCCTCTGAGCTGCCCGGCTACCATCTCTGCGCTGGCTGCTGATTCCAGGCTGCCTCAGCAACATGTCGTCCCTCTGACCTGCCTCAGAGCGGCTCCTGTTGCTTTTTTGTCCTCTTCCTTAAAGCTTCTGCTGGACCATCAGTCATAATTCAACTAAAATCCTCACAGGAGCATGGCTCCAGTGTAGCCCTGGAAAATGGGACACCCTGAAAACAGTCCCCTCACGGAGACTTATGGTTTGGCTGGAGTCTGGCAGACCCGCCATTAGCCCTCACAGAAGCCTTGACATGGGCCCAACCGAAACTTCTGATCCAGCAACGAGAACTCTTCACAACAAAGTTCAGAACAGCAGGGCCAGAACATGTTTGACCAGTTCTCAGAGGTATTCAGCCTCAGCAACACGGTCCCTAGGAATCAGTTTGGTGGCAGCCATTGGCGATGCCAGGCCTAAAAACAAAGGCTACTGTGGATGGCTGGAGTTGTCACTGATTCAAGTAATAACCTCAGGGTAGTAGGGCTCTCGATGCAATATTTAATATTTTCTGTTTATTATCAGCTCTCTCTCTGGTGCACCACGCTGAACAAACATATAAATCTATCAGAAAAGCAGGATCTAAGGAGTACAGGCAAGATAAGGCAAGCACATACGAGAGACATTCTCCAAAAACGGCACATCAGTTTTTCCTTTCTGTTAAAAAATTACTTGCCAAAATTCAAAACTCTGTTCCTGAGTTAGTTCAGGCTGGATAGCTGCACTGGATTTTCCTGAATCTTCCACTCACCTGGAATGTGGCAGTTCATCTGTTCAGCAGAGCTGGTCGGTCGGTGTGAGTTTATCACAGCTGGGCCCTGTGAGCTCTGATGGCTCGACCTGCTCCTGCCTGAAATTAGGAGAGCTTTCAAAATGGGAATATGCATTTTCTCCCCTGCCCCAATCTTTTGATAAAAATATAAATTGCCTTTTCATTTTTTTATTTTTTTTTCTCCTTTTCCCTTCCTTGGTCACTGTAAAAAGAGAGAAGGGAAGGGTAGGGAATGGAAGGGTAGGGAATGGAAGGCAAGTTGGAGTGACTGATAAGGATCACTTAATGAAGGGAAAGGGAAGGGGAAGGGATATTGGAGTGACTGATAAGGATCACTTAATGAAAGGAAGGGAAAGGAAGTTGGAGTGACTGATAATGATCACGGAAGGGAAGGGAAATGAAGTTGGAGTGATTGATAATGATCACTTAATCAACGGAAGGGGAAGGGAAGGGAAGGGAAGTTGGAATGACTGATAATGGTCACTTAAGGGAAGGGAAAGATGTTGCAGTGACTGATAAGGATCACTTAATCAAGGGAAGGGAAGGGAAGGGAAGGGAAGGGAAGGGAAGGGAAGTTGGAGTGACTGATAATGATCACTTAATCAAGGGAAGGGAAGTTGGAGTGGCTGATAATGATCATGGAAGGGAAGGGGAGGGAAGGGAAAGGAAG
>JAOTQQ010000002.1:19136512-19156983 GCA_026546715.1 Gallinago undulata | reverse complement strand
AAGGGGAAGGGATATTGGAGTGACTGATAAGGATCACTTAATGAAAGGAAGGGAAAGGAAGTTGGAGTGACTGATAAGGATCACTTAATCAAGGGAAGGGAAGGGAAGGGAAGGGAAGTTGGAGTGACTGATAATGGTCACTTAATGAAGGGAAAGGGAAGGGAAAGGGAAGGGAAGTTGGAGTGACTGATAAGGATCACTTAATGAAGGGAAGGGAAGGGAAGGGAAGGGAAGGGGAGGGAAGTTGGAATGACTGATAATGATCACTTAATGAAAGGAAGGGAAGGGAAGGGAAGGGAAGTTGGAATGACTGATAATGATCACTTAATGAAGGGAAGGGAAGGGATATTGGAGTGACTGATAAGGATCACTTAATGAAGGGAAGGCAAGTTGGAGTGACTGATAATGATCACTTAATGAAGGGAAGGGAAGGGAAGGGAAGTTGGAGTGACTGATAAGGATCACTTAATCAAGGGAAGGGAATGGAAGGGATATTGAAGTGACTGAGAAGGATCACTTAATGAAGGGAAGGGAAGGGAAGGGAAGGGAAGGGAAGGGAAGTTGCAGTGACTGATAATGATCACTTTAACGGAAGGGAAGGGAAGTTGGAGTGACTGGTAATGATCACTTAATGAAGGGAAGGGAAGGGAAGGGAAGGGAAGGGAAGGGAAGGGAAGGGAAGGGAAGTTGGAGTGACTGATAATGATCAGGGAAGGGAAGGAAGTTGGAGTGACTGATGATAATGATCACGGAAGGGAAGGGAAGGGAAGAGGGGAATATTAAGAGAAAAAAATCAAAATCCTGTACAAGGACAAAATCAAAAACAGTGTCTTGGTCCATACCTATGCTCTCTAGTCAAGCCCGTCACAGTCAGCCATGGAGTAGCACTGGCTCAGACTTGTATGTCTATAAAAGGTACTAGAGGTTTGTCCAGAAATACTTAGCAAGTCCTGCAAGCATTAAATACTTCATGGGCGTAGCCCTGTGTTTGAGCTAATAAAGCCTTCCTCTCAGTAGTTAGGAGCCCAATATCACCTTTACATTAATTCTAATTCTTACATGTAATTTAAAGTATGGCTGTATTAGAAGGATCCACTGAAAACAAAGTAGTTAATTTCCAAATTTCTCCTTTATCCTGTTGGCATTTCTGCCAGTGAAAAAAACTGGTCTTGCTGCCACCTTCAGCTGAGCCTCCTGATACTGCAGCTTATCAGTCACCAAATGGTCTATATGGGCCTGGGATCAGCTGCAGAGCAGAATCAAGGAATATCGGTGCAAAATATATAAAATGAAAAATAGATATCAAAAGACTTAATTTCACTCTCGTGGAACCTTTTTAGCATGTGATGCGAGTGGTTCAGACGGTGCTTGCAGACTAGTCTGGGATGGATAAAAGAAAATGCCTCTTCTCAGAGTATGTGGGAACATACCCACAGGAAGTCAGAAAATGAAATACTTGTGGACAGATTTTAAAGGATCATAAAGTTTTATGAGTTATAAATGCTAGAGTTGGGCCTGAGCTATTGAGTTCAACTCAAAACTAAAATCAATATAAGAATTTGGCTTGGGTTATATTAGAAATTAGATAGTAGAGTTACATTTTGGATCTGGGTGCTCAGAGTTCAGTGAACATACTTGCATTCAACAACACGTTTGATAAAAATTTAAGCTATCTTCATCAAGAAATGGATAGGTAAATAGCCATTCTCCAAAGCTTGAAGAATCCACACCGCATAAGGAAGGATTCTCACCTTCTAACACCATCTATAAAGAATTACCAAGGTAGCAGTGAGTGATACATGTTATACTGAATTTGGGGCAAGAGAAATAAATCGCTGAACAGATCCAATGTGGAAAAATACAATTTTTCCACTGTCCTAGCATTTTCAGTCATACATGTTGGGAAAAGCATTTATTTTACATTTCCATTATGAAGCAAATTTTGTTTCTGTGCACTAGTGATGAAGTGCATGAGGACAAATAGGCATCTGAACTGGAGGAATAAATGGAACTATGGAGTGTTGCCATTTCTTGGTTTTTACTTGGTAAAACTAATCGTAATTCTTTATATATTTCTCAAAACCCTACCTTCATAAAAACCTCAGCTACGGTTTCCAGCCCTTCTGATATAAAAATCTTTAGAACATGATACAACGCACAATAAATGTTAGAAAAACAGAGAAAATTTTTTTTTTTTTTGTAGTCTTATAATTTTACAACAGTTACAGGCAGGAAAGGGCTATTTCATGTTTTTTTAACCTCTAGATAAGGCCTCACTGGAGAAAAATACTGTGAGTCTGTGGATATACTTCCTTATGCTAGGAAAAAAAAAACAACCATATGAGTTTAGCAGTGTATATATAGAACTCATTTAGATGTGGAATGTAATTTTCTGGCACGTATCCTGGTTAAAAATGCTCAGTTACTGTCACTTTTCTGAGTATGATTTTCATGGCAATTCATCTATGTCCTTACATCCAGAGTAAGAGGAGGTTAACACCTTGTATGTAACATCTGTGACACCCGGTAACACCCTTTGCAAAGCAAGTTGAAACTGAAGAAAATTTGAGTAATGCTTTGTCAATTCAAGTTTATTAATTTCTATTCAAAAAGCAGAAAGTGGCACAGAAGAATACAGCCCTTCTGAAAAAATAAGATTAAGATTTGCTGTGATTTAAACTCTCTGATTTTTAGGGTAAATAATTTAATGTTATTTCCACCATTATCCTGTACTTAAGTAGTTTCATGTCAATATAAGAGTCCATTTTGTACTATGTACTGCAGGATTAAAAAAGAAAGTCCTAGGTATACTCCATAAACATGCAATGTCATTCTTTTTTTCTGGGATGGAAAGCTGCATGCTTAAAGCTACTGTACAGACAGACAGAAACAGAGATCCATCCTGACATATTCTTAGGGACATGGGTTATTGTACTTTTTTTCCCAATTCCTGTCACAATGGATCCATTTTGTAACCCTGCTCCTTGGCTGCTGGGCATGCCCTCCTCCTGCACCCAGCAGGAATTAAAAGAAAGAAATAAGAAACAAGAAGAAGAGACCCATGGAACAATCCAGCCTCCTTCCCCAGCAAGCGAAACATCTAACCCTTCTGTATTTTCGCATTTTTATTTCGTTGTTTTAGATCACATGTATGTTTTCTTTATGCTTTGTTTCCACTATAACAAAATTCATCTATATTTTCCCTTTCAAGTTAATCGAAAGATGTTGGGACACACAAAAATTGCTGAGAGTAAAATAACATTAAAATGTTAAGCACGCCAAAGTGGGAAATGTCAGAATTAAGATTATCTGTGCATCATCCCCCTCTTGGCTGTATGCATGGTTGTATGCATTAATTACACAATAAGGCATTTATTTCAGACGTCTGCTGCTTCAGTCAGTGCACGGAGCACATGGTGCTTAAAAATTAAGTTGGGAATTTATGAAGCACAATATCTTGTCTCTTGATTTGATTGTCCTAATGTACACTAGAGCGTGTGCAATTGTTCCTGTGGTGACAGCCTTTAGAGGCACTGTCAGGAGCTGGAAGTAAAGGTAGAGTGTGTGGTAGACATTAATGCAGCAAAAGATAACCCTTGCCCCAAAAACTTTCCAAGCTTGACAAGCAGAAGAGCTGTAAGTTCGAAAAAGAATAAAAATCCATGTGCCCAGGGGCCTGTCCACTCTACTGGCCACATGAGGAATTAATGCAGCACTGGCAATAAATCCCATAGCTCAAACATCAATTTTGGGACCAAGCGTGGTTGCGCTGGAAAGTTTTTGTTCAGGTTACCTTTGCCCAGGAGTGCTGGGTTGTTCTTTGCAGGAGGAAAACAAGAAGAGCAATCCAAACTGGTGGTGATGCCCAGGAGTTAGGTCTGTGATGGATGTCACACGTTGTCACAATATAGAACAGCCCCCTAAAATTAAGAAGATACAACAGATCTGAATCTTCATTGCTTCTCTACCAGTGAGGCACACAGAATGTTACCGAGCCTCACATGAAGCTTAATTACTTATTTACATGTTATCAGCATCAATTTCAACTATATCCTGGGCCTCTCCTTTGGCAAGGGAAGAGGCAACATTTTTGAAACTAGGGGTTTTTTTTATAGATGAAAGCACAGCCTGGTTGGCAGAGATAGCTGTGAGTTTTACAGCTTTTGCCAAAGAGAGGTCCTTTCTCTAATGGACTCTTAGAACAATGTCATTGTCCCCTTTGATGGCTTTACATTTGTACATTTTCATACACACAGACACAAATCAACCATGGGATGAAATTGTACCTATTTATATAGATGAAGCTGTTCATATATGGACTTGTTAAAGGAAGAAACTTCACAAAACCCCTTTATTACTATAATTGAATGACCCAGAAGGAGGACTGTGCTACGCTTTGCTTTGTCACTCATGACACCCACACGTGGCACCGACAGAGCACACCCAGCAAGGACTGACCATCTTTAGACTCTTCCCTCCTGCGTGTGCTCATACACAGCAACAAGTGACCTTTTAAAAGCAATACAAAACCCACACTTTTCCCAGATTCCTGACTCTGTCCTGCAGCTACCTCCAGCAAGCAGAACGGCTGGGGTAACAGTTCTTTTCGGACTTCAAGCCAAGAATCTGTTCTTGTGTGTCTTTGGCGTGTCGTGTCGTCCTGGGGCTCCCAATGTTGACAGCTCACATGGGTACAGCCTGCAGCTGCATCCCGCACGTTCTGATCCTCTCGCAAACTCTTTAGACAATAAGGTCTCAAATACATTGTGGGCAGAAGAAAACACACACACACACACACACACCCCACGTTCTATTTTGGTATGGTGAGCCTAAAGTCTATTGGCTGGGAGCTGTCATCAGACATGACCATATGTTACTCAATGGTATTACAAGTAAATCCTAATTGAGTGCAAATTATGAAGATTAAAGTCACCTCAGATTTAGCTGTATTGTGTTGAGGCAAATGTATTTCAAAGTCCTGTTTAAAACGCTGCAGTTCTTAGCACAGAAATTAACGGGCTGTCATTACCTTGGATTTTATGAGCTGTTCTGAAAGTCTGGAGTTCCTCGTTTGGAGCCCTTAGTCATAGAATATAGGAACAGTCCTTTGCAGCTCAGACAGAAAAATACCAAAGACAATGTATTGTCAACAACTTTTGAAAAAAAAATAAATATCAATACAGCTAAGTCACTGCAGAGTCTCCTGGTATAAGCTTTTCATAAATAATAGTAAAAGACTGGATGACTGCTTTTCTAATTGGGGCTTATATCAAACGTTTGCATTTAAGCAATCCACTGCCAGGATAAGGCAGGAACAGTTTGTAACAGGCAATACCGTACATTTTGGAAACAATTAACTGCCAGAAAGATCTGCCTTGACGATTGGAGTTTATTACTATTTCATAAGAAGGCTGTAATGTAGGAAGGAGCTGAACTTCATCTATTGGTGCACTTCGGATGATGCACTCCATTTTAATGAGATTAAAGGTTTAATGCAGATAAAAGATTTTTATCTGTTCGGTGCACCTGCATCCAACGCAGGGATTTCAGAGTGATTCACCAACGGAGAGTCATCGGAGAGCCACATTCGTCTTCATCGATAGGAGCTTCTGACTTCTTTCCTTCTTTTTTCTGTTCCGTACAAACCCAAAATGATCAGGACACATTTCTTCCTGTTCTCAGCACTGATCATGTGCAGGATACCTGCTGAGGAGATCTTTCAGCCAACTCTAGTGCTGGACATGGCAAAAGTCCTTCTGGATAACTACTGCTATCCTGAAAACCTAGTGGGAATGCAAGAAGCCATAGAGCAAGCAATCAAGAGCGGGGAGATCCTGGACATCTCAGATCCAAAAATGCTGGCCAGTGTCTTGACAGCTGGAGTGCAAGGTGCTTTGAATGACCCAAGGCTGGTGATTTCCTACGAGCCATCACTGCATGCAGCTCCCAAACAAGAAGCTGAGGCTTCCCCAACTCGTGAACAGCTCCTGAGTCTTGTTGAGCATGTGGTCATGTATGACAAACTGGAGGGCAACGTTGGCTACCTGAGGATTGATTATATCATAGGAGAGGAAGCAGTACAGAAAGTTGGAGCGTTTCTGGTGGACAAGGTTTGGAAGACGCTGATAGAGACATCTGCCCTGGTGATAGATCTCCGTCACAGCACTGGGGGACAGATTTCTGGCCTCCCCTTCATCGTCTCATACCTGCATGAAGCCGACAAGATGCTGCACGTTGAGACTGTGTACAATCGACCCTCCAATACTACCACAGAGATATGGACGCTGCCAAAGGTGCTGGGAGAGAGGTATGGCAAGGACAAGGATGTCATTGTCTTGATCAGCCGCCACACCACAGGAGTGGCTGAAGATGTGGCTTACATCCTCAAGCACATGAACAGGGCTATCACTGTCGGGGAGAAGACAGCCGGGGGCTCTCTGGACATCCAGAAGCTGCGTATTGGCCCCTCCAACTTCTATATGATGGTTCCCGTATCACGATCTGTGAGCCCCTTGAGTGGGGGCGGGCAGAGCTGGGAGGTGAGTGGGGTGATGCCATGTGTGGCTACTGAGGCAGAGCAAGCCTTGCAGAAATCCCTGGACATCCTGGCAGTGCGCAGAGCAGTGCCGGCCACCCTCAGCCACCTCACAAACATATTAAAGGACTACTACAGCTTAGTGGAGAAGGTGCCAGCGCTGCTGCGGCGCCTTGTCGCCTCCGACTTCTCTTCCGTGCAGTCAGCAGAGGACCTGGCCTCCAAGCTCAACACTGAGATGCAGACCCTATCTGAAGACCCCCGCCTGTTGGTCCGAGTCACGGTGCCAGGTGAAGCTGCTGCCCCCACTGCTGAGAAGCCGATTGCGGTGGCAGCCAACTTACCTGACAATGAGCAGCTGCTGCATGCCTTGGTGGATACTGTCTTCAAGGTGTCGGTGCTGCCGGGCAACGTTGGCTACATGCGCTTTGATGAGTTTGCAGATGCCTCTGTGCTTGCTAAGCTGGGACCTTACATTGTCCACAAAGTGTGGGAGCCCCTCCAAAATACAGAGAACTTGATCATGGACCTGCGTTACAACCCCGGTGGCCCTTCCTCCTCTGCTGTGCCCGTGCTACTCTCCTATTTCCAAGATCCTGCTGCTGGCCCCGTCCATCTCTTCACAACCTACGACAGGCGCACCAACCACACGCAGGAGCACAACAGCCAGGTCAAACTGCTGGGCCAGCCCTATGGGGCTCAGCGTGGCATCTACCTGCTCACCAGCCACCACACTGCTACAGCTGCTGAGGAGTTTGCTTACCTCATGCAGTCCCTAGGCCGTGCCACCCTGATTGGCGAGATCACAGCTGGAAGCCTCTTGCACACCCGTACCTTCCCTCTGCTGCAGCCCGAGCAGGGAATCACCCACGGCCTCTCTGTCACAGTTCCTGTCATCACCTTCATAGACAACCATGGGGAGAGCTGGATGGGTGGAGGCGTTGTGCCTGATGCCATAGTCCTGGCTGAAGATGCACTGGAGAAGGCTGAAGAGGTGCTAGCTTTTCACAAGAACATGGGAGTACTTTTGGAAAGTACCGGGCAACTCCTAGAAGCTCACTATGCCATCCCAGAAGTGGCTAGTAAGGCCAGTGCTATGCTTAGCACCAAACGGGCCCAAGGAGGTTATCGATCAGCTGTAGACTTTGAGACGTTGTCTTCCCAGCTTACCAGTGACTTGCAGGAGGCCTCAGGGGACCATCGGCTTCACGTCTTCCACAGCCATGTGGAGCCAACACCAGAAGAACAGCTTCCCAACATGATTCCCAGCCCTGAGGAGCTGGGCTACATCATTGAGGCACTCTTCAAAATTGAGGTATTGCCAGGCAACCTGGGCTACCTTCGCTTTGATATGATGGCTGAGGCAGAAACAGTGAAGGCCATTGGACCCCAGCTGATACAGATGGTATGGAACAAGCTGGTGGACACGGATGCCATGATCATTGACATGAGGTACAACACAGGTGGCTACTCTACCGCCATCCCAATACTTTGTTCCTACTTCTTTGAGCCCGAGCCTCGGCAACACCTCTACACCGTCTTCGATCGCAGTACCTCCCGCAGCACGGAGGTGTGGACTCTCCCCCAAGTCGCCGGCAAGAGATACGGCTCCTTGAAGGACATCTACATCCTAACAAGCCATATGAGTGGCTCCGCAGCTGAAGCTTTCACTCGCTCCATGAAGGATCTACACCGGGCCACGGTTATTGGTGAGCCCACAGTAGGTGGTTCCCTCTCGGTGGGCATTTATCGGGTTGGGAACAGTTCCCTCTACGCCTCCATCCCCAGCCAAGTGGTGCTCAGCCCAGTCACCGGCAAAGTATGGAGTGTGTCTGGGGTGGAGCCACACATCACCATCCAGGCCAGCGAAGCCATGGCAGTAGCTCAGCAGATTGCCAACCTGCGTGCCCAGGTGCCACAGACACTGCAAACTATTGGCAAGCTCGTGGCAGATAATTATGCCTTTGCGGACATTGGGACTGTTATAGCATCCAACCTCACACAGAACATCAACAAAGGCGTTTATAAAAGGATTAATACAGAAGAGGAACTGGCCAAGAAGGTGACTGCCAACTTGCAAGCTCTTTCTGATGATGAGCACCTGAAATTACTCTACATCCCTGAACATGCCAAGGACAGCATCCCAGGGATCATGCCAAAACAGGTACAGTTGATTTCTACCTGGCAATACTGATGCCAGCTAGAACGGGAGCACTGGGGCAGATAGCTGATCTGTTTCTAGCCCATATGATAAACCCACCAGAATTTACCTGTACCCAGCAGAGAAGCCAGTGCCTGAGTGGGTTTTGGAGGCTGAGGTCTCTCTGACACTAAGACAAGTCAGGGCTGTAGCTCGTGGTAGTAGATGGTAGTTCTGGATGCATGTGATTTGGGAACGACCTTCAGGCTTTGGATCTCTTTCAGTTGCCCCTTCACACGAGTAAATATGCAGGGCTTCACGGGAAGAGGGGAGACCCCTCATTGTCTCTGTGAGCCCTTCTCTTTCAGTGTTGTGGCCTTTCGAGTATAATAAATCAATGCAGAACCCCACTGGTTACAATGCCCAATTTGTAACTTAAGAAAAATTTGTTTGAACCAGAGTAAATGCAAAAATTAAACCGGAGTAAATGCAAAAATTAATAATCTAAAATAAAAATTAATAAAATGCACCCACAAAACACAAGTGATTTTTCTGTATAAAATTGCTGTACCTGATTTCTGTTAACACCAGAATAACGAGCAGCTCCTTTGCTAGTGACAGTGGAAAATTGTTCTGATTGTATCTCCTGCTCAGCATAGGACGGTTTCCCAGTGACCTAGAAATATTTTGGAAGAAGTATCTGGGTGGAAATTAGGTGGCCCCAGGGAGAAATTGATTTTTAATAATCTACTTTTGCCCTTGCTGTGTGGTTTGCGTAACAGTCTGTGCTTTGTTCTGAGCCTGGGTATTTAAACACTGCTCTGCCTTCGCAATCTTTCTTCTTCATTGTTGTGTTGGAGGGAGCTCCCAGGAGCACTTGTTAAAATTCCATCTTCAAATTAAAGGGAGGGTTGGGATAACCTGATCCCTGTCTTGGATGGAGTTAGCTCCTTTCTGGCTACTGCTCTAGCAGGGCTATCAGAGACGTCTTTTCTCCAGGGACTCATAAAATTACTGTTTGAAGAGAATGTATTTGCTTTTGCAATGAACCAGAGTATACCAAGTGTCAGGTAACTATTAAATGTTTCCTGGGGGAGGAAATCGGTGGGCTTCCACCCTCTGAAGTTTTTGGTATGCATGATTTAAAGTGGGTATGACCTTTGTGGTATTATCTCCAACGCTAAGGTCAAGGGCAAAGTCAAAGCATTGCCGGGGAGGACATTTTTTTCAAGTTTGTTAACCAAGAAACACCACCCCCATTCTTGCCTCTAAGCTTAAGTGGAAATAATTAATTAAAGGCTTTTTCTAATCAGTCACTCTCTTTTCCTCCTACATTTGTTGGGTGTAGAAAACTTCACTCCAAAGATGCTTTTGAGAGAGCTCCCTGCTAAATTATTAGCAATGTATCAGTAGTGATACGTGATCATTTCTCCCCATTCTACAAAAGTGGGCTCATCTTGCAAATTAGCTTTTTCACTGAAAGCTGTTAATGGTAATTAATGGCTACTTTTACTTGTTCACACCTTACTTACTTTACTCAGACCTTGAATGTTCAGAACAGGATGTACAGGACAAAGATCTGATTTGTCAAATGACATGGGATTCTCATCCTGGTAGAGCGAGTAAGGAAAGGCCATTATACTAATTAATGCCTCTGTTTACCTCGGCTCCTTGTCAAGCAAAATGATTGGAAGAGGTCGGGGATACATCCATAAGAAGGAAATCACATCCGTGTGGATGAAAATCAGGACGATTGTGAGCTTTCTTTGAAGGGAGATAATGTATAAAAAGCAGAGGAAAAGCATGGGGCTCTTATGAGGCTAAAATATTTTCCAAAAATGTATGCATTCCCTCTGAGTGCTTAGGGAAATTGGGAGGCAGAGAAACAAGGGAGTGGCACTAAGACATTTTAAGGAGAAAGAGGGCAAGCGAACAAAGACACATTAAAGTAAAGGATTTTCCTTTTGATAGAGGTGAAAGAAAATTCACCTGAGCACTGGGAAGCAATAGTCCTGCCTTGGGGATGCTTTCTGTGGAAAATTTCAGGAATACTCCATGCCAATACTCCAGAAAGCAAATGCCCTAAGATTACAGTGGAGCTTATGTGATGGCACTAATTGCATTTGTATATTATTATTTTTTTACAGTCCTGTACGTGGATAGGGTGGCCCTTTTAATCTGTATCACATTTATTCCTCAAAAACCTAATAACCAGTTTTTTTCTTGTGCTGCCTACCTTCCAAGCCACCCTTTCCCTTGACAGTGGGATTTTCTTGGTAACGACCTTGACAGTGAAGCAGATCCAATGCAATTAAACGAAAGTGATGATGAATAACTGCAGGAAGGATGGGATGGGACGTAGGAGACAGACAAGTGAAATGCATGTAGACCTTTGCATCTGCTACACTAGAATAGCTGCTGAAGCATAATACAGGGTGGTGAACGTGTCTCCTCTATGACAGCAGCAAGGTCAATCCCAGCTGGAGTTGTCTGCTGCATAAATGCCTTTTTTTCCCAAGTCAGCCTTCCCAGAGGCAAATATTGTATATATTGCTTGTGATTCAGAAAATAGCATTTTGCTTATGAGGCAGAGCTCTGGAAACTTGCTGGTGCTCTGTTCCATAATGCCTACTTCTCCTGTTTGCCTCTCTCTCCCTCCAGTCAGACCTTCCCATCTGTACCCAACATTTGTCATCATGAATATCTGAGTATTGTAGGCTACCTGATTTTGGTAAATGTTTTATGTCAATTTTAAGTGACAAGAATCTCCCTGAGTGACTCTTTTGGCCCCCTGGTAATGCCCAAATACTTTTAATGCAGTCTTCACACCATGGAGTATTTTTTTTGTTAATGTTTTAGATAAAGGGCTGAAAATGATGATCAGAGTAAAAGACAAAAAGGAATCCTTTATAAAGAGGAATTGTTCTTGCAGTTGAAGTTCTCCTTTTCCCAGATAAATAATATGTATCTATTGCAGAGTATTGTACTTGCTCGAGGAGGCAATAGCTACAGATGTTTCACCAGAAAGGAGTATAATTTGCTGATGTCCTTTCATTAATGAGTGAAATCAAAATGCTCAGCCTCAAAGTGTCAAGATAGATTATCAAATTGCTACATCTATTGCCAGTGGGTGGGAAAAAAAATTATTGTGGGCCCACAAGATGCTGATTTATATCAACATAACCACAGGAAAGGCAGGGGAACTATACAAGTTTATGCAAGCCCCCCAAAAATGTCTTGTGTTTAACTCTCATTGACTCTTCACCTTTTGCAGTTCATGCTTCTTGTATTTGGTGCGGAAAAGAATATGACACTTTGTTAATCACTTTTGTTCTTTTTCTAGTGCCTTTCATCTCTCTTAATTCTTTCCAGAGCAGAGTCACAAAGAGCTTCAGCTTTTCCTTCTGGTAAACCCCCCTGCCCAGTCCTAGCTGTCTGGGTGCAATGGAGGACAGGATTGGAATTCAAAGCTACAGGTCTGAAAAAGCTGGAAAAACAATCAGTGAAAATCAGTATGAGGTTAAATGAAAAAGACCAGACTGGATGGGGCTTTGAGCAACCTAGTCTGGTGGGAGGTGTCCCTGTCCAGGGCAGGGAGTTGGAAGTCAATGATCTTTAAGGTCCCTTCTAACCCCAACCATTCTGTGATTCTGTGATTCTAAGAACACGTCCAGGGTTCTTACACAGTCTGTAGGGTGATAGTGATTGACTGCACAGCTCTGGGAGAAAAACAGCTTGTTTAGGGGGAGTTCTGTAAAAAAGTATACAGGTTCTTCAGAGTTCACAAGCCGAACACATCAGTAGAGTCAAGTTATTGCAGTAAAAAATAATAACCATCAGACTGGAATAGATAAGGAGGAATATAATCAACAAGACATGTGAAGTCTTTTGCTATATTCAGCACTAAAGAAAATTCAGTTAGAGTGTACTATGTACTATGTAAGAAATTCTTTGCTGTGAGGGTGGTGAGACACTGGCCCAGGTTGCCCAGAGAAGTTTGGATGCCCCATCCCTGGAGGGGTTCAAGGCCAGGCTGGATGGGGCTTTGAGCAACCTGGTCTGGTGGGAGGTGTCCCTGCCCAGGGCAGGGGGGTTGGAACTGGATGATCTTGAAGGTCCCTTCCAACCCAAACCGTTCTGTGATTCTATGTGCAGTCTTGGGCAATGCTTTTCTGGGAGGATGTGGCTCAAGTGGTGAGACAGCAGAAAAAGAGGAAAAGGAGCAAAGAGAAGGCTGAGTAAGAGTCATCTTGAAAAAGTTTTAAAGCTATGGGTTGTTTATTCCAGAGAGAAGAAACCTAAGAGGAGACATGAAAACAGTCTTCACATACATAAGAGGCTGTTTCAAATATGAAGAGAATAAGCTGTTCCCTTGTCCGTGGAAAATAGGCCAAGGAGTAATGCACTTAGACTGCAGAAAGTAAGGAACTTAGACTGTTTACACTAGATGTTAAAAACATCTTTGTAATAGTAAGACTAGTGACGTACTAGACTGGATTGCCTGGAAATCACCCAGTTTTATGGGTGTTTTTAAGAGCAAGTGAGAGTGGGGGCTGTCAGGGATATAGCTGATCCTGCCCAGTCCTTGAGCTGGGAGACCTACTGGGGAGGGTACACAAGGAACCCAAATGTGATTCTAAAAAAGAAACCCACCCCTCGGCCCCCGAGATCTCATGGCTCTTAAACCAATCTCAGGATCTGCAATGGCACAAGGGGGTTGGCTGATAGTTAGTATTTTAGCAGCTGGAAGCTGACAGCACGAGCAACCTTCACAGAGCTCAGAGTTAGGTTACAATGGTCAGCACAAAGTTAGCAACGAAAATACCATCGAAATAGGCAAAACAACTTAGGGGAGAGGTGAAAGGGGAGAAAAGAGGGAAGGGAGGCACAGTTGAAGTCGTTTGCCCATGGTTGGGGTACATGTCAGCAGCAGACCCAGGGATGAAACTCCCTGCGTGTGTCCCAGGGCAGTGTTCTAGGTCCTATTTTGTGTCACATCCCTTTTTCCAGTTATGCCACTTACTTGTGGAAGGAGACTGTGGGACAGGGCTGGAGACCCTATATAGTTAACGAAAAACAATTCTTCTTTGGCTTAAGTGGCGCTACCTTGGAGGTCCTTCAGTCTAGCCACATCGCTTGTAGTGTTCTTAGTAAGGCACCTGAGGGTTTATATTTAACATCAAGTCATTTGTATGTAAACATTGTCTGACTGAGCAGCAGGATCTTACTTTCAGCTGCATCCTGTCCCAGCTTGTCTTTGGCCTGCAAACAGGGCCCTGCCTTCCAAAGGAGAACACGCTGTTGCTCGTCAGGGCCAGTCTCACCTCCATGGGTACCAGCAGCAAACGGCCCCCGTGCCAGTGTCACGAACCAGCAGTTTTCCAGGAGACAGCAGCTTTAGTCTCACTCCCAGCCTCCTCCCCTCTTCTGCTTAAAAATTAGGAAGCTTTCCCCAGCTCCTCAAAACCCCATTCTGAGTGCTCTTCATCTTACTTCTGGTCTTAAAGCCTTTAGAACAGATACATTTTCATACCTTTCCCTGCAGCCACAGAGATGAAGAAGAAGGGTTTCTTTGAGATCCGTGCATATTCTTTTTTACCCCATGCGACCTGAGGCTTTAGGAGAAACCTGCCCACCTTGAAATCTGTAATGAATTTCCAAGAGTTGGCAAAACTGCTGGCAGGTACCCAGGTCCTTAGTGGACAAAGGCGTGATGCAGCACAGTAGAAGAACAAGTAGAAAAAACAAATTAGCAGACACAGACAGAGAGGTTATTCTTAATGAACATACTTATAGGTATGCATTTAGTGATTATTTGTGGAGACAGTATTGTTGGAGAGCTAAGAAATCTGTGCGTTCAGTTAAATATCATTAGTAAGTGGCTGAGAATAACACATCAAATTTATTTGTTGATGGTACCAATGAGTGATGATTTTTTTTTCTCCCGGGGGGACCAGTACTTCTGAACTGGAGATCAGCTCTGTCAGAACAATGCAATGCAAGCTGGATATATTCTTCAAAACTGTGATTTGTTAATCAAAGTACAGTGGGCAGATCAAGTAGCATTGCTGTCACTGGGAAGTGGATTGGAAATGACAAACTCAGCAGTGCTGGACTGATGGGTTTACGGTCCAGACATAACAGTTATTTTCACAAGGTACAGTGAGAAAGAAGGGCACAGAGAAGGACTCAGCAGAGTTTGCTTTTACAATCAGATCAATAACTACCGGCCAACAGGGCTTTTAAATTAATGTGTGAAATTTTGGCCTAGAGAAGGCACTGAATGAGGAAGACGCCCAGGGCAGCCAGAGGTGGGATATGGTGGGTAATTTTCCTCCAGGTAAAGTGCTTGAACTGTGTCAAACACAGCTGCATTCGTACCCTCTTTGGGGACAGACCTGCTTTTGGCAGGAGCTGAACCCCAGGCCGGAGCCCTCCATGTAGGGCAGGAGCTTGCTGACTCCTCTACCGTTGCAGAAAGCCTAAATGTCTCCCAAATTCTGCAGCAAATTGCAGGGTGGGAGAGCACTCACTGCTGACTCCTCGGGCTTTTGGGTGTAAAGGTATGGACTGTCTGGGGCTGAGCTGTGGCAGAGGGCAACCGATTCTAAAGCAAGTATAAAATCACTTGCACAGCAACCCTGAGGAAAAAAAGCCAAATTGCTGAAGGTCACATAAGTCATATGTATCTCAAAGCTTTATCTCCTTAAGCTGAAGGAAAAATCTTCCATTTTCAGACACATGCATATAAAGCATAAGTTTGGCAACAGGAGCAGGCTACGTCTCCAGAGCATATAGGGCTCATTAGAACAGCTTTATTAGTTGGCTACACATTGCTATTAAAAAAAAAAAAAGTCTGCTGTTTAATAACATAAGCTAAACCAAATGAAATTAATCACAGCCTAACACGTGAGGCTGCAGGCACGTGGCCACTGTAGGAGAGACTTAACACCTCCTGAGTGTCCCAGCACACGCCTGGCACCCCAGGCTCCTCGCTGGCACAGGGGGGGCTCGTTAAGAGGGGCTGGGGCCACCCTCACCTGGAACCAGCTGCTGCTTGTCAGCTGAGGCCAATCAAGAGATTAGCAAAGCCCTGAATGCCGTATTTAGAAAGCACTATTAAAGAAAGCAAGTGGGCTTGGATGGCAGGGCTGGGATAGGGGCTTGTAGGCTGCTCAGCCTCTTCTGTCCATGGAAATGCCTGTATTTTTTAAAAATAAACTGAGCCCTAGCAAATAGGTGCCTGATCCGCCTTCTGGGCATGCTATTGATGCACCCTTTACTGAGCAAACAATGCAGTAGCCAATGCTAACCTATATTTCATATGCAAAAATCTTAATATCATTCTTGATGTTCTTTGAACTCGGTTGCATTCCTCACATATGTCCCACCTGGACTAAACTTGACCCACATCATTCTTTTTGAAACTTGTGCCAAGCTACCGGCGCCAGCAAATGATTTGCTTTTGTTTTTCCCAACTCTTTCAGATCCCTTCCCCAGAAGTATTTGAAGATCTGATTAAATTTTCATTCCACACAAACGTATTTGAAAACAACGTTGGCTATCTGAGATTCGATATGTTTGGAGACAGTGAACTTCTAACCCAGGTGTCCGACCTACTGGTAGAACATGTTTGGAAGAAAATTGTTCACACGGATGCGTTAATCATAGACATGAGGTAAACCTTTGAATGGCAAGTAACCAAAGCTCTCTCAAACCAGCATTTTACTTGTAACTGTGAATTAGCTTTACATGGCTTACTGTCCTGTTTACAGGCTAACATTGCTGGGATTAAATGAGAAAAGGAAAACAGCCAAGGAAAACAATAACAGTCTGGAAGTATATCTCAATATAAATTGTACCATCACTTGACATGTTTAGAACTAAATCAGCAAATTTAGGGAATGTGTTGCAGAACGCAATCCTGGATGTCCCGTCTGTTTTCTTTCTCTCATTCCTTTCTAATCTAACTTTGCATGTGCCTTGTATTAATTATATATATATTTATATATATACAGCTTAATTAAATCTTTTACTGCAGGCAGTGGTCGAGCGATTGAACAGTCAAAAAACCAGACCATGCGTAAGGCTGTGTTGCAACATCTAGTTTGCCATATCTGTGGTGCTCATTATCCTGGGCAACCAGCCCTGTGCAGAGTGACACCAGCCCTGTGCAGAGTGACACCAGTCCTGTACAGAGTGACACCAGCACTGTGCAGAGGGACACCAGCCCTGTGCAGAGTGACTCTTGTGCACAGAGCACAAAGCTGTTTGAAAGGTTCTGTTGCCCCAGAGGTGCTGTAGCGGTCCTGGACCGTGCTGCCCAAAGCTACAGCATCATCACATGCTCTCACCCTAGGGTTCTGTTGGACACTTCAGTGTGTCAACAGTGCTTCAAAGCCAGATGATGGCACCCGTTTGTTGCCATCTATCAAATCAGATGAATATCACAAATATGCATTTCCCATACAATATTTAGGTAAGTCATTCCCTTGTTTTGGTCCAGAGCTAATGTTTGTGAGCCCAGAATACTGCAAATACCAGCTAAAGGAAAGAAGGCCTTTGCAAGAACTTATTTTTAATGCTAGAACCACTTACGTCCATTGCCATCACAGGGCACTTAACATTTGCTAATCTTCTTAACATTCTTCTGGGATTTACAGCATGCGCAGGAAGGGATGAGCATGGAGGTGAGAGCAGAGAGAGAGATCTCACTGTGTGATTATAGAGGAGGGAGGGCAGGAACCAAAAATCCATACCCACGACCAAATTCCAGTTCAGCAAAGGCACCACTATCTTCCAATAGGCTTGAGATAGGACTGGGGCTCTCCTCTTTCTTACCCCAGTTTTCTCCCAAGCTAAAACTCCTATTAGGGCCAGGGGCAATAAAACAGCAAAAGTGAAATAATGTCTGAGCTACCAAATGGTCTTATTACAGTTCTTTTCTTGGGTCGCTTTGGTGTTGTTATATTTAATGTATTTCCAGCCTTTTGAGTGCATACAAAAGACCCAGTGTCTGAAGGCATATAAAAGAGAGCCCCAAACATTTTACTTTTTGAAATTCTCCCTAGACCAACCTTATTATTTTAAGGCAAGGCTGATAATTTCAATTTTGCATGGGATTAACCATAAAGAATAACGTTTCTCATCTTACAAGTTTCCCTCCCTGGAACAGCTGGGCTGCTCATGAATTTCATATTCTGATCATTTCGATTTTGCATGGGATTAGCCATAATGCATAATGTCTCTCACCTTAATAGTTCCCCTTCCTTGGAACAGCTGTGCCACTCATGAACTCCCTATTTTCAACCTTCACGGCATTGGGAAGAGGCACTGATAACTAAACAGCTTCCCCAGAGTCACACAAGGAGTCTGTAATGAAGGAAGTCCTTAACACATCAGCACCGTTTGTTTCACAAACAATCTGCATAGATTGGTATGAAATTAAACCACAACCGAAGGTTTCAAACATGCCTGTCCTAAATGAAGCAACCAATGCAATTTTAAGGCACAAAAAGAAATGGCCTGATTTTATACCGTGCCAAACACCAAGTATTCTCATTGTGTGCAGCAGGAAATAAGAACACGACAGTTCTACAAACATTTATTGCTTAGATTAGGATTTACCTTTATATATTGGGGTTTAGATATTTCCTCAGGCTGCCTATGGCAGTAATAGCATGGGTTATTCAGAGGAGAAGAATAATGAGAATCCGATGTTTCTCTGCAGATGAAAAGTCTTTGCTTGCTTTCTGGATTTTTTTCTGGGTTGGATCAAGAGAAAAATAGACTGTTCAGTTTTATGTGTGTCAGTTGTGGGCAGTGACACTCCAAGACTCTTAGGATTTTGCTTCTCTGACAAATGTGCAATTGATGATAGGGGAGAATTAATGCAAATGTATCAAAAGGTAGCCATAAGCCCTTTCAGTATTGGTGTTAACGAACAATACTTGGAAGGGAGATTTTCAATTCTTTCCTTAATAGTTTTATTCTTTGAAAAGGTACAATGTTGGAGGCCCCACCACTTCCATAGCAATCCTCTGCTCATACTTCTTTGATGAAGGACACCGAGTTCTCCTGGACAAAGTTTACGACAGACCCAGTGACTCAGTAAAGGAAATTTGGACCCAGCCACAGCTCAAAGGTAAAACGACTATTTCTTTTTAGAGTATTTTCCTTTCAGGTGTCCCTCTTTGGTGAAAGCACCTGCCACAATTAGCTCAAGCCGTGCAGAGCATGTAAAAACAAAAATGTGCGTTTCAACCACATCCCTCAATGCCCTCTGTAAATAACAATTTATCATTCCTAGGAATACCATAGATTTGGCACAGAGATTTGTAAACTGGTCCCCAATAGTTTAGCTGAATACTGTGTGCGGTGGTTGTGACTTGTTGCTTTTAAAAGTTGCCAAAATCAAAAATAAATCCTGTGCTCCCTGGACCTCTAGTGTTGTCTCTTCCAATACTCACAGAGTTTCTCATGTAGCTTCTGACTTCCTACCTGTGTAATCCACTGTTTCAGTAGATGAAAACACCCACAATAGCCCAGTTTGTCCAGAGAACGGAAGAGAGAAAGAAAAGCACTAAATTTTGACATTTGAGTGAGTTTGGAGCAGTTGGCAATGTCTCACACACACCCCCTGCCCCGCCGTTGGAGGAAGTTGAAAAGATGCTGCGACGTGCAGAATCAGAGCAGTTAAAGTGCTGAGGAGCCTTAAACATTGGTTTTAATTATTTTCCCCTGTAAAGCTAAGACAGAACTAAAAAGGGTGTCCCAGTGTGGTCTGCAATTATTGGCTTGGAACACGCTGAAAGGGTTAAACTTTGTCAGAGGCTGCGGGGTCCATCTGTCTTCCCAGGCAGTCGGAGGTGGGCTGTGCGAAGGGATATGGTTACTATGGACACATTCCAGTTCCCATCAAAGAGAACAGGCAGAGTCATATTAACTTCAAAGGAGCTGGATCTGAGCCGGTATTATATATATATATATATATATACATATATCTGCTGTGAAAGGGGTCTTCTAATGGACATTACGTCTAGAGTGGAATGAGAAGAGCAAAGACAGTGTGAAAATTAATTACCATGCCCCTCTCTCTGACAGTTTAGTCTGAGAATTATGTGTCCTGCTGTAACTTACTTAAAGAATGACATTTTTAGAGCAGTTTAGAGTCGTTTTCAAGTCATCAGGTGCCAGTTAGGACACACTGGTCACTTTTTCAAAAGAGCTGAGCTCTCAAAAAGTATCTAGCGTGTTCAGATATATTGAAGATGAGGTGCAAAAAAACTCCTACTCCTGTCAGCTGGTTTCTGTAAGAAAATGAGATAACTTGGCTCAGATCCTAATAATAAAGGGGTATTTGTTGAAGGACTTGCAACAAAGGCCATGGAACAGCTTCCATTTATGGACTATAAAAAGCCTGTGGGAAAGTGCTATAATTATAATTTCATAAAATGCTGCCTGCATAGTTTGCAGGCCAAGCTCTGTGACAGCCGCGTTCCTAGAGCAGGGATGGCAGTGAAACCTCAGATGCTGCTGGCTGAGCTTTGAGTATTCCTGTCCCCCTCCTCTGATGGGATGTAGAACTCCTGTAAAAGTCAGAGCCATGGAAGAGCCAGCAGAAGTGACCAGGAGCTCCCAGCTGGAGCCTGTAACCAGAGACCAAGAGCGATGTGGCACAAGAGCACCACATCGGGTGACAGTGTGAAAAGTGTCATTTAACATCACAGAATCACAGAATCTTCTAGGTTGGAAGGGACCTTAAAGATCATCTTGTCCAACCGTCAACCTAACTGA
>JAOTQQ010000002.1:19125556-19136412 GCA_026546715.1 Gallinago undulata | reverse complement strand
GGCAGCCCATTCCAATGTCTGATAACCCTTTCAGTGAAAAAATTTTTCCTAATATCCAGCCTGAACCTCCCCTGGCGCAACTTGAGGTATAAATTCCCAAACTTTTTTGGTGCTAAGAGCAGATAGGGAATGAAGTGCTTCTCTTGGCTTCTCTTTCTCCATTATGCAAATAGATCTCTGAAAATGGATGCATTTTTTGATGTTTTTTGTCCTTTCTGGCAGGGGAGAGGTATGGCTCTCAGAAGGGGCTGATAATCCTCACCAGTGCTGTGACAGCCGGGGCTGCCGAGGAGTTTGTGTACGTAATGAAGAGACTGGGCAGAGCTCTCATCGTTGGGGAACAGACCAGCGGGGGCTGCCATTCCCCACAGACACATCAAGTAGGTGATACCAACTTCTACATCATCATCCCCACCTCCAGATCCGTCACCTCTGCGGGGAGCGCTTCTTGGGAAGGGAAAGGGGTGACTCCTCACATGGAAACGCCGGCTGAGACAGCGCTCATCAAAGCCAAGGAGATGCTCAGCGCCCACCTGCACAGCTCTAGATAGCCCAGGGGGGGAACCTGCCCCTGGAAAAAAAGGTAGGCTGTGATTTTCAAAGGAGCCCACAGGACTTACACTACTCTCAGGAGCTGAACTAATCATGGGTTTGGGAACCCAGAGCGGGATTTAGCCATAATTTAGGTAACTAATGCAAAATTGAGAGTTTAAAAATCTCACAGCATGTACACGTGCTACAAGTGCTCCTCCTTTTGTTGTACGTCTAGTCAACCACGGGTGGTTTGCTGCACAAGAGCCCAGTTCCAACAGCAGGAATGCTTCACAAGCAGGAGCAATGGTGCTGCTCTGGGCAGCAGAAGTGCATTTGAGCTCCTGTCAGCTGAGGGAGGCTTCACGAAGGAGTCTCATTCTTTGTGTGAGTTTTCTAGTAACCAAGTTCTTAGGGAAAGCAAGCTACTTCCCCAAATGTAAACCCTAGAAAGGAGTGGGAGCTTCATTCAATCTCTGTGGTCAGTGCTTGGTTCCCTGTACGCAGCTCGAAGTGACTCCCTTTTCAACCTGCTGATTTTTTTAGCCTGTTCTGTGGAACCCACCTCTTTCTGGGCATGGCTGAGGTACTTGGATAATTCACTGGGAATTCTGGATTCCTCTCTTGCGGTCAAATATAAATGTTAGTTGTTGCAGTGTCTGTTTTTTAAGATTTAGCTCCGAATTATAGAGATTTCCATCGGTCCCATAGAAAATCCTACCTGTCAGCGTTGAAGTCACGTGAACCACCTCAAAGCATTGATGTAGAAATAGAAAAGACACCTCTGCTCCTTTGGAAATTGTGTACATTCCTACTTACACATATTAAAGGAGAATTAACAGTAGTTGGGAGAGTCTGTTTTTCAAAATGCAAGAGCTAAATTAAGTCTCTTCTCCATCTCATCATTTAGATGTACCAAAAATAACCATTCCTGGTCTATCAGGGTTGCCCCAACTCCTGATATTTCTTAGGTTCCTGCAGCTTCTCCCCCGGTACCTGGCAGAGGGATGGGGGTGAGCAGGAGAAAGCCCCTACATTGACTCTGTCACCCAGGGCTCAGATCAACACTCGGGGAAAAGAATCATATGTTTTTACTTAAGGCAAATACCAGATTGCTGTCTGCCCTGCCCCAAAGACATCTAACCATCTGTCTTTGTAATGATTTAGAAATACGTATAACCCAAATCTAGATCTCAACGTTTCTCATCTCTACAGAACACCAACTGTGAGGCAATTAAGTTAGGAAAACGGTCCCCCAAAATATAGTCAGTTGAGTCGATAGTTTGTACACGTTGCTGTTTGCTCACTCAGTTGTAAGTTACTGCTGTGGGGTTTTATAAATGGTGTTTAAACACCTGACTGCAGAGAATCTCTTTCAGTATTTACAGGCAAATAATTTTAATAATAAGACAGACTTTCCATCTTTTTTACTACTTGTTTGTCTTATCAACTACACTCAGTGCAATCGCTAACCTGGACTCTTCTGGGTCATTTTCCTATTTTGATTTTTATGCACGAGCTAGTTGTTGAAATTCTCAGTGTTGTGGAAAAAAATTTAAATGAATTAAAACTCATACAGAATTTTGTGCAAAGTGATATGTGTATGAAGAATATTAAAGATACGTAATATGAAAGAGTGTGGAGTAGTCAACGAGTGAGTAAACAACACTAATGTATTTCTTCTAATGTCTTTTAAGCCTCTTTAATGTCTAAATGATCCAGATATACTACTTTATTTTCCTAAACACAATCAGGTGTGCTGTCATGTATGAACAATAGTGGTTGTTAAACATTTTAAAACTTTAGCCATCCATTCAGGGACCAAAAGCTACACCCTACGGGCACAAATAGCAAATAATTCCTTCCCATAGTAATAGGGTCAGTAGTTATGAAAAATAAATATGTCTAGAAATTGGAATCCAGTTGGGAAAACAATGAAGATGCATTTGCTGGTGAGTCCATTTGAAATCAGTAGTGCTGTTAGTTGACTAATGTGATTGATTTCTCTGGAAAATTAATGTGCAACCTTCACAAACTTTATTAATTGACAAAATATTTATTATTTCATAGGTCCTCTATTGGCTAATTGGCATTAAAACTATCAGGCTTAAAAGAGTATTTTTTTTTGTCTTCACGAACTGCTGTGTCATATTTATTCCCATTTCATTGAGCCTAGGACCTGGACGTGGTGTGGTGTAAATTGTGTCAGATTGTACTTTTTGCTCAAAGTAGGGTCACAGGAAACCCCTTGTTTGAAGACCGTGGAAAGACTGGCTTTCTTATCTCAGAGCAGAGAGATACCAAGCAGGATAGATTAATTATAACCTACTCTATCTCACTTTATTCCAGTGAAGCTGAAAGGGAGCAAACTCAGAACTGACAAAAAGGAAACAGCTGTAAAGGCAGAGCCTGCAGGACCCCCTGAGGCAAGTGGCACTGAACCTGGTGTGACTGTAGGGTTTAGGGGTAGGTACCAAACACTTCTAGAACAGCTGGAATTTTGACAGGTAACAGAACTTTCCTCGAAACCTAAACCTATGCTTTCAGAATTAAAACTGCTCTCTATCATCTGTGCGGTCGAGAAGACTGGTTTTTCCCTCACAGCTGCTTGCTGTGTGGATCTTCCACCTTATCCTGCAGTGTCAAGGAAGACGTAGATCCCGAGCTGCGTGTCCCACCGTGTTTGTGTGTCCCCCAGGTTTGGCTCCTGTGATGTTGGCACTTGTGATGTTTTTAAGTGACCGCTGAAAGCGTCAGCTCAAACCACCAGAGCCTGGTGTGAAAACCCAACCCACCCGTGAGCACAGGGTGATCAGCAGGTGTCACCAAGCCACCAAGCAGTGATTGTATAGAACTTTACGCTCCATCGAAAGGTTTGAACATCACAAAATTATGAATGGAAATCAGTTCGGGAAAATCCATGGTTTGTGGTTTAAAAAGTTAGAAGTTTTCTTAGGGAGGGGCAAGTGATTTCAGAAGCACCCTTCCACAGCACAACGTGCTGAAACTGCCACCCTTCTCTCTTCTGGTTCCAGAGCTGACACGGACATTCAACAGTTCCTCACATCATTTCCTCACCTAGAATGACTTCCCGAAGGCTTTATTCTAATCATGTTCCTTTTAAAGGCAGCAAGAAAGGCGCTGGTGTATCAGGCCTCCTGGCAGGATGACCTTTCTCCTTTTAGCATTCACAGAACTCTGACCATGAAATGCCAGCCAGCTTATTCATGTATTAATTTTTTTTTTTTCCTACAAAATGTTGCATTCTTGCTCTCTGGAGAGTGCTTCTACTGCAGCCTTTCCTGACCCCACCACAAAAGCTGTCCTAGTGCAGTGATTTTCCACCCGTAGAACCACCAGGAGCTCACAGGGTGCATCGATTAGTGAAAAATTACCCTCCAAAAAGCAAGGAAATATATATTCCACAAAAACCTATCTGGGTGCAGTTTCGATGGAGGAAGACATGGTCATTAGAAGGTGGTCTGGGGTCAATGAGTGAACAAATACCCTAATCTGGCATCGCCTCTCAGCAGACTCACAGCCCTCTGCAGGAGCACAGCCGGGACACGTACGCTCGGCCGCATCCTGATGCATCCCTTCTCACTCATCCAGGAACAGATGTCACAAGAAACAGGGATTTGACCAAAAATGACACAGGTGGCTGCGAGCCAAGACAGGGACAGAACCGCTCAGCTGGCCTCGGATTGTCTCCTTCTCCAGTTTTAAAAAACAAAATCCTATTATTTTTCTTTTCTTCCGAGCATCTCTCCTTGTGGAACAGACACTGATCCCTGCAGGAAAATCCCAGGGTTGCGTTGGGGCTGAATGCAGTCCTTCGTGAATTCCTAAAGTCCCTTCATTTCTTTACAAACACACCCCCCCCATTCTGGTGGGGCTGTGCCTTTCCTCTGGCAGGATTTCCTTTCATCTGCACCAATTTAAATGCTCAGACTTCTAGACATAAGGAAAGAAAAAAGAAAGAAAAAAAAAAGCTTCCAGCGTGACTCAATTATAGGAAGTTTGTTTGTCTTTGTCTCATTAGGCTTCCTTCTGCCTGTGCGATGTTCAGTTCACTCAGCTTTAATATGAATATTTTTTGTTTCAAGAAATAAAAATCTGCAGAAATTTTGGATAAGACCCCCTGGTTTACGTAAGGCAGCTTAGATGAGACACTGGCTTAAACCCAAGGCTCATAAAAGCCATTCTCTCTGCGGGCACGAGGGGCTTTCTTACCTTTTTTTACACATGGGGAAACAAGTCATGGTTGTGTTGGCATCTCTGCTCTCCTCTTAGCGCGGGTGGAGCAGGCAACAAGATGTCATAGTGGTCACCTGGGTGTGTGTAATGGAGTCTTAGCTCACAGAACTCTTTAGTTGAGTATGTAAGAAGCAATTTGTTCACTCAGTTTTTATGCCAGTGCCCACCTAGGAAGGAGCCAGGGCAGTATTGCACATGTTTTCCCATGCTGGGATTTCCATGCTGCAAGAGGAAAATCCCCCAGTATTTACACGCTGGGACCAAACCACGCCATCCCCGTAGCTGGGGGAGGTGGGGACAGCATCAGAAATAAAGCTGATTAAAATCCTCCCTTCATTTTTGGGGCATTTTGAATCAGCTCTGCCACTTTTTGTCACTGCTTCTCTTGCCTCTCTGTGCCCAGAAGGCATTTATACGTTCATTTATGCATCGCTTGTCATCCCAGTTGGTAAGTCACCAAGGCTGAGATAACACCCACAGAGAAATGGGGTAAGAATTCTGATTTCCCCCCTCCATGCCCCCAAAAAACCCTCAATTTCATGACATAGAGGAAAGCTGTCTCTCCCTGTAGCTTTGCTGCCAGCTTAACCCTCGTACCATAAGCAGAGTGAAGAAATTTGATTGCTGGTGAGCCCTCTAAGGATGTAGATCTAACACACCACTGGAAGAAGGTTTTGAGATTCAGCAGCTGATTTCCCCCACTTTCTCAAGATTGCTGACACCAGCACAAAAGCTGTGAAAACATGTAACTGGTGAGATGTTCCCCATCACTTTGTTCCCCATGGAAATGAGAGGCCAGGCATGGTGTGCAGGAAAAAAAGGCCCTAGGAGCAGGGTGACGTTGAAGTGGAGCATTACACATTTGGTTTTGTCCTTCTGAAGCAGGTTTCTAACTGTAAAACCCTTAAGAAAACACGGTATCTTTCAGCAAGTAGAGAGGAGAACCTTTTGCAGCGACGGCACCAAAAAGATGTTGAGTCTTGTTTATACTGGGCCAGGCTGATCTTACAGTAACTGATGTAAATGGGGAGCAGCGACGTGGAATTACTCTGGATTTGGGCTGGAATAAGTGAGATCACAATCGGCCAAAACTACTGATGGGAACTATAACCCCAACCGCCCACGGGGGCGGTTCCACCATCGAGTCCTTCATTACACTTTATGGACTCTGGCTTCACGCTACACTGGCCGGCACCCAGAGAAAATCAGATGGAGTGAAATTTGGCCCATTAAACCTTGCCATAAATATATCCTTGCCCAGCAAACGTTACTGGGCACAAACTAGAGATGGAAAGATTAGGAGGAAACCACATCATCTCCTGCTCAATGCAAGGTTGTTCCCCCTGCTCCGTGTTTCAAAGCTTTTGTTCATTTGGGGTTTTTAATGACTCCAGTGAAAGGGCTTCCACCGCTGACCTTGGAAAGCTCTGTTAGAATCCAACCAGACCTCCAGTCTGGGTTTATGTCTTCTGAGCTCAAAGGCATAATGTAACAGTTTAATCCCTTCTTGTTTGGAAAATAAAGCCGGGGTGCACGGCCAGTGGTTGGCCTGTAATAAGTCCAATGTTTATGCTAATAGGAAACAGCCAGGTATTAATGTTCAACAGCAAAATATTAGGAGGAATAACATCTCCTGACTTACAGAAATCTCCCGAGAGACGACAGGGAGTATAATATGTTGATCCCAACTGACAGCCTAAGACTCTCAGGCTGTTTTTATCACTCAGATGTGTATAATTGACGATACTTGCATTACCAGCCCAGGTATCCTCATGGAAACTCAAAGAAAACCTCTGCCCAGGGTGCAGCAGACAAACTGGACTGGACCGTACCATCAGTGTGGCAGAAAATAATAAGGAGCATATTGTGATGTCCCTTACTCTTGGCTGGGAAATGAGTGGTTTCTGATAAATACTTATCTGAAAGGGAATAATAGCAGATGAGGTTCAGAGACAGGCCACAAAAACATCAGGCAACCTGAAAAAATAGTATCTGAGAGAGAGAAAGGCCTTCTGGAAGAACACATCATGAGCTGTCAAGAGCAAGTCCCTAAATGGATTAAAAAAGTAATGAAGGGGTAATTAGATGAGCTGCAGTAACAATAGAGAGGATTGCTGCTTCCCCCACACACCCACCCAGAGCAGAATAAACTCATCTGCTTCTGAGACTAAGCAAACCAAGCTTCCAAGAGCTCAAACCAAAGTAGGCAAGAGAAAAAATGTCTTGTGGCCAGACTATAGAGAGAATTTGGCACTTTCTTTTACAAAGAAGCTGGAATTGGCCCACATAGAACCCGGAGGCCAGACAAGCTATTCTAATGCAATGCAATTCCTGGGTCATTTTGTGAAGGACTTTCCTCTTCTCACTGTTAGCAGAACAGAGCCCCTCCTCCACAATTAAAGTGTGAAGATTCTATCTATCAGTAGCCAACAGTAACTCAGATACCCCAGTACTTTCTTTAGTATGCCCAAAACCTGAAAACAACAGCCCAAACTCAGGAGACAGTAAGAAACCAGTTTTTTTACTCAGACTTAGCGGATTCAGCTAACATAAAGGAGTTAGAGTCCACCAAAGCTGCTAAAACCAGCAACTTCTTTTAGCATATAAACTCTGATTTGTTTAGTGCTTAAAGGCTCCTCGTTCCATGAGGCGGTTGGTACTTCTGTATTTATTGCACAGCCACCCAAAAACCAAACACAAGCAAAGAAAACTCTGTTTGCCAAACAATAACTTTGTTCCCAACTCTTTGGAAATCAGCACCACATCTGCATTCATTTCACTATTTTATTTCCTCGAAAATAGATCGACAAGGGCTAGGTTGAGTTTTCAAAACTTCCAACCCACTCAGACTCTTGTAAACATTTTGTTATTTATTTTTTTTTGCAAAGCATCTATTATAAATTATTGTAAACGGTGATTTCCTGTAAGAAACCTATGTAAACTCAAAGAGAAATGGATACAAGCGAACGGTGTTCCCCTTCTTCACCCAACCTGCCCAGTCCCTTGGTGAGGTCTCCCTGTGCAGCTCTAGTTATGAGAAGTCATGTGCCGGGATAAATGGTGGCGTTCTCGGAAGTACTCGTGACAAATGGGACACGTCAGCTTCTCCTCTCGCCTCCTCTTGCCCTGGGACTCGGGCGAGGAGTACTCCTTCTTGTGATGCGACCGCATGTGGAAGACCAAATCCGAGGTCATGCGGAAGGACAGGTTGCACTTGGCACACCAGTTCTGGGCAGCCACGCCAAAGGAGGTGAAGGTGGGGGGAAGAAGAGTCAAGGAAGAGGAAGAGGAGGAGGAAGAAGTGGCGGTTGTGTTTTGCAACTGTCCTCCTGCCTGTTTGGGCCACGCTTCTGAGGTGCATGGGAAGACGTTGCTCCGAGTGATGCTTGTCTGCAGCATCGGAGCGTTACACAAATCACTGACAAAGAACTTGGAGCCGAGGAGAGCGCTGCAGCACATGATGTCTGTGGTGGCAACGAAGCCCGACAGCTCCCCCAGGCTCTTTGCTGACTCACTCATGGGATGAGAAGAATTTGTTGAGGTTCTTTCTGCTAGACACTTACTGGGCTTGCTGAAAGCGCTCTTCTGCTCTCCCCGGGCCCTGGTGGGCCACACAAAGGAGAAGGCGCTACCGGAGGAGTTCAGCAACGCTTCCTTTGATACCTGCTCTTTACCAAGCTGGGCGGTGCCATCCTCCTGTGCCTGCTCCTTCGGTCTCTCGTTCCTCAGCTTCTCCTTCATCCTCCTCACCTCGGTGAAAGCGCTCTGCTTCTGTTCCAAAGCGTCCTTCCGAGCTGACGTCCTCCCTGAACTAAGCTTCCAGAAAGAACCAGCCAAGGCATGCTCTCCCCCAGCCTCCTCCTTGCCCCCACAGTTACGTTCCTCGCTCAGATTATTGGTTTTCTCCAACAACACTGTTTTCCTGCTTCTGTTATTCTCAGCCTCTTCAGATTTTGCTCTCTTTTCCCCTGGGAGACCGTGGGCATCATCTTTACAAGCTGCCATTTTGACCTCTAGATCCCTTGCCAGGCTGTGGAAATTTGTGCTCTGCTCAGATAAGTCGTTCTTTTCAGTCTTAGGGTCCTGGACGTTCCTCCACAGCAGAGTGTTCTTCTCAGGGATGCAGAGGAAGCGGACGTGGGAGAGATAGGGATGCTCGCATTTAAAGACTCGGTTACATTCTTGGCACCTCAGCTCTGCAGAAACAGACAACAGACAAATGAGTTTTGCAAAGGTACCTTCTTGGGCAGATCCTGACCCTGTCGTTGGCACAAATAAAAATCCCCTAAGTATTTCTTGTGTCGAGATCACACAGGCTAAAGCCAGCGCTGAACCAGGCCGCTTGCTGCAAGAAAATGGTTCACCCATATTTGCCTCCGTGTGCTACCTGCAGAAAGTATTTCATTTAGACTCTCCAGCCAAGTTTGCATTACGTAAAATGGCCAGTACACAGAGATCTGGGTGAAAACATATGGACTTTTATGACAATTTGAAGTCTGAACCCAGATTTGGGTCTACATTTCCAAAAGAACCTGGCTTTAATACAGACTGAATCATACAATCATTGAATGGTTCAGGTTGGAAGGGACCTTCAAGATCATCCAGTTCCAACCCCCTGCCCTGGGCAGGGACACCTCCCACTACACCAGGTTGCTCAAAGCCCCATCCAGCCTGGCCTTGAACCCCTCCAGGGATGGGGCAGCCACAGCTTCTCTGGACAACCTCTTCCAGTGTCTCACCACCCTCACAGGAATGAATTTCTTTTTCGTATCTCAACCAAATCTCTCCTCTTTCAGCTTAAAACCATTACCCCTTGTCCTATGGCTCCACTCCCTGATCAAGAGTCCCTCCCCATCTCTCCTGGAGCCCCTTTAGGGACTGGAAGGGGCTTGAAGGTCTCCCTTCTCTTCTCCAGGCTGAACACCCCCAACTCCCTCAGCCTGTCCTCACAGCAGAGGGGCTCCAGCTCTCTGAGCATCATGGCCCTGAACATTGGTCAGAAAATACTGGGGTTTATGCTTTTTTGTAAAAAGCATGAAGGATATCTTGTGTTTTAATACCAAATATATTTTTTCTTTGTGTGGGATTAGTGCTTACCCTCCATTAAACACCTTCTGCATTAGGTAGGGCCAGAAGACTTCCTTCTAGAAGACTTCCTAGTCAAGGGGACACTGTCCTGAAAATGGGGAGGGTTGGTACAAGCAACCTCCCCCACAGAAGCCACCATGGGGGCCACCAAAGCAGGAGTTGTGCAAATACACAGTGGTGCTCCTGCTGTCCTGATGCCCAAGCTTCGATCATCTAAGACAAAAAGCCCAAAAAGCAGTTCTGGCCAGGAGGACGCACACGTGGTTCCAAGACAAAAGGAGCTTAACTGTTCCCAAGGTGTTTTTTGTTTTGAGTCGCACACACAGGATGTTCTTCCAATACAGCCAAGAAGTCTGGGCCTAACACCTTTCACAAGGACTTACCAGTGTTTCTTCAAAGCAAAGTGCTTCCATGTGGAAACATGAGGATTTCGGCCTGGAAAGGACTACCAATCCATGCAAACCCATTTAAAACGGGTATTTTAGTCCCAAAAAAGATACTCATTTTGCCTCTTCCACCAACCAAAAGCCACAAGAACTGTTGTTTAGCAAACCATCCTGCATTATCCTGGTTTCAAAACAAGGAAAACCTACAGGGGACATTAAATACCCTCAGCAACAGATAAAAACAAAAATCAGGGTCAGCCCTGAAACTCCCAAGTTCTGAATTCCTGCTCATGTGTTTCAACCACATCCTCTCAGGGGACACGTAACAGGCACCAGGTTGGAAGGGACCTTTCAGATCACCGAGCCCAACCATCAACCAAATTGATAAAAACCATCACTAACCCGTGTCTCTAAGCACTATGTCAATATGTCTTTTAAATCCCTCCAGGGATGGGGACTCCACCACTGCCCCGGGCAGCCCATTCCAAGGTTTAATAACCCTTTCAGTGTCAAAAATTTTCCTAATCTCCAATCTGAACCTCCCCTGGCGCAACTTGAGGCCATTTCCTCTTGTCCCATGGCCTGTTCCTTGGG
>JAOTQQ010000002.1:19083067-19105602 GCA_026546715.1 Gallinago undulata | reverse complement strand
CCCCCAGACCCTCCCCCAGGGACCCCCGCTGCTCCCCCCCGAGGCTGCGGCCCAAGGGGGATGCCCAGGAGCCCCCCCGGCCCCCCCTCCCGGAGCCCCCCCGGCCCCTTTCCCCGCCGCTCTGCCCCCGGGGGCACCCCGGCAGGGAAGAGGAGGGAGGGAGGAAGAAGGGGGGTGGCGGGGCTGGGGCACAGCAGTCCCCAAACCTCAGTGTCCCCGTCCCCCCCCCTTCCCCCTCTCAGCGGTCCCCAACCTCGGTCCCCCCTCTCGGCGCAGCCGTTCCCACCTCGCTATCCCGGAACAGGAAAGTCCCGCTTCGTGCTTTTCCCCCCCATAAGGATCCTGTCTCCCTCCTCTCCGGCTCCCTTCTCTCTTCCCCCTTCCTGCCGAGAGAGGAGACGGTGCGGGACGGTGCGGGACGGGGCTGAGCCGCCGCGGCGGCGGGGCATGGGGACGGGGCTGCGGGGACCCTCCGGCCGGGCTCAGCCCGCAGCCAGCACCCCGGGGCCCGGCGGGCAGGGCTGCATTGAGCCCCACGGGGCTGGACTGAGATCCTCAACTTAGCGGCTTTTATTACTTTTTTTTTTTTAATTATTATTCTTTTTCCCCGTATCTTTTATTTTTTAATTATTATCGTTTTTTTCCTTTTCCCCTCGCTGGTTCCCGAGAGCCCGTGAGGTCCGCAGGGAGAGGGGGAGAGGGACGGGGGGAGGAGGAGGAGGAAGAGGAGGAGGAGGAGGAGGGAGAATTAGGGAAGGGAAAAGATGGCGAGTGGCAGGAGCGGCGTGGAGAAAGCAGCGTTTTTGTGCTGCTTCTTGCTGGCGACGGGGAGCTTCACCTCCTGCGCCCGGCCCCAGGAGGAGGAAGAGGAAGAGGAGCAGCGCTCCTGTCACGGTGCCTTCGATCTCTACTTCGTCCTGGACAAGTAAGTGACAGTCGCCTTTAAAAAGGTTTATTCACCCTTCAGTGCCTCCTTGCATCAGCAGGGACCTTGTGTGTCCCCCCCCCCGTCCTCCATCCCCGTCTCTCCGGGTGCCTTCCCCCTCCTCCCCTGGTCCCAAACCTGATGCCTTGGGGCAGGGTCCTTATTTTTGCTCCCCCCCCCAAAATTTGCACGTTGAGGGAGCCCCCGGGTGTTATCCTGGGCTAGTGGCCAGCCTGGGAGAGCGGGTTGCCTTGGGGCCGTAGCGTGTGGCGTGGTGGATTTGGGGTGGGATGATGTTGGTCCGTGCCCCTGGCACTCCTGGAGTTTGGTGTCAGGACCCGGGCTGAGCGCTGCGATGTCACCCGTGGGATTTAGCAGCGCCAGGGCTGCGCGGACCCTACCTGAAGTTCAGCCCGGACCACTTGTTTGTGGTGGTTGCTTCTTTACAGGCTCACAGCAGGGCTTTGCAAAACTTGTTTCTGCTCAACTTCTTTGGAGTTGTCTAAACCTGTGCTTGAGCTACATCTATTAAAACAGGTTGGCGAATGCTTTTCTTTAACGCTGCGTCAGCCCGATTTGGGTATGGCCGGGGGGATGGTTGGGCTGACTTTCGTAGGCGTGTTAGAGCAAGCACCGGCAAAGCGAGAGGTAAAATGGTGCACCCACGGGGGTTTTTTGGAAGGCACAGATCTCTGTTTCTCTTGGTGCACAGCTCCGGCTTGACAGCCGAGGGTTAAACTCGAGGAGTAAATTGTTCGTCTCCCACACGTACTGGGTGGGATGGTTCTGCTACCTCCTGGGTTATGTACCTGAGGTGGCATTAGGAAAGACTGAATCTTTGTGATTCTCACCCACAAGGCAGGTACCTGTTGCCCCACCGGGAGAACTGCTCGGTCCATCGGCCTCCTGCGTGAGGCAAAGGGCCACCATCCCTCGGGGGCCGGTCTGTTCTATTCCCAGGCTCAAGAAGAAGGGAGGAAAAAAGCATCATTAAATAGCGATTCTGGTTTTTTTTAGAGCAAAAGGACCTGAAGACCAAAGGCATTCTGCCTTTCTAAAAGATGCACTAACACTCCATGTGGGCATTGTTTTAGCATGGGCTTTTTTCATGAAGAACTTGTTCCCGAAGTAACCTTGGTGTCCAGGAAGAGCTCTGGGGGGAGGGCTGGGGTTAGTTCTTGCATTTGTTCTCGCCAGGCTTTCAAAAAGTGGCTGGCACTTTTATTATGCTCACTTCCCACGTTCAATTAATTCCCTGTAAGTGTTGATTGCAGAATGGGTTCTGTGACGGGGTATCTGCCTTCTGCAGCGCGATTTCCTCATTTACAGAAGCACCGTGTACCCCCCAAAATCGCCTCCTGTGCCCTTTCTTATCTGTAAAAACCAGCTTTGCTGGGATAATGGCTGTATTTGGGGAAATCAAGGCAGAGAGGAGAGTGATTTGCTCAGGGCCACCCATGTGTCAAGCAATAAGCAGTTGGTTGTGTAAGCGGGTTCCTCTTAGGTATCGTGGGCACAAAATCACCTCTTTTTCTTTCAGGAGGACTTGTGTCTTGACTCAGGTGCTGCCCGCTCGGTGCAGTGGCCCACTAGAGACCGGATCATGGTTAAAGTAAAACTCATGGACTTTGGTTTCAGTGGGAAAATTCTCTTTGGCTTCGGTTGCAAACTGAGCCTTTATAACCTCTGAGAGTTATAATGAAGAGTTCCTCTTTGGTAAAAAGCTGTCATAAGAGTTACTCGGGCCCCTGGGTGGTTTTAAGAGTCCATCCCTGCTCCTGCTGAGTCTGTGGCCATGTGGTGGCCAAGCTGCTTCTGGCCTCCATGAGGTTGTGTTTCAATCCATATGGCTAATGTTAAG
This sequence comes from Gallinago undulata, assembly GCA_026546715.1. Lineage (NCBI taxonomy): Eukaryota > Metazoa > Chordata > Aves > Charadriiformes > Scolopacidae > Gallinago > Gallinago undulata. The sequence goes on along the minus strand of JAOTQQ010000002.1, from coordinate 19,102,816 downwards.
AGTTCCAGATTTTAGGAGCTGAGGGTGTATTCAGTCCCAGCTGTGTTCTGTGACATCTGGCACAGCCCAAGGAGCTTCGTGGAGGCGAGAGTAAACTCTGGATCTTGAGAGGGTTCATCGAAAGGAACTAGATAATCCATCAGTGTTGAGAAGGGCAGGGTATTCCTGGTAGGGAGAAGGCAGGAAGCCAATCAGAGCAGCTGGTTAAAAGTGGAAAATATGGTGGACACGTTTTTTTTCCTTAGAATTGTATCCATGCTGTCGAATATCTGGGAAGAATCCTGGCTCTAATTTCTCATCGGAGAATCCCCAGAAAAACCCAGCCCTGTGCACCACAGAGTGTCCCCACACGGCCTGGGGATGGCCTCCCTTCGTTGGTGCCTTGCCAGTCTGGAGTTTGATGTGTTCAGGCTTAATTAGCTGGCTAACAATGGGATTGGAGCGTTGGCTCCATGCAAACTCCTGCCTTTAATCCCTCTCTTCAGCTGGATGACAGGCCCTGTCTCCAAAGTCAGCCTGGGTTGAACCAAAATGACTTCAAATCTGCTTTGCTGTGCTTCCCCGTAGAAAGATGTGATCTCCCATCAGTAGGAGGCAGATGGGAAGAAGACAACAAGCCTTCCTCCTCATGCATCTAAGCACCCTGTGTTACTGGAATGACTTTACTGGGGCATGATTTTTTTTCCTTTTCAGTTCTGCCAGGCAAAGTCTGCAGGGATTTAATCCTGCAGGCAACGGCCCTCAGATGGAAAAGATCATCTGCTGGTGAAGTTATTGTTATAATATATATGCTGCCAATTAGAAAAAGAAACTCGCTGGTTTCTTGCAGTTTTTCTCTGCCTGAAGCTGACTGCAGCCCTTTAGGTTAACTCCATGGGGTGGAACTAAGCCTTGGGATGCCCAAGAAGCGGAAAGGGAAAGGCAACGTGTGTGGGAGGGAGACCTGCCACCGTCCTCCTTAGGATTGACCGTGTCAGAGCCGCATCAGGACTGCCTTGTCCCTGGGGATGCTTAAATGAGCAAATCCCTTGAAGGCAGGAGAACTGGACATGTGCTGGCTGTGGGGGTGGCTGCCCAGAGTCTGTATGTCAGACTTCTACGAGTCTACGCAGGCTTGATTTTTATTTGGAGGTCTCAAGGGAGGTTTTGGAGCGTCACACTCAAGCAGCAGAAGTTTTTCTGTTGGTAGCTAAGTCGCTCTCTCTGCCTGAGGTAAGGCAGCGTGCAGTGCAGTTGGGTAGCCATCTCCCCGACACGGTCAAGTCGCCTGTGATATGGAAGATCTCGTGTTTACCTTTAAACAACCACAGCTCTTAAGCCCAGCACGAGTAGTTCTCACCTGCCTCCTTTGCTTCACCTGCTTTGGTTGCCCAGAGGCATGAAGGACTTCTTTCAGTTCCACCCCAAACTGCCAAGGATGGGTCCTCCTTGGGATCTGATGGATCCTCTTAGGGATTTGATTGCTGGATGTCAGGCCTTGGGGTGACATCCTTGTGCTTGAGTATGTAAATAGCTGCCTTTCATCCCTGCCTCCCTGCTAACATCCAGCTGCTGTTTGTAATCATGCTGAAACGCACTTGCAGAGCGGAAAGGATGACTGACCTCTAGTGTCTTCTAATTATAACAGTGCCTGATAGCATCGTTATGATTGTTTATTAGTGGAGCAAATATAAACCCTTTTAAAGTAAGGACTTATGACTGCCATAAATACCTGCTGCTGGCGATGCTTGACATGATGGATCTGAGCTGCAGAGCTGTCTGTATTTTATATTTACGCAATAGGAAGAAATGTCTTTGATTATCTTTTGACTGTGAGACAGGATGTGAAAGGGGGAGAATGTGAGATAGTCAAAAGTACTTTCTCATTTTTCCTGCTGGGATGTTTGCTAAGAAATTGTTTGGGTTTTGAGGGAAAATGAGCTGCACAGCCTTGGGAAAATGTTCTCTTTTTCCGCAGCACAGGCCATGGCAGCACAAATTTCTCGAGTAAGGCCCTGGTTGATTTTTTCTTTTTGGGGCAGGGGGAGGAGGCTGTCCTAACTACCTTTTCACTGCTCCTCATCTTCCCCTTGGACTTCAAGGTATTCCTGTCTCTTGGTCCCATGAAAATTCTGCCTTTCACATCACTTTTGGTTCGTCTCCTGTGGTCCCAAGAGCATCCCTGTCAACAGTAACTTTGGTAAAGACATCAGTGCGATGCGGCCAGCCTCTCGCTTGTAATCCCTTTCCCAGCTGCCTCTCCTTTTGAACTCAGCGAAGCCTTGCTCCAGAGGGAAATGTCACTGGTGGGGAGTGGGTAGGGAAGACCACAACCTCATCAGGTGGGAAATTAGCTGCCCCGTCCCGTCTCCTTTCCTGGTTTTGGGTCTGTGTCCACCTCCCCAACTTCCCGTGAAAAGCCAGTTTCGTGGGAGGTGTTGGGAGGGAAACAGGTTCATGTTTCCTGGGTCACTTCAAGGAAGCCAAAAAGCCACCAGAACAAAAGGCGTTTCAGGAGCTGCTATTCTGATCTCTACATACCTTGGTTTTTCATGATATGCCGGATCTAAAGCAACAAAGAAGAGAGTTTGGTAAACATATTTTGCGCCCCCCCCCCCTCCCCCCCCCCTTTTTCCTCTATGATTTCCTTGCCAGCAACTTGAATGCATTTAGCACTTGTGAGTTACAAGTATTTTTGGCCTTGGGCTCTCGCTGTAGTCCTCTGCCTCTCTTCCTGCGCCCACATAGTCCCAACCCGAGAGTTTTAGGATGGAGCTGAACCGGCAGGAGCTTAACACAGAGGGAGAAGCTGCTTATCTGGGTCCCGTGCCGTTCTGCACGCTGAAGAGGGGAAGAGAAGTGGCTAACGACATTGTTGTGGTTGGAACTGACTGCTGGTAAAGACAGGTGCCTGAACACACGCGGTCTGTCACCTAACTTAATTGCATCTGAAAAAAAACATCTCGTATTAACTGACAAATCACTGCTGAACTCCTCTTTCTGTAAGCAAGAATATCTACCTACTGCAGCCAGACTCCAGGTCATCGTCAGTGGTAGGACCTGGTGCAGGTCAGCTGCCTGCTGAGATTGAGAGGAGCTGCTGTCCCAACGAAAGCATCAGCTTCGTTCCTTAGGTGGTGTTGGTTTTTATGCCTATGTATTTAAAAATGGTTGTGTCTATCTGTCTTCCTCCTGTCTGACTATCTTTCCTCACCCCCCCTTTCCCCTTTATAATGTAACCACATCATCTGCATGACACCTCTCATACTCCCCAGCTGCCTGTAAGCAATATTCCTTATTGCTTTCAAGACATAATCTGTTGGTATTTTGCCTTTTGCATCTTTCTTTGTTGTGGTTATGTCGCAGCCAGGGCTGTGATTTTTCTTACAACCAGGTATAATTGCTTGGAATGTTCCGAAGTGAATTTTTATTCAGCTTCAGACATACCTATGTTATGGGAACCAGGTTTTATTTGTTTGCGTTTTGTCTGATGTTATTCTGCCAGATTTGCCTTTTGGCAGGAAAAAAATACTTGGGAAAACCAATTCTCTTCCCTTCTGCCCCAAGAAAAAAAAAAATTGATAAAACAGAAGGCAAAGCTAATGGGTAGTGGTTATTTGATGTAAAATGTGTACAGTTAACGGGAAGAAAAAGCCATGGCAGCTTGTCATTTGCAGTCTATTTATGCATGTAACTAAATCTGATTTATTTGGGGCTTGAGCCAAGGAAGTAAACCGTAAGATTCCCACTGACCTAGGATTTTTGTTTGTGTGTGCTCAGTGATTGAGAATTTCGTTACTCTTGTCTGAGCTTTCAGGCCAAAGGCTGGTGTGAATTGTGGGTTTGTATGAGGTGTGGTATCACGGAACCTTTTCACCTCAAAGGCAGAGAAGATGAATCGACTCCTGGGAGTTATGCACAGCTCAGGAGTTGTATCTCCCTGCTCCTGGCTATCATTTTTGCCTTGTGAAGTGTGACTGGGACAGATTGTCCTGCTTTGCTCCCGGTGTTGTGCTGAAGAGGACTGGGATGCTGAGAGTGGCTCTTCCAGCCCTGATGCTGCCCAAAGCAGCTCTGGGGCTTTGCAGGGAGATCTGAAATGGTTGGATGCAGCCTGAGCATGGCTTCTGAATTTCACTTTGTGCTCATTTTATTGGCAAAAGCTGTAGTGAGAGCTACAGCACCAGGTGGGCAGGATTTGTGGATTAGATGGATTACTGTAGGAGCTAAGGGCAATGTTTTGAGGCATGACTTACAGAAGCCTGTAATGTTGCTGCAGACGTTGTTAGTAGTTTTATATGAGACAAGCTATTTATAAAATTCATGGTTTTGGTCATGAAACCTTTTGGATTCAAGTACTTTGGGTCCTGTGTTTGGGGTGCTGGCCTAGAACTAAAATCTGCATTTCTCTGCATCTTCTCTCTCCATGTTCCAGCCCTTGTCTTGTCCATTAATGTTACGAGTACTCTGAAGCAAGGACTGTCTCTGAATGGCTGTCTCCGCCAGTGTTTCTAATTGCCTCTGGAGGAGATAATACAAACTAGTCCTTCCTTGCCTGCATGAATCACCCAGTCAAGGTCCCTTCCATGCTTGCGAGAAGCATTGTTTGGGAGAGGAGGATCCCTGTCACTTCGAATGCTCTGCTGGCTCCGAAGGCAGCGGAGGGGTGGATGAACATGCTCGTGCGTGTCTGAAACCACAACAAACTAGATGCCCCAGGGTCTGCTTTTATTGCAGAGCAGTTATTAGCCATGTGCAAGAATTCTGTTGTCTGCAGTGTGGTTGTGGCCACAAAGGGCTCTCCAGATAGTGACAACAAAGTGCCACGTCTTCTGAGGAATGGACCATATACAGGGCCACCAGTAGCTGGAGGGGACAGAGACTTATAGCACCCTGAAAACTCAATGGGTGTTGACCTTCCCTGACACCGTGCTCAAATGAACCCAGCATCAATAATAAATGGCTCTGTTTTTTGCTACAGGATCTCTGGAATTGCTGCTTTCAGCTAATCTGTAATAGAGGCAAATGTGCAAGGGATGGGGGGCGGAATGGGACAAGGGGCAGCTCTCCATCTTCGAGGGGTTTCGCTTTCACACTTTTAGCAAGAAGGAAAGGCTTTGGGTCCTGCTGCCTTCTGTATGTATGTGTGGAAATAAAAACGTTTGCTGCTTGGGTAGTGCTGGGGTTTTAGCTTTCACTGCCAAGCTGCAGACCTGATGTATATGGCCCTCAGTTGGTCTGTGCTGGCACCTGAGGTGAGTTTAGCTGTGACTGGGAATCACGTATGGCCTAGGAATGGCATCTTAGAGATGATCCTCCTGGTTTTTATCTGCTGAAGGAACTGGGCTGAGTGTGGTACCCTGTATGCTGGGGTTGTGCCTCTTGGTTTCTCTGGGCTCCAGCTTCCACCTCCTCTGGGAGCCTGAGGGGAAAGAAGAGGAGGCTTCCAGCCCATCTTGCACTTTCTTGTCTTCACAAACAGCAGTGAAATACCTCAGCTTGAGGTATTGCTCACCGTTTTCATACGGACATCGAGCTCCGTAGTAAGCGAGCGGGAGCAGGATCGGGCCTTGCGGTCACATCGCTTCCTTCCAGCCCCAGAAAGACTTGCCGACCTCCTCTTCTTTCCCCTCCCATCAAGCGGTAGCAATGTGAAATTTGGGGAAAACAGCAGCAGCAGCTGCTCCTCTGAGCCGTGTCCCGATGAGGCCGGGAGCACATTCTTTCCTATGTTGTGGTTTGCTGAGTCTCCTCTTTGTCTTGTGTGTAACGGGAGCAGAGCTCGGGGAGCGTGCTGGCAACAAATGGCTCCTGTGGGTTTTTTTTTACGTCGCTCGGGCCCAATTCCGGTCCCAATTCTGTGGGTATGAACCTGGGGGAAATTCCGCTGTTTCACCCCAGCGGAACCAGCAGCAGAAACAGGCCCTGAAATACTTTCTGTGGCAGTGGGGCTGCCCACCCCAGCTGTTTATTGCTTCGTGTTTGCCTTCGCCATGAGACTCCTGTAGCCTCCGAGGGCTGAGGCCCCACCGTCCTGCTGGGCTCTGACAGGCAGAAGAACCACTTGTGAGCGACGAGTCTCTATTTCTCTATTCATGGAGGCCTTTGGCCTGTGGGGCTTAGTATTTCACAGAGAATGTTGGGCTTGCTGGGCCGCCTCGGCGGGGTGAGGGCAGGGAGGCAGCCCAGGGCTTGGCTGGGCGGTGGCCATTTTGTTTGATGTGAGGAGCTGAACCAGGCGGCTGGTGACGGAAAGCAGGGCATCTGCAAGGCGTGCGCCAACAAGATGGGTCTTGGCTGTAACACAGTCTTTCTCTGCAGACAGCCACAGTGCTGGCCTGGCACATCTGCTGAGACGAACCTCCCTCTTGGCTGCATGGCTCCTGCATGACGTCCCCCAGTTTGGACGAGTGTGTGCCCCACGCCTGGTGCTGCTTCTGCATGGCACCAGTTTCTTTCATGCTTCGTTACTCTTTCCTCGTTGTTCAGAAGTCCTCACAGTTCCTCTGAAATCTTACAGAAGAGTGTCATTTGGTGGCCAAACAGGCCAGGCAAGGAATCTGCTTGTGTTTATTGACTGATGGCACTTTGAGACAACGTGGCATGGCTTTGTCCAAGGCTCCTCTTCATAGAGGTACGCTGAGTAATGGGACTTTGTTTAATTACTGTAAAGTTCCAAGGGAAACCACAAAATCACCAAAACTGCTGTAAAAATAATTCTGTATGGATGTCCAAGAATAACCTCTGATGTAGAACATCACTGGAAGACCCTGTGCTTTCTCCAGGCTTGGTAACTGTGGAGTTAAAAATAAGTATGGCCTTCAAGCATTGGCCATGGTCAGAAAGGAGGTTACAGTACGCTTGGAGCATCCCAATTGCCATGGGAGACCAAGGCAAGAACCTCCAAATCTGATCCAGCCATGACACACAGCAATTTAGTTTATGCCACCAGCAAAAGTGATTCTGCAATTCGAAAGATAAGATCCCAAAGAAGTGAAAGGCATGACCGTTTTCAATAGTCCTGGGCAGCTGTTGTTTATCAGCATTGGGAGTAATATTTGGCAGCATTTGGCAACTTAGTATATAGTTTAGCAAACGTTTTGTTGTTGTAAGTTTCTGTTTAATTTGCCATGAAAACTGCTGTTGGGGGTGACATGGGGTCAGGCTTCTGGGGCAGCAGATGAAACTACATCAGGACAAACCCCAGATGCCTCCAGAATAAACATATATATGGAACAGCAAATAAAAAGACATTACAAACAGGGATATTTAGAGGTGAGTTTTGGGGGGAGGAGTGGGAAATCAGGTTCTTTTGTAAGTCAGGACACCCTCACTGGTGTTCTTGGAGAGTTTGGCACGACTGGTATTGGTGGCACTTGAGCATTGTTTGCAGAGGGAGGTGACACTGACTGCTTCGCTGGTACTCCTTATTTGACATTTTGAAATGGTGAAATTTTTTTGCTAGTATTTCTGTCTGGCTTCCAACTCTTCCCAACTGAGAAGCGACGTGTGGGTGCAAAAGTCCTCTGAGAGGAGAAGGAGACCCTGCCATGCTGAAGAACCTCTGCTCAATGGGGTTGTAGGTCAGTGATGTAGATCCAGGACTTCGAGAGCATGGTGTATGTCCCATGGGGACTCACCCATGACAGAAACCTCCCTGGCTTTTCAGAGGTGGGCATCTATAGGTTTATTTCAGCCATTTTTAGTTCCTCTTAGTCTCACTGGTTGTTCCAAAAAGGGGTGTTTCTTTACAGTCAAGAGTACACGAAAATGCATAGTCTTAAGGTTATCTGTGCATTTTCACTTTAAAAGTCTTCCTGGTTTTTCGCCATTAGTAGCTTATGATTTTCTCAGATTTTTGATTGTTTTTGCCTGTTTTGCTGAGCTATTCTTTGCCTGAGTGGTAAATTAAAAAAAAAAAAAAGCAGGGGAAGGAGGGGAAATAACTCCGACAGTCCTAAAAAGGTGTTGGAAATGCTCGTTTGTTGCTGTTATAAAGAAAATTCGTTGCTGCTTTCTGTTTTGGATTGCATCAGTGCCTCTGCAGCTGGCAGTAGAAATATGATACCTCTTCCAAAATAGGTCATTCTTTTCCAAGTACGGAACTGTGGCTATTCTATGTGGGGAAGTGACTCCATTGGAAATTGCAGGAATTGGATTTAAGTGGGACGACAAGCTCAGAATGAAACTGAAAGTCCCAACTCCAGGGGGGGGGAAATTAAAAAAAAAATAAAAAAAAAATGGGAGCAGTAAATGCATGTTGCATAGATTCGAGAAAAATCTCTTTGACTTCATCATGTTTAGAGATGGGACTTTCAGAAAAATCCTGCTGGTCCGTACCTGACAGGAGTGACTGGCATAGGGGCACTTGGGAAGCCCGTACTGGAACTGAGAATTGTAATATGGGATCATTTTCTCACTTTTCTTTTGTAATACATTTACACAGAAAATGGCAGTTAAAGGAAACCTACTGCATTACAGTAGTTAAACTTCAGGAATTTTTTTAGTCCCGTGCCTAATCCCCTGTGATCCTTCTGTATGTGCTGTTGTTTTATTTATCGTTCTGCCCAAGACACATGATATATGAGTTTGCCTGGCAAGGAAAGCAAACAAGCCTTTCCTTCATAAACACCACAGTCTTAGGGAGGGCTTTCAAAACCATTGACTTCTCATGCTTTGTAGCCTTTTTAATGGCTTGAAAGAGTATGGGGTAGATCTGCATGATAGAAATCACCTATTATTTACTGTTGTAAATTTGTAGAGTTGCTGCATGCAAGGCTCTATTTGAGGTCTGAGTGTCACCAGACTGCGAGGGACTCTGAGAATGTAAGACTAAGCAGAAAAAAGCCAGTTTTATATATTGGTAATGGCAGTATGAATATGTAAGTTTGTGCATATAGCTAAGTTGCCCGTGTTTTCACAAGAAATCTGTGATGGAGTCAGGGGCTGGCCAGCAGGTCAAGGGAGGTCATCCTGCCCCTCTACTGTGCCCTGGTGAGGCCCCATCAGGAGAACTATGTCTAGATCCAGAAGGCAGGGAACTGATGGAGAGGGTACAGCAGAGGGCCACAAAGATGATGAGGGGCCTGGAGCCTTCCCTCAGCCTTTCCATATAAGAGAGTCTTGGGCCATTTTAGTATGAAGAAGAGAAAGTTGAGGGGGGAATCTGATTAATGCCTACAAATACCTAAAGGGAGGGTGTCAGGAGGATGGGGCCAGTCTTTTTTCAGTGGTGCCCAGTGACAGGACAAGAGGAGACAGGCACAAACTGGAACATAAGAAGTTCCATCTGAACATGAAGAGGAACTTCTTTCTTGTGAGGGTGGCAGAGCCCTGGCAGAGGCTGCCCAGAGAGGTGGTGGAGTCTCCTTCTCTGGAGACATTCCAGACCCACCTGGACAGGTTCCTGTGGGACCTGCTCTGGGTGACCCTGCTCTGGCAGGGGGTTGGAGGAGATGATCTCCAGAGGTCCCTTCCAACGCCATATCGTTCTGTGATTCTGTGACTGACTGTCCAGGATGTTAGCTGAGTGAATTATCTATGAGTACTGCTTTTCCATTCTGAATTATTTCAAAAGGCTTTCTCTGTTGAAACAAACAGTAATTCATGCAAACGTTCTCCCCCACATTCTGGGAGAATACAGGATCAGTCAAGACTTTCTGTGAGGCTGCAAGGGCAGAGCTGTGCTCTGGGAAAGTAAATAATTTGCTGGCAGATGATTTTGTGAAGTCGCATAAAATTAATTAAACTAGAAGAAAATATAAATATTTTATGTTATAAGAGGAACAAAAGCAGATGGAAGAGTTACTAAGCTTGTTTCAAAGTAAACCATTTCAGACATATTTCTACTTCTCTTTGAGTCAGTGGGTTTTGTTGTGAAGGTTCCTGTTACAGCTTCCAATACAATTGCTGTAGGAGTCTCAACAGGGTTTGCTGCCTCATCTCCATAGATCTGTGTAATTTGTGTCCCTGACCACCTTTGGAATAGCCCAGGCTTAAAAATCAGAGTGGAACAAGGAATTTTGCCATGAAATGAGATTAGAGTAATCAATTATATTTTGTGTGCAGGTCTGGAAGTGTCAGAAATCATTGGACTGAGATTTACTCCTTTGTGGAAAGCCTAGCTGAGAAGTTCATAAGGTAACATTTTCTTGAGATTATATTTTAATTTTATATATATGTATCATTTATTTTTTCATTCACTGCTTCTAAGCAAATGAAAATCCGTTGAAGTAATGGGTATGTGTGTGTGACACGGAACTGGCTTGTTCTTCTGTTTCAGCCCAATGTTGCGGATGTCTTTCATCGTTTTTTCGTCACGAGGCACTACAGTCATGAAGCTAACAGAAAACAGGCAAGTGCTTCCCACAGCTTTCGTCCAGAAATACCTCCATCCCTCCTTTCAAGCAGCAAGTGGCCCCCAAACCAGAATTTGGATGTCTGTCTTGGTCCTCAGGATGTACACAGGGAGTACATCCTCACTATCCCCAACCACCAAATCAGGGCAGTTTTTGTGTAAGAGATCTCTGACCCTGAGCTGATGAGCATAAGACTGTAATAAATTCCCAAAGTGATCCAAAAACCCTGAACTTTACGCCAGCAGCTGGTTGTACCTGGTGCTGGAGCACTATCTCACTAGGCTATCGCACTCCTCTCCTGGACTATCTCCAGACAGCACCTGCGCCAGAGGTGGTTTGCAAAGGCAAGCCACAAGTTTCTTAAGAAAAAGAGAGCCTGAGGCTGGAGAAAAATTCTTCTTGCCACCCTTACAACCAAATCCTCTTTTTTTTAAAGCAAAAAACAAACCCCAGAACCACCAGACCAGCAACAAAACAAAACTAAAAAAAACCCAAACCACCTCAAAAAAAAAAAACAAAGCAAAAAAAACAGAATAATTTTGGATTTAACTTGACTCGCACAGAAATCCCCGTTGAGGTGTTTTGAAGTATTTTCTTTCATTTCAGCTTAGGGCCCTTGCTGTTGCTACTGCTTCTGCCTGTGTAAGAGGGCCTCAGGAGTATGGTGCACCCTATAAATAAAGAGGGGGGCTTTGGAGCAGTCTTCAAAGCACAACACTGCCCTCTCCATTTTCTTCTCCAGGGCCTCATCTGAAACTTAGAAGCCCTGCCTGGGGTCTTACGTTTCTGCTGGCTCCATTGAGTTTTGGCTCTGGTCTTGTGTCTTGGTGACAGAGCTGAAACTTACTTATTTCTTCCAAGCGGATTTGCTCTTTGCAAGGTGGAAAGTAGACAGGAACCCTGTGACAATATGTTGAACGTGGTATTTGAATGTTCTGTCTCCTAAACTGCTCTCTGTATTATTCACCATGCATGTCTTTTCAGTTCATTTTATACTTTGAATGGTTAAAAAAGTGCATTTTACTCTAACAACATGCCCAATCCCAGCTCCTGGTTTTACCTTCGTCCCACATAGATTCCCATTTCCTAAAATGCCCAGCTGTGAATTTGAGCTTAGAGAGGTGCTCACTGTCTTTTTTTTTTTTTATCTTTTAAAAAAACGATGTCTCACAGCACCTGGGGCTGATGTTTGGACTGCCTACTTCTTGCCTGTTGAATATTTGTGCCTTATTTCTGTTCCGTTAATATAATGTAAACTTTGCTAAGGATCAGGGTCTTTTAGTGATGAATGAAATCAATTTCCCTGAGCGATCCTCTTGCTTAACAGGTATTTGTGGAGTAAGAAGCTATGCAACAGGAGTCCTGGTATCAAAGTTACCTTCTTCTTACCAGAGAGCAATCTGTGCCCCAGGAAGGTTGATCAGTCTCTGGTGGAGGATAGGAAAATTCTTGTCATTCACATCCTGTTCTCTATCTTTTGGCCTCTGTCTTTATAATGGAAAGAGTCCTAATCCCAACTGTCCTGATGATTGATTAAATACAGAGTTTTTATTTGTCCCATTTTTCATGACAGGGTCTTAAGCTTTTAAATTCTCGTTCCATCTGTACTTTGTCAGAGTTTAATATCTGGCATTTGCTTTAATTCAATCTTACCCTGCCTGACCGTATACCAGAGCAAGGGAGCAGGGACAGAATCGCACCGTTAGAACATGTTAATCCCAATGTTGTATCATATGTTCAGTTTTGTCCTCCCATAGGTGTTTGGCAGAAAAATTGTCTTTTATGAGAAATCTTGTTTTTACCAGTATTTTAGCTGATGTGCATGCTCTCTCTGCAATGTATTGAGAAGGTGCATAATTTACCTGTTGTACAGGAATATCTCAACAAAAGAAAAAAGAACTTTTAATAACATTGTCTCCTTTATTTTTTTTTATTTTTTTTTAATCCAAAGGGAAGCCATAAGACGAGGGCTCGACATTCTTCAATATGAAGTGCCTGGAGGAGACACGTTCATGCATGAGGGATTTAAAAGGGTAGGCATCACAGTACCTCCCTTTCTTTGATTTATACCCATAAAATTTGCTTTGCTTGCTGCTGGTGTGCTTAAGAGCTAACAATGTTCTACACTTCATTGCAGGCAAACGAGCAGATTTACCAGGAAACCCATGGAGGTACGTGTTGTATATCCCTCATGTTATATATCTGCATTGAAAAGACAGGGATGATAGTTCTTTATATGACCTGCAGTAAACCCGCTGAAAGAAGTGTTGGAGAAGGAATTGGTGTTACACAATCTCTACATTCCATTTTGACTACAGTCTTACTTTTAAATGCGTGATTCATGGTTTATTAAGACCAGAGGAGACCAGTATGATCACAGATCTGACCCAATGCAGAATAAAGACCAGAGCATTACAGCCAGAACTGTCTGTCCTGCACCCAGGGGACAGGGAAACCCAGATTTTCTTGGGTCCTTGGGCCCTTCTGATGCCCGCAGTCCTGTCTGCCTTGTGCACCCAAATTCTTGTTCTCATTAGCATGAATGCAATCAGCTGAGATTTTTAATCAGTATGAACGATTTGGGATTAGATTCTGAGTTCCTAAAGTATAAAATTTCACTCAAATTTGAGAGGGGAATGAATGTATTTGTGGTTTTTGTCTCTGCCAAAAGAAGGCCTAAGTAGTTAAACTGAACACTTCTTGCCTGGTTGGTACCCAGGTGGGAGGTTGTTCTCCTTTGTGGGCTGATGGTCTCTTTGGAAGATGGAGAAATGGGTCAGTGCCATTTCAATGAAACAGGCTGTGAGTGTAGTGTTTTCAGCAGTGACTCTGCATTGGCTTCTCAGGCAGTGAAATCAAGAGTCCTGAGGAGTCCAGCTGAAAACTTTGTTTCTTCTTCATAACATCTAACTAAGAACTGCTGAACTATCCTGTAAGTTGATTAGGAGTAGATGAAATCTGAATTTATAAGTTAAAATATCAGGGAAGAAACAAGAGTTCAAAAGAAAGCAAAATAAGATCTCAGATTTTGCAGCCTTTTTCCAGCATGCTGGGCAGGGAAAAAAAAAAAAAAGGAATAGAGGAATCTGAGCTGTTTTCCCCCCCAGTTGCAGGTCATTTGTTTAAGAGTTATGTCCGTGTCTGACATGACATGGGAAGGACTGTATGGCATAAGAAACCTGTCAGAACTAATCAGTCTTTAATTTCAGACAGTATGGGGAAAGACACTTGAAATAAGAGATTATTTTGAAAAAATAACAAATACTTGCCTGAAATAACATGTATGTGTATTAGTTGCTTTGCTTAAGAACTATTGAAGCAGAATGGTGGATTGAACCATAGTTTGCTTATTAATTTGGGTTTATTTTGTTAACGTGTTGTCTTTTTCTAGGTAATAGTGTATTGTATATCGCTGTACATAAGTAGCTATCCAAAATCTGTGCAACCTTTTCACTTAAGCTTAGGTGGGATATGAAATGTCTTATCACAAGATGTGTATTTTTTCTGTAGGCCCAATCTTAAGGTTTTAATGTGCTCAGAATTCCTGTGAACTTCACTGGCAGCTCATGTTGCTCAAGAAGGGTAGGACTGAACCCCCCTATAGAAGCACTCTGCCACGCACAGTGGGATTGCACCTTGAAAACATGGCAGGAAAGCTGCTCTTGCAGACACAGAGGTGTCTCCTACCACCAACGTGGGCAGAGTCATGTTTGTGTAGAGTCACATTTGTCAAGAGAAGAGAGGAAACTTCTCCTCAGTGATTCTGTTTTGCCTCTTTTCCACGCGAAGTGTCTGGATGTGATCTCAGTGGGTCCTGTGCTATACTCAGAACAGAGAAGTCTGTCTGTGGACCTTGCTAGAGCAGAAGCCCCTCCATCAGTGATGCTTGTGATGTGAAGGTGCACAGGTTTTGGCTTATTGCATGCTATTATGCATCTGACCTTCAGTATATCTTCAATAAAGTCTGTACAAACGAGGCTGAGGGTCTGGCCTTATAGTTTTACCTTTATTTGTCAGCAAAAAGGAATTCCTCGCTTCAGACTTCTTTTTTTTTTTTTTTTTTTTTTTTGCATTGCTGAATCCTGTGTCACACGTATGCAATCTGTTAACTCTCCTCCACGTAGGAGTTCGGACCGCCAGTGTGATTATTGCTCTGACGGACGGAGAATTGCAAGACGTTCAGTTTTATTATGCAGAACAAGAAGTAAGTCACCTTCACGTTTATCCAAACCAGCTTCTGTCAGACCCGTAGGCAGTTATTGTTGGCTCCACTGATTATGTGGCTTTGCACTTAATGGCAATTTTTTTTTTTTTTAGGCCAACAGAGCCAGAAGCTTTGGAGCTATTGTTTATTGTGTTGGAGTGAAAGATTTCAATGAAACTCAGGTAACTTTTCTTGTTTTTTTTTTTCTTGTTTTGTTTTTCTGTTATACTAGTGCACAGTAACAGCATCAGATGAAGGCATTTATTTAATTACTTGAGGCGTAAATCATTTTGTGTCAGTATGATGTCTTTTAGCAAGTATGAAAGGCCCAGTTTTGTTCACTGTAATTTTTTTTTTCCCTCATGATTTATGATTGTCTTTCTTTGCAGCTGTCAACAATTGCTGACAGCATCGATCATGTTTTTCCAGTTACGGGAGGCTTTTATGCCCTGAGAGGAACCATTGATTCAGTAAGTTGGGTATTCTGAAACCCAGAAAAGGGCACCCTTTCCTGTATTAATAAAGCGTAGATAAAAATGTTTGCCAAAAATGCCATTATCTACCTCTTTTAGATTCTCAAGAAGTCTTGCATTGAGATCCTGGCGGCTGAACCGTCGAGTGTTTGTGCAGGAGGTGAGTTTCCACGAGAAGAATGTGATAAGGCAAACGAGTGACCATGATGAAATGTCAGTAGGTCCCTAATGTGGGATGGGAGCTGAAGCCCGTGGATGTGTTAGAGCATCCCCTGGGGCCATGGCTAAAGCCCTGCGTGCTCCTTCTCACTGGAGGAAAAAAAAATGGTGCTGATAAATACATAGATGCTGTGGCTGAGTGACAGCTTGGAGAGTCGACTGAGGTAGCACACAGGGAACAGGGGATACTGCTTTTTAAAATATCCGAGAGAAGGAGGAGACGTAAGTGATGTAAAGCCAGGCTGCCAGAGGGGCTTTAGGGTCTAGAGGTGATGTCTCACAAATTTCTGGAAAGGCTGCATTCCTGGGATCTGCTAGGACTCGTGAGCGGCTCCAACAAGACTTCTGCAAAATATCCACAGAAATTTCAGGTTTATTGAACCAAATATAATTAACTGCATAGGGCAAGGTACCTGATGTGTTTTCCAAAGTACTAATGTTTTCCTTACGCGCAGTGAAGGACCCATTAGTGTATATGGTAAACGTGAAGAATCCCCAGAGGAGCTGTTGATAATTTCATGCCTTTCATGTCTACTGTATTTAACTTGGATTTGTTCTGGTTTACATTAGCAATTCACTTGCTGTGGTTTTGTCTACTCGAGAGGCTATTGCAGCAGAGTAAGAGTGACACCATAAGTTTGCTGGAAGGTACAGTTTACAGCATGGTTGTTTAGATCTGATGTTTACTGTCTTGTGTTCGTTTCCTTATACACTGTAAAAAATGAGCACATAAAAATAAAATAGCAATGATGCATGAAAGCTGACCTTGAAAACAGATAAAAATAGGAAACTCGGGAAAAATATAATAAATATCACACAGAAGAGAAATTGTTCACTCTTCATGTCCACATGTTGATCACAAAATGATCCTGCCCTGAGTATTTCAATTTGAAATGAAATATCCTTGCATCTTTTGAACTATTCCTAAATATGTAATTGGGGACTAGGCATTGTGATAAAATCTTGCTTTTAAAAATCTTTGTGGAGCTGACTAAAAAACAATTTTAAAGCTTTGAAATTTCAAAGCTTTTTTATTTCACAGTAATAAATTATTTATTTTTTTTGCTTGCTTATTTTATATCAATCAGGCAATTTTTTGTACACCAGCTTATTGCAAGCTTTTCTGCTTACCAAAAAATCTATTTAGCTACATGAGAATGTGAGTGTTCTAATAGGAGGGATTTCAGTAGTGTTCTTGTAGTTGTTTGGAACAGTGTTAAGAATACTGGAAAGCTGAATTTTAAACCATTTTTCAAATCAGACCAATATAAATCAGGCAGGACCAGTTTCTGTGCATTGCTGCTGATTCAGCAAAATACCTGCACTTGTTTCACTTCAATTCTGAAGTTCTTGACAATAGGAGGAACGCAAAACTGCAGCTCCAAATGGTTCTGGCTGGTTTAGCACCAATAATCAGGCATGAAATAGCTGTTTTTTGTTGTTTTGGGTTTTTTTTTCTTATGACTCTAGTCCTGCAAGTCTTATCTCAAATAAGTTCCTCCAAGGGATTTTACAGTGTGAGGCTGTGAATACTTGTGCTTGGCTTTATTTATTTATCTATCCTTTGTTATCCCACTTATATCAACACAGCCAGGGGTTCATCTTTATACCTTTGTGAACTGCTGGCTCCTGGGGGGAATCTCCTGGGATTGAACAACTCTCTTTGTGGTAGTGTGAGTCCAGATCCTGAATCCAGTTCCCTGGACAGTCTGATATAGTTCTACTCTATGTGTAATGTGTTCTATTTTTTAATGTACTTGATTTGACTTTACTTCACAGACTTCAGTATTTTTCACATTAATCTCAGAATTTTAATGCATTTTAAAATTAGATAATTACTACTGTAGTCTGCTGTTAATGTATAGGTAAGATATATAGCCGCTGAATCCTGTATAAAAAAAAAATATATATATGTGCATTTAGAGCTGGCTGAAAATTAGAGCATAAGATGTTCTAGAAATGCACTATTCCTTACCTTCTTTTCTAAGACAGGAATTTTATTTTAAAAAGAACAACATGTAATTCAAATTTGCATTTCCAAATTTTGATGGGAAAAATGGTAGGCCTTTTGTGAGAGTGCGATGTGTTACCACGTCTGGTATGAGATCGCAAGGGCTTTGTGTTGCTCAGTGGAAGCCAGTTGTGATCAGGGCTCAGAGCAGACCGACCCACTCCTGGTGACTGTTCTTGCCTCTCATGATTACCGCTGTGATGGTGATTACTGGTGATCTCGGCTTCGTTACTGGTGATCTCGGCTTCATTTTTGACTTGCCAGAGATTTAGTAAAACGCTGGTGAAACGATTTCAATGTGGTGACAATTCTAGTTGGGACTCTGGCTCTCTGTGAGAGAGGAGTTTTCTGGCACGTCCATTTACAGATTGATCTGGCCGTGGTGTGACAGCCGTCTGATGCTTAATGCTTTTTGACCCTGCAAATTCATCCTCCCCGATGTGGAGCAATATAGTTGGGTCCTTCCTCGTTCCCTCTCTGATTTAAAGCGACCCAGACGTGCAGCCTGTAAACAGGCTATCAGCGCGGGATTGGAGGCGCCTCGTATCCCGTTTGACAGCATCATTGCTTTGATTACGCTTACGGTACGCGGATGTGATTGAAAGGTTTTGTTGGATGTGGCATCCTACTGGCCACATCAACGGCCAGGTGTGGATGCAAGCCGTCAGCTTCTCATCAGAGGCACAGAAGCGAAGCCGACAGCGCAGCCAGCGCACACCAGCTTCAACCTACCATCTCGCTGCCAGCGCCGCCCGGTTATTTCAGCGCTGACCTTTTTCCCTTCGCTGTCTTGTCAAAAGCTACAAGCTACGATCTGACAGTAACTAAGGAAGAAAAGGACGCAGCCAGAGCCAGGGCGCAAAATTAAATGGAATTAGCCATTTCAACAGACCATCATCCCGAACATGTTAATGCTCCGGAGCCTCCGAAGGGGCAGGCTTCTTAACGGCAACAACCAAACCCCGTACCAGCTGTTTACATTTCCATGCAAGTCTGGTATTAAAACTACAGTGTCAGCTTGTGTGGGTGGACAGGTTACCAGACAGGTTACCACCCAGGCAGTCATTCACAACTGATTGTGCAGGGTGGCGGTGATGGTGAAAAGAAGGGCAGGAGAGGTAAACTGTCTTGACAAGACTAAACTTCTACATGTAGCTTTTACCTTCGACGTTTTGTGTTGAAGGTCTCTTACTTGCTGTATCTTTTTAAAGCCACTGAAGTAGTTATCAATTCTGCTTTTTAAGACCATTCATTCAGGAGAGGTGGGGGAAAGTAATGTAAGTGCAATTTTATTTCAACAAGCTGCTTTTATTTCAACAAGCTGCTTTTATAATATAAAATTAAGAAGGAAAAAAAAAATTATCATCTTAGCTGGCTGTTCCAGTCGCTGTGGAGTGGGCAAGTCTGGGGTACTGCATGGTCCTGGGCAGGTAGTTCAGGAGGGTGGGCAGAGACCTAGTTGCCCTCGTGTCTGACGATGAGTCTCTGCTGGCAAAGGAAAGGGATCTTCATCAGGAATAACTCTGAGTTGTATCATCTAAGTTAGATGTGGAATGGCTCAAGGCATGAATCAGAGTAACTCCAGATTCTTACTGGAGTAAGAAGCAGCTGAATGGACTTCAGTCCGTTTTTGTTTGTGTAAAGAAGTGCCCTCCACCTCCAGTGGGAACCAGGAGGTATAACTCTTCCCTTAAAAAAGAGGCCAAATTCTGATGCTGGCTTTGTACGTTTGGCTCTTGATATGCTCGGTGAGATCTCAAATTTGATTATCTTTCTTCCACAAGTGCCAAAACATGTGTTTCACTTCAATATGCACTCCAGTAGATATTTTCTTTTTCCCCCTCCCAAAATATCATCGCTGCTTCCCATGTTCCTTGCTGCCTGTGTGTGTCAGTTCAGAGCGTTGCTCCAAGGGAAAGTTCACAGGAGGAAAACCAGAGCGTGGGTTTCCAGTGTTTGATCATAACTTGTGCATGCCCTTGTCCAGTTCACCAGGAGTTGGGTTAGACCTCAATGTAGTGAGAATGTGTTTTTGGCAAGAATATACTGTTTGTACGGAAAAGCTAAAGCACTCCACATCCTCATGCTAGCTTGCCTTGCAGTAACTTGATAGTGAAGAGCAGGCAAACTAAGCTGAATATGTATTTCGGCCACCTTTTGGGGCTCGTGTAGTGTTATCCAATAACAGCTCCTTCCTCCAAAGCACACAAATAACATGGCAATACATCACATAAAATGTTACCAAAAGCCAGATCTCATATCCCTGAAAATAAGGTATGGCTCCCCTCAATCCTATCGACATAGGACAATATCCCCTGGATAGGATGAGGGGCAATGGTTTTAAATTGAAAGAGGCGAGATTTGGATTAGATATCAGGTTCCTGTGAGGCTGGTGAGACACTGGAACAGGTTGCCCACAGAAGCTGTAGCTGCCCCATCCCTGGAGGGGTCCAAGGCCAGGCTGGATGGGGCTTTGAGCAACCTGGTCTGGTGGGAGGTGTCCCT
>JAOTQQ010000002.1:19069283-19081481 GCA_026546715.1 Gallinago undulata | reverse complement strand
CTGGATGGGTCTTTGAGCAACCTGGTCTGGTGGGAGGTGTCCCTGCCCAGGGCAGGGGGTTGGAACTGGATGATCTTAAAAGTATGATCTTAAAAGTCCCTTCCAACCCAAACCATTCTATGATTGTATGACATTGTTTTCTTCTCATTTTTAGTGTGTTGGTCAAAATATAATTGATAAGGCATATGGACTTGTTCATGATGGTTTTACTTGCTGCTAGTGGAAACCTTTCATGTAGTTTATTCTTATTTTTCTGTGTGTGGTTTGAAGATTAATTGGTCCTGTGCTGGTATCCTGTGCTTTGGTCACACCACCCCTGTGCATCGCTACAGGCCTGGGGAAGAGTGGCTGGAGCTGCCTGGTGAGAAAGGACCTGGGGGTGTTGGTGGACAGGCAGCTGAATATGAGCCAGCAGTGTGGCCTTCTTGGCCAACAGCATCCTGGCCTGTATCAGGAATAGTGTGGCCAGCAGGACTAGGGACGTCCCCCTGTACTTGACACTGGTGAGGTCCCACTTTGAGTGCTGTGTCCAGTTTTGGGCCCCTCGCTACAGGAGGGACAATGACATGATGGAGCATTTCCATAGAAGAGTTATGAAGTTGGTGGAGGGCCTGGAGCTGAAGTCTTGTGAGGAGCAGCTGAGGGAACTGTAGTTGTTCAGCTGGAGAAGGCTCAGGGTAGACCTTGTCTGAACAGAGCTGCTGCTGAAAGCCAAGTGCCATCTGCTGTGGAGACAGGAGGAAGGACTGGTGCTTATGGTTAGCAAAGGTGTCTGGCCCGAAAGCCATGGAGGAGCCATGGGATGCCATCACCCATGTGAGGCTCACAGTATTGAGGGTCAGTGGGATGCATGTGGGAGGAACCTTGAGATGAGTGTTGCTCCATGAGGCACCAGTGCCACTCTGGCACTCCTGCCCATTGCTACTGAATATTGAGGGTCAATGTGAATGTTTTGGTGCAGAGGACAGCCATTGTCATGTTCTATTTCAGATATTCTGGAAAGAAATGCTGTATTTGAGCTGCTTTTCACAACTTTCCTGTTTTTTCTTACAGAATCCTTTCAAGTTGTGGTAAGAGGCAACGGCTTTTATCATGCAAGAAATATCGACCAGGTACTCTGCAGCTTCAAGCTCAATGACAGCCTTACTATCAGTAAGTGTCCAGGCTCACGGATTCTAGTGTCCCTTGTGGCTGTGTCATCTCACAGGGGACAGGTGACACAGCCCACCTCACGTCCGTGTTGGGGGAGTCCTGGCAGTGGATGTGGGGAGGGGGCTGGGTAGGGATCTAGACTTAATAGAAGCACGAAATTTATCCTTATTCAAGTCCTGCGACCTGTGGGTGTTATGTGGGGGGTGCAGCTGCCCACTGAATTTCAGTGTCATTGCAATGATGCCCTCATGAGTCATGATGCCCTTTTTCACCACCAGTGAAAAGAAACGCTATCTCGGGCCCCTGGTGGTGTCTTCAGACTCTTTGTTCACCAGTTCAGGAGATATTCACCGCAAAGCAGGGCCCTCCCAGGCCTGCTCCGTTCCTGATGCCAGTTGTTGGTCTCGTTGCAGAGAGTGTGTAGCGTGGAAACTCCCCGTCATCGCTGTGCTAAACGGGGTCTTTTGTTTGCTGTCTCAGCAGCCGGGCAAAGGACTGAATGGCCAAAAAAGATTGAGTGTCCAGTTTCTCAGCAGTCTTCTCTTATTCCCGAGGAGCAGTGTATGTCTGGCAGGGTGAAGCACAGCGCTGGCGGGGGGGAAGCTCTGCTCCTTTTCTGTATGTGCTACCCTTGTTGGCTGAGCACAGTAGAGGCTTTCATATCCTGTCGCGGTCAGACTGGTGCCTTCCCTAGCACTGAATTCACTTACAAGAGGGAGCACATGAATTGCTCCTTCATTTCCCATCCTAGTTGCCTACGTGGAGGCTGCATTAAATAAACTCCGGTGGTCTCGCTGTCGTTCTACTTACAGATGCCCTTTTGCTAGGGGTTTGTTTCTTGTGGTTTACCAGGTAGACAGACTTTGGGTTTTTTTTTCTTCCTTCTCTCTAATGCACTGGCACCTTGACTGGACTTCACACAGTGAGTGCTGACCCAGGCCTGGATGTACACAGGAGGAAAAGTGCCCTAATTCCACATCTCCTCCATGCTGTGTTCTCCTTGGGTTAGGTCTGCAGCACTGATCTTTTCTGGCTGGCTTTTTTCCCCTCCATCTGGCCCCAAAACATACCACTATAATTCTCACAGCATCATCTCTGCCAAAGCAGGGAAGTGAACTCTGTCTTCAGGTGTACTTGGGTGGGTGAAGCCTGAAGAACCAACTCTCATATCTGTTGATGCTCAAATTTTATTTTATTTTTTCCTTCAGTCTCTGTCTGCTTCAGTTCCACCCCATCTCTGTTCTTCCTTTTCCCTGGCCTCAAACAGTGCAGCCTTGGCTTCTCTTGTGTGTGTTTTTGGAAGTGGGTAGGGAAAATACTGAACCCTGTACTTTTGACCCCCTGAGTAACTAGCAGATTCAGAGCATTCAGTAGGAGTAGAGTTTGCACTCACTTGTTGGATAGACAAGATGAATATTGCCCAAAGCTGGCTTCCAAATTGCTGCTCACTGCTGTCAGGAACAGAGATGTCCTTCCATTTCTTAGCGTGGGATCTCCAGCCTGATAACGTATGGGCATCAACAAGAATGGTCATCCTACTACTTGGCTTTGTAATGAATACCATTGGGAAATACCGGTACATGCTGAATTGATCTGTAACTCTAATTGGTGTCAACACTTCTCCAGGGGGTGGCCTGCTTGGGGCAATTTCTTTCTTTTCCTCTGTAACAGTTATATTCATTTCTTTTCAGATGAAAAGCCAACCCTTGTCCAGGATACTTACCTACTTTGTCCTGCCCCAGTGATAGAAGATGCTGGACAGTAAGTATTGCTTTCCAGCATGTGTTAAGAGAGAGGGGACTTCTGGATGAGGATGTCTGAGCTAAGAGCTCAGAATTTCGCCCAAATTCCAAGCTAATAAATTTGTGTGTGTGTGGCAGGATTACCTCCATCCCCTTTGTGCCAAATCCTCTCCTAGCATAAGCCAGCACAGCCCTATTCAATGTTGGGTCTTTAGCACAGCTTAGTCAAAGGGCTTGTTGGACCAAAGTTGTTTGGTGGGGTTTTTGTGGGATTTTTTTGTTTGTTGTTTGTTTTTTTCTCAGACCCTTTCTCTGATATTAGAGTATGGCTAGGGTCAGATTGTTCTCTAATTTCATTGTCATTTTGGTGTTTTTACCCCGTGACCTCACTACAAGTATTCTGGATTACCTTGGATATAAAAGAAAACACATTCTGGCTCTTCAAGCTGCTGAAAGGGTTAAAAAAAAAACCAAAAAACCTTACATTTTCTTGGGCTATCTAAGGTAGCATTACAAATGTCTGAGACTGTTTTATGACTCACTGTCCTAGTGCCCTTTGCCCCAGGTGGGAGGGTGATTTTTAATAAAGAGCATATGCCCCAACTCAATTAAGCCAACATAAAAAGGTAGCTCCTGGGTAAGTGGAGAGACAAATGCAGGTAAGCACCTGGAGCCATGAAAATGCCTTGACTCAGCAGGACATGTTATCCGTGCGTGTTCATGAGCCAATGGCTCAAACACAGCCAGAATAAAAGGAACAATGGGTATAAAGATGACACTAAAAATAAGTGTATCTGTTTTGTGCTTTAGGGTGGTTTTCCTACAAGTCAGCATGAACAACGGGCTAACGTTCATCTCCAGCTCTGTCAGCATCACCAGCACACAGTGTGTAAGTAATTGCAATGGGGCTTGACAGAGAAACCATGAGATCTTAGAAGGAGACGGTGGCTCTTCAGGCAAAGCCTTCTTGAGCGAGCCTGAGCTCTCTACAGCTTCTGCATCACAGTTACTGGTGAGATCCCAGCAGAGCTTTGAAAAATAACCAGGGCCAGTTAAGATTAAATCATTATTGATGATGCGTAGATCGTGATAAATTTACTGAATAAAAGATTATAACAAAATGCACCCTGCCCATTCCCATCCCAGGAAAGAGAGATCCCCAAAGCTGGGATCTGACTAGAAAGGGAATTTGGGAAAATGGGGCAAGGATCATCATGAAGCAACACACCATGGAGCTTTCGGATCCTTTATGGGATCTGGGGTGAAAGGCGCAACTGCCAGGACTTGGATCTGGAAGGGCCACAGCATGGAAGGTCCTCTAAACTTATGTGATTATGGTTTTGGTTGGAGCTTACAGCATTTGTTCTTAGACCCCCACAATTTGCCTTTGCTAGTTCAGGATTCCCGAAGGTATTTTTACAGTTTTAGTGACAGGAGCCGGTTCCTTTTCTCTGGATGTCACGGGAGATGTCCACAAAGAGAGAGCAGCTACAGATCCTGGGATGGGCTTCTTGGTAAAATGCTGCTGCTCAGCCTAGCCGAGGGAGAATGTGCTGCTGCTGGACAGCAGTGGTTGCAATATGAGCATCTCCTGGTCAAAAAGGCCACCCGTCCTTAGGTGGAACATCAGGAACCAACAGCTAGAAGTGATCTTTTAGCAAAATATGATTTTAAAAGCAGCTGACTATTGGATAAGCAGTTGTCGTCTTTGCCTTGGAGTAAAAATAGGCAACACCCATAGCTGGTGAAAGCAGGTACAGTGGTTAAAGATTTGGCCTCGTGCTTGTGGATGAAATAAAGTTTGCTGAAGTACCTGAGAGCAAACACTTTGTATTAAAGTTGAGCTTTATTGTTATTTGTGTCAAAAGGACTTTTATAGCCTACGCCAAATGCTGTCATATTGGTTTGTAATCATTGTTGGCCTTTTTGACAGCTGCAGAGCAGAAGGGAAGGAAGGAAGACAGAGGCAGTGACTGGAACTTGCAAATCTCATTTTCTGATGTTTTCAGCAGTGAAACTGGGAAATCTCACACCAGATTGCCGGAGCAGTCTAGAGTGAGGAGACTCGGAATTTAGCAGAGGTGTTTGCTGCTTCACCTGATGATTATTTTTATTTTTCAAAAAAAAATTCAAATTTTTTTTTCCACTGAAGAATGAAATTTTCACATTTTATTCCCCTCTTCTACCTTGGCTATGATAAAACCTTTTGAGTCTGCAATGAAACACAAGTGCTAACTGGTGCATTTAGTTACCCATATGTAATTCATTTCTGATGAGGACTGAAGTCTCAGCCCTAGTTGGGGTTCCTGCAGGCCAGAGCACGGACGGAGGAAGCTTTCCTCTCAGTAGCCTTAGGATAAAGAGAGGAATCCAATCTGCAGTCCTGTCAATCTGGCAGTTTTTGACCAGCCTCTTGCAGATTGGATGTGAAGGAGGCAGGGAGCCTGATTCTCAGCTGGTACAAGAAAAGCCTCTCTCACTCCGGTTACACCCCGTAAGCGAGGAGGTTGGCAGTTCAGTTTCCAACTTTGTCTTGATTTCATGCATTTCGCTCTTCTCGTTTTAGAGACTCCCTCCATTTCCTTTCTTCTCCCGTTTCCTTTTCTGTGGGTGGCAGTCAGCTGGCCTGCTCAGCTCTCCTCCCCAGCTGGCCCTTCTGTCCTTTCTCTACAGTAAGTATCTTCTCTCCACTTTACTCCTAAAGCCTCTGTGGGATCCCTGTGCTTATTTCTGTTCAGCTGTGTGAAGTCTGCTATTTCCTTTTCGAAGCCCAGCTTCACTATAACGCTTTGTATATTTAATCATTAAAAGAAGACTCTTTAGCTTCTTGCTGTCAGCAGCTCAGGAGCTGCTGCTGGCAAATGTCTGAGCAATTTATATGAGCCTTTAGCACGGGAAAAGCAATGCCTGGGAACAAAAGCTAAAAAACAAGGAGGTAATGTGTGTGTTTGGAGTAACAGTAGCAGTGGTATGTGCGTCTGTGGCTCGTGCACTGCATTGCTACTGTGCTTGGATTTATTTTTCAGGCGTGCAGCGATACCTCTTAAAGTTGTGCTTGCCTTTTATTCATCCTTTTCTCAGCAAACTGACTTCAACTGGGAATTCATGCCCCTCAAGTGTCCGCTTTCCAGATGCGTTAGCGCTACATGGGGCCATAGAAGGGCCAGAGATGGGGGGGGCTGCAGCCCTGGACTGCAGCTGTGTAGTGTGTCTTCTAACAGGACTCCTTTGAGCAAGGACTGGCACGTGTAGCAGCACTCCCCCTTGCCTTTCTGCTGCTCCCTGACCAAATGAATGAGGAGAGCTAAATAGTGTGTCCCAGAACAAGTTAGTTTGTTGCATCTATAACAAGAAGCCACAGACCAGCAGAGGGATAGTGATGGCACGACATCCCTCGTGGGGAAATGGGATACTGGGCTACCTGCCTATAAGCTTGGAGTGGGAGCCGTGGTTTTGTTAGTCCCACCTTGAACGTGTCAGTCCTGACAGCTCTAAGATTTGGTCTGAGAAAGAACTAGGTACCACCCAAGTCAGCCATTTGGGATCTCACCCAGACTTTGCAAAACTCTTACCACCTGGTATTTTATTTTCCACCCTCAGCCTTTTTGTTTTCTGAGGGGAAAACAAACCCACCTGGAACAGTGAAGGGAACTCCTGTTGTAAAAGGGGCTAAGCATCAGTTTCTGGTGTCGTGGGAATTCAGCAAGTAGTTTCAGATTTAATAAGGTGAATCTCATGGACTTTATCCTCAATAAATCTTCTTTGGAACTTCTTTTTCCCATTTATCTAATGACCTATCCTTCTTTGAAAAATCTGTTACAGCTTCCTCTCTAGCCAGCTCCTGTTCCCTCAGCCTGATTCATGGGTATTTCTTCAAGCACTTTTCACATCTTCCCAGTCTCAGGCTATCCTCCAGTGCGCTGCCAGGTTTTGCCTGTTCTCTGGAACCACAAGTTGCTGGTCAATTGAACCTCTTCTCAAACTCAGAAAATCTACTCACTTTTTTTTTTTTTTTAAATTCTAGTCCTGTTGAGGAAAATTTAAGTTCTATTTTGAATGTAGACCTTTAGCGACCTGGCCCTGGAGTCCCGCCGTTCTCTGTAGAGTAATAGATGGACTGTATGAAGTCTGATTGTGTAACTTCAGGGCTCCTGCCTTGCTGGTGACACACGCAGATAACTCAGAAGTAATCGTCTTGTTTGCAGCTGACTGGGACCATCCTTTTCATCGCTCTCCTGATTCTCTTCCTGCTGCTGGCTCTGGCTCTTCTTTGGTGGTTCTGGCCTCTTTGCTGCACAGTGGTAAGTACAGGGCTTTATTATTTTGACTTGGTTTCATCTTTTCTCTGTGAAAGCATGTAGTGTTCAAGTGGGTGGTTAACTTTGTTTAAGAAAAATGCTCAGGTTTGTAAGGCCCTAATTCAAGAAATTGCTTTAAGTCCTTGTTGAAGACACTCTGGTCTGGTTTTTTGAATATTGCAGCCTGTGATTTTGTCACTGAATGAGAAGTTTGAGTGAGCTCGTGGACACGGCCTGAGTCTTTGTAGTATGAGATTTGAAACCTGCTGCAGAGAAGTGTAATGGAACTGATTTACTAATATTGCCATAGAGGCAAAAGTTAGGCTTTTTGTTTTATTTTATTTTATTTGTAGAACCTGAAGATTCTGAGTGAGTATTACCAAGCACTGGCTTGGTGATTGCATGACATTAAGGCAGAACTGCCATGATACAGAGCTGTATTACCAATTACTTAACAAGGTATTGGACTAATCAGATAGGTCAACGTGATGGATTTAGCTTCTCATCTACATTTATTTTACAACTGCTGAAAAGCAGTGGGTCTAATGATGGGATTGAATATGGGCAAATGGATCAGGGCAACCTTTTTGTGATGGGAGCAAAAAAGCAGTGAGGGTATAGCATTGAGATGGATGAACCCTACCATTAACTCGGATTTCTCCCATTGTTTATATATTCCAGGTGATCAAGGAGCCACCACCGCCACCACCTCCAGAGCCCGTGAGTATGCTATTTTTGAGCTGTTGCACTGTCTGCAGCCGCTGTAGTGTGTTGTGCTGCCCAGGAATGTCAGCCCTGTAGGCGTCTTAATGGCACCTTGAAGGCTGTGAGAGGAAGTCTTTTGGGTCAGGACAGTTATTTCTGCTTTCTGACCTTTTTTATTTTTTTTAATATACGTACTGCAAGATTATTTCGGTCCACAGAGAATAGGTGCATAACACAGAAGTCCACAGACCGACAGTTCCTATGGTATTTTATTCCTCCTGCTGAGCATCAAACAGGTGTGTAAGCAAATCTTGGCTTCTCAAGCTGTGCTGAAAGCTCTCTCTCCTCCAGTAAAATTGCCGTTGCTCTCAGCAGGAGTTTAGCCCACACTGGCAGTAAGGAACAAAGTCTGGCAGCTGGAAGAAAGGACAGCAAAGGGCCCATTCTTGTGGCTTTGCTACAGAAAAGGGAGGCAAGAGCCTGCCCTGGCTGTGGTTCTGCTGCAGTGTGACCTTTGGAAGGACATTTGACCTTTCTCCATTGAGGCTGGGAGCTGTTTGAGGCAGGCTTGTATTTTGCTCTTTCTGGAGACAGTTAACACACTGACCCTGACCTCAGCTTAGTTTCACTGTACTAATTTTGTGAAAATAATAGGAATAAATAAAAGTACCTCCAGGGAAAACTCATGCCTGCCTTTATTTCTTTCCTAGGCATAGACAGTTAAATGATGGAAAAATACTTGCCTAACTCACAAGAGAAGCTTACAGTTTGCTGCTAACTCACTGTAACTTGGCATGAATATCAGGAGGCAACCACAGCTGCTGTTTTGAGGTTGCCAGAGGCCACCATTACTGTGGATGTGATCCTGTTGCTTGTCCTGGGCAGCAGCACTGTGACAATTTAACTTTAGAGTAGGCACCAAAAAATCGTGCTGGTTTTAGGGTGATTAGTGTTGTCACGAAGCGTGCGATTGCAGCCGTGCTGTGTTGGAAGGAGGTTCCAGAGAGCGTCGCACCCCTGCAGCAGAGTTCCCAGATGCTTTGCGATTATTCTGACCAGCAGAGATTTTTCAATGCAATTAAAGAGACTGTGAGCTGATGTAAGCCTCCAGGAATAACACAGAATACAGATGGTATCCATCCCTTTACTTGGCTTTGTCTTTATCCAGTATGGATAGTTGTTTCGTTATACTTAGCCTTCCTAGCTATGGTGATCTGCCCTTTAGCTCACAATCTGTTATTGCTGCTGTCTAAAACTTGTTCTAGAGTGCAAGCATTAAATGTCCATAACTTTTAGAAATGTTTGTGGTAGCTGTTGGTGTTGCTTAGCTATGTGTTCAGCATAGGGCATATTGGGTATAAATCTTCTATCAGCTGGAAAAGTATCAGCCATCATGATTAATCATGACTTGCTACTCTCAGATTTGCCAGCAACTAAGGGCTGTTAGACGTGAAGTCTTGAAATCTGTGTTACGTTGCATGGAAGAGGCAGGATGTTTTATATAGTACTCCCAGTTCATAATGAAATCAGATATAAATGAATTCAAACAGCTGATGTAGGTCACTGGGTACTGTTTTAGATGTGTCGTGAAACTCAGTAGAACTTGTTTGTGTATTTGTTACGCTCTTAAAAACAAACAAACAAACCCGAATTCTAAACAACAAAACCCAACACCAAACCACTGTGGTTTGTATATTTATTTCCCTGACTTGGGATAAAAAAAAACAAACCAAAACAATATAAAAAAAAAACAAACCAAAAAACCTAACCAAAACAGAAACTCACCACTCATTACTAGTTAATGAAAATGTCAACTCTAGTCTTGCCTGGCCACACTAAAGAATTTCTTGGAGGAACTGATCTATGAACCATGGCTGAGAGATCAGATGTCACTGTATGGAAATACCTGAATGGAAATACCTTCCTCCAAGGTGTAATCTAAGAGTTAAATATGAAAAAAAAAAAAAGGCATGTTTTCTAAAAGCTGTTACTGGCTTTTGAAATCTCAATTCCGTTTACATTCCAGTCAGAACACGTAGGGTGATTTTGAGAAGATGTCACCTAGTAATCTGACAATAATTTGTGTCTATCTCTTGTATTTTGATTTCACTTGAGTTATTTAATTTTATTTTTTTTTGTTGAAAGCTAAGTCCAGGCAGTGTGTCTAGAAATGTACTTGTAGGGATGAAAATTACCAGAGAGCACTGTGCGTGGCCAGTCCAAGAGCAACATGCACATCTATATATCAGCATGAGGTGTGCTTATTTGTGAATATATTAGAATGCAAGGAATGGAAATGGTATTGTAGGAGGCTTGTTTGGCTCTTTCCTAAATTAAGCATGTACTTAGGGAATATCATGGCGTGACTTTCAGCTGCCTCGACTCTATGTAATGGTAGGGACTCTGAGAAATCCCAGTGACTTTTATTGGCTCCAGGTGACAGACCTGGAGGTGTGTCCCCAGGGTTATCGAACCAGAAACATTTGCTGGCTTTTAGTTAAGTAAGAACAGAACAATGAACTTGAAGAAAAGAACCTGATTCAGCCTCTCCCATGCTCCAGAAAAATAATCTGCAGCCTTTATAATTGCAGTCAAAAACTCTGGATCTGAGGTTCCTGATGATTTGGAGATGCTCCAGTCTGAGTCCTGGTTCCAAACTGTACAGCTTGAGCCAGACTCTACAAAGAATCAAGCAGCGTAGAATAACTGGTTACAGCTGCCATCAGAAAAGGGTCTGATGCACATGTTAAAAAAACTCACAGTGGTAGCTCTTTTCCCTGTTAGGTGACATTAAGTTCTAAAAGCTCGATTAAGAAATTATTTCTTTGGGCTAACTGATTGCTGCAAGCCAGTATAATGTACAATTCATCTCCACTTTGCCTTCCTTTACAAGTCAGTTGTGATTTTGAAGCTCAATGCGTATTTGACTAAATAGAAGCTGCCTGGAGAGAGGAATAGGCACCCTCTTTGGCTTCCCTAGTTAAAATTGCAGCTGCAGAGACAAGAGACTTCTGTTTTTGTCAGCAAATAAGACTTAACACGCAAAGCCAGATATCCAAGGCTTGGACCATAGCATGTTCATTTGTTTTCCATAGTTTATGCTGTTTATGTGAGAACAGCAGTAATATCTGCCTGTCTTTCCCACAGGAATCAGATGATGAAGATGGATTGCCAAAGAAAAAGTGGCCAACTGTGGATGCATCTTATTATGGAGGCCGAGGTGTTGGTGGGATTAAGAGAATGGAGGTATTTGGGTTGTTCGTTTGTGTTGTCAAAATCAGCACGTTTAATTATAAATCATAGTAATAAGGTTTTTATGTGATTTTTTTAAAAGCTACCTCTGCTGGACTAGAGACTGGGATTTAATTAGGGCTTGTCCACCTGATTGCATCTGCTGTCCAAGTAGCAGACATCAAACTGCCATCATTTGCATGAATAATTAAATGAATCTATCATGATGAGCCAGAGAAAAAAATGTGCAGGTTAAGAAATGGGATAAGCACCAAAAGAAGTTTTAATTTACAGAATGAAACCCTTCAGCGCAGTTGGGTCCAGTTCTCTTGTCTCAGGCAGAGTTATACTGGTTCTAAGTATTTGAGGGTGCCATCTACACTGGGCCTGGCTGGCTGGAAGAACTTGGTTTGAGGATTTTAAACCAGTGATATTTCCTTTTTTCCTCTTTTACTTTTTTTTTTTCCTTTTGGTTTTGAGGTTTGGGTGAATTTTAATTTTTTTTTTTTTTCAGTTAAGCACTAACTCCTAATGCACAAAACCCCATCTGTGTTAAAATTGGCCAATGGCTCAAATCCTGCCCTGGGATTCATGCACAAGCTGGTCTTGATGTGTGAAGTGAGGTGTGACCCTGACAGAAATTTGCCCTGTGCTGTCCTGTGGCATATGTGTTCCAGGGAGTCAGTAGATAATGTGTAATTCCTGTAAATAACCATGGTAGTGAAATCTATTCAATATTCCTAACCATGGGTGATACAGGTGAGGACTATCCCTATCAGCTGAGGGCCAAATGATGAGCTTTAGGGACGTCACACCAGAAACTCCTGCTAGATCTAATTGGTAGCTGAGAGAGTGGGCCAGCCAAGGATCTGGACCAAACTAGAGCTCACAGAATGAAAGCAATGACTTCCCAGCAAGTCATAGAATCACCCAGTCCAGAAGGGACCGCCAAAGGTCATCTAGTCCGACCCCCCGTAGTCAGCAGGGACACCCCCAGGTTGCCCAGGGCCTCATCGAGCCTCACCTTGAATGTCTCCAGGGAAGGGGCCTCAACCACCTCCCTGGGCAAC
>JAOTQQ010000002.1:19049200-19069044 GCA_026546715.1 Gallinago undulata | reverse complement strand
TGGCAGAATCACTTCTCTGGACCTGCTGGCAACACTTCTTTGGATGCAGCCCAGGATGCAATTGGCCTTCTGGGCTGTGAGTGCCCACTGCCTGCTCATGGCCACGTACTATGAAGTCCTACAACACCTTTCATTAATGCAGGGTGCAAAGGGTAGTGGTTCCAGTAGTTGGGTGAGACTATTTGACTCTTAAATGTGTATTTCTGATCATGGTGGGAGTTCGGTGCCTTCATCAATTTGGCTTCATGTCTGGTGGCTTTGTGTCATCTGATGACATCTGATGGGAACTAGGTTAATGTCTCTGCAAACCACCTGCTGGTGGGGACGGCTGTAGTGTCTCTGCTTACAGTGTGTTCTTCTGACTTCAGGTGCGATGGGGAGACAAGGGGTCAACAGAGGAAGGAGCAAAATTGGAGAAGCCCAAAAATGCTATTATTAAGTTGCCAGAACAGGAGTATGAGCCATGGGAACCCAAGCCGAAAAAACCCCACGTGCGAAAACCACCTTCCCAGCGGAAATGGTACACTCCCATCAAGGTAAAGTGTCTGCCCTTCCGTTTTACTAAATCTTTCATGTCACTCGTGTTACTACATCCCTCTTCCTTAGTGCACTTTTTCTTATGACAGATCCAGGGGAGCCTATTTATAAAAATGGCCAGTAACCCTGAACTTTGTCCATATCTTGGAATGTGCAAGATATCTGGTCTAGTGGGAGGTGGCCCTGTGCATGGTAGGGGGCTTGGAACTTGATGATCTTTCCTTCCAACCTGAACCATTCTATGACTATTTCACCTGGCACTGTGTCACCATAGCTTTTTGAGGAAGAGTGGAGAAGGTTGGAAGGCACGAGCAGAGATGTCCCCTCTCTCAGCTCACACCTTTTCAGGTACTCTTGCACTGCCTGAGTTGCCACAGCAGATACCTCAACTCTTACGGAGAAGGGGAGTGCTGCTTTGTGCCATCTTGAGGCAGCGTATGGAAAGGATCAGATGAACTGCACTGTCCTTTGATTGTGCTGTGGCTGAGGCCTTGGGTTGGGATTCAGTGCTGTTCCCCTCTACTTCAGCCACAAGACGTAGTGTTTGATTTTGGGCAAGTCGCTCAGTCTCTCCACACTTTCATCCCCATTTCTTCCGTGTCATTATAGTATCTGGTGTCTCCCTGGTATAGTTATAGTATCTGGTGTATTTTAATGTATGTATCCTCAGACAACCCTTGAGGCAGGGCAGAGCTGTTATCTCCCCTTTCAGGGAAGGAAGCTGGAGGACTGGAAGCACAGGCCAAGGGAGCAACATACCATGCTCATCCCAGAACCCTGTGGCCGTGTCCCAAACTAGTGCTTTGTGGGATGAGGTCCTCCTTCCCCATCGTGCTCACAGATCATCTTAACAGTGCTTGAATTTACTGCCTGGAAAGTACCTGTGAATTTTAAAGCCTGTGTGGGTAGGTAGTTCTTGTGGCTGTTTATCCATCCTCCAGCTGGCCCCCCATCAGTACAGTACTTTTTGTTGTTCTGCCTTTTGTTGATGTAACACTTGTCTAATTGTACCTCTTAGGGGAATTGTTCACGCTAAATTACAGTCATCCTCAGTGAGTTTTGATCTGGCTGAATTTGGCCCATTGCATATAGGGTACGTGTTACCCTACTGAGGTCTCTTCTCTGGCTGTCTAGATAAGTGTTTTACAGAGGTCAAGGGCACAAGAGCAGTGTTTGTGCAGACAGTTTAATTCAGAAAGCCTGGATCAACTTACCTGTAGTTTAGTCTTGCGCTGTTTTCCCCAAAACTTCTTGGTCGTATCATTTATTATGTTTCTTTTTTTTTTCAATTCCAGGGCAAACTTGATGCACTGTGGGCTTTGGTTCGACGAGGCTATGATCAAGTCTCTCTTATGAGACCGCAGCCAGGGGATAAGGTAAGGTGTCACAAACACATGAAATGTCACTTCTCTGTTAGCAGCCACAATGCTTTTCCCTTCCAACAACCCCATCTTTTTTTTTTTTTCTCTCTCTTTTATTTTTTGTGAGCTTGTCTCTTTTCACATTACCCTAAGGCTAAAAATTTGTCACAAGAACCAGAGATTTCAAAATGAGCTAAAATGTTTGCTGTGGCATCTATTTAAAAGTATTGCCCCAGAAGGTCAGCAGTAATGTCTCCGTTGTGATTTGAGCAGACTGAGGAATAAACTGGCCAGTCAAGGTAGTAAATGAGACCTTTTACAGCCCTGTAAGTTCTTAGCCTTGTTCCTGACCACCTGTGTTGAAGTCAAAGGATAGGTTCTTTGTTTGTGGGTTCTGGGGGATGCTGGTTTTGAATTTAAATATGCCGTAGTCATTCTACAAGAGTAATTTATACTTCCTACCCAACCTCAGAAAAATGCATCTCAGATATATTAATAGAGTTAAGTGATTAATGACAGAAGTTGTGAACTGTGTGGGTGATGAAGAAACAAATTACAGTAAAGTTAAAGGAGAATAAAGTTTCTATAAAATTCTGTGCAAAGACACATTTCTTGCTCTTGTCCTATATGTAGCAGAGAGTATCTCTTGTCTTGATAAAGTCTGTGGGCCAAAGGTGGGTCAGGAGTAGATTCCTCCTGGGAGGATGGAGGGAGTCTGTGCTGAAAGGCTCTGAAAAGAGCCACAGAGATGTTTGTGTGCTGCCCCTGCGATACCTTAGTTCAGAGCTCTCTCCTGATTTCCCTGTGAGAGCCTGGCACTGTTACGGTTGTCTCTGTCTTGTTGTTCCTGGGGGAACAACTCCATAAGAATCGAGTCTTGTCATACCTTCAGATTTGTTTTTTTGCAGTGGAGCTATGAAGCAGGAGGACCAAGAAGAGACACCATCTTTCTCTGCCCTGTGGCCCTTCTCTGGCCAGAATCCATACATTTCATTGCCTTTGCCTTCAGGGAAAGGGGTTATAGAGTTACAGAGTAGAGGCTGTAAAGTGCTTTTCTGTGGGTGTGAGTGGTGCAGAGGCCTTTGTGCTAGACATACCTGCCTGGATGACTTTTACACCTAATAACAATATTAAGTATTCTTAATTTGCATGATTTAGATACACTACAGCCCTCCAACTTTTGGCAAAATACTGGTAGGGAATTTGTCTAGTTGTTAACCAAACATACGCAGCTTCAGTATTTAAAGTTTAGTCTCTTCCCTTTTTCTTTTGGTGTGTAAGGAAACTAAGAGAGCAGACCTGGTTTCCTATGCTACTTTGTAAAATGGATTTAACTGTTACACGGAGCTGCCTTTTCAAGGCAGCTGCGCTCGAGACACCTTATTTACTTTTTAAGCACGACCTAGAGCTTCTGAATAGGCTCTTTAGGCCCAGCTGTATTTTGATAGCACTAACATTGTATAATCCGAATCTATCCTCTGCCTTTCACTCCCTCGGTTGGTCCATTTCTATCAGTGCACAGCACAAGGGAGCCTCTGTTCGCCTGCGCGGTCAAGAAACACGCAGGGGGCTGGCTCCAAACAGGGATCCTCAGTTCCTCGCCTTCCAGCTCTGCCGTGGGGAGGACAAGGGACTCAAAAGAGGCAATGTAAAACTGGGCAAGCTGAAGGATTATTGTATCAGGGGGAATATTAGAAAATCAAACGTACATCTGGGAAATAGGGTGGAAAGAATCCTATTGAGTCAGATTTGGTGGAAGAATAGGATCATCTCTGTTCCCTGGCCTGTGAAATTAACTAAAGCTGAAGAATGTTGGAAGTGAAGCAAGAAAATGACTGGGCATCTTTCTGCTGTAAAAAAAAATAGAGGCTGTAATAGGCCTATATTTCAGGGTGAAAGCCCCACCACTGAAATTGGTAGTTTTCGGTTTGGCAAATACCTCAGCAAAGGGTCACAGGACCCTGCTCACTCGACTTCTGCAGGTCACCCCTGGCAGGAGCCTCTTGCACCAGGATGAGACAGCAGGGGATAAACACACACTTAGCTCTACCCCATCATTAGCAGACAGGCTGCTATTAGTGGGATGGCTTTTTGCTGAGCTCTCCGAAGGCATCAGCAGAGGGGTAGAGAGTTGAAAAAGGGGCCAGCAGCTCTCCTGTAGATTATCTGGGCTTTCTTACTTGAAGTAATGTACAACAGTGAAGGCTTCATCAGCATTTGTGCTACTGTTCATAGAATCATAGAATCATATGGGGTTGGAAGGGACCTCTGGAGATCATCTAGTCCAACCCCCCGCTGGAGCGGATCTACCCAGAGCACGTTGCACAGGAATTTGTCCAGGCAGGTTTTGAATGTCTCCAGAGAAGGAGATTCCACCACCTCTCTGGGCAGCCTCTTCCAGGACTCTACCACTCTCACAGTAAAGAAGTTCTTCCTCATGTTTAAGTGGAACTTCTTAAACAACTTATTAAACAACTATTGCAGTGATGGATCCCATAGAGCTAGGCTGTTGTTCCTTCTTCCACCAGAAATTTGGGGGTTTGAGGACCAGCAGTTGCTCTTCTTGCCCAACAAAGGGATTAACAACTCTGAGGTGGGGACACTGCTAATCTGGCAACAGGGGGTGTGCCAGAGTGGCCACATGGGTTTGCAAGATGTGTGTTGCTCAGGCTACTCAGGCTGCCTTGAGGACTTCCCCATCACCTCTGCGTTGGTGTCCTCCTCAGCTTAGTTATGACCTTGCAGGGGGCTGCTGCGAAGTCTGGAGTTTGGGAAATACTAATGTCTGGCTATCTTGAAGTATCTCATAGAACCCACAGCAGCTGGTGGGGCAGGTTGTCAATAGTCTCTGCAAAGGGAACTTTCAGGCTCTTCCCTTTGGCCCAAAGGATCTGAAGTGGGGCTGTCACCAACGCCAGCACGCCAGCATTAAAAGCCCCGATATGTGCAGAGAAGAAGGTGAGATGCTTCTTTCAAATGGTCTGCTTAGTTGCTGCTTTCAGCAAATCCATTCCATTTTGCATTTCAGCACATAGTGCCACAGGAAATTCTCAGAGGCTTGGTTTACCGAAAACCTCAACTAAAAAAACCCTACATTTTTCCCCCCAGGCAGAGTTGCTCTTGTTTACTTTAAAGCTTTAGAAAGTGATCTCATTTATGTCAGTGAAAAATTACCTGCAGCAGAAAGTGAGAGCATAGACTGGATTTTGCTCTCACCATCACCCTTGTATACTTGTGAGACTTTACTTAGAAAATAGTTATGTTTTAGGAGTACTACCCTTTGCACGTGCAAAGCCTGGGAACGGGCACTAGAAGGCTATTGTACAAGAACCTGAAAGCCTCTTTCTCCTTCTCCATTCCATAAAACTGAAAGTAAAAAGGCTGCTGTGCAGCCAAAAAATTTCACAAACTGTAAGCTGCTGGTCATATTTGAAGCCAGGACTTCTGGGTCCTTTCAGGTTCTCACCATTGAGTCGTTGTGTGACTTTGAACAAGGCATGGCAGCTGGAATGTTAAACACCAGGCTCTGAAATAAGAAGAACAGGAGTATTTGGGTTCCTTATTCTGTGTGTCCCTTTCAAAGTAATCACTCATAAGCTGATAGGTTTGTTAAAGCTCCGAAGGTCAGATTACCCTCCAATTTTTGATTGATTCCTTGTCATGCTGACCATAACATCTATGTACCTTACTTCTCCCGCCCGCAAAACAATCCTGAGAAGACAGTATTTACCTTCCTTACAGCTGTGAGGTTTAGTTAAGGCTTCCCAGGCACTTGGGACTCCCCAGGTGAATGGTGGGACATCAAGCCTATGGATCATTAATGACTAGTAATTATTTTCTGGCTGCTGCCCACGGGTGGTCAGCAGTTTGAACGCAGCCCATGGGGAGGGCAGTACCCGCATGTCACTCCGTGCTGCCTACGTAGCAGTGCTATTTAGAGCTCCTACTAATTACTTCTTTTCAAGACTGAGTAATGGCCTTTAACAGGTTTACCTGCCACTTGCTTGGAGATGTGTTGTAATCGCCCAAGTAGTGATTGGCAGAGGTGCAGAGGGTGCTGGAAAAGCAACACCAGGCTCCTTCACGCTGTATTTGTCAGAGACTGCTGCCTGGTTCTGGGACTTTTCTCCCTTTGCTTAACCTTGCTGGATCCAATTATCTTCATAAGCTGCTGAAAATTAAAGAGATGGAGACTTTGCCTGCCACAGTAGGTGATCTCACTTTGTCACTTTCAATGAAAATGTGAGACATGTAGCCCCTATTTTACTCTTTTTTTTTTCCTTTTTGCAAAGGAGACCAGTATCTCTAGGGTTCATTCCTGCTGTAGCAGGCATGGCACGGAGAAAAAGAGTTCCCTGGTGTGGGACTAGCATCCTAATGCACAGTTCCCAGGATGTTCCGTCCCTGGAAGTGTTCAAGGCCAGGCTGGATGGGGCTTGGAGCAACCTGGTCTGGTGGGAGGTGTCCCTGCCCAGGGCAGGGGGCTTGGAACTGGATGATCTTTAAGGTCCCTTCCAACCCAACCCATTCTATGTGCTAAGCACTGTGACTGGAAAGATATAATTGGTGACAAATGAGTTTCCCATCCTGCAAGAAGCCCCCATAAACTGGCATTGCCTCTCACTTATGCCAGGATCATGTTATTTCTGACATGGAAGAAGACTTCACAAATGGACCCTGGGTGCAAATCCTGCTTAGCACAGGCTACACAACAGGATGAAGGATCAGCTTTGTCATTAAGACACTGAGCTGTCACTTTGGGGACCCTGGCTGTAGCTGATGTAGGTTGTTCTTCACTCCTGTTGTACTGAACTTCCACGGTGATAAATGAGATGAACAGTAAATTCTAGGAGGGTGAGTGCATGGTCCTAACAGCTCTCTGAGCACTTCATAGATAGACTCTGTTAGGTAGACAGAGGGCTATTCTGCTGCTTCTAAAGCATGTGTACCACTTTGATATTTCTTTGGTATTTATGGTAAAGAAAAAGGTTCACCAGGTCTGATTCTCAGGTTGTTTTTCTTTTCATAGGGAATGTGACTTTGGGATAAGGACTGTTGTTTTTTGGCAGCGCCCCGGATCAGTGCTGAACCTTACCTTTCCTTGTCTCAGTTGGATTGCTGGGACCTGTGCATCCCTCATTGTCTTCTGAGTCGGGTGACAGTCCAGAACTTAACCTACCCAGCTGTGGGTTTACCATCTACTTGCTCTGGGTAGCAGCAAATCCATTTAGGAGCCAGTTGCCCAGAGATGGGTTGGGGATACTTGTGTCTGTTTTCAGACTCTGGACAAAGAGGCAGCTTGTCTGTGTGCTGGGCCAGGATCTTACCTTTTGGGTTGAGGCAAATTAAAGTAATAACAATTTTCACCAGAAATCTGAGAATCTCCATCATTATCCTTATCCCTAGGTGGGTGAAGAGCATTGTGCTCTTCCTCTGTGCTTACCATAATCACAGCTTGCTTCTGAACAGACAATCAAACAATTCACCCTGGAAAGCACAATGACACTTAATTACAGTTTGAGCAAGACCAGTTATGGTCCTCTGTGGCCTAATTTGCTCTTCCCAGCAAGCTGCCAATATCTCAAGGCTGAGCCTGTTGCACCCAGCAGATGTTTGTTGCTCTCGTTGCTATGCTCCAAAGTCCTCCCCGTTCGAGGTGATGGACAAATGGAATCTCTTCTTCCCTGAAAATGCCGAAGGAAAGAGATAAATCTTTTGCAAACCAACTACTGTTTGTTTGTTTGTTTGTTTTTTTCTTGAACCACATTCTAGTCTGGTAGTCTGGTCAGCATTCAAGTGTGGAAATGAATGGTGCTGTGGTTAAAAGAAGGGATGTGAGTCACGAGTCCTGAACTTGTAAATACCTTTTAATTTTTTTCTCCCCCCCCTCCCCCCAAAGCTGCTGCATAACCGTGGGTAGATGACATGACCTGAGAGTGGCTCTCCTCACTTCCTCCGTACTGGGAGCCTCATCCATAAAAGCTGTCAGAAAAGAGGAAGGCAGTAAATTGTGCATTTTGAGCGCAGATTTAGGTTAAGATATTTTTCTCAGGTTTGGGTGGGATTTGGTCTGGCGTTGACTGTATTTTGAGATCAGTACTGAATATAAAGTATGCCTGATGGACCCTTAACTTTGATTATGTCTGGTGTTATCCTTTTTTATTCCCTTTACCATTTCAGCTTTTTTAGGGCTCAGACTCAACAGGGCTTAGCTATGGAACCACACGTTACTTCAGCCACAACCTCAGCAAGGTCCAAGACATGTGATGTTTTGTGCATTCCTGCAAGATGTCTTGTGACTCTGGCCATTCTTCCGGGAGGTCTCTGTAGCCCTTTGCTGCATTTTCCTGCTCAGGCAGGGCTGGGAACAACGTGCAGCTCCCTGCTGAATGGATTGTGATAGAAATTGTTTGAAAAGCTCTGTCCTCAATAGTGGGCTGGATTCTCCTGGTACCTTTCCTTGTGTGCCTGAGCGGGAATAGCGGTATCAGGTGTGTGAGAGCTGGATGGTGGGGATGTGCTCACCACAAAGTTTATTTTACTGAAGGGTCCTGGTCCCCGCTTAAAAGACTGATTTTTCTTGGCTGAGCTGTTCCTCCTTCAGATTCCTCAGTATTGGCTGGTTTCTCCAGGGGGAAGCTGGAAGTAACCCACTTCTCTTCAGTGTGTTCCTGCACTGGTCCTCAAACTAACAGAGTGGGCTGCTCCCAGAAATCCATCCCTGGCTTCAGGCAGTGCCATGCACAGTTGAGACTGTGAACTGAGGAGCAGTGTGTGCAGATGTGCGTGAATTGGGAACCTATCAGTACTCGATTGTAGTCAGCTCTCGGTATTCTGATTAAAGAAGCTTCAGAAACCTGGGATAGTGCAGCTATTAACCCTACTGCAGAACGGTTCCTATCGGTATCCTAATTCCCTAGTAGGTCTGGGTACCGTTTTCCAGATCACTCTTTTGGTTTTGGCTAAAAAACTGCATATATTCCATGTTAGTGGAATTAGCTGAAGTTGAAAAAATACCTTTGAAAAAATATGACTATTTTCAATTTATTATTTTTAAACACCTTTTCCATGTGAAACTCAAAGAAAAGATGTTTTGAATTGAACAACAAACGTGTTTCAAGCCCAAGTGAAACTTACTTTGACATATTTCTTCTGCCTGAAAAACGAAGGCTTTTGGTTGTTGTTGACTTTTTCCTCGGCCGGCAAGTGAACCGAAAGATGACTTTGATTGCCACTGTTACGTGTGGTGCATGCCATGGGGCTCTTTGTGAGTCTGCCCTGGCAACCCACCTCCCTCGTCCCCTGGGGGATGCCCTGGATGGGGTTATCACACCCTTGGTGTCAAAAGAAGATCTCCTGTGCTTTCCTCCTCCCACCACCCCCACCCCATAAATCCTGCTTTCTCAGCTATTTGGCCTTACTTTCTGTAACGTCTCTCCCTGGGGCTGCACCAGTGAGCCAGTGACCGAGCCTCATGGGTGGTTTAAGTTTGTTTGCTAAAAAGTCAGAGAAAAGGCAGAAAAGTTGCTTATAGGGTGTCTTTGTGGGCTGCGTGAAGGATCCGCACGTGCTTCAGCTGCTTTTAAATATCACTGCCCCTTCCTGGATCAGGACATGTGTCTTGTTTAAAATTGTGTTACCTCCCACACCTTAAACCTCAGTCTAATCCCAGCTGGCTCCCACTGTGCTCTAAACAGAGTTTGCTGCTGCTGCTAGGATCATCCCTGTGCCTCTGCACTCATCGTTTTGCAATTTTCAGCTTGACTTTGTGACATACCTAAGGCCATAATAGGGGCCTCGCTCTTACAATAGGAGTGATTCACAAGGCAGTGATTTCTTTCCCCTCCAATAACTCCACCTCAGAAGGAGGGAGCAGCAGTGATAGGAGTTTACTTATAGAGAGGCCAAATAACCCACTGGGTAAAGAAAGGGCTGAACTGATTTTCCCTTCTAAAAGCAGTGCTAAAGGAAATAATTATTATTATTCCCATTGTTGGACGCTGCCATTGGACCTTGCTTTTAAAATCCTCCTCTCTTCAGGTCAAACTAATTTTCTCTTTTCATAGTTTTGGTTTACCATCATTTTAGGCATCAATGTTGAGCTGCCAGATAGATTCCCCAGAAAATTGTTGTTGACAAGAGTACTTATTAAACTGGAAGATATTTAAAGAGCCAGATTCTCACATAAACAAATACTTTATATTGATGATACCTAATGTTTTGATTTGAGACCTAATAACTGAAAATGGCTTCATATAAAAATTAATTACAAGTTAATAAAATGATTGTTAATGCTTAATGCCATAACCACAGTATAATTAATGGTGACGATTAAAATTTAATTGTTAAATGGTGCAATTAGAAAATAATTATAAATTACATATTTACTGACCTGAAAGTGTGAACAGCCACCAGACTGCTGATATGGGAATCTCTGACGTTTCTAATACTTCATTTTTCAACACAAAACCACTATCTCAGTCCCAAATGTAAGAGTTGGGAGTTAGTGAAAGTTACTTGAATATGCCTGAGAACCAGGCAGGCTTAGGTTTTATGTGACAAACTGTTTCAGCAGCTCCCTAATTTCTAGCCTGTGTGCTGCAGGGTAATCAGTGCAATTCCCAGGAAATCCGTGAAGGTTGTAATGAGCCGTGACATGTTCAGCGCGCAGCCAGCAGGAAGCAGTGCAGTGTGAGGAGGTTTATGGCAAAGCCCCATGCTCACAGATCCTGCCTCTCCAGGAGCCAGCTGCTGGTCCTGACACTTGCCCAGGGAACCCAGATAATGGGAACTCTGCACAATCTCCGTTCAGCTCTTTATCCATAAAATTACTGTATCCATAATCTACCTCATTCATAAATACATTTGCTAAACAAGTTTCCCGTCCTGTTGCTGTTTTAGGATAGCTGTTTCTGCTGGAACGCTTTTGTTCATTATTAGAGGATGGGGATTGTCCTGTCCTCTAATTTTTCCAAGATTCAGCTTTTTCAAAAGTCACTGATCCTGAAGATATATATCCCATTGGTTTCTGGGTGTGTAGATCAAAACCTTCCCTGAGCTGAAGTGATTCTGACTTCTTGCAGGTGCTCACTCTCGTGGTTTTGTAGATAGCCTAAAACCCAAAATCTATTATTTCGAATTTTAGGAACTTTAGGAAGGGAAGCTATGTTCTGACAAACCATGTCCCTGGCAAGCTGGCAGAGTCATCCCAGTAACATCCGTAAACAAAACTGGGGAGAAAGGTGACTTTGAGCCCAAGGAAATCGTGTTCATTTCAGATTTGAGCATCCTAAATGTGATCACGGACCATGTAATACTTCTGACTGGGAGCTACTTTATTTTTTTAAATTTAGCGGTCCAGTGTTTTGGAGTGCTACGCTCAAACTTTAAAGGAATGATTTTATTTGAATCCATTCTAAAATGTAGAGGGCAAGTATCATATTCTTGCAAAGTCAAAGACCAAGAAATTTCAGTAAATGTTTAAGTGTATCCTCCCCAGTCAGATACCCTCCTCTGCAGCACTGGGACTCCCCAGGTAAAACCCAGGGTGAATGAAAACTCAAGGAACACTTGTAACAGGAAGGATATCTTTTATTAGGTCAACTAATGCAGCTAAAAATAAGAAGCAGGCATACTTTTGTGCACAGTCTGGCATGCACAGGGATGAAACTGGGTTTGATTTTTGTTAAATAAACACCAACGCGTGTATTAAAATGAACAGAGAGAAGGGACAGCTACTGGCAGAGGGAACAGAATTTTTAAATTCTTTTAGCTGAAGTGCTCTTGGTATTGTGGGTGAAGAGACTTGCCCGTGGCACTCTTCAAATTGCC
Organism: Gallinago undulata; assembly: GCA_026546715.1. Taxonomy (NCBI): domain Eukaryota; kingdom Metazoa; phylum Chordata; class Aves; order Charadriiformes; family Scolopacidae; genus Gallinago; species Gallinago undulata. The sequence goes on along the minus strand of JAOTQQ010000002.1, from coordinate 19,057,315 downwards.
TGGATCCTTCTAACAGTTGTTCCTTTCCATTGCAAACTTGCTGAGCAGTGGCTAAAGATTTTGGGGAATGAGCACTAGGGAATGATGTACTGAGCACTGTGACGACACCAGCCCAGAAACGAGATGCGGTGGCTTTCAAGAGGTCCCTCCCTTCCTTCCCCTCCCCTTAAACCACACACAAAAACACATCATAGGTGGTCGAGGAGGCACTGCCTGGAAGCACAAAGTGTTGCACATGTGATTGTTACACTGGGATAAAAGCTGGAGTTGGGAGAAGGGCAGATCCCGCTGCTTCAGTATCTGGACTTTTTGAAAAGCCAGTTTGGCAAGCAGCACGACGAGAGCCTAACAAGTGGAGGGACATATGGGGAGGCAAAACAATTGTGCATGGGCGAGAGTGTGCAGATGTGAGCTGAAGTCAGGGCGTAGCTCCATATGGCGCCCGGCTGACCTTCAGGTGGTGCCTGAACGACGGGTCGCCCCGTCCCAGGGATGCTGTGCTGGGAACGGGGCTGAAACCAGCCAGAACGGGATTTACACACATCATCTCCTTCCCACAAGACAATAAAGCAGCTCCCGACAGCTGTTGTGCCTGAGATCATCGTGGTGTTGCCGCACCTTGCAACTCTTGACTCCTTCCCCAAAATTTTTGATTTACACTGTGCTTCAGGGGAAGAAGTGCTGTTACCACCACTAAAGTGCTGGTGGCTCTTAATCCCTCTTAATCCCCTGTGCAGGGAGAGCATGGGTGACTGTGCAGATTTCTGTCCGTGTTCGCTATGGTTTAATATGTTTTAATGCTTTATATGCCTAAAGTTAATCCTTTCAAACACAGGATATTAAAAATCCTGCGGTTGGCGTGTTTATTTGAGAAATGACACGGATTTTTTTGGTAAACTAACACCAAAGGGATGTGCACGTTAGGTAGAATAGCTGTGGTACTCAGTTATTAGGAAAGTGATGAGTGGAGGGCTTAATTCCCCAACCTAGAAATCCTTTAATGAAACATGCCTGATAAATCCAAACTATTATTTATGATCATGTTTTTCTCCCTTTCCCTTTGGGCTGCTAATCCCGACTCTGGCTAAGGGTTCGACCTCCTTTTCTCGATGGCTGCTCAAAGTGCTCAGGAGGGTTTGCTCCCGTATTCACCAGAAGTCTTTGATTTATGAGAGGGCATCCTAACACCGATAATCTTTTGTGAGGAAGTGTCACAATACATACATCGATCACCCGAGCCTCTATCTGTCAGACTCTCCCAACCCAACCGTATTTTTCGTGACACAATGCGGCGCGTGGCCTTTAAATTCCCCATCTGTCTGACAAATCAGCGAGTGTGGCAGAAACTGGCAGCAGTTTGACGTCGCCTATCACTTTAACTGAGGTGAAAGTAATGCAAACAGATTTGTGGGATCCCCTTTGATTATAGACTATGAATATATTTGGAATTGATGGTTGGGGGAGAGACACAGCGGAGAGGCAGGAAAGGCTCGTAGGCAAAAGCATTAGTGTTGGGTTTGCAGCTTTGCATTTACTATGAGGGAGATTCTGTTCTTAATTTTCCTTCCCCATATGGTGCATCTCATCTGAGTATTTCTAATGTTATTGATGTTTTTTTTTTCTTCTTTTTTTTTATCCTGGGCAGTTATTTAGCTCTTCTGTACTCCTAACTTTACAAATATCAAGGCTGAATCTTTTCAAATGTATTTGCAGTCCAGCTGGTAAATATATCTGTAAGGTTTGTTGCATGGCAGTAAATACTGCTGAATTCCCAAGTGTGCTCTGGATACAGTGGAGCGCACAGTGGTTTCTGGTGGTGACCTTCAGGACAGCGTGGACTGAATGTTACATCTTTGGATGCAGTGAATCCTATAGGATAAAGATCTCGAAGAGCAGCCTGGCCCCTCTGCTTGTAGTCCCTTTGCTTAGCTGCTGCTGAGTCAAAACACTTGCATTTTATGAATCATGAATTTTTCTTTTCCCTCTAGGGAAGGTGCATAAACTTCACCCGGGTGAAATCGGATGGAACCTCTGCCCCTTACAGCCCGCCGCCAAAGCTGCCACGGCGTGATGATGTTCCTCTCAACAACGCTCCGAGGAATCCTCCTCCTCCTCCGGTGTCTCTGCAGCCCCCTTCCAGGCAGCCTCCTCCTGGACCCCCCCCATCCCGAGCACCCCCTGGACCTCCTCCCTCCCGCCCGCCCCCACAGCCCATGGCTTAGAGCGCAACAAAACCCCGATCGACAACACATGTCCCTTTGCTGAACACGGCATATTTATTGAGTATTGGTTTACAGTTAAAAGATATCAGAATTTGTTGCTGGTCAGCAAAAAAAAAAACCAACAAAAAAAAACAAAAAAAAATTGCCACGTGTCAATTTTAGTGTATGAATATATTTATACCACACGTGCTGAGTAAGCGTTCAGTGGATAGATTCAGAGCTATGGGGTATAGAAACAAACCAAAACGATCATCTAGACACAGCAGCAGCTTTTGTATGTATACATTTGAAGATGTATTTACATATGACATTTGTCTGACTTGCTACGTCGGACCCTTCAGTAATAACTTTAGTGGGTGCCCGTGCATCAGCTCTCCCGATCGCTGCCGCCTGCAAGTTGGTTTTAAACGTAGTTCATTGAGGAATTTGCTTTTTTTTTCTTTTTTCTTTTTTTCCCTGCGACAGTTAATAGGGAACAAGAATTGCAAAGATAACTTTCTGCCTTTGATTCTGCAGGTCAAATTTCCACGGAAGTTTATAGGACGGCTGTAACAATGACAAGGTAAAATGAGACTATGTGCCAATAACCTGCCAAGAGCAATCTAGCAGAGAAGAGAGGTATCTTTTTTTTTTTTCCTGAGAAAATCAGTTTGGAGCCTGCTCTCTCTGCCTGTGTTTAGATTTGGTTGCATAGAATCACCACTGAAGGGCAGATAATCGGTTCTGGAAAGGCAAACCTTGTTCAAGACCTGGGTTCGGATTTGTCCAAAGTTCAGAGGTATTTTGAGAAAAAAACATTTTGGCTAGGTGTTTAGTTTTTGTTTGCAAAAAAAGTGGTCTAAATTGGAGCAAACATATGTGCAGTTTGAGCATGAATGCTGTGATACACAAACAGCACGTGTTAGTTATATCAGCAGCGCTGAGGGACTGATTTGAGATAAATTTCTGAATTTGACTGAAATGAGATAAATGACTGAAATGAGATAAATTTCCTTTTGATCTCACTGCCAGGCAGAACTAGATCCTCTTGTGATTCCAACCTGAGTTCCTCCGTGAGGAGCTCTTCCTTTAGGCAGCCCAGGTGCCACCTGTATGGAACCTTGCAGTCTGCCTGGGGTTGAGAGGCACGGCGTGACGTGTCGGTAGGAGCTTCTACCCCTGGTGTAAAACATGTTTGCTAGAGGATTTCCCAAACGTTGGGACTGCTCCTCCTTGCCCTCGATTCCCTGTGTCATCAGAGAGTGATGTGAGCACCCACACAGAGGTGGGGATTTTTGACGCGGGACTGTGGGACAGCCCACGGAGAGTGTTCACTGAGCAACACCCGAGCGGGCTGTGCCCAGATCATTCCCTAGAGAATCAAAATAACACCCGAGCTTGCTTTTTTCCTCCACTGCTGCCCGTCACGTTGTACTGGAGAGGGTGGTTGCTGGATCGCTTTGGCGCTGGCTGCGTTATTAGGATAGTTGTAGAAATGATGTTTATGTTGCGTTAGGACACAGCATATACCTATCTCTCCATCTGGGTGTGTAGCACATCACAGTGGTTATTGGCACATAAGTCCAGGATAAAACACTGGCTGTATTGGGCAGTTGCTCCAGATTCAAGGCCTCTTCCTGCAGTCGTTACAGGCGTAGAAAGCTGCACTGCTACAATTAGAAATCAGGCTTGCCTTTTTCCAGTGGGAGCCCCACTTGCAGAACTCCGTACCAAGCTCTCATCCGTCTCTGCTGACCCCTGGGACATGCCGTGTGTACGCAGCCCAGGCTGTCACAGATAAACTCAGAAGAACCACAGAGCCTCGTCCTCCTCTTGCACTGCTCCGCTCTCTTTGAGTTACGCTCTTACCTCATGTGTATTGGTGCAGGTAGTGGAATCACACCCGTGGGTGCCAGCTGGGCTCGGAGCTCTTCCTAACTCAGGCCTGAGCCAGCAGAGCACTTCTGCATGCATTAAAATGTCCTGCAGGTCAAGAGGAACATCCTTATGCCCGAGTACTTTGCTGACCTGTGACCTCATCGTTATCAGAAGGGAGAATTGAGATGCGCTTAACCCTGTCCTCACTCTTTTTAGTCACTTGAATAGGGTCTGCTTAATTTGGTCCGTAAGACTGGCTTTCTGGTTGGAGGAGAGACGAGTGTGTGTGTGGGAACTGGGTAGGTTTTTGGTTGGTTTTTCTTCCTTTACAAAAAAGGCTGGGAGAGTCGCACTCCTGTGAACGGACCGGCCGTGTGGCAACACACACACGGTCAGCACTTCATCCTCTCCCCTTCAGCTGAAAGATGAAAATAAAACACATCAGTTTTTCCACCAGTGGAAGTTTTTCCACCAGTGGAAGAAACAGGGTGACTCCAGTGATGGGGTAGGGACCTGGACGTGGGGGAAGGTGCTTTACAAGCAGAGATCATCCCCTGACGTTATTTTGTGTGGCTCTAAAACCAGTTGCAATATGGATGTACGGTTGAACCTTACAGCCTCTCACGTTGGCTGTCTAAGAATAATTAGCCATCGAATGCTAACGAGGAATTGAAACGACAGAGGGAAAATAAACCCGATTCCCCTGCCAGAACAAACCGTGGCGTTTGAGGTTTAGTGGTTTGTGGGATTGGGGCAGACCCGCTGCTCGGTGGGTGCCGCGTCTCTTGTCAGTCGGTGGGGATGAGATCAAAACAAAGGTGGAGCTCACAAATGAGGTAATTTGCTCTATAAGCAAGGAAAACTTGCTTATAGGATTGGTATCTGCAAATAAAGTTGAATTGATGGCTCAGGAGTAAACTTTAGCTCATGAAAAAGCCTGGCAGCCAGATTTCATATTGCCTTGCACCCGTACAGATCTTGAGAGGGGTCAGTAGAGCCCTTGCAGATTTGTGTTGATGTTGGTGTCGGTAGAATTGGTGATAATTGGAGGTGCTGGCTTAGGGAGGGCTTCTCCCAATGGCTCATCCAACGTGCCTGTTGGGTACGGTTGAGAGGAATATTCTCCCTTGCTGGAATAGCCAGTCTTGTGGAGATTACTGACATTTTTTGCATAACTTGCAAGTGCAGCAAGGGTAGGAGTGGTGTGGGCTTCCAGGTGATCAGTTCCATATACGATAGAGCAGGAAGCACCATGAATTTGAAAATCAGATTCAGCATAAAGGTATTTAAAAGACGGGTAGACATAGTGCTTGGAGACATGGTTTAGTGATGGTTTTATCAGAGTTAGGTTGATGGTTGGACTAGACGATCTTAAAGGTCCCCTCCAACCTGGGCAGTTCTATGATTCTATAAATGGAGCTCCTGGCATTTTCACTACATAAAATTAAGCATTTGGGGTGTCGCTCCAATTCTGGCTGCAGCTCTGTGATGGGAGGGCTGCAGGATTGGTTTAGTTTGCCGGAGAAGTGGGAGGAAGGAAGGGATGAATTACCTTTTGGCCAAGGGGGCGGTGGTGAATATTCTGCTCTGGGGACAGAAGGGCCTTTTGGCTGCGCAGAAACGTGGTCGGTTCGCGGTGATCTCGGGCACCACGACAGCCCAGAAGGAGAAACCTGTTGTTATTTTACCGTCTGAGCTTGATCCTTACGTGGTGTCAATCAGCCACGGGCCGACTGAAGTCCCTCTGGGCGGTGTCCCCGTGTGCTTGTGCATCAGGTGTGATCACAGGACTTAACGCTGCTGAGAAATGTTCTCCCGTGGGACGATGCCCATCCCTTTCAGCGCGTGGCATCACTTGAAAGTGGTGGAAAGCAAGTATTTAGAGAATCCGAGAGGAAAAAAAAAAAACAATGTGGATTCCGGGGACCTTTGGCTCCCACGTAGCACAGATGTGAAGAGGACACAAGGTGGGGAGGGAAGCCCCATGGGCTTCAAGCTGATGGAGAACCGCCTTGATCAAAGCATATTTATGGCCATCTTTCAACCTCAGTGCGTGTCTTGCCATCTGTGGGAGTAACCTGCAGAGCAGACGGGCCTGAACGTGAAAAGGGAGGGGTGGAAGGGGGGGAAGAAGAAAGGAAAAGAATGAGCTCCTCTTTCTGAATGAGCGAGCATAACGATGACTGACATTATTTCATGAACTGTACCAGTTCAAACGCGTCTGCACCTGGTGCTCCTCAAGGCTTTTTACTCCTGTTGGCCCTTAGGCAACGCGATGAGTAGTATGCTTTCTCTCTTTAATCGTTTTGCTGGTTTTGTTGTTGTTTTGTTTTTTAAAAAAACACATTTCACTGAGAAGACAGCCCTACTTCTGTAAATATAGAGTTTAATTTGGAGGAGACAGCACACTTCTGGATGTTACTGCTGGACAGTTATTTATTAAAAGGGGCTTAAGGTGAATAAATACAGGTGGCTCAGGATACATGCATGCAAGTGTGATAATGCAGTATAGCATTTTCAGTTCTCTGTAGTTTTGGGGGATTTTGGGGTCTTCCTAGTCTGTTTAGAAGTTTGTTACTGATCTGATACCTTTGAATAATGCAATAGAGATTCCTAACGTATAACAGTGCTTGAACAGATGTGTAGATTATGGTAGATTTTTCATTTTTTTTAGAGGGGAGGGGATAACGAAGGAGAAATGTTTTCATTTTTTAAGGGGGAAAATAATGTACTGTACAAAAGTTTTTGGGTTTTTTTTTTTTTAGAAAAAGATGTGTGTTTTCAGAAACAGTGAGGATGTGGGCTGATAGACAGCCAGGTCATGGAGATGAGCGACGAAAGGAGCAGCTGGGATTTTTTGAGGGACAGAGAAGTTTCACGTGGGAGTGGGGGGGGGTTTGTTACTGGTACATGTGGTACAAATTTTTGTAACTGACGTGCTGCTTCTGTGTTATAATCGTATAACCTTTATGCATTTTATTGCGCCTGCTCCGTGTTTTGTTTTGTTTTGTTTTGTTTTTTTTCTGAGAAAAACCTTGCAAAATGTAATGCCTGCATGCAAATGTGGGAGATGTAGCCAAAGTCTTGTAATCCAACATAATGTAGTCTTAATGGATTCAAAATCACCAATAAAAGTGCTTACTGGTTAAACACGACGGAGAATTTCATGGCGGGGTCATTTTAAGAGGGGGTAAGCTTGTGTGTCCCTGGTTTCTAATCAGCTTGGCCATCATCCAGGAGGAGAACGTGGGGTTGGGCTGTAAGAATTCCTGTCCCCAGGTTGCCACTGATTCATTAGTCGACTTGAGGCTATGTTCTGTGCCTCAGTTTCCTGTTTCTAGCCCAAAAATTTCAGTCTTTGCCTGATTCAAAGGTTGGGCATTGTTTGTTGGAAGCCCTTTTAGATCCCAGGGAGCAGAGTGGAAACGCTGAGCAAATTTGACTGGGGTCAGTGCTCAAGCAGTGATTGACACACGGGGCAGGACCAGGACTTACTGCTCTGTCTAGAAAAGTCATCCGACGTGTAGAAACAACAAAGGAGAAGCCACGCAAGAGAAGATGCCAGAGCTGAAGGCTTTAGCAAAGAGAGCAGATGGATTCTGCCCCTCTGCTCTGGGGACACCCCACCTGGAGCACTGTGTCCAGCTCTGGAGTCCTCAGCACAGGAAGGACATGGACCTGCTTGAGCGAGTCCAGAGGAGGCCACGAAGATGCTGCAAAGGCTGGAGCCCCTCTGCTGGGAGGACAGGCTGAGAGAGTTGGGGTCTTCAGCCGGGAGAAAAGGCTCCAGAGAGACCTTAGAGCTCCTTCCAGTCCCTAAAGGGGCTCCAGGAGAGATGGGGAGGGACTCTTGATCAGGGAGGGGAGCCACAGGATGACAAGTGAGAGTTTTAAACAGAAAGAGGGGAAATTTAGGTGAGATCTCAGGAAGAAATTCTTTGCTGTGAGAGTGGTGAGACCCTGGAAGAGGTTTCCCAGAGAAGCTGTGGCTGCCCCATCCCTGGAGGGGTTCAAGGCCAGGCTGGATGGGGCTTGG
>JAOTQQ010000002.1:19006534-19030751 GCA_026546715.1 Gallinago undulata | reverse complement strand
AAGGCCAGGCTGGATGGGGCTTGGAGCAACCTGGTGTGGTGGGAGGTGTCCCTGCCCAGGGCAGGGGAGTTGGAACTGGATGATCTGTAAGGTCCCTTCCAACCCAACCCATTCTGTGATGGCAATGAACTAGGGAAGGTTGTCTGAATACTTGAATTGGGATTTTTGGTCTAGTCTCAACTTACTCAGTGTTTATGTCTTATTGTTGCTCCCCATAGGGACTGATGAACAAGCTATAATTGATGTCCTAACCAAGAGGAGCAATATGCAGCGTCAACAGATTGCCAAATCCTTCAAAGCACAGTTTGGAAAGGTTCTTCCTAAACAGGACCATATTCAGTCACAGTTTCACAGGATGTAGTAAATGGGTGTGCAGTTCACGCTGCAAGCGTGGTGTAAACCATGCACAGGTCTTTTACAAATAAGTAGATTAATATTTATTTATAAGGCCTGGAGTGAATGTGTGAAATTGTGGGGTTTTGTTGTTGGAAAACCTGGTTTTCTCCCAACGAGTCCAACTTTATTTTCTGACCAGAAATATTTTTAAAAAATCAATTTTTACTAAAAGCATAATTTATTGCTTTCAAAGCTATTAAAAAACTCGATAGCCTTCTGAGTGGCATTTTGAGTAAAATATCAGTTTGTTTTGAGGCCTTTCTAAATGCCAAAGAAAGTTCAACTTAGACTTATTAAATTATATTTGTTTGGAAATTCTGAAAATGAAAACAAACTGCTGTTATTGACAACCATGTTTTCCTGCAGCTATCTTTCTGTCTTTGCTAAAATCTTACTTTTATTGGGAAAAACTCTTCCACCAGATGTACTCCAGAGCTAGTTCTCTGAGAGTCACAGTTAAAGAGGTGGGGAAAGAAGGAAATATGTTGGAAAATAGCAATATAGACTCTTGGGTCAGTATAGAAACAGGGGGCTCCAATGACCCTTGCTGCAAGGGGGGCTGCTATGCAAGGGAGGTGGGGGACAAGTATGGGACAATGGATAGAGTGCTTGCACCCCACTAAAACAGGGTGAGTCGTACCCTAAAAACTTGCATTATAGTGGAAGGAAAGTTGGTAGTCTATCTTCAAGTCTATCCAAGGTGAGGCTGGATGGTTGCTTGGAGCAACCTGGTCTGGTGGGAGGTGTCCCTGCCCAGGGCAGGGGGGTTGGAACTGGGTGATCTTGAAGGTCCCTTCCAACCTGAACCATTCTATGATTCAAACAGACTCTATGTCTGATTCTGCAGAAGTCCTGGGTGCCTGTTCATGTGCAGGCTTTGGGAATTGGCTGGGTGAAGCTCCATCCCTTGCTCAGTTCAAGCCTTCAGCTGCCTGGTTCTGCTCGCTCAGTTAAAGAGGGTGGAGGGAGCTTTTCCTCTTCCCTACTCTGCTGCAGAATTAATTAGTACCTGGGAGAAGCTTGAGTAATGGGACAACAGGGAATGTGGAACTCCCCTTTTGGAGTTAGGTGTCTCTTTCAGTCCCAGGACCTTTTCTAATAAACTGACAAGACAATATTGTCCTTCAGCTTCATTGCTGTATGCCATGGGGATTGACACAGCCCCGGGCAGTAAAGAGGTCCTCTGAGGCTTTTTATGTAACTGTGTGGTGTGTGTTTAACAGGACCTGATTGAAAGCCTGAAGTCTGAACTGAGCGGTGACTTCGAGAGGCTCATGGTAGCCCTCATGTACTCCCCGTTCAAGTATGATGCCAAGGAGCTCCATGATGCCATGAAGGTGAGCAAATTGCGTGCTGATCCTTACGTAGCAGCACAGATCCATCATTAATTTCCTGTAACTGCATTAATTAACGCAACTGATACTAACTGGGCTGTCACATGCTTAAGTTTGTTCTTAGCAGTGGCCTTTGAGCAATGTCCTTTTAGGGACATGGTTTAGTGGTGGTTTTGGCAGTGTTAGGTTGATGGTTGGACTTGATGATCTTAAAAGGTCCCTTCCAACCTAGATGATTCTATGAAATAGTTAATTTTGCCATTAATGCATATCTGGGGGGAAATGCTGCTTTAATATTTAGGGGTGTATGAGAGTTTCTGTACACGCACGTCTCGGAGCCTGGGGAAGGCAGCAGCAAAACTAAACTCAGCTTTGACAAGGAATGAACATCCACAGATGATGGTTGCTTTCTGCAGTGCCTCTTGTGAATGGAGCTTGATGACACAAAGCTGTTGCCCCGGTGCCCCACCTGAGACATGAAACCTTTAAGAAACCAAGGGGTGGTGGTGGGAGGGTCAGGCTGGGGTTGGCTGGGGTCCTACCTCTTGATACAGTCCCTTTTCAAGTATGACATGCAGAGAGGTCTATTCAAATGGACCGACTAGGCAAGTGTTGGTCGCCCCACGTCATGGAATCATAACCCTCTAACACTGTCTGTCATCAATGATCCAGATCCAGAAATGTGCTGCAGAAGTCAATTAGGCACCTCTGTAAAAGAAACCACCTTCAAACCAAACGTGCTTTGTGTCTCCAGCTTTCATCCTGACAGTTTCTCGTGGCTCAGCATTCACTTCCCTGCCATCTGACTCCTCCCTTGACTATACTTCTCTAGCAATAAATTATACTCCATGACTAGATACCTCTCCCCACCTTTATTTCTCCACTCTGTTTTCTATTAAAGGGTGCAGGAACAAGTGAAGATGTTATCATAGAAATCCTGGCATCCCGGACGAAAGCGCAGATCAAAGAGATAATCAAGGCTTACAAAGAAGGTAAAATGCCCGAGGCTCTCATTTGTACGGTCAGAGCAATGCGTGAGTGCCCGATTGCACATCGGGAATGGTGTTACCAACTTAGCACTGGCAGCAGGAAAATGGGATTTTTTTAAAAGCCAGAAGGTGCAACCTAACTCTGCTTTCAGCCTGGCAAACAGAATGGGACTACTCAGAGAGAATTTGAAAATCCCTTTCCAACTCTCCATCGAGCTAGAGGGAACGGTCAGCAGATCACAAATTTGGTTCAGTTTGGACGCAGAGGCTAGTGCCAGAATGCAAACAAAGCTATAGCCATGCACTTAGCTTTTTCTCCCCATTAAATATCCTCAAGATGGGAATTTATCAAAATTGTATTTGTACCTACTTGGTATCTCTTTGGTCGCTTAAACTTTTATCTCTGACATTAGCTCTGTGTTTGTTTCTCGGACATTAGTGGAGCTAAAGACTCTGTTGGATGTGAATGCTGACTTGGGTCACTCATCCATGGGGGTGTGAGCTGATCTCAGACCTGTTTTTTTTTATGTTAACAACATTCTTGACTAGTGTCAGGCTATTGTGTGTCCTTGGGTGACTGGTAATATCCCAACTATATCACCCAAATAACAAACCCTTCCCTTGTCCTTCTCTCTCCCTTGGGTAGAATATGGTTCTGATCTGGAAGAAGACATAAAATCGGAAACAAGTGGCTACTTTGAGCAGATTCTGGTTTGCCTTCTGCAGGTAATGCTGGAGAAGAGAAATGAGGGTTTAAAGAGCTTCACGTTTTTCTCCTTTTTGGAGAAGGCGTGCAATAGAAGAAGCGATACAGTCGTGGTCTCCAGATAAACTGCAGAAACAAACATGTTCAGTTGGGGTTGTTCAGCCTGGAGAAGAGAAGGCTCCAGGGAGACCTTAGAGCCCCTTCCAGTCCCTAAAAGGGTCTACAGGAGAGATGGGGAGGGACTCTTGATCAGGGAGGGGAGCCATAGGACGAGGAGAAATGGTTTTAAACTGAAAGAGGGGAGATGTAGATGAGATCTTAGGAAAAAATTCTTTGTTGTGAGGGTGGTGAGACACTGGAACAGGTTACCCAGAGAAGCTGTGGCTGCCCCATCCCTGGAGGGGTTCAAGGCCAGGCTGGATAGGTCTTTGAACAACCTGGGGTTGTCCCTGCCCACGGCAAGGGAGTTGTAACTGGGTGGTGTTTAAGGTCCCTTCCAACCCAAACCATTCCATGTCACTTGGACTGCACCCCTGTTTCAGCTCCAATGTGACTGAAGCAGGGAACCCCCTCCCTCAGCAGCAGTGAGAGAGCTAGGGACTCACCATCAGCTCTGCTGCAGGGAGACAAAGCCATTGCAGTCTACAGCGTTCTTGGAGAACGATGCCCCTTAACTATGATTCATCCTCTCCCAGGGTCTGTGTCCTCATTGCTGAGTGCATTCAGATGTGTTTATCCTATCACTTTTCCCAAATTTTCCTGCCTAGCAGCTGAATAACTTAGCAATTTTTTTGGCTGCGCTCCACATGACTGATTTGGGTGCCTTTCAGTGAAGGAGTCAGCCCTTGGGCTGTCTGAGACTGCAGAAACAGATAGCTGAGAAGGGTAATCAATCGTTGCCCAAAATATTTGCTGTGATGCTTATGGAAGGATCTTCATGTCTTCATGCTCTTACTTTTCTTTTTCTTCTCGTAGGGTGAGAGGGACAATGCCACCCTCTACGTGGACACAGCACAGGCTCTCCAGGATGCAGAGGTACCTTCAAACGCCTGTGATCAGTCATATGCCTGCATCCTGCCTCTCTTGAGCTTCAGAGTGCTCCAGTGGGCAGCAGAGTCTCTGGGCAGCAGAGGGATGGAGCCACAATAGTTTGGAGAGGGGTGGCCTTCAAGCGGAAGCAACTTGGAGTTCTTCAGCTTTGTTGCACCGCTGAGCCTTGTTGTTCCAAAGAGGAGTGATGAGAGCTGGGCTTGGGCTCAGCCGCTTCTGATGCGAGAAACTCTATGAGTATGGTGGCATGGGAGAGCAAAGAATAGGGAGGAAACCCCAGAAGTATTGTTGGCTGTTGCAGGAGGGCTGGGCAGGGTGGAGATAGTGGCTGCTCCAATTTGACTAGAAGATATGGTCAAGGGTTTTCATAATTAACCATTCTGTGAGAGCCTAGTGCGCGCTGTTTTCACTTCAGACCCCTTTCCCTGGCAGTGCCTTGAGGCAGGCTCTGTTCCTTTGCCACCTGCACGCACAGGACATCTCTCTGACGGTTCTGTGTTAAATTACAGACTCTCTATGCTGCTGGGGAGAAGATCCGGGGCACTGACGAGATACAGTTCATCACCATCTTGTGCACGAGGAGCGCCACGCACTTGCTGAAAGGTAAGGAGCAGAGCTCATATTCCCAAGGGAGAAATCACTCTCACCAAAAAGAAGAGGCAGGGCTCTGGGTGGCAGAGATGGGTGGTCAGAAATAAGTACTGGAGTCTTTGTCCTAAACCTTGGTCACTCGGTGATCAAAAGCTGCCAACTTTCATGAAAACTTATGAAGGCTTGCAAAAAAGTCAGGTGGCTTATCTAGGAGTCCTTATACAGCGATGATGGTGGGATGGTATAGCTCTTTTTATAAACCTGAGGAGAGAAAGAAAGAGTCCCTTTCTAACCAGGTAAGAGCATGCAAGGGACAGATGCATGACTCCTTGGACATGAGTTCCTCTGTGAACCCAAAAATCACCAAAAAAGTAGCTGGTTCTTCACTGTTGGTGAACCACAGGGTGCACCCTGCATTTCTGCTCCAGGTTCTTCTGAGGGAGGAAGACACTGAGCCAGCTCCAGCTAAGGAAAGCCTGGGCTCCCCACTGCCCTGTGCAGCAGGGACTTGTCTCATCAGTCCAACGCTCTGACGAATGGATTTTGTGGTGTCAGCTGAATCAGAGCATATCGAGCAGTGTGTAAATCAGCTGGACCTAAACTGATAAATTTAGCTGGCCATAAATTAGGTATGCCTGAGCTTTTTCAGGCTGACGTCTTCTGAGGCTTGTTTTCTAGGCCCTGGAGGCCAGCTCCCCCTTGTGTTTCAAATTTAATCTCCAGCATCACTTAGAAAATAACACCCCCAAAACCAACCAACAATTTATCTTCAAAGCTTGAGTGCAGTCACTGCAGCTAATTTGTTTGTTTTCAATATGAAGAGTAGGCCTGCGTGGAGAAGGTTGTATCCATCTGTCTCTTCAGAGGTGTTGCCTTTCCCCAAAGTATCCGAGCGTCAATGTTTAGGTATCTGCTCTTGAATGCTGAGCCTACTTCATGAAGATGTCCATTCCATCACATAGCAGTTCTTGTTAGTCTAGGAATCTAGGAGCTTTCCTAGGAAAGCTAGGAATCAAAGCTGAGAGCTGTAACTCTGAACCCTGTAGCACCCAGAGTGTATAAGGTGAACAACAACTCTGTTGCTGAGCTTGTGTTAATGTGGGAGTTGAAATATCTTGGAATCTGCATCTGCATTTTGCTCATATTTTCTGAGTTGTTTCTGTTAAAAATTGTGGTTGAACAAGTTAGTTTTCCCAAACTATTGTCATCATTTGAGGAGAGACCTTCTCGCTCTCTCCAACTCCCTGAAAGGAGGGTGTAGCCAGGGGGAGTTGGTCTCTTCTCCCAAGGAACAGGCCATGGGACAAGAGGAAACGGCCTCAAGTTGCTCCAGGGGAGGTTCAGATCAGATATTAGGAAAAATTTTTACAGTGAAAGGGTTATTACGCCTTGGAATGGGCTGCCCAGGGAAGGGGTTGAGGCACCATCCCTGGAGGTATTTAAAAGACAGGTTGACGTAGTTCTTAGTGACATGGTTTAGAGATGTGGGGTTTTGTTTTTGTCAGTGTTGGGTTGATGGTTGGACTAGATGATCTTAAAGGTACCTTCTAACTTAGACAGTTCTATGATTCTATGATTTAAAAGTCCAAGTGCCATAGGCAGCTTAGTCCCAGATTTTATTTTATTTTGACTCCTGAAGCTAGTGATGTCAACAAACACAAGACCAAATGATGGAGTTGTGCTTACTCTTCTGTTGTTTGCTTCATTTCTGTGGTTAAAGGCAGCACTGAAGGCTCAGATTTCCAAATGAACATGAGGTGACTGAACTTGGAAGGAGTTAAGACCTGTGGTTTTTGGCAAATGTTGCTGTAGCTGATTTCTGGGCTTGACTGAAGCCTCCTGAAGTTGGTGCAAACATGGCCATTGCTTAAGGAGGGTCTGTGTTTTCATATAAGCAATATCTGGAAATATTGGGCACAAAATGCCTGAGCAGTTGCTTGGCAAAAAGTTGAAGGGTTTTTTTTGTGTTTCAAACAGTGTTTGAAGAATACCAGAAACTGGCCGGTAAGAGCATAGAAGACTCTATCAAGAGTGAAACTCATGGTTCACTTGAGGATGCCATGCTGGCTATTGGTAAGAGGGGCTTCATTTCCCTTTCTTTTGACTGTTATGGGATGGATCTAATTTATAATAAAGGCATTTGGTAAGAAGTAAAGGGTGCTTTAGGATCCCAGGGGCACACTTAATTAACAGAAAGCATGTTGAATCTCTGCTACCTGCTGCCCTGGGCTGGAATTACCATCGATTCTCACTGAGGTTTTTTGTACATCTAGTGAAATGCACCAGGAACATCCGTTGCTACTTTGCAGAGAGGCTGTACCACGCTTTAAAGGTAAGACTCTTCGTTGTAGGATACTTGTTTTCATACTGGACTAAGTTTGTAATGTGGCTTCCAAATATTTGAATTAGAAGACCCAAGGTTTTGGCAAAATCCAGCAAGTTTAGTGCCGTTGTTGCCAGTAATAGCCGAATCCCTTCAGTATTTTGGGAAGAGAAGTACCCTTTAAGCTTGAGACACCAAGGGAGCCTGGCTTTTCTGACTTAGAAATCTGCAGGGAGCCTAGTCCCACCTTCTGGAACATGGACAAAACTTCTGGAAGTTGCTTTTCTAAGAGGCTGACCATGGTGAAGTTTAGCCCACAATGTTGACATAATGGATTGAACCACAATATTTTCTTTTAAGGAAGCAATTCTCCCAATGGCATTATAAATGGAAGAGTCCCAGGTGGGGACACATAAGGTATCTGCAGGTTGTGCCCCTGTAACTCTCAACTGTTTCATAAAAGTTGCCAGCTCTCCCAACTTTGGGGAAAGCTGAGTGGTTATTTTTGTTATCAATGCAATCTTAATTTTCCTGTGAGTGATTAAACAATATTGGTTGAAACCAACTGTTGTTGCGGTGGTGCTGCAGAAGGACAATACGTAATCAGTGCCCACTTCCAATTCTGTAGCATGGTTGCTTTTGCATTTGACACGTGCAAAGACTTCCAACATGCTTCCATGGTGGGCTTGTGGTATGGACAGTGGCCCCTGGCAGGGGGAGGGAGCTGGCCCTCCAGAAGGAGAAGCAGATGTGCTGCAGAACATGTGCCAAGTGATGTCTGGAAAGTTCCTCCTGTCCTGTCGAGCCAGTTTTCAATAGCTTATCCCTTGAACGCCCACTAACATCACAGACTGATCCATCTGTTATTTCAGGGGGCTGGCACCCGTGATGGGACTCTCATAAGGGTGATCGTTTCTCGAAGTGAAGTTGACCTAAATCTTATAAAGGTTGAATTCAAGCAGATTGCAGGAAAGTCTCTCTCCAGTATGATTCTGGTAAGCAACATCTTCATGTGGTGGTTCTTAGCCATCACATGCATTCCTAACCTGCCCAGCACTGCGGGATGATTCCACAGTTGTTTTCAGCATAGATGTCATTTCTGCAGAGATCATTGCTCTCCTTTGTTAGGCCTATTAAAAATCAGCTCCTTGAGAGACACATGTGCCTGAAAAGTGAGTCAGGTTCTGTGCTCTGTGACCAACTTGGGCAAAGCCAACCCCGAGGAGAGACTGCTCCAGGTTTTTCATGGACCAGACTATATCCGTGCATCTCATGACCTCCTAGATGAACCTAGATTCATCTAATCCTCCCTGTTACGCCTTTCCCACACTGCTGTGCTATTTTCTCCTCTCTCTGGTGTCCTTAACTACGTCGAGCCAGTGCCATGCAAGTCAAAAGAGTGCTGTTTGTGGGTTTGGTTTGGTTGTTTTGTTTTTTAACTGATTTATGGCAGGTGAAGGCCTGGTCTATACTGTAGTAAGGTGGGGTTAGAAGCTGAACCTTGTCAAAGCATATTGGAGCTTCTGAGGTTTGAGTCTCAGCCCCGAGTGAGTGACTCTCCCCTTTTAGGGCTGAAATGCTGGGTTTTACCATTTGTCCTAAGGACTCTGGGACGTTCTTCTCCCCTGGTGCAAATGGCACAGAAGCCCTGTCCTCAGCAGTCCCCATGGGAAGCCTGGTTGTGTAATGAGGGCCCTTTCTTCTAATTGGCACTGTCAGTGTCTGTCATGTTGATTAATGACCAGTCTTCAAGGGTCTGCATGGAACATTCATTCCTCCCAAGAAATGGAACCGACTTTACACCTGTCCTCACAAAAACATTCAAAGGGAACACATTTTTTTATCCGGTGATATTCTCCGAAGTGCTTCCCTAGACCAAAATGACCGCATTTGTGGCTTTAAAAAAAAATAATAATAAAAAAATCATGTGTCAGGGCTAACTATACTGCTCTCTCCCTTCCTGAAGGGGAGAGAATGCTGCATAAAGCCCCAGAGATATAAAATCTGACCAACATCAGGCTCGGTTGCTCTCGCTTGTGGCTGACTTTGTGCTGCTCTGTGGCCATTGCTCACCTGCATTCTAAAGGAAAGAACTGAAAGGAAGGAAGGAACTTCCACACTCACCTATTTATTTTTTTTTCCCTCTTTTCCTCCTGTCAGGACGACACCAGTGGGGATTACAAGACGGCTTTACTGAATCTCTGTGGCAGTGACTGATGAAATCTTGGAGGAAGATGCTGAAAGGGATACAGCAGGGAAATGAACAGTGACCAAGAGTCTGCGAATGCACATGTAGAAAAATCTTTCTATTGATCCGAGTGGGGAGAAAAAGAAGATTAAATTAATGATCTAGGTTTCCAAAGGTCTCTGAAGGACGTGGGTGCTCATTACACATTAAAGGCTATTCCCTTCCCTAGCAGTTTTTCAAACCCAAGTGGGAATGTTTCTTTTTCGTTTCTGTTTCGTTCTCTGCAATTTCCCTTCTTTATTAAGAAGTTGTGAAAGGCGGGGGGGGTAGACATGAAATTTAAGGCTTTTTTTAAATTTTTTTTTTTTTTGAGCCCGCTGTCGGTGTTGCACGAGCCTGAACACCCCTACAAAGCTTGGGCTAGGACAAGCTGGTACGGCAGCCACCATTCGATGCTGGCAAGGTGGACCTGGAAGGAGTCCCAGATGTTAATGGGGCTTCAGGGCACGGGTCAGAATGGAGAATTCAGCCCGGGGGGGGACTGGTTTAGCAGCCTTATCTGCATAACTTCAGTGGGGGCTCCCACTGGGAGCGGGGAGCAAGGAATGGCAGAGCCAAACTGGCTGTAAGCATGTGAAAGTTGAAAGCTGTATTGCTCGACTTTTTATTTATTTATTTATTATCTTCTTGCTTGTGTGAGTGTCTACGGGGGGGACCGGCAAGTTCAGGGGGTGACATCAGTGTCAGAGAGCGGGGAAAGAGCAACTGGGATGGATTATTTGGTTTTTGGTGAATATAGGATATCTTGCCCTTGGGAGCAGAACTGTTTCTGCTCGTAACTTTGCAGAAACTTCAAAGAAGTCAGTGGACTCCCTTGGAAAATTCACCACCACCACCTCCATGACCACCTACCACTTGCTGAGCGTGGCCCCAGATTTGGGCACTGGTACAGAAAGAACGGGACAAAATGCTTTGAGGAGCTCAGGTCTGCCTTGCTGAATGATTCCCCCAGCTTAAAGCAACTCATTTAAATGTGTAATGACCAAAAACCATTGTGTTTGGAGATGTAGCATTTCTGATGGAGTGGGTGAATTTTCTGCCAGAGGCTGAGGGGGACTAAGACTTGAAGCTGGGGTCGGGGTATCTGCAGGTATCTCCAGGT
Organism: Gallinago undulata; assembly: GCA_026546715.1. Taxonomy (NCBI): domain Eukaryota; kingdom Metazoa; phylum Chordata; class Aves; order Charadriiformes; family Scolopacidae; genus Gallinago; species Gallinago undulata. The sequence goes on along the minus strand of JAOTQQ010000002.1, from coordinate 19,020,012 downwards.
GAATGTGAAGAGGAGAAGGTTTCAATCTCTGATCACAGAATGCTTTGGGTTGGAAGGGACCTTAAAGATCAAGTTCCAGCCCCCTGCCCTGGGCAGGGACACCTCCCACCAGACCAGGTTGCTCCAAGCCTCATCCAGCCTGGCCTTGAACCCCTCCAGGGATGGGGCAGCCACAGCTTCTCTGGGCAACCTGTTCCACTGTCTCACCACCCTCACAGCAAAGAATTTGTTCCTAATATCTCATCTAAATCTCCCCTCTTTCATTTTAAAACTCTTTCCCCTCATCCTATTGCTCCCCTCCCTGATCAAGAGTCCCTCTCCATCTCTCCTGTAGCCCCTTTAGATACTGAAGGGGCTCTAAGGTCTCCTCGGAGCCTTTTCTTCTCCAGGCTGAACACCCCCAACTCTGTGTTTTCACTGGTAGCCCAGTTTCTCATTGGGACTAAAATGAGTTGGAGACACATCCCTAGACTGAACATCAAGAGGAAGTTCTTTGCTCATATTTTTAGGGTTGTGGGCCAGCTCCAGGCACCAAAGGGTCAAAAATAACACGTGACTTCTGCTGGCCAGAGGACCCACTGGATTTTGACTTTTCGGGGAGCCGCTTGTTCTCCTTGCTTTTGCTTCAGAGCGGGTTGAGGCAGTGATTCCTAGCGAGAAAACGTGCCAGGACTGGGCACAGGGGTGCCTGCTGTGGAGAAAACCATGCTTACACCACCATCTTGTGGGTGGCAGCCTGCATGCAGCCTGACAGGGCTACTGGGTGAGGAGGGCGATTTGAGGGACCATCCTGGTGGCCCTGTGCCCCTCGACTTCCCACCAAGTGCCCAAACGCTTGGGGCACAGGCCAGGGCTCCAGCCCAGCACAAGGAGGTGAGATCTGCTCCCCGTTAAACAACTCACAGGTCCCCTCCCAGCTGTTTTAAAACCCGTAGCGAAGGAGTGCATGGGGACAGATGTCCCCTGTGTGAATCCAGTTTTTGGGGACCCTCACCCCACAGCCACTTAATCCTGGTGCAGCCAAGAGGCTCTGCAGAAACGCTCTCCTCTGACCAAATCCCCGTGATGAGGCTTTAGGCAAAATATGAGCCGTTCCCCCAGCATCTGGAGTTTTATTTCAGGAAGGCCAAATGGGAATTTGTGACTGCCCAAGCAGCGAGGGTGGATGATTTATGGGGTTGTACCCACAATGTTTGCATTTCCTGGGGTTGGACGGGCAGCAAGGGAGAAGCGATCCCAGCTTGGAGGGACTTGGTAGATAAAGCAAGTAAAAGTAAAGAAAAAAAAAAAAACACGGGTGGAAAAGCTTAATGAAAGCTCATCTCTTCAAAGATATTTTAGTTCAGAGCTGGCTGGCTGTTGATTTCACTGAAATTTTCGTGCTTACACCATCTCAGAGCTCTTCTTGTTGTTGTTCTTGTCAGGTTCTCCAGCTCAGAGGTTGACCTTTCCTCCTTGGCCTGTGCCTAGCACGGTGGGTTAGGGTTAGAGAGTTGTTTCAGTGTTGTTTGTGGTCCCAATTTATTAATAATAGCCTGGGAGATGTAAGGAGAGTTGCCCACAGGCTCCCCGGAGCTCAGTAGTAAAGCTGGGAAGCAGGAACAACTGAGGGAAGCTGATTCTATCACCATAATTGCTGGGAAACAAAACAATTGTAAAACATCAATAAAGATTTAATTACGTATTGATTGCTGCTAAAATGTTCCCTGGGTGAACAGGTGCTTTAATAAAGCGGAATCAATTCCTAAGCTCATTCTAACCAGTCTTTTCCAAATGCAAATATTGACTTAGGGCCTTTCTGTTCATTCACAGTTTAATTAACGTGATTTTATTGCACAAAAATCAAGATAAACGCTTGGCAAGAAAGAGGTAATAGGGGCAATGTGAAAAATGCACAGGACTGGTGCAGGCCTTCTGCTGCCCGTGGGCCAGCCTTTCTCCACCTCCTGTGTTGAGGAAGACCCGTGTGCAGGTGGTCCCCAGGCATGGCACTAATGCCACCTTGGTGTGTCCCCCTCCCCATGTGGCTGCTCTGTGTCCCCAGACACAGCACCCAGAGGGCAGGAGCTGTGGTAACCAGCTGTGGGCTGGGGTGTAGGTACTTCACCTCTTTGCTCGACTCACACCCCATTGTACATAGGAATAGTTGACTCCAACCACCAGCTTTGTTCCCGACACTTGGGAAAACTAACTCAAAAAAAATCTATTCCAGATATGATGCCAATGCACATAAAATCATGCTTAACCCCTCAGGGCTCCTATTCCAGAGAAAGCTGACTTTATATAAATGTTGTTTAATTCTTCAAGCACCCCAGTGCAGATGTGGCCTCAAACCCAGTAGGTTGACCACAGGATCCCCAGGCAATGGTCAACCACAGACAAACAAAGGCTCTGCTTAAGAGATACCTTATCACTCTGAATTCTGGAGGGAAGAAGAAAAGATCGGATGGGTCTGGCTTCACTTGCATTTCAATTTTGCAGTAGTTTGGAGTGGTTTTGGATAAAACATATTCAGGTGTTCAAACTGAGGTTAAAAAAAACCCCATTGCTCCTGTAGGGAAGTAGAAGAAGAAAACAGCAAATATCTGAGTTGTCAAAGTGGGATATCTCTTTATCACCTCCCTGTGCTTATGAATGATTTTTAAGGGTGAGGAAATAATCTGAGAAGGATGTTCAGTCTTCCATTGGTTTTCCCAGCACCTCTGGGTGGTGCAGGCTGTTGAGCTGGGGCTAGTGTGGGGCAGGGGAAGAGCCTTGCCTGAGGGACCAGAGCTGGCACTGGGGCATCTGTGAGGCAGCCCAGACAGTGTTTCTTCTTCCCACAGCAGAGAGTGGGTTTGCCAAAACAAGGACAGCACAACGTGTGGTCAGGCAAGAGTGGATGGCCCCATTAGTTGCTCTGGAGTGGGCTGAAGGGAAGATTGAGGGGAGAGCATCCTCATTGCCAGGCAGATAGGAGCCTATCTGAATGGAAATTTATTATTTTCTAGTCGTAAATTAATAAATTAGCAGTAAATTAGTGTTGATTTATTAACCTAATGTACTGCGATGAGGAAATACTGCCTGCCACAGGCATCCAGATGGGATGATGGAGTCTCCTGGTGTGGTGGCTTATTGCTTGGCTTTCTTGAAGGAGCTCTTTTTGCTGGCTAGGTGGCCATCTGATGACAAACTGTAGACCTGCCTCAGGATCTAGTGGATGGTATCTCCCTTGCAGGAAAGATAATACCATACTGTAAGATGCTGAGATGGGACTGTGCCAAAGCCATAATAGGCTTTCCTTCAACTTCCATGCTGAACCCAGATGCTTGAACTGACCCCAAATACTTCTTCAGTAGCTGGGGTTGATAACTGCAGCACATCCCCGTGCCTGGATGTTTTGTTTGACACAGTGCAGTGACCTCTTCTCCTCATACCACATGTAAACAAGAAGGTTGCTCCAATTCTCCATCACTCCCATCGCTGCAAACAATACTGACCTCGTAAGTAGTTGCTGTTCAACCTTCTGGTGACATCTGTTTGAACCTGAAGGACTCATCCTTTAGGTTCCGAGAAATTATCGGTAGAGAATTTGTTGTTTACTAAAGACTTTATGTTATGCTACAGGGAAAAAAAAAAAAAATCAGTATTTTATGTTTTATATCTGATTGTCCTCCCAGGAGCTGATAGAAACAGTCAGCCCTGGGGACCTGGGCTCCTGTCTGTTAGGAGGAAAGTATGATTTGTTCAAGCTGTGCTTCTGTTTTTCCCAATATCCCTTCCTGTTCCGAATCTCAATTAGCCGTGGTACGTCAGCATCGTGCCTTGGACTGCTCGTGTCTGTTAGAGGCTCAGGACTGGCATTTCTGGATGAAAGTTGTACCCCTGACACTTAAAGGGGTTCATTGTCACAGGAGTTCAAAGTTCCTGGGGACTTTATCCCATGATACTTAGTATTTCTACTAGAAGAATCGCACATGGGGACTATTTTTCTATGACACATAAATCACACGGATACATCCAAGGGGTTTTATAGTCCTGCGAAACCTTTTCTGCATTACTGCTTAGATAAAAGTACTTATTGCAAAAGAATTGCAGATGTCCCTAGATTCTGCACATGCAGTGATCTAACATTTGGAGAAATAAATAGCTCTGGATCACAGGGAGGAACCAGTACTGTTCTCTCTGTGGTAATGAAGAACAGGATATGTTGTAGGCACAATATTATTAATAAATAGTGAGCAATGCAGTACAAATCTGTAATTCAATTTAGGATTTCAGCTGAAAATGCTCTTTGGAGTTATAGATGACACTGAGCTCTGAAATTGAGTTACAGTCCAAGCAGGAACTGAGTCATGTGTAGCAATGTTCTAGGGAAACATAGAATCACAGTCAGCACTGGGCAGAATGTTATTGACAGTAGTAAATTTGCTGGAAAATGGCATTTGGTGGACATAAATGAAATTTAACTGAGCTTAAAAATGAATCTCAGGCAGAAAAATAAGGGGGGGGGGGGGGAGAAAGTCAACATTTCCATGTATTGATTTTAAAATGGCAACTATATGTTAAAAACTGCTTCAAGATGAAAAACAATTATTAAAAGTTTTCATTAATCTGAAGCTGAAACATGACATTCTGGAGGGGAAAAAGTTGAATATTTCAGTTTGCCTCAGAATATTTTTATTTTTTTTTTACTTTCCAAAATATTTCCTGAACTTCTATTTTAGTTCAAACCAAAGAACCACAGCTTCCCCTTTGGTTCCTTGGTTTAGCCACCGAGCTGAAAGATGCCGTGTTATTTTAGCCTTAATAAACGCTGATGTTCTTCAAAAGGGAGGGAAGAGACATTGTTTTAAAAGTCACTAGCCATCTTCTCCAATAGAAAAGATCAGGGCTGTGAGGGCTAAATTCTGAGTTTTAAAGTTCCCAAAAGGTCTAGAAAAAAAGAAATAGGAAGAGTACAGCTGATGTCAACTTCTAGCCGTGCCAGAACTTCCTATTTAAAGCTTCTGAAGCATATCAGAATCCCCCACCAGCTTTGTTACCTCCCTGTGTTGGTCACTTGGTCTTGCCTTTCCATGGTTTCCAGGGTTTCACCTTAACCTTCCTTCATTATTTTGCTAGGAAGCAACTACGGCATGTGAATATGAAACATTTTTGTAAGAAATGCTAACTCATGGCCACCTTTGTCATTTGCAAGCAGAAGAGTAGCAAAAGGAAGGTGCAGAAGCTTATTCACACTCCGTTGCTGAACAATTCCAACCACAGCTTATCGTTCAGAAGTTTATTAGCTATTTAGAATTCTTTTTCCCTAACTTAAAATACTAGAATATTCATTCAATATTCTGGTATCCTAGACTCAAAAAAAAAAAAACCCAACCAACTTTACTAAATAAACAGAGCTACTGCTTTCCCTAAGATCGTACAAATCATTCATATTAATGCTAGAAATTACTGCTGAAATATGACAGGATCTCCTGGTTCTCCCCATGCAGTCACCATCTCAACCTTCACTCTGTCCTTGCAGGCAAAGTGAAAAAAACTTTGAGTCCGTGCCACACACATGGAGTATGAAAGGCTGAGCCTAGGGCTGAGATCAAAAATGTCCTGAGGTCTTTGAAAATCATTATAGAAATGAGAAGGCTCTGGGGAAACCTTTTTGCAGCCTTTCAGTACTTAAAGGGGGGCTGACAAGAAAGATGGGGACAAACTTTTTAAAAGAGCCTGTTGTGATAAGGTGAGGGGTAATGGTTTTTAACTAAAAGAGGGAAGATTTAGACTAGATAGAAGGAAGGAATTGTTTGCAATGAGGGTGGGGAAACACTGGAACAGGTTGCCCAGAGAGGTGGCTGATGCCCCATCCCTGGAAACACTCCAGGTCAGGTTGGATGGGGCTCTGAGTGACCTGATCTAGTTGAAGATGTCCCTGCTCATTACAGGGGTTGTTGGGACTGGATAACCTTTAAAGGTCCCTTCCATCCCAAACTGTTCTACTAGTCTATGATAAATCCACTTATTCCTCACTGCTTGTCGTGCTTTTGGGACTGAAGGAAAAAATTCCTGCACAAGGTGGTTTTCTGCTCTGCAGATGTGATAGCCCCAAATTTCTAAGCTGGAGCTTTATTACCATGAGTAATCTGCTAACTGTAAAAGCCAGATAGAGATAGATCTTTACATCTCAGGACTGTCTGTAATGAGGCTAAATTGATTAATTTCAGGAAAGTGTTCAGATTTAACAATAAAAGCTCTTAAATAACTAGGATTTTTCAAGCAGTAAATCACAAGGTCAGTTTGTTCTGAAGCATGAGACATGGTCCTTTGTTAAACTGGTGATCTGATGTGATATACTTTCTAAGCACCACACCAAGTCTATAGTTCCTTTCTCTTCCTCTTTCATCTAGATCATCCTGTAAGAAATTCAAAGGCATGGGGATTATCTCTTTTTCTGCCAAGTATTCTGGAAAATCTGGTCAAACAACTTAGGAGACCGAAAACCAGGCTAAATTCAAAGAAAAGTTTGCCAGGATCACCTGTCTTCACTTATGTAATTATTTCTCTAACAGCTGATTCCCAAATAAAATTATAGCAGGCAAAAAGTTGGAAGAACTCTCGGTTTGTTTTTTGGTGGAAGACATGGAGAGAAGTCTTTTCTTCAGCTATCCAAGTACTTTGTAGGAATTACTACTTTTTTCTGGTTTCCTGGTGAACTTTTCACATGGTTCTAATGGTAGATCGTAACCACTTTGTTAAATGTTTCAGTAAACACAGGAAAAATAATTGTCTAGAATACAGCGTGCCTTAAAGCGCTCTCACTAGTTTAGGAAAATTGTGGTTAAAAGCTGCGGCATTTGGATGACCTTCCTTTTGCTGTTCTTCCAGCTAACACTAATACTCAATTCTAGTACAAATAAAGGCAAACATTAGTGATAATAAACTTTCAAACTCAGTCAATGTCTTGTTTAGAGCTAGGTTGGTACTTGAGGGATCCAGTGCAATTTGAAAGGCAATAAATTGAAACAAACTCACTCCATTTTGGAGGCTGTTTATGAACTCTTTTAATTTGGTGTCATATTTATTTGGGGAGAATTAGATTATCCTATTCATTAGATGCAGCGACCGGTGATGAATGGAACAACATTCCACATCAATGGCATTAATTGAATCCCTGCAAGCACAGATAATACCCCTGCAGGAAACAGGAGAAGATGGAAAAGTTCTCCAAAGTAGGTCTGCAAATACTGCAGCGAGGAGGGAGCGCTACTGGGCAGCCAGGATTATTGGCAGCAGTTGAATGCTTTCCATTTTTCATGAGACTACTTAAAGAGTAGTTACGGTCTCCAGACATACAATTAACATCGGGTCCCCATGGTGCTGTGAGTTGTACAAGTCCATATTAAGAGGAAGCTCCTGATCCAAGGCTGAGTTTAAATAGAAAGATCACGCAAGGTATGAGATGGGTGGTAGATCCAGCCAAAGGGAAATTAGGTGGTTTAGGATGTGATTTAATGACACAGGTTTGCTGCTGTGCTAATTACCTGTTGCCCTAGCAGACCTGATGTACGTCCTTTACTCTGGCACTTGGCTGACTCGGTGATGAGCTGGTTCTGGGGACAGGTCAGTGGAGAACTTACCTCGAGATATGTAGCCTGAGGCTGCAAATTTATCTCAAGGGGTTGCCTGAACCAACTGAACAACTCACTGATGGTGAAAGGAATCCTTTCTGCTCCCCCTTCCCTACTCCCAACCATGGCTGAGGCACTTGGGTCTTTTTAGTCTGGAGAGCAGAAGATTAAGGGGGGGATCTGATCAATGCTTATAAATACTTAAAGGGAGGGTGTCAAGAGGATGGAGCTGGTCTTTTTTCAGTGGTGCCCAGTGACAGGACAAGAGGAGACAGGCACAAACTTGAATATAAGAAATTCCACCTAAACATGAGGAGGATCTTCTTTCCTGTGAGGGTGGCAGAGCCCTGGAAGAGGCTGCCCAGGGAGGTGGTGGAGTCTCCTTCTCTGGAGACATTCAAAACATGCCTGGACACATTCCTGTGCAACCTGCTCTGGGTGGACCTGCTCTAGCAGGTGAGTTGGACTAGACAATCTCCAGAGGACCCTTCCAACCCCATGTGATTCTACGGACTCTTGCCTGTCAGTGCTCCCAGGTCTTGTCTGACCACACGCAAAAAGCACTTCTTTCCCTGGGAAGGGAATCTCATCAGCTTGGTGATGAGAGAAATCCCCTTCGGCGGGCAGGGAGCTCTTACTTTAGCTCACTAATAGCAAACCCACCTCCTTCCTTTGGTGCTGGCTCAGAGCCTTGCCCTGGTGGGATCATCAGACTGTACAGCCACAGGGGAGACAGCGGGGTGGGTAGAGGAGAGGCGAGGGACGTACCAGTCAGCCCGTTGGGTTGCTCTCCTTGGATTTGGACATTGTGCCCATACAGATGCTTTTAAAACCAGGACTCCAGCTCAGCAAACATAGGAAACCTTCCAGCCATGGTATCTGAAGCAGAATGAAGGAGGGAGAACAGGTCTGAGCTGCAGGCCAGTGCCTTAGCTAAATCCTTTGCCTCAGGGGAAATTCACTTTATTTCAAAGGGAAGCCATAATAAAAAAAGTCTGGCAGACCTTCCAGCAAAACTGATTTAAACCTCGGGTTTGTAACAAGACCCAGATGATTTTCTCCTATCTCATCTATAATACATGCTTGGGTCTGCTGAGGGTTTCTGGGAAATGTGTCATTCTTCCAGGGAGTGTGTCCTCTTGATAGAGCCACAAGCCGCTGCCAATTAATCAGGGCATAATGCAGCCCTCAAAAATGAGCAGGAGCTTTTCATGCCAGTCCTCTTTGATTCATGCCTCCGCTATGAGTCATGCCAGTCCCCTTTCAGAGGAGAAGGTGTTTGTTATGAGCAAATTACTTTATTGTCCGTGAAAGGTGAAAACCAGCCCCAGACATGGATGGGTGCAAAGCAAGTAGGAATCCAAGCTTCATTAAGTCCTGTGTTTCCTGGTTGCTTCCTCTGGAGGAGACTCTGCTCGCTCGCACATCCCGAAGGCACAAAGCAGTGAACAGTGGCAAAGTGGGTTCAAGCAACTGTGCCCTGGGTGTATGGGACCCCTCGAGATCCCTGATGTGACCTATGTGCCTCTGTATCCCTGATGGACCCTTTCCATCGCTGATGTGCTTCCAGTCTACAGGTAAGGGTCAAGTGTTCTTATAGAATCATCTAGGTTGGAAGAGACCTTCAAGATCATCTAGTCCAACCATCAGCCTAACTCTGACAAAAAAAAACATCAGTAAACCATGTCCCCCAGCACCATGTCAACCCGTCTTTTGAACACCTCCAAGGGATGGTGCCTCAACCCCTTCCCTGGGCAGCCCATTCTCAGCAGTGTGTTCACCAGGATGGTTCTCCTGAGGGAATTCGGGGGCAATAGTTGAAGGGGCTGTTTCCCTGAATGTTTCAAACACATGCCCCAAACCCTCCTGCTGGGTAAATGAGAAGGGTAGGGCAGCACATGTCAGGAATGACGATTAGGCATGCCAAACGGAGGTGCCAGGACTAGCCCCTGGGAATGCTGATGGCTCTGAGCTCTCCCACGGCATGTCCTCTGCCGGGGGCAGGAGGGCTAGAAGGCAGTAAGAAGAACTGTCCTCATTTTGCTGAGGCAGAAACAGAGGTGAGGGACCTGTCCAGGGTCAGCAGTGGGGCAGGGGTTGGGATGCAGTTCATCAGAGCCCCAGGCAAACCACCCACCGGGGGGTTCCACCTCTTCTATGTTTTTATGTTCCTTTCTGACCCGCACTCTCTATATTGCAGTCCTGAGAAAGTGCTCTCAGCCAAGGTCTCAAAGAGGTTAAAGCAGTAATAGCCTCAGAGGGAGCAACATGGGCATCTATAAAACTAACCATTTCAGAGCACTAATTTCATCAGCAGCCTAATTGCAAATATTGTATCTAAGAACATTTCCAGCCATCTGCAGGAAGGGAATGTCACAGTGCTTGAAAGGCATCATGGATTTATGATTGTGTCTTGCTGATAAATAAATCTGGCGCAGTGAGTTTTGGATGTCGTGATGGTAATCGTTGCAGAACAAATATCTCTTGCTGTTACTTGTGTGTTATTTACACAACACCCTTATTGTGGTACCTGAATACTTCCTTGTGAGCATAAAGTCCCATTACATTTTTCCTCTGTTTTAGAGTACAGGAGCGATGCTGCTCCCTGCAGCAGGGCTGTGGTGCTCCAAGCAACGAAATCACATCTTCCTGGGTCCAAGGCTGCTGCTCTGCCAAATGCATCTCCCTCTTTTGCTGTGGATCCAGGTAAATATTTGCATTCTCTAAACAACTTGCATCAGAATCAATCCAGAGAGTCAAAGAGACCAAGAAAAGGTAGGTGTGTGACCCATTCCCAGGGTAAGAAAAGCAGAAGAATCAGGGAAATGGAAGCTTGTGCTGTCACTGTCTCCTGTGCTCTCTGTTTTCTGGGAAAACGGAAATCCTTGCTTCCCAGAACTGGAGGTTTTGACAGACACCAAGTCTGCTGAAAGGTAAGTAAACTTTATAGAACATACAGGGCAGGATTCACCACGTGGTAGAGCTTTGCTTGGAGGAAAGTGGAGCTTGAGCTCTAAAGGACCCTGCCACCCCGTTGGATAGAGCTGTGGCACAATTTGCCTTTCTGTCTACTTGGAACCAGCTCTCGAGGCTCATTGCTTCGTGGGAACTGAGATTTGATGTTTGCCCTGTCTCACGTAACCCTCAAATCACCAACCCTTTTCAACAACTAGTGTATAATGTGTAAATAAAGTTAGTTATGCCTGCCTTTTCCCTCCCAACCAAAGGTGACCTGTAAGGACCTGATGTGAAGCTATCTGATGAGGTGACAGTGTAAAAAATAACCTGTAAAACTTCTGTGCCATACACCAGTAAAAAAAATTGCTGTATGTCTGCGTACAGATATAGATATACTGCCTGCAGGTTTTGTGAATTGCCAGCCAGGGAACTGAGATTTTACCACCACCGCAGCTCCTTCTTTGCAAACCAGCAGCCTTTTAAAGAGAAGCCCAAATTATTTTTAAACATACTTGTTTGGGAGTTAGTTTAATGAGGGAGGTTGTCCCACTAATTGTTCTTATAACTCCCTTCACCTGATGACCAGTGGATATGTTATATTCTGAAGTCTCAAAACTTTGTGCTGAGACAGACATCGTACTAAGAACAAGAATATTTCTGTCTTGAGGGCAGGGTGAAGTTATTACATCCAGGCTTAAGGCTAAATAATCCCAGGGGTCAAGATATTCAGATTGAACTTGCAACAGAGCTCTTAAAATATTTCCCATTTTCGTCTAGAATAAGCCAGTTGGAAAAACGCGCTCCTGTTTCTCGTTAAGATTAGTATGTGGCTATCAATGAGACCTTGATGTTGTCTGCAAAGGAAATTGAAACCTTACCCCAGAAATAGTTCACTTTAAAGGGATTTATTAACATCCCAGCTTGTCTGGGCTCCAATCCTGGTAGCTGATTTGTCTGGACAGATTCCAGGCTAGGACTGAGCACCACGGATTTTAAGTTTTCTGAGATGGCTGAGGTCCAGTTACCATCTTCTCAAGATCATGACCTATGGTCAGAGCAGAGAGCTGCACGAAACTTCCTTTTCCCATTGACTTTAATAAGAGGTAAGCACCTCTAATCATAAATAAATATATGTGTATAAAGTGCTTGTAATAATAAATAGACAGAAGTAGATGCTGAATCATAGCAACGCGAAGGGGCCTTCCAGAAGGATCAGCCACTGCAAGCTCTGGCAGATCACCACCTGGGGCCTGCTCTTCCTAGAGAATGTCTATAGGTCTGCCCTATGAACATATACAACACAAGAATTTTTACTTCTAAAGGCCTAAATGATTTGCATGTCAACCCCAGGACACAGTCCTGGGAGTGGTTTCCTGCTCTGCAGCCTTGACCATGCTCTGAGAGCTCATCTTCTTTGGTGTGTGGTTCCCATATGTCAGTGTTTAGTGCAGAGACCGGATGGTGGTGCCGTATGAAGTCTCCTTCTACTTCTGCTCTGACACGGCCCCGGTTGTGTGAGGAGAAGATATTGGTGTTGTCTGGGCACACCAGACTATTTTTTTTTAAATCGATATATTAAGGGTGTCTTGGAGTCTTGTTTATGACCTGTCTCATGAAGGAGACTCTAAGAACACCCTTAATATTTTATAATATTTATCACCAATTTTATAGTGGTTACATACACACCGTGACTAGTTCATAGACTTTGTATGTCCATAACTCCTCCTGGCAGAGGTGATCCCCAGAGATGACACAGGTTGAAGACACTTGAGCTGAAGCCTTACCCAGCCACTCAATCCACATGGGTAGAAGAGCAGAACCACGACCCAAAGTCAACTCCCTTTCCCACCTGTGGGGTGCCCAGCACCAGGCCCCCCAAAATCTGCACCTAGGTCACTGGAAAACAAACAGAAAGCCCAGTTCATGCTGTCTGAGGTTCCAGTTCAGAAGTAAATCTTCTTTTAGTCTGACATGCCTCTTCCCAAGACGACCGCTATAATAATAATATTTTTGTCCCAGCCCATGGAGGAAGGGGGCCTGGTTTTCCAAAGTCAGGGAAATTCATCTCAAATTTTGAAGATCTTACAATTTAACAGAAAGCCTACTGAGGAAAACAAGGCCTGCACGATGTCTTTTGTAATATAATTACGGAAACATTGAGCCTTTGCCCATCCTACAAGAGTGGTACTGTTATAAGCCAACAAAGTTTGATTTTTAGACTATGAGACAAAATAGTGTTTGGAGAAAAAAAAAAAAAACAACAGCAGGTTCACATGAATAGCGAGCAGCTCTATTAAGGTTACTTCAAAATCATGACATTTTTTGAAAATGGAACTTTCAAAATTCTCAAAATGTTTTGAAAACGAAATCCTCATTTAAGAACAAAATTCTCAGCAATTATGGAATCGCTTAGGAATGGAAATCTGAGCAGAGCTCAACTTAGAGTAGGTGGAAAAGGATCACTCTTTGGACAGAACAAACATAATTTGTACCAGATGCCCCTGGTGATGCGTGTGTAGGAAAAAAACCCAACCTATTCATGCCTGAGCTCCCAGTTCAGGATGCCCCAGTGAAACGAAGACCAAAACGATCTGCTAAATGTACTCTGGGATGGTTGAAAATTGGCTGGGCCTGGACAGGGAGGGAGCTTTGGCCCAGCTCCCCCCACGATAACGACGCTGCAGAGCTGCAGAATTCATTTCCCTTCGCAGGAAGGGCCTGTTTCGCTGGCTCGGCCGGTGCTCTGCTCCTTCGCCGCAGCTGAAAATCTGGTTTTAATTCAACCAGATGTGAATTCCCAAAGGCTGGGCAAGTCCTGGCTGCCTGGAAATAGGCCCTTTTGAATAAAACACTCTTCCAGCCTCCCCTACTGGGGTAGCTGCCACTTCGTCGAGTATAACTCTTGCCCCGCTTTCAAGA
>JAOTQQ010000002.1:18983918-19006434 GCA_026546715.1 Gallinago undulata | reverse complement strand
AATAAAACACTCTTCCAGCCTCCCCTACTGGGGTAGCTGCCACTTCGTCGAGTATAACTCTTGCCCCGCTTTCAAGATTGTTGTGAGGGTTTATTAAAGCTTGCAAAAAATTGCCTCATGTTTTGCAGAAAGTAGCTTTTTTAACTCTAATGCACTTTTACTACCTTTAGCACTGGAAAAAAAACAAAACAAAACAAAACCAAAGTCGTAAAAGCAGGAAGCCCATTGATTGACGTTTATTGGGAACACCCTGGGTGTGAAATCACCAGCTGAGAGATCAGGGTGAGAAAAATCAAAGTTCATGTTATTGTAATCAAAGATAATTGTTTCAGGGTTAATTGCTAGGGAGGGGCCTGGGAGACCTGTCCTTCATTTATGCTCTTAAAAGACATGGGGCTCTCAGGTGAGTTTGAAAAGAGGTAGTAAATGAATATATTGTTTATTACTGTGAGCCTAGCACATTTCCCCACAGAGTAACTGTTGGTAGGGGTCTAACTAAAAGACTAAAAGCTCTTTACCATTTGGGATTTGGTACTTTTTTTTTTAGGATTTCTATTCTGAGATGCTTACAGAAATTTGTATTTAGTGATCTGGAAACTTCAAGGTATGTTTTTATCAAAAAAAACCCCAAAAGACAACTTCTGCCCTTACCTGAAGGGTATAAGGAGTGATTGTTATGTTGCTCTTAACTGCCAGAAGTCTTAGGATGGTTCCTTAAAAAAGAGGATGTCCTAAGCTAGTGATACCTCAGGGAAGGTCGAGCACAGGTACCTCCTGTAAAATCATTAATTATTTTTCTGTGCACCATGGAAAGATATATTAAAACATGGAGAGGTTAGAGGCTTGCTAGGTTGGGGTAAGCGAAGGAGACCTCAAGCAAGGCTGGCACGGAGGTGGTCAGGGATCACAGCCGCCTGGCAGGACTCTAAAAGCTGGCCCACAGCTACCATCTGCTACAGTACCAGGTAAGCTTCTTCCTGGCTAACCAGGTTTTATTCTTACAGGTAACATGGTTAGGAAGTACCTCAATGAAAGCCTTCCAGTTTCAAACCCTGCATTAGCTTGTTTTCATGCGAACTTTGCCACTTTGCCTGGTCTGCTTTTTCTTTCTCTCTGACTTAATTTCCCAAATGTGGGTACAAACAGCAAGTGCAGCCTGAATAGCAAAGCTCTTCTAGTCAGTTTTGGTATATAGGTTGGCTGTTTCTCTGATCCTAGTAGTCTTACTTTGCAGCTTGGCCTGGTTTCTGTAGCTCTTTCCTCAACGTGGGTCTCTGTATTCTGCAGGAGGTCCTTGCACAACCCTGTATTTGCTCTATCCATCCTCAGATGGCCTGTGTTCTTCTCATAGCTGCCTCGTGTCAGGAGCTCACTGTAATGCTGGAAGGGCAGCATTGTGTTATTACACAGCAGCACCAGTAACTGCTGGTTTCTTCCAAAGATGCTCTAGTATCTTATAATGGCACCTCAGAAGATGGACTCAAGGGATCTGCCTTGTTGCCCTCCACACCACCACCTCAATGCACCTTGTGCGACTGGATTATAAATATTCCCAAGCCTGTGTAGGGATCAGACTCTGCTCCTCAGGGTTGTGGTAGAGAGCTCAAAGACTTCCCATCCACCCAGTATTGGACTAATATTGAATAAACAGATATTGCAGTATCTCTATAGTATTCAAGTGCTCAGATGTGACAATGGCAAGACAACTGGGAGAGATGTAGAGAGCTGTTAAATGTGCTCCTTGGAATAGATTGGTGTTGGACTTTGCCAATTATTCTGTTGAATGGTAATTTATCAGCTCACGGCTGCTTGTATAAGTATTCACTCAGGTTTTATCAGCTGAGTATTTGAGCTTCATTGCCTCCTCGTTTCTGCTCTTTTGTCACTAAAAAGCCAAAAAAAAAAGAGAGTAATTTTAATAACTAAATATGTTTGTTCAGATTGTTTATCTGACTCTCATTCCTTACTGAGAGTTACTTAACATCTTCTCTACACTGTTGTGTAGGACAAACTAAAAAATGAGGCTGTCATACTCCACTGTGATCCAGAGAGGAACTGAACCAGCCAAATGTGATTATGCAAGCTGGGACACGAACAGCATCCAAAACACACAGTCGGAATTCCCCCTGGCACAGTAGCCCTCAAAAGCCATGCCATGCATTTGCGACGGCTGCAGAGGGTCAGGATCTCAGCTCTACAACTCATCGAAGAAAAAGGACTTGCAAATTTATTCTCTTTATTCTCATTAGTGCTTATCCCAGGCTACCTGGCTTCTTGTGCTACGCTCAGTATGGTAAGCTGAGAAAAATCCACGGTGTCACGAGAGGAATGAAACTCTTCCAGAACTTATCATGAGGAAGTTCAACACGGGGTACTCTTCCTCCATTTGGCATGGAACTTAAACGTTCCTTTTAGAAGCTTTTATAAAACACACTTTGGGGTGTGCTTGTGATCATTTGCAGGCGTTCTGCTCAGAGCAGTCAAAAGACTTCATCCAAACGCCATGCTATGTACCTCATCGTGACGTTGTCTGCGCTGTGGGTACGGTGTGGAATGTCTCATTTCCTGCTCTGAAGGACTATTTCGCTCTACTGAACGTTGTCGAACAGATGTAGCATTTCACCCGAGAGCTGGTTGTGTTTCAATTCTGGATAAAGTGGTTCCTGTAAATAAGGCTTGCAAAATGCTTTCTGTCTGAACAAAACTATGGGCCAGTTTTTATTACATGCTATTATTATAATTATAGGATCTTCTGCTTAATCAGGATGTGCTTAATTAGGATAGCCATTTAATTGGGACATCTCCCAAGGAACCAATTTAGCTTAATGTTATTAGTACTATCTAATCAGGGCAGCTTAGGAAAAAAAATTTGCTTTTAAAAAATAAGACCCCAGAAGAGGAAAAAGATAGATAAGCTGACGTTTTGCTGGTCTGATGCATCTAGTCCATGCCCTAAAGGTTTGGATTGCAGCTGTAGGGTTGGTCTCCTTAAAGTAGCAGAAGCCAAGCACCATCCTTCTGCTGTAGAAGTACCAGACATGGCCTTCACCCCTGCTGTTGACTGCCATGTCCTTACACCAGAATGTCCTGGTAAATGAGCCCCAGGAACTTCATGTTGTACCCAACAGGGGGGAAAAGTCTCTGATAATTATAATCAGCAAAGCAGAAAATGCCACTGCAACTTAATAATGGAGATATTTGCAAGGATGTGAAATAAAGCAACAAGTATCAGGTCTTAAAAGGACAGTAGTTCAAACAAAGGTCCCCAATGAAACTGTTTGTCACAGCTTTCTGTTCTATCTTGGGGTCTGAAGTAAATGTTACTGTGGTTATACATTCAGCACTGCCCAACGAGATATCACCGCCAAACAAAAGCTGCCCTTGTAAGGAAAGATAAAATCATGCAAGTGAGGCCTAAATTTCAATAAGAAGTTCAAAGGTATTGTCTTCTGGGATCAAACATAAGACTCTGTCTTGGCCTGTGAGCTAACGTGATCCCAGATGGGCAATTTGAGCCTGCAGCTGAACTAGGGCACTGATTTTTTTTCTGGTGAGAAAACTGGAGTGGGAAAAACAAAGTAGGGGACAGACCTCAGTTAATGTAAATCAGTGTCATCCCATTGGAATTGGTGCAGATGTACCAATTCATGTGATGAAGATTTAAGCTTAAGATAGTGAGATGAAATAGGTGTTTGTGCAAAGTGGGAGCACTGGAACAAGGTCCAATCCATGGAGATATTCAAAACCCATCGGGACATAGTCCTGAGTAACTTGCTTATGGTGACCCTGCTTGAGCTCAGGGGTTAGACGAGATGACCTCAAGAGATCCCTTCCAAACTCGGGTGCTCTGTGGTTCTGTGAAGGTTCTGACCACACTCCCCTCAGTGTGGGTGAAGGATGAATCCAGAGACTGAGGGTTTAACTAGGCACGATGTTGACTGTGGTGAAGCTGGCTTAAGAAATCCCAGTCCCCAACATTCCCCCTCCTCTGCCTTTTCCCATGCTGCAAGGTCAGGGTCTTTTTACTTGTGGCGATACAACTATTTATAGGGCCACAGCATTAACTGGATCAATGATAAGACAAGATTAAAAATAACAATTTTCTCTTTTTTTCTAGAGTGTTTATTTTTTTTTTAGAGTTATTTTTAAATGCATGTCAGGTCAGCTATCCAGTTCCCAGCTCTGCTGGGACGTACTGTCACAATAGATGAGATGATGAACAAGTGGATGGGGAGAAAGCTGGGAAGAGACCAGAATGATGTCTGGATCCAACATGTTGTATAATTGCACACTGACTTATGTTGTCTCTTGCTGAAAGCAGGAATAGCTGTTACTTGATGTTAATGAATTAAAAAAGAATCAGGTCTCTGTCCTCAGCTGAGCATATCTCTTGGGTAGTCTTCATATGGGGACGAGCAGAACATACAAACCCAGGTGTGCTTTCTTTAGGTGCAGTTGAGGAGGTCTAACAGTTAACCAAATACGAATTAATATTGCCTGAAAGTGTATCCAGCAAGTTTTGCGCAGGTACGTGTTCCTCAGGGGCTGGATGGCTCATTAGTACGACAGCTTGCAAGAGGTGAACTTGTTTAAACTAAGTTAATTATAAAACCAAGTGACTCCACCAAGTAGGGGAACTGTTCTAATTGTGTGAGTGCCTATCCTTATTCAGGTCACCTTGGGCAGCCTCATCTCCTTTCCAGTGCTCCTACTCCATGAGTCTATTCTGGATTGAAGATGCTGGGGCTGCAGTTTTTGGAGGCTCAGGTACAATTAAGATGGAAGCGGATTATTTATTAGTGTGTTTCTGTGGGACTGGGTTCAACATCTGCTCAGTTACAAATATCCTCCACCTTGGAACTGAATTTACTATCGCTAAATTGAGGACAGGTTGAGATAGTTGGCGTTGTTCAGCCTGGAGAAGAGAAGGCTTGGGGAGACCTTAGAGCCCCTTCCAGTCCCTAAAGAGGCTCCAGGAGAGATGGGGAGGGACTCTTGATCAGGGAGGGGAGCCACAGGATGAGGGGTAATGGTTTAAAACTGAAAGGAGGGAAAATTTATGTGAGACACTAGGAAGAACTTCTTTGGTGTGAGGGTGGTGAGACACTGGAAGAGGTTGCCCAGAGAAGCTGTGGCTGCCCCATCCCTGGAAGGGCTCAAAGTCAGGCTGGATGGGCCTTTGAGCAACCTGGTCTGGTGGGAGGTGTCCCTGCCCAGGGCAGGGGGGCTGGAACTGGATGATCTTTAAGGTCTCTTCCGACCCAAACCATTCTGTGATTTAGATGGAGCTTAGGCATCTATGTTCCAAAATGAGATCCTCAGAACTCTCCCTGACCTTAGACTTCTGCATTGTGCCACTTCCCTGGCACAGCTGAAATTCTGCTATGACCATGTCCAGAATCCCCTGGGTGTCATCACCACTGGTGGCAAGGTGAAGGGCTCGGTCCCTGCTGCTGTTGGCAGACCAGGAGCTGCCCAGCCAGTGCTTCTCCAAAGGCCTGCTCCGTTAGATGAGTATCAGCAGCTTGGGCAAGGCAATAGCCTTTCCCTGAACCCATTTTAAGAAAAATTATCTGCCTGTGTCTTCAGGTCTCCGGGAAGAGAAAGATAAGGTGCAAACATATATAATTTGTTGGTGTGTTCTGTTCCCAAGAGTTAATTACCTGCACATCATTGCTGTCTCATGTGGCAGAGAGTAGGTGCCGTGTGCTTGGGGCACGTAGGAAAAAGCCTGGTGGTGTCCAAGTCAGAGTCTCCTCCAGCTGGAAATGAAGTTCTGTGGGGTCTACACTTAACTTCTGGGCCCCGTGATGGCACTGGAAGGTCTGGAACTCCTTGTGGGAGATGCTGCTGGTATTTACAATAAATGCATGTTAAGGGAGGAGGCAGCACAGATTTTCTTTCCTGACAGAACAGAGATTTGTAAAGCTCTATTAAAACACTTGACAGTGTTTTCCTGAATAGATATTATGAATGCTGTTTTAAAACAAGTTTGCTAAAGAATGGATGTTCCTGGATGCTGGTACTACTTACTGGCCACATACCTCTTACTAGCTTTTATTTGGTTATAAAAGGAAATATTAAACATAATTTGCTCTTAGTATAAAATGGAAGATTGCCACTGATAAGCACACTTAAAATAAGCATCACCGTGGTTATTTTCATTCCCTAAATATAATAACAGGCTGTGGAGACAAAAATGAATGCAGCCGGTCCAGCCGATGGCTGAATCATAACAGCAGCATCAATTGATTTGTTTCCAGGTCTAAAAAAACTACTAAAGACGTAATCTCCCAGGTACAAGAGGATTAAGGTTAATGTCTTAAATCTGTTCCCTGTGCCCTGGAGGCACAGATGCCTGCTGCTGCCTCTTTCACCTGAATTCTATTTGTAAGAAGTGATGCTCAGTCAGGCTGCTTCACATAAAGGCACGTTCCATCTTATATTTAAGAGAAGCTATTAGCTGTCCTGTACTGCCCAAAATCATACCATTTACTTCCAGCCCGGTCACAATAGTGCATTCGTGTGCTTTATGGTGTTTATCATTACTATATTGTTTCTTTCTGTTCTTTCCAGCAAAGCGAATGCATTAACCAAGGAAATACTGCGGAGTAGCAAGTCTCAAACCAAGCAACTTCTCCTCCTGACATAGTTTCAAGTAAACAAATGTATATTTTTTTTTGACTGCATTCAACCTGTTTGCAGAACAAGGGACTCTTTTTCATCCTTGCATGGTGTTGCTTGGAAATTGTCAAAATAGAAAAGTGGATTTTTGTAGCGAAGGGTTTTTTAAATGTGCAGTGTACTCTTGTTTTGTGGCAAAACCCCCAGAAATGATATGGTCGTGTGATTCATCTTATATATATTTAAATCCGGGAATGCTTTGCATATTGTTTTAAGAGACTGTGGTTTGTGGAAACGTTTTGAAGCATAGAGCCTTGCATTGTCCCCACTTAAAGCTTAACCTTTGCCAATGGGGAACAGAGTGGATTTATGTTGCAGCGCAAAGAATTGAGCATGTGCTGGATCAGGGTCTTGTTTGCAGCTTTAAAAATCTTAACCAAGGTGTCAGCCAGCTTCTGTTGTCTTTCAATCCCAAAAACATAGGCCTGGGGGGGTATATGCACATTCTGTTCCTGAAGCAGTCTGCCTATTTGCCCTTAATTTAAACAAAAAACTCTGACTGTATGAATTCCTGTGAGTTCAACATACATGCCAAGGAGTCCAGAACCTTCCAATATTTTTCTGCTGTGAACACTGTGTTTCAGAAAGTGATTACATTGGTCTTGAGGACACTGGGAAGTCTTCCACAATCTGTCTTGAAATGAAAGAAATACTTGACAGGTGTAATTGCTTTTAGTCATTAAGTGAGCCTATCAAGTAGATAAATCAGTGTTCATTACCTTACTACAGGCACGGCATGGGAATAATACAATTCCATAATAAAATGAAACAGACAAATATTTATGAGTGATGAAGTAGTACCTGCCCACTAGCTGCTGACAGCAAGGCTTTGTATCCCAATAGTCTGGATAAGGGGCTCAGTAATTCATGAACTAAAATTATTATATTCGAAGGACAGAAATTTTTTCCTGGGACTTTAAGACCAAAACTTTGCCCTGTTTTATGAGTTGAAGTACAAGATTTGTGTTCTGGATGGCATCATAGCTTTGACTGACAAAACTTATCTTTCTACTGCCAGAAGTTGCATCTTGATGCTGTATTTGTGATACTCAGTAGGAATAAGGATTTTTCTGTAATTATGATATCACCATGTCTAGCATAGGCCATTGTATTTTGCCAATAGGTAGAAAAAAAATGCAATTTTTTTTAGTACTATGGGTGGTGATCTGCATTATAGTTGCTATTGAACACATTCTTTTCTATCATATGGGATGACTATCATGACTATTTAACTGAGCATTTTTTCATAAATAGGTGGTACGGTCTCATCAATTTAATTTCTAAAAAAAAAAAAATCAATTTCTGGAATCCAGTTTCATCCCAGGTTTTCCATTGTAGAATTCTGCACTGTTACTGGGCTTCATTTTTACTAAGCACTTATTGAAAGGACAACAAAACAATTCTGAATAAGGCCTAATGAGCATTGTCTGGCAGGAAAAAAACATTATACAAAAGCATAAATCTCAGGGTTATTCTACTTATGACTTCCTGAGTTCCGAGAAGTGCCTCTGTAAAGCAAGCTGAGAAAGTGAGGGAAGGTCATAAAAGGGATGTGGATGCTCATCAAATATAAACCCAGACTAGCCATGGGGCTTAGCAGCAACAATTTGCATTGAAATCCATCCTGGCCTGAAAATCAGGCCTGTGTTTCATGAATTAGAAATTTTGGAGAGAATGGCCTGTAATGAAACAGATGATCTTGTGAGAAAATGCATGGGTCAAAGCAGAAGAGCCCAGTAAGAGGTCCTTCAGATATGATGTCTTAAATTACAGTAAGCTCTGTTGGGCTGCCACACTTCGTGTGTGTGTGTGTGTGCACTGCATTTGCAAACCTACAGAGTTGACCCTGATTGCTGTCATGACATCGTTACCAACCCCTGATGATGGTGGCTACCTCCCATTTATGCCATACATCAACATGCCAGACAGGCAGCAGATACTGCCACCCACTCTTTCAGTGTGCGTCAGTATAAACATAGAATGGTTTGGGTTGGAAGGGACCTTCAAGATCACCCAGTTGCAACCCCCCTGCCCTGGGCAGGGACACCTCTCACCAGACCAGGTTGCTCCAAGTCCCATCCAGCCTGGCCTTGAACCTCTCCAGGGATGGGGTATAACAATAAGTATAACCTGGTTATAGCACAACCAGTGGTCACCCCTAGTACCTTGGGTTACTTTCTTTTGAGGTAGGTAACCCAGATCTGGGAGATCTACCAATTCTTTTAACCCAGTCAAAGCATTTCTGAGGTTCAATAAAATTTTGCTAGATGTTCCACATTGGATTTCATCTTCTCAGAAGTCTCGGTTGCTTTCTGCTTCTGGCCCTGGTTCAGGACAGTTTGCTGTGTGGGATCCAGTTTCCTGTGCAATCAGGGAAGTCTGTGAAGCTGAGCTGAGTCTTGGCATCAAAATATTCAACTGCCTTGATGCTGAATTTTTGGTACTTCACCTTTCCTCTCCTCAGTTGCTTGTGCTGCATCATTGTCCTTAGAACTAATGCCTGAAGCCATTCATCCTTCATATATCAATGGCTCTTATGATACAGAATAACTCATTTTCTCTTAAACACTAGTTGAGAACTAAATTTTAGGTACTTTATACTGTGAATAGCATCATGCACTTTACAGAAGCACGTATAGAGTGAAGTTACACAGGTGATATTATTTTTATTAAACTCCTCATAGGATGCCACTTATACCACAGCAAGAAGTTGTTTTCCTGCTCTGTAAACCTTACTGTCCTCTTACAACACGTCACAAGAGGTGAGATTATAAAAAGATATTTTAAAAAAAAAATACTCAGGATAAGGTCTTAGAATTGTATGAATTCATTATTTACATGGCTTTTGTAACTCCATAGCAGAACTTTGTAAAGAGCATACTGGAAAGCATCACTCTACACAATGAACACCAAAATGCTTGATCCTTTTTAGGTATGAGCCCTATTTGTTATTTACAAGCGGGTAAGACACATGGAAGCTCTTTCTGCTCCATTACCCTCTGCTGGGACTGAAGAGCCACAGCCCCCTCTTGGTTCCATTGAAGCCCCAAAGTGACAAATAACAGGGCTCTGTCAACCATGGAGGCATAATTGCATCCAGCCTTGTGCCTCTGCCTTCAAAGGGACCAGTTGCTAGAGCAGCTCTTAAAAACAGGCAGCGTGATGTCCTCTGCTGCATCTCTGCCCAGCTGCGTAAGCCTTGATGTCCACACAGAGAGAAGAAGCGGTGACGAAGGCAACTTGCCTCTGACAGCTCTTTGTGACAGCAGGATGTGTCCTGCTGTGGAAGTAAAAGCAGGGCTTACACGTGGCACAGATATTTAGTCTTTTGGAATTTAGATTTCTTTTTTTCATATTTTTTTTTTCCTGGATTTACTCTAAAGTTTATTTAGTTAGCTGGGGAATTTCAGAGGTTGAAAAATGCGTACCCTCGGGGTGGAATGTGAGTAGATGGATAGGCAGCAGCTGGTGGGGTGTTCTGAGGATCTGCAATTTTGCAGTTAGAGGTATGGGTGCAGTTTAGGGGCTTTTAGTGTTCAAATCCTTTAGTTTATCAAGTCCAGAGTCCTGTTAGAAATAAACAGTACTTGACTCCAAATTTGACACTTCCTTTTATCACTAGAGGAAGATGCATCTCTTTGTGTCTGTCTGGGTTTCTGTACCGTTGGATCTGCTCGCTTTGGATATTTAGTTGTGATCACGGACACAAATGGCCACGTGAAGTACAGTGAAACTAAGAATTAACTGTATTTCACTAATATTTCTACCCTTTGCAGGAAGAATCGGGACCCAATGCTCAGTGCAAACACCCAACCCTAGTGGAGGTCTCTGACCTACCGAAAGGTTTCTATCAAAGAGTGACAATTGAAGTACAAATTCTAAAGGTAATTGTGGTTCCATTTAAGACACCGGTGCTTGAGACTTTGTAGGCTTAAGATCATAAATCAAATAATTTTCTATGTTCGTATGTAGCAGAGTATTCTTACGATAGCTTGCCATGCATCTTAGTTAATTAAATGTTGGAATTATCACAAATGCAGGGAACAGGCAGAAATACTCAAGGCTACTATCACTATGAAGTGTAAGCAGTATTTAAACCTTCTGACAATACGACACAGTTTTGCTATCAATCAAGTTGAGGAGGAGGAGTCACTGTATTTTGTGCTACTCAGCATCGCGTGGTTGTTTCAGTTACAGTGGTGAAAATCACACTGCAGATAAGGTAAAACCAGAGTCCTCTTGTTCTGTGTCTCTAGTAGACTCAATGTCCAGTCTAGAAATGACGTGGCATACACACAAACGAAGAGAAACAACTTCTCATCACACTGTGGCAAGTAACCAAGAAAAAAAGAAAGTAGAAGTCCACTTGACAGAAGCAAAAAATGTCTTGTATTGAGGAAGATACAAAAGGTAATCTCAGGTGAAGTGTCCTACTGGGATATGCAGGCTCTGTCCAGAAGTAGAAGGGTGGCTGCACAAAAGTACCTTCTGCCTTAAGACTCTGCACATGAGAATTCAAGTCCAAACTTGAAGTTTTTTTGATTTCAGTGCCCCCAGCTCATGGCAAGGGATTAACTCCCATTTCTGCCAGCTGAGGGAATGATCTCATACCTGTTGGTAGCCCTTGCTACCAAGAGCTCTTGCCTTCAGGTACTCTGTCCAATATCCATATTCTCAGACCACAACATGGGAAGAATTTTTTCCTCACCTAATTGTTTACCAATCTGTCTAATCAGAGGGCTTCCAGCTAAGGGTTTTCCATCTGTCTGCATAACCATACATCGGGTAGTTTTAACTCAATGCAAACTCATCATCTCCATGCTTATCATGGCATTGTTCCAGTTGGAAGTTACCTCGGGTGGTCACCCAGTCCAGTCTTCTGCTGAAGTTAATTTAACAAGTCAGATCAGAATATGCTTCCATATTTCTTTAGCATTGACCTGGTTGGGCTCCTTTTTACACTTTTTGCCTTACTGGGTTTTTAATCCTTTCCTCAGTATGGGCTGCTTGGACGTGCCTGCTTCTTGTTTTCTCAGTAGTCACTGAGCAATGTCTCTGGCTCCAGAGGTTAAAATGAGTTTATGGTTTGCGGGTTTTGTGGACAAAGGTTAAAAATACCACAGATGTGAAAAAGCATGACCCCTCACTTCAGTGAGTATTGACATGTAGTTTGGCTTCAAGGTATGTGTCTCCACCTGAACTGGATGCCAGTTGTGTATTTTCTTTGGCCTTTTCCTGACTAGATAGAACTTCAGATTTGCCTCTGTGGCTGGTGCCAGTGAGTGGGACTGGTATCTGACATCTGGTTAGATTTTAATGGGAAACTGGAAGCCTCCGTGCATGTGCTTATTCCTTTGGGAGTGTACCCTGTCTGACATCGTTTCTACAAACGTGTTTTCATGCCTGTTCTGGCCTTCTGAATGGGATGCTTTGCAATTGAAGTACCCAGAAGCTGCTGAAGCAGAAGTGACATCTTGCTGCCAAGACCTTGAACAACTCCAGCAGCCCAGCCGCCTTGTGCCACCATGGCATGCAGTTTTAGCGTTGCAGAACCTTGTGACTGACCACAGCAGGAATTAAAACGTCAGGCTAGTTTCCCTGTAGATTTACAACTGTTTTTCATTTGCTTAAAAATAGCACTGAGTGTGATCTCAGTGTGTTTTAAGAGTTTAATCCACTTTCATTTGCCACCATCCCTCTTTTCTTTACATACTGGGGCTGCTGTTCTGTGTCCCCGCTTGCAGAGGCTCTTCACAAGCCTCTATGACAGAGAAGTTTCATACAAGCATCCAGTTCCTTGACGTGAACTAGATCTGCTGAAAGTTTACTGTCACCTAAAGGGGCGTGAGAGTTGGTAAAGCACAAAAAAAAATGTATATATTTACATAGCTGTTCCACTGGTGTGTCAGCTGTGCGTAAAAAGTCTTACTAATACTGAAAAAACTGGAAGAGTCTTCTCTAGTGAGGCTTTTGGTAGCCTCCGGGGCTGAAACTGGAAGTCTGGGTTTCTCCCACAGCCGTGTGAGCTCAGCTGAGGATCCCCGTGTCAGTCTGTGTCCAGCCACGGCTCCATTACTGATCAGCCGTGGGTGCATCAGCCCAGTCTCCTCAACGGCTCCACCATCTCAATGGCATGAACCACTTGCGCACCAGAGGAGCTACTGTATGTGTTTACGACCTTTCTTTGCCTGTTCTTCCAAAACTCAGGCTGTTTCTGTTGACATCCCAGCTATAACAGGTAATAGCTGGTGCGTGGTGTCGCTGCACTCCTGAAATGTTTTCTGCTCCCTAGATTGAGTTATGTCTGCAGTTCAACCCCAGGGAGCCCTTGGAGACTTCAGTCTGCATGGTGGACAAAGGCAAATGGTCGTATTCCTCCATAGATGCAGTTACTGAATTATGCTGGCAGCTCAGAATCAGCGACTTCACCTCCTTCTTGAAGTTGCTGTTGAGGAAACCGTAGATAACAGGGTTGACGCAGGTGGAA
The DNA here is from genome assembly GCA_026546715.1 of Gallinago undulata. Lineage (NCBI taxonomy): Eukaryota > Metazoa > Chordata > Aves > Charadriiformes > Scolopacidae > Gallinago > Gallinago undulata. The sequence goes on along the minus strand of JAOTQQ010000002.1, from coordinate 18,993,263 downwards.
GCCATGGCTACCAGGTGGCACAACGAGAAGATCAGGTTGTGGTGGCAAGGCGAAATGATTTTGTAATTCCAGTCCACGATAGTGTTGAAAACATGCAGGGGTAGCCAGCACACAGCAAAAGCAGCGACCATTGACGCCAACAGAATATTTATCCTCCTCAGCTGAACCGCTCGGTTGCTGTATTCGCTCTTCTCAAACATGTCCTTTCTCTTCTGTAGACGTAAGTAGATACGTAGGTAGCAAAGTATAATGAAGAACAGTGGGATGCAATACTGCAAGAGCAGCAAAGTGGTGGTGTAGATAAGTCTGTGTTGCTCGGAAGGCCAGGAATCGATGCATATGGCCTTGTCAGTGGAGAAATTCATGATGTGCGAGAGCTGCTGGTACAGATCATTAGACAAGATGGATGTGGTCAAAAAGGGCAGGGACATGAGACTTGCTAAAATCCAAATCACTCCAATTCCAAGATAAGCTTGGGAGATACTTGGCCTCCAGCCAGTTGGGTTTATGATGAGCTGGTGTCTTTCCAGGGCAATAAGGACGAGGGAAAGAATTGAGACTGTCACAGATGTGCACTGGGTGAAAGAGGTCATTTTGCACATGACTTCCCCAAATATCCAATAGTCCATCATGGTGTAAACAACGGTGAAAGGCAGACAGACCAGACACATAAACAAGTCTGAAATGATTAAATTGGAAATTAAAATGTTGGTGACGTTGGCCTTTTCCTTCTGCCTGGCGATGACAGCAATCAGACAGATGTTCCCCACAATGCCTAGGACAGTCTCCAAGCTGTAAGAGGTGGCCAGAAAGACAGTAAGGTCAGTGATGTTCCTGCACTGATTAGAAATGTGCGCAGAGAAGCTTCTATTTGAGCTCCAGTTCTTACTGTTCAGGAAAGGAAAACCATCATTAACACCTCTTGTCTTATTCATCCTGAACCCCAAAATGTTTGTTCCAAAAAGGTGAGTGTCCACCAGAATCTGGGTCTTCTGGGGCCAGCCTAAAAAAGGTTATATCTCTTCTGTTTGGCTGTGGAAGATCTGGGTTTGTCTGCAAAGGAAAGGAAAAAAGATTGCTCAGTAATGCCACAAGAGATATTCTAAAGTGTAGCGGGGTAGGCAGGGAAGCAAATGCTAATCTTCTTCAGTTCTCTTTTATATACTTTATTAGATCATAAAATAGAACCATTGGCTTAACTGTGGTATGGAAGTCTGTGTGGCTCTGCAGAGTCGTGATTGCCTTTACTAGTTGGGAGGTTATCCCATGGATTTAAGAACATCTTCACTTCATCATTTAACTCAGACCAGTATCTTGATCACCACTAATACGGCAGAGTGGTGCTCCAAGAAAACTGGATCAAAACATGCTTGGGGGTAAAAATTGTGTGTAATTTCTGGTTTTGAGCAGAAAAATTGAGCAAAAGTCACATTGTGGGGCTGCATTTACCTTCAATCACGCTAAACATCAAGATGAAAAATAAATCATATGAGATGCATAAAGCCAACACTAAAATATCTGATATGACATGCATTTGTGATTGCAGCCAGAACCCACGTATTCTTGAGACAATTACCATGCAAAAATTCAGGCTCGTATCCTCAGGAGGGATAACATGGGGCAACTTTGAAAAAATCTAGAAGGACTCAAAAACCTTTTGACATTTTTCAGCTTCAACATAGCTGCAATAGGTCATGGGAACTGCAGTCCAAATTCCCTGCTTCCCCCTTCTGGATGAACTCCGGCGCCCATGAGACATGGATGTCTCCCCCTGGGTGGCCAGTGTGGCCATGAGAGGGTTTATCCAAAATATAGTCCAGTCTCTGGATTTTGGCTGTAAGAGCGGGTGATTTTGACAATCTATCTTAATTCCTTATAAGAAGCTTCTTATTGATTCTTCCTCAGCATAACTTTAGTGGTTTTAACCAAGGGAATTCAAATGTTCTATTAGGATGTGCTATCCCCTGGACAGTGTTTCTGTCTGAGCCACTGCTGCGAGCCCTGAGCATTGGTTTTCAATGGGATCCAGGAAGTTTTATTGAGGCTGCACGTTTTTGGGAATCTCAGCCATGGGACTGCCTGGACTCTACCAAATGGCTCCTGGGAGCCTGTAGTGATCCACCCATAGCAGAGCTTGCTTTATAATCTCAGCTCTGGAGTCCAAATCCTCTATGTTCAGGAACCAAAGTTAAAAAAAAATAATAAATCTGACTCTGCTGGGAGTTCTCCTCAGGCCAGAGGCAGTTACATGCTGTACAAAGGCTTGTTAAGTGAAAAGTAAATAAATGCTCAGGGAACGACACTATTTACTCATTGCATGACCCTTTCCTCAGCAATAAAATGCCACTCGAACAAGTTTGTGGGGCTGTGGAAAACTTCTGAGCTCCAGAAAAACACGTGGTCAAGTTATGAATACATAAATAAAACGGTATAGGGAGCTTATCTCCTGGAGTAGCATTTACTCTGAGCAACTGCATGCATAAAGGTAACCAGTACGGCACAAAAGAGCATCCACCATGCTACAGTTTTTTGTTTGCTTTGTCTTTCTCCTTATGAATTGTTTTGTATGCTTCTTGATGCTGCCTTTCAGGAATTAGCAAAAGCAACAGTGTAGAGTAAATGAAAAGGTGGTTTGGGATCTCTGTTCTGCATGATGAGCAAAAATCAGTTCAGTCAATTCTTTTGTTGCTTTGCTAGATCTGTTAATTTATGTATTTGTACCTATATCTACCTGTCATCTGTCCATATCTATTGTCTGAGGCAGTCAAAAGAGTCAAAAAAGAGTCAAAAGAGTGAAAGATAGTAACCTTTTCTTCCTCTTGTACTCTCATTTTCTCGGCATTTTAAATATTCCTTTTGTGTTGTTACTCAACTGTTGTGCACCAACTGAATTATTTTCTGCAACTAAAAAAAGCAGCAATGGTGATGTATGGATTGCAGGGTCACTCACGGGGAGGGTCGGTGCAGGGAAAGGTCTATTTTGGCATGAAAATTAATATAGAATGAAAAACCACTGACCACCCCGTTAGCTTTAAATGGCCGCTGGCCAGTGGAGAGAGATGCTGCAGATGAAATAGAGCAAAGGGACCAGCAGCCTGCAATATTGTGTGGTACCAGTAAAAAGAGCTCAGTCTTGGCAGTTGGACAGGACAAACAGACTCTGCTGTGAACAAACAGACGAGCTTTTTGCTAGAGTACCAGCCTAGTGTCCTTAGCTACAGTATCCTCGACAACAAACACATTGGTTCCCCTTTGTTGCTTGAAAAATGCATGCTGAGTTATTACAAACATCTGTGGCCCACGAAGTAAGGTCTCCCAAGGGTCCCAGGCACTTTTGGACGTACCAAGGCGTGAGTGAGGACAGCTAATAAGGTTGAAGCAAAAAGAGTGAGTAGTGGAACCACCTGAAAAGCAGAAGCTGGATCCCCCAGCCTTAAGAAGCGCATTCCCAAGAGGAATGCCAAGGGCAGAGCATGGCTGTGCACGTCATGGATGGCAAACGTGGTGGGGATAAAGAGCATCTCTGAAGGCTTTGCAGTGTATTTTGTTAGGTTAGGGGCTCCCTTTCTTTTAACACCTCGCATCCCATGGTGTCTCCCACGAGGTGACTGTCAAGCATCCTCTGGGCTTTCCTTCTCATGGTTCTGCCCAGAGGTAAATGAGAAATTATCACCTTCATCACAGATAGGAGGGCTTGAGAGAGGAAGGTGAGACATCAGTTGTCCAGTGTCTCAAGGGAACTCGTGGTGCACTGTGCAGGACTTAAAACTGCCCCCCAACCTTGATGTTTTAGGGAAATTCAGAGCTTATGACCATAGTTCTCCGTATCTCTTTTTCCCACAATAAAAGCAGTTCTAGAAAAATAGAAAAACAAACTTTGCAGTGACCTTATACTTATATATCCTTTTATGGTACCCTTGGATGGCAGATTCTCAAGGTCAGTAATCTCAAGGTGTCTGACGGCCATTCATTTGGTCTAAATTAAGAGCCAGTAATAAGCAATGTGTACGCTTTCTGTTTAGGTATTGGAATCAAAAGTTAGCTAATATACCAAATAACCAAGGCAATGGGGGGAAAAGGGTATTAGTCCCCTCCCTGTATCGAAGGTTTGCAAATTACCCAGTAAAATATAGCAAAAACTTTATGGGCGATAAAAATCAGCTTCTGTCTCCAGAAAGTGAAGCAATACTTAGCCTGGAGCACGAAGCATGCCTCCTAAACTAGTTTGCTGATGGACTGGGGGAAAAGTTGGATTGGTTTTGTTTGCTTGTTTGTTTTTGAAGAGGAAAGAGTGATTCCTGTTCAGAACCCTTAATGAACTTCAGGAAAGAGGTCAGTAACGAAAGCTACCATGCCCAAAAGGCAGGGTTTTCTTCTCTAATTGATGCAGCATGAGAGTTCCTCTAAAAAATGAGTGTCAACAAAAGCCTGCAGCAAATTAAAAGGATACAGAGGGAAAAAGAGGAGATGTCAGTTTGATGAACTTAATATGACTTATAACTTACACTTAATCTTAGCATAAGTTACATTCCCCACTTACATCTTTTATAAATAGTCATCGCTGTGCTCTGTGTTGGATGCCAGGAAGGAGAGATTGAAGGGTCTGAAGTGTTTGTTTTTCTGAACAACCCAGCCTTCTAAACTAATAAATGCCACTTGGGTTTCCTCAAAACAAGGAAACCAGCTATCACTAGTGAACTTGAAAGCCTTGCCCCAGGGGCCTATCCTGTATTTCCTGGAAAAAATTCCTCAAAAGAAAGGGAATTCTGCAGAATTCCCAGGGTCAGGGAAGAAAATGAAACCCTCAGTGGGTTTCAGGGAGGCTGTTTGATAGACAATAAGTAGCCCTAGGCAGTTCATGCTTTTGAGAGACCTCTGGGCTTGAAGACATGCCATGAAAATCTCTCTAAAAACTTTTCCTGGAGGCGTGATAAAGCAAGGGTCTACTGGTGATGCTGGGCCATTCTTGCAAAACTCATCTTGATCATCCCCTCCTGGTCATCAAAATCCAGTCTCCGTGGTTGTGATGGTCGGTGTGGCTCAATGTCCACATCAGACATAAGCCCAAGAAAAAAAAGAAAAAAAGTTTGGAGTTTTTGGCTTCATTATCTGGTACTCAGAAGCGATCGTTTGTCTGGCTCAGAACTTCATCTCTTGCTCAAGCCATGTTTGCAGCTTTCAGTCCATAAGACTTCCCGAGAGAAGCGATTACTAAAGAGCTGAAGTGATAGCATTACTCATTTAAAGACTTACGGCAATTATCTGGAGTAAAGCAGCATTTGTCTGCCTCTTGTAAACTAAAAACAAAGCAATAGTGGAAAGGTTTAATGGAACTCTGGAATTCAGATTGCAGATATTAATTGAGGTGGTGGTGACTGACTAATAGTGGTATCTCCTTTTTGCTGGCAGGGATGTTATGGCAGTTAAATAGATCTGCCCTGTTTAACCTTACATGTGATTCTGAGAGAGATCCTAGAGAAAGGTTAAAAATCATTGCAGATTCCCAGGAAGGCAACTTTTCACTAGAAGAGGAAACCTGCCACTGAGTATGCACAGACATCCCACAGCAACGTTAAATCCCTAAGGGATTTGGTACAATGAAATTTAGTGGTGGACTCTTCAGCTTTGTTTAGTTCCATGTTGCAAAAATATTGAGAGCAACTATCTTAGGTCATTGAAAAAGCTATGTATGTTAAAAATTTCTAAAATCTGCATAATTTGGGTATAGAAAGAATTGTATGTATCAATGTTATAAGTCTATAACTTTGGGAGGTGGTATAAATACCCAGGAAAGTGTATATTCCCCCCCTCCCCATATATTTTCAGTAGGAAACCTTTTAGGTGGTATGAACTTATATTACGAGTTAACCTTCTCTGATCCTGTAGAAATCAGGGAAGTTTTACACAAGTCCCTACTCCAACTTTTTTATTTTCTGGTTAAATTTGTAGCAACCTCACCAAAGACACAGACCCAGCTCAAGGGCAAAATGTGACAAGCAGGTCAGCAGACTGGAGAATGTCCAGTCCCTCATTCCTTAAGACTAAAGGTCTTTATGACTTCCTGTGCGCAAGATTAAAAAGAAAAAAGGTATTTTTACAAAGGTGATCTTTACCAAAGGAGGTGGGGAATCCATAAATCATTGTAATGGGCACCTTAGCAGGCAGGTAGGATATCTGGAGGGCGACGGGATGTGAACGGCCAGAAACTGTATGGGTTGGGTGAGGAATGAGTCTCAGGAACCAGTAGATAAGAAATATTTTCCAGTGGTAACCAGGAAGGCTTTCTGTGACACTGCAAGGTGATGAGGAGCACACCTGAACCCCAAAGATCCCCCAAGAAGCTGCCATCTCCCTCCTGCACCCTGAAAGGTTGCAAAGCTCTGCTCAGTAGGTACAAGGGTTGGGCCTTTCCTGACAAGTCAGGCTTTTGTCCATTTGTCAAACATAGTCATTTTCTTTGGTGGAAAACTCTGGTTCAGGGTACCCATACCCTGTGAACGTTTCATGGAGCTGAAAGATGTCCCTTCAAATGCTTTCTCCAAATCAGATGGAGGAGGGAGACCCAGATAGACCTTGGGCTCCATGGGGTTAAACACCGGGTTTGGTATCATCTACTCCTGTAGAGTTCAAGCCCTTTGGGTTACTAGCAAAAAGCTCAGAAATTAATTATGATTATTTTGCTTCCAATGAAACAAAATGTTCCATTCACCCCAAAATCACTTTTCTTTTGCATCTGCAAATGCCTTATTTCCCTCAAAAACATCCACTCTTTCAAAACTATACATTTAATGTTTCGGTTCAGGCGCTGGCTGGTAAAAGCAATTGTTTGCTTAACCTTAATGCAAGCTGAATGGTAAACAGCAAAGGCCTCCCTTCTTTTTATAGCCCTTCTTGCTAAATTATTACCATTAATAATTACATTAATGTTTATTAGGGTGATATTAAAGAACAAATTGAGACTAGGTCCTCTTGGGCTTCACGCCGTACAGGTCTCAAAGAGCAGATGAGTCTTTCTTGACCAAGATGGACAAAAGCTTAAGAATGGTACAAAGAGAACCAAGTATTTATTACTGTTTTCCTGGCCTTGTGACTGGATTCAGAGAGCGTTGATTATAGTGGACTTTGGATCGAGTTCACTTAATATTTCTGCCCTTCTTTTCTGCATTGTTCTAAAATCATAAAGAAATCCACGTTATTTTTGTGGAAATGAAGGATGGTGCAAGAATTCTTTGCTTTTAGGAACTGAATATGCATAAAACCTTTCAACCCGTGGCTTCTCTTGAATCTGCATTTCATGTCCCTGTCATATCAATGGATCAATTTTGGAATTTAAATGCTAATTGAATGCTTTTCATTATCTCCTGTTTACTCTAACAGTTAAATAAATGAATAATCATAACTGAACTGTTTGTAATCTTAGGCTCTTCTAAAATTTGTTTCTTTATATTAATTTAACCACGACTCAATAACTCTCCCTTAAAAGTTTCTGATATGTGACTCTTGCCTCGGATCCTTGGTAGCGTTTCAGGTGAATCCTTACTTAACATTTTCTGATCAGAAATTACCCAAAGCAGAGGAAGCCTTGAGCAGAAAGGGAATTAGCAATGATGGCATCAGCTGCCAGTCACACGAGTGAAAGTTGAATAATTTTTTACAATAAAAAGCAATAACTTTAATAAAGAGATCAGTGTAAAAGAGATAATTTAGAAAATTCTTACCTGTTACTGATTGAGAAAATCCCTGCTTTTGCTGCAGGTTTCTATCTTGGAAGAAAGGAGGAATGTTGTAACAGACAAGAAATGTCTTCTGTGTTTTAGCAATCCAGAAGAGAAGCTCTCCCCACTGTTCCCGTAGGTAATTCGGATGGCATCTCTCTCCCTCTCCCCTCCTTCCCTCCCTCCCTGCAGTTTAGCCAATGAATTCCTCTTTATGGTTAATGGCCCGACTTTGAACTTCTGGCTCCCTCTGCTGTCTCATAAATACAGAGATTCTACAGATATTTGAAAGGTAGAGCAGCTTCAGGAAGGAGCCCTGGCTGCAGGCAAGCGTGTACTCGGGTGGAAGGAGCCAGAAGCAAAGGGACCAAATACAGGAATGGAGCCTGATCCTGTTCTTCTCGCTCAGACGAGACTCCCTTACAAAGAGGTTTTTGTCTCATATGTATAAAAAGCTCATCACTATCAGTTTTCTCCATTTTTCCATTCCATCACAGATTGAGGCTGGAATTTTATTTCAGAGGGATACAGGCTGCAAGGTCTTAAATTGTGAAAGGCGGGGAGGGACACTGCTGCTCAGGCAAAGGACTTCCAAAGAGGAGAGCACTGAGAAAGCTGGAAATAGAGGAAAAGAAGGATTTGCAGAAGTTCCGGTTTTCAGTGATTTTTCCCAGGTTTTTCTCGTGCAAAACTGAGGCACAAATCAGGGTTGCAATTTTTGATCTTGCATTGGGAAAATGCACAAACAGATTATTTCCAAGGGCTCTGTCAGAATAACCTAATTTCAGTCTTAAAGTGGGTTTTAAACCATGATCAACTGCTTAACTAGTCCCTAGGCTTTAGCTATTGTGGGGCCCTTCGAGAGGTGTAGAAGTAGCAATATATGTGTTTTCATTTGTAATCATGTAATATATCAACAGAAATAAAGCATTTCAATATCAAAGTAAGTACAAGTGTTTATCAACTAAACTAAATGGGGAAATAGTGTTTTGTTTGTACTGTGTTCTTTCTTTTTTTTTTTCCTCCCTGGTACCAGCTGTTACAGATGTGCCCATGTACTTCCAGCACTTACCTGGTATCTTTTATCGCTTAAGAAATAATTGAAGCAGAGGTATTTAAAGTCCTTCTAGAATATTTTGGCATTTTTTTTTCATGTCTTCTGATGTTGGGAAGCTTAAAACTGGGTAATGACTGGTGTGAGCTGGAGAGTTGTCTGTTGTGACCGGGTTCTTTCTCCAGGGCATCCCTGAGTTGCTGTTTATTCTGTTCGACTTATTTTTCCCCGGCTTCCTTTTCGGGAGCTTGATTTTTCCAGCTATTTGGAACCAGCACCCCGTCTCCCAGCCTTTCCCTTTGGACCCGGGCGCCTCAGAAGGGGACAACCTTTCTGATCTGTTAAGGAAAGGGACGTGAAGTCTGTGCTTCCAGCTGAGGAGGCAGCAGCCCACACAGATCTCCAGCCTCTTGCCAGCTCCTTAGGAAGTCGAAGCTTCCTATCTTACTGGAGCCAGAAAAGCCAGAATGATTTATTTAGCTGGCCTGCTCACTTCTGTTCCTTCCTTAATTTATTTATCATACGCTTGTTTATTCTGCTGCTTAAAGCATTGAAGAAAGGGGGGGGAAACCACTA